>CM045762.1:44653696-45253696 GCA_025200525.1 Camellia lanceoleosa | reverse complement strand
CGTATTTATAGAATTTGAGCACAAAAGGTGATAAATATGTTCAAAAATAGACATCTGGCAGCCTCCTGCCTAGAACAGTGTTTCTTGCTACTGAAGCCCGACCGTCCCTCAATAGACACGGCTGGCCCTCAATGACCATGGCTGGCCCTCAATGAATTCTCCTATTTTTCTGTTTCAGCCTCAGCAAAGGGTGGTACAAGGTGTACAAAGGGATTTATTGGGTATGATCAATGGGAAAATGAAAGGTTTGGGGTTGTTTCAAGCTTGAACAAGACTCCTTGGTTGAAACCTTGAAGCACGCACAATACCATTTTCATCATCGAGTGTTCTGAGTAAAGCCTTGGAGCTTGGCAGGCGGCCGAAAATAAGGTGTCCACAATTATGATGTGGGTTTTAGATTTTGATTTGCTCATCACTTTAAGGTACTAAATTTTTAATTTTGACATCTCTCTTGAAGGCGAGAAGAGTGCAGATATATGTTGAGACTCTTGATATGTTGAAGATCAAAAACTCAATGCCTAAGAGCAGTGGAAGTCAAATTCCACAGCCGCAGTCCTCATTTCAACAACAGAGGTACTCGAACGGGCAAATATCCTCACCAAATCAACAGAAGCAAGCGAGGCATTCGGTTGGGCATTTACCAATACAAACACAGCCCCCGCCACCACATCAACCACCAGGGCATTCAACTTCTGGACCAGTTGTCATAACCACAAATGGGAGACATTTGATTCTGGGCCAACCATTGTGCCAGGGCACCCTTCAATGTCCACTACTGCATCAACCACCACCACCATCAATTTAGTACAACATCCAAAATTCAATTGGGATTTGCTTTGAGTAAGTAGTGAACCAAGTATCTCTTCTAGTGTATGTGGATGAGTGTTTTGGATTTGCCTCGAGTTGGTTTGGTATCTTATTCTCTATTCTTGTCTGTATTTAGAGCCCCCCCCCTCTTTTTTATCTTTCATTCAGTTCAGAAAATAAATGGCCTTACTTTATTATAGCCAATAATATTACTTTGTTCTTTTCTATTTCTTTGTTATCCTCCCAAGTCCTTGCCATTTGTATGTTTCTAGTTTTGACAATGATAACAGCGTCTCTATGTAGATTTATTACTTGAGATGTTAGGATTTTAACTGAATCATAAGTGCATCTGGAACTCAAAAATCTCATTTGGTAAAATATTTAGGCCTTGTTTGGTTTAACTCTCAAAACACAATTTTTGAAAAAAATTTCCAAAATTTTGTTTGGTTGGAAATTTTTTGAAAAATATTTCCAAAATCACTTTCTCTATCCTACACATCAATCAATCACTTTTTATCTCTTCTCTCTCATTCTCAATCACTTTTCTCTCACACACATCTACTCAACTACAACAAAATATCAAATCATCCAAAACTCCCATACTCCAAAACTATTTCCAAAATATACAACCAAACAAATCAAAAAATTTCTAAACTCTCTCCCCAAAATTTAAAAAAAAAATTATCTCCCAAAACCAAACCAAACACACCATTAATATCTCTCTCTCTCTCTCTCTCTCTCTCTCTCTCTCTCTCTCTTTCTCTCTCTTCACCTTATTTGTGTGTGGGTAAAGCAGGTCAATCCAACTTTGGTGCATTTGTGAGTTATCGTAACAGAAATGGAAATTGCATAGAAATAAAAAAAAAAAAAATAGTGGTTAATGCATAATGATTAATCTTTTCGATCTTGCTTCCTTTGTAGGATACAAAATGACAAAGAAGGGAATATAAGTGAAAATAGATTTTTGTACTCGAATAACTAACCCATGCAACTTTATATAAAGACAAGTCTTATTACTGTTATGCAGGAAATGATGACAGTGGATTAATTTATACTTCTAAAAAAGATGTATTTATTTTGAGTATAGTAAATACTTTTTCGCATGTAGAAAAATGATGACAAGTCTTTTTTTTTTTTTTTTAATGTAATAAAAGCCACTACAATAAGGAGCATATAGAAGAAGGAATGCAAAAAATAAATTTTGCTTCGTTTACTTACCTATGTGAGGCCGAGATGCTACGGTTGTTCGCTTATACATCAATATCAACTTGTATCTAATTTTGAAGTTGGGGTAATTTGCTATGAGCCACTATTAGCAACCGAAGTGAGAGAGTCAACCTATTCTCTATGGCAGCAGCATCCTCCGACTTCGATCCAATTCCATAAAATTTTCGTGTTCCTAAAAACAAATATACTCATTAGTGGATGTTTGTTTCAATGAAAAATTAAGCATATACTAATAACATGTAAATTCTGATGGATGAGGGAATAAGGCATGGATTATGATATGAGTCAATAATATTAATAAAGTATCAATTAGGTTTAATCCAGGAAAGCAAAAGATTTCTTTTTCATTCTTTTGACATAATTAATCTTTGTGTTCCAATGAATGTGTCAGAGAGTTTTTTGTATTAGTGTGGTAATTCTTTTTTCCTTTAAATCAAAGGAAGGCACTCTAAATGAAACTTAGATCAGTTATTTCGGATACAAAATCTGGATCCCATCCTTTATTAACCATTTTGCTACACTAAACTGGTGCTGGTCACCATATGAATGCACATTTATATATGAAAGAGAAAGTAGGAAAGTAGGATAAGAGAAATAATAGCGAAGTAGAGACTGTAAAAAATGTGCAAAATTGTCAAAAGAGAAAGAAAATTAACTGTAATGAGAACTTTAATCAATCCAATGGAGTAATGGGAAAAAGTTCCCGAAAAGAACCATCTGTGTTGATCATTACAATCACAGAACAAAAACAGCAATAATTGTGCACAATCAACTATTAAGCTATCCTATAAGCATTCAGGAAAAGATCATCAATACAATTTTTTATAACAAAAATTTCACAATGGATTCACAAATGCTTACCTTATATTCATTAGTAATACAATTTCCTTCAAATCATGCAACAACCAAATCTTGAGTGCAACTTTGAGGACCTATTAGAGTAGAAGAAAAATAAAGGCACAGATAAAATAATAATGGATACCACAAAAAGATCTACATAGTATCTTAGATTACTCAGCAACTGAAACACATACATTGCCATTGACAAGCTAAAAATGTGAGTAAATTTGCAAAACTTCCACAAAAATCTCATCTTACTAGAAAAATAGAAAAAATGTGTTGAACGGAATTCAACACTTCCATTCTAAGAAAAACGCATAAATCCATGAAGTAAAAAAAATGCAATGCCGCAATAGTTGCTAATTTTCTAAGAAAGGATGCCTTGGGGAGCAAAGCAACTTCACAAAATTACTACATCTTAAATCAAGTTTACTTGTAAACTTTAAAGTATTTATCAAAGTGCCTAAAAAGTGTTTCCAGTATAACAACATTATGCAGATATGCCAACTCTAGACTCTTGCTCAAAAAATCCAGAACTGATGAAAAATGAGCTATCACAAGTTCCTATATTAACCTTACTTTGACTACTGCCTTCAAAACTTACAAAGAATAAACAAATGAAACCATATTCAAGCAATTGTAGGGGAGCTCATTCTTTTGGTGGTTCAACCAATAAAGCCCCAAAATTCCTCTATTTAATGTCAAACAGTGAGCAAAAGGAAGAAAATAATTAGCCCCAAATAAAGTCTATAACTTCATAAGATCAGAACTCACCAAGGATCTTTTAACCTATAGCTGAAGTATTTAAAGCAGCCTTCCAAATTTCATCATCTCGTTTTGCTGTTAGGCTTGCAACAAGCTGCAAGGATTTCAACTGTCCAAAAAAATAATTAGCCCCATCAACTGATTCAACCGCCCCACATTGAACTCCTTGGCACACAAATCAAGCTCCCTCTGTTCATTGGAAACCCTACTCATACCCTTCAAACTCTCAATCTCACATTTCCCATCCTCCACTATCGAATTCAACCCGCTCAATTCATACCCCAATGATGGAAAAGAAGAATTAGGCGAAAAATCACTATAATGGCTTCGAAAAGCTAGACCAATGTTGACCACATCTAGGGTTTTAGCTTCAAAAGATTGGGTAGATGATTGGAATTGAAATGTTATGTAGTTGTGGGAGTGGATCAATTGGGCTTGAAAAGGGATCGTGAGGAAGAAGAATGAAAGGAGAGAGAGAGAGAGAGAGAGAGAGAGAGAGTAGGGTTTGGGGGAATTGTGGAGTTAGGTGGTGGAGAACAGAGAGGAGGTGATGGAGGACTCATGCATGAAGGTGCAAAGGGGGGTTTGGCGGCGGCTAGAGAAATTTGAAGAGAAAAATCAATAACCAAGTGGAAACAAACTGTCACGACCCAAAAATTTCTCCCTCCGCTCGAGCGGAGGAGTGGCCGCTCGAGCGGACTTATGCAGCTTCCAATACATTTTTGCAGACTGCCCGAGATTCTGAGGGTTGTAGATTCCCGCTTGAGCGTAGAAGTGAACGCTCGAGCGGATGTCTTTGTTCGTCTGAGCGCTCGAGCGCTAAATAGGGCGCTCGAGCGGGTCGCTTGGTGAGCTTGAATTTTGAGGCATGTGGGTTCATCTGAGATATTTTTAATAATGTATTTGGAACCTCCTTATTTTATTTTGGGGTATTGATTGTGGTGGTAATGTGATGGTAGAGTAAGATTGGATCAGAAACTTTAGTTTCAATAATTCATTTATGACCAACCGTCACTCAATTGTCCTTTTCTTTTTCCATACTTTGAATTTGGATGTGAGGTTAGAACCATCAGAAAGCTTATTTCCGGGGCTTCAATTTGGACACAAGAACGACCTAAAACGGAGTCCGGATGGGAGAGTTATACCTGTTCAAAGTTTCGAAATCTGTGCTGAGGGCATGTCCGCTCGAGCGGAAATCAGTCCGCTCGAGCGTGAATTGCGGGACAGCTTTAAAAACGGGATTTCTAGATCATTCTTGATATTTTTCTTTTCTCTCTTCTCTCCCCTCTCCTTAGGTCCGAAAACCCTAGGGTTTTGACCCCAAATCCTCACCATTTCCCTTAAGTTTGATCAAGATCTTCTACCAAGGAATGAAGAAGGCAAGAAGGTGAACATTTTCAACCGATTGAAATTTCGGGATTTTAGAGGATTCGTCTCAAAGCTTTGCTCCTTGCTTGATTTTTGGGGTAGGAGTTCTAGTTCTCTTCAATACCTTTATCAATAGATAGATTTGTGATATTCTCTTGGTATAAATGTGCAAATTTCTATTTTGAGCATGTAATGTCTAGTATGAGAATTGGGGGTTTAGGGATTGTGATGTTGGGAGTTAAATTGGTGGGTTTAAATGATGGATTGAGAATCCTAGATGTAGAATCATTGGGAAACTTGGAATTAAAGGTAATGATTTAAGAGGTTTTATTTCTTGTTAGAAACCCTCATTTTCTTGAAACCCTAGATTAATTGGTGATGATAAATAATGAGTTTGCCCAAATTGAAAATAGAATCATGGAATTGGCGGGTTGAATTATATGTGTGCAAGTTTAATTGGGTTTCTGAGATGTTTCGAAATAATGTTAGAATTTACGAATAAACCTTGTTATGGGCATTGTAAATCATGTTAAAATGAGAAAGGAAATTCGGGGAAATGATTTAAGGAATTAATGAGTGACTTCATATGTGTGTAGGACACGCTTCGGGAGGACTAAATGCTCCACCAATGCACTGTGAGTAATAGTACGAGGATGTATATTTTATTTATCATTGATAATTATTATCACTAACACTTTGTTTCTTGTAAGTGTTACACGAACATGTTACATGAACATTTATGATGATTGAAAGTCAATGTGAACATTGGAAGATTGGCCTACATCGGTATGACGTTGCAATGACTCTGTCCTGTTAATAACGAATAATAATTCTCTATTATCTATAAGTAAATTACGTTGTTTTAGTGCATAAATGGAATCATGTTATGGAATCATGTTCATCTTTAAGCCAAGTATATGTCTCGTTAAGAACCTATGACATGCATGTAAATGTTTATCAGTATTATGTGATCCTCATAAAGATGTGAAGTATTCTATCTTTGACAAGTATGTTCTATATCAAGTATGGTGCTAAGTATATATAAGTTCATGTTTATTACAAGTTCAAGCATGTAACAAGCTTAAGTAAGGTACAAGTTTACATATGCTAAGTAAATGTTATGCAATCATGTTAAATGTTATGCAATCATATTAATGTCTCAAGCATGTAATGTACTTATGTTAATGTTTAAAGTATGTTAAAGTTAAAGAATGTAAAGTGAGCCATTTACAGGGGCCTCGTGCCATTTCAAGGGCTTTTATGCCAACCTTTTCAAGGGCTTCATGCCACTTTCAAGGGCCTCGTGCCATATGTTTCAAGGGCCTCGTGCCATATGTTTCAAGGGCCTTTATGCCACTGTGTTTCAAAAGTTTTATGCCAACACGTTTGAAAGTTGAATGCTATAATATTCAAGGGCTTAAAGCCATTATGCTTTAAGATGTTATGTTTCAAGTTATTATGCATGTTTCAAGTTATTACGTTCCAAGACTGGGCCTAAGGCCGTTATGATATTAGTACAAAAGTAGACTAATTATGTTGACTTTGCAATTTCACACGTAGTAATATATTATGTTTCCAATGAAGTATTGTTTTGTTTAGGTACTATTATTCACTGAGCCTGGCTTACTTGGTGTTATGTCTGTTCTGTAGGTGACCACCTTGGAGGTCAGTCTTAACCCTGTTGCTCGTCTTTCATTGTCAACCTCAGTGTGTCCAGGCACCCAGACCAAGCCCATGCATTTCTGTGAAGTTTTATTAAATTTGTGGTTAATTGTCTATTTAAGTGAAAATGTATGTATATGATGTTTTATTATATGCTCTGTAAAGGGACTGTGTACATGTATGTGATCCTGGCATATTAGTATTAGCTCAATGGATATTATTCTATGTATTTTATCTTATTAAATGCTTCCGTTCAGGCCCCGTCTGATATATATAACAGGTTTAGTGTCCATTTTCGAATAGGTCATGCCCAAATTTTTAGGGGCGGGTTTAGGGCGTGACAGGTGCTATCAGAGCACGAGTTGCTATCTCACACACGGATCCATTGAGCTGTAGGATGTCTAGAAAAGACTTAGGCTTCATGCATGACATCCTTAGTGCATATGAAAAGACTGATAGCAACGTTAAGAGTAATTTGTGTACGTTAACGATTATGAGCCATGTCTATTATACCTCTCATGTCTATTATACGAAATGATTGATTTTTGAAAAGCCTATTTTGATGACATTATGGTTGTTCCGCTATGATACTCGTTTTGCTTATGATATGACATGATGAGACTTATTGACTTCTGGTGTGGAGCAAAGTGCTGTACGGAACTAAGTGCTACACTTTAGTGGGAGCCACCTCTAGAATCCGTACGAGCCACCTCTTGAGTCCATACGCACTTCTGTATATTTCTGATATGTCTGTGCCGAAAGGCTATCTGGGCTGAAAGGCCAATTTGATAATTCTGGGCCAACATGCCAATCTGTTAAAATGGTATAAGTAATTGTGGCACCCTTAATTCCTATGGCCCTCGCCCGGGGGTAACAATACCGTGGCCTATGGCCCTCGCCCGGGGGTAACAATACCGTGGCTATTGGTATCAATTTTGTGGTCTTCGGACCTACCTGTTGTGGTCTTCGGACCTACCTGATCTGATAAGTTAGCCATATATGATCTTATGCAAAATTTAAATATGAATATGATTATGAGCATATATCTGAATCTGTTTCAGTTGTCATAAATTGCTTAAACACTAAGTATGAAAGATTTAGTTATGATATAGTGATGTCTTTCTTGTTATGGTATTGTTTGGACCTATGATTTAAAAAGGTATTGTGATACGTACTTTGATAAGTTACGTTTTGAATGATACTTGACCCATGTTATGTATGATCGGCTGAAAGAGAAAGCTGTGTATCCTATTTGTTAAGCGCACGATAATGACATGATATGATAAGCCATGTTTGGTTCTTTTAACATGTTATGTCACGAAACAAGAAATGATATTCCATATATATATAAAAAAAAAGGGCCCTTACCCAGGGGTAATAATATCGTGGTTCCAGTGTGTTACAAGATATCTCTTGCCACCGACGGTCTTGTACGAGTGGATTATGTTCAAGTATAAACTCTGATTTCTGTTTCTGCTTCACGTATACCTAAGAATATGTTTTTGTTTATCCGTACCATTTATGCTATGGTATAACATGATGTAAATTGATAGTGTCGAATGAGTTCAGTTTATGTGCAATCGTGATTCATTTATGGAATTTGTTATCTGTGATACATGAGATTTTGTAGAAAAAGGGTAGCTATTGACTACTTTGCAGTTAAACTAAGGGATTGGTAAACAGATAAGCTACTGCATGAATTCAAATCCTATCTCAGTATATTAAGTGATTTAAGATTGAGAAATCACTCATGTGAAATATTTTTGTGTAACTATGCAAATGTTGGATATTGCGAAATTATCCTCTATCACTTATATGGAGGTTATGATGTGAACTGTTATGCATGATATCGAGGATTTCGGTAAAAGCAAATGGACATGGGAATATTCCATTTTGGTAATGGGCTAGCGAGACGTATTGGGCATTTACTATCTCTTACCTGCTTAGACAATTTTGTACAATACTCACTACATGATTACAAATTGATTGACTACCACCTTGAATTAATCTTACCAAGAATTACGTCCTACTAAGAATTATGAACCTTGATGTTACGAAATCAAAAAGAGAAAAAGAAAAAAAAAAAGAAGAGAGAATTGTTTGAATAAGTGGAAAAAGGAGGCCAAATAAATTTGTGCTATGACAAGAAAAGTGCGAGTAAAGGAAAATGTTATATCTTACGGTTATGAATGGTTAGTCAAGTATGATTTTGAATTCAATTTCTGGCCTTGTTTTGATAGTTGTGTTTATTATTTAGATTTGAACTTATGACGGCATGATCAGGTGTCTATAATGGGGATCCTTCTTCCCACCGTTCAGATTTTGTTAAAAAGTAGAGAATATGGTTTAAAATCTACATAATAATATGATTTTGATATGTTTTTGTAAATGGAGGATACGGTACCTCTTAGGCAGAACCTTATTTGGTAGGTTCTAGGATCTGATTCAATGATGCGTAATCGGAGTTAAGTCTAACTACGTAATTAAGTTATTTTGGGAATTATGTGTAATCGTAATGGCCATGTATCACCGAGTAATTGCATTGTAAGATCCACTTAAGGAATTACTTAACAGGATAAGTTGAACGTGTGCCTCTAAAGAAGAATTGCATATGAATTTTTGACGCTGGGCCAATCTAGTTAGAGAAGTAGTGAAGAGTATTTCCAATACGATTAAGATTAATGCATGCCGTGGAAATCTCTTAAGTATACGTTTAAGAGAATGTCAACGATTATATTTTGTACTTTTGAATGTTTACTGTAAAATTTCCTGAGCAATTACAGTTAAGTAGTGAAACTATGTTTAAGGATGTTTATCTGTTTAATAAGAAACGTAACTGTTATGCTTAGAATGAGGGAATAAGGAATTGGAAGCCTTAAAGGTTAATTATCTGAAATGGATTATGTATCTGTGATCAGTATAATTTTTACGTAATTTTAAGTATGTCTATGAAATTTCAATGTTGGAATAAGTAAATGATTGGATTTTGTCCTATATGCTTTTACATGACTTTGGGCATTCATTAGACGCGGTCCGCTTAGTTGTTAATTGAAAAGTTGTTATATACATGGGATTATACATGGTTAGTGTTGCTCCTTGCCCGTTGAAATTCTGAAGTGTGTATGTTGATCGAAAGTATTTGCGATCCTTTCCTATTCCCAGTGTGGATCTAGTTTTGGAACGTTACAGGGTGTGTATCTGGATAAGTTTGACCTGTCTTCTTTTGGGTTTTCTCAAATTTCGAGGACGAAATTTTTTTTTTAAGGAGGGAAGGATGTCACGACCCAGAAATTTCTCCCTCCGCTCGAGCGGAGGAGTGGCCGCTCGAGCGGACTTATGCAGCTTCCAGTACATTTTTGCAGACTGCCCGAGATTCTGAGGGTTGTAGATTCCCGCTTGAGCGTAGAAGTGAACGCTCGAGCGGATGTCTTTGTTCGTCTGAGCGCTCGAGCGCTAAATAGGGCGCTCGAGCGGGTCGCTTGGTGAGCTTGAATTTTGAGGCATGTGGGTTCATCTGAGATATTTTTAATAATGTATTTGGAAACTCCTTATTTTATTTTGGGGTATTGATTGTGGTGGTAATGTGATGGTAGAGTAAGATTGGATCAGAAACTTTAGTTTCAATAATTCATTTATGACCAACCGTCACTCAATTGTCCTTTTCTTTTTCCATACTTTGAATTTGGATGTGAGGTTAGAACCATCAGAAAGCTTATTTCCGGGGCTTCAATTTGGACACAAGAACGACCTAAAACGGAGTCCGGATGGGAGAGTTATACCTGTTCAAAGTTTCGAAATCTGTGCTGAGGGCAGGTCCGCTCGAGCGGAAATCAGTCCGCTCGAGCGTGAATTGCGGGACAGCAGCTTTAAAAACGGGATTTCTAGATCATTCTTGATATTTTTCTTTTCTCTCTTCTCTCCCCTCTCCTTAGGTCCGAAAACCCTAGGGTTTTGACCCCAAATCCTCACCATTTCCCTTAAGTTTGATCAAGATCTTCTACCAAGGAATGAAGAAGGCAAGAAGGTGAACATTTTCAACCGATTGAAATTTCGGGATTTTAGAGGATTCGTCTCAAAGCTTTGCTCCTTGCTTGATTTTTGGGGTAGGAGTTCTAGTTCTCTTCAATACCTTTATCAATAGATAGATTTGTGATATTCTCTTGGTATAAATGTGCAAATTTCTATTTTGAGCATGTAATGTCTAGTATGAGAGTTGGGGTTTAGGGATTGTGATGTTGGGAGTTAAATTGGTGGGTTTAAATGATGGATTGAGAATCCTAGATGTAGAATCATTGGGAAACTTGGAATTAAAGGTAATGATTTAAGAGGTTTTATTTCTTGTTAGAAACCCTCATTTTCTTGAAACCCTAGATTAATTGGTGATGATAAATAATGAGTTTGCCCAAATTGAAAATAGAATCATGGAATTGGCGGGTTGAATTATATGTGTGCAAGTTTAATTGGGTTTCTGAGATGTTTCGAAATAATGTTAGAATTTACGAATAAACCTTGTTATGGGCATTGTAAATCATGTTAAAATGAGAAAGGAAATTCGGGGAAATGATTTAAGGAATTAATGAGTGACTTCATATGTGTGTAGGACACGCTTCGGGAGGACTAAATGCTCCACCAATGCACTGTGAGTAATAGTACGAGGATGTATATTTTATTTATCATTGATAATTATTATCACTAACACTTTGTTTCTTGTAAGTGTTACACGAACATGTTACATGAACATTTATGATGATTGAAAGTCAATGTGAACATTGGAAGATTGGCCTACATCGGTATGACGTTGCAATGACTCTGTCCTGTTAATAACGAATAATAATTCTCTATTATCTATAAGTAAATTACGTTGTTTTAGTGCATAAATGGAATCATGTTATGGAATCATGTTCATCTTTAAGCCAAGTATATGTCTCGTTAAGAACCTATGACATGCATGTAAATGTTTATCAGTATTATGTGATCCTCATAAAGATGTGAAGTATTCTATCTTTGACAAGTATGTTCTATATCAAGTATGGTGCTAAGTATATATAAGTTCATGTTTATTACAAGTTCAAGCATGTAACAAGCTTAAGTAAGGTACAAGTTTACATATGCTAAGTAAATGTTATGCAATCATGTTAAATGTTATGCAATCATATTAATGTCTCAAGCATGTAATGTACTTATGTTAATGTTTAAAGTATGTTAAAGTTAAAGAATGTAAAGTGAGCCATTTACAGGGGCCTCGTGCCATTTCAAGGGCTTTTATGCCAACCTTTTCAAGGGCTTCATGCCACTTTCAAGGGCCTCGTGCCATATGTTTCAAGGGCCTCGTGCCATATGTTTCAAGGGCCTTTATGCCACTGTGTTTCAAAAGTTTTATGCCAACACGTTTGAAAGTTGAATGCTATAATATTCAAGGGCTTAAAGCCATTATGCTTTAAGATGTTATGTTTCAAGTTATTATGCATGTTTCAAGTTATTACGTTCCAAGACTGGGCCTAAGGCCGTTATGATATTAGTACAAAAGTAGACTAATTATGTTGACTTTGCAATTTCACACGTAGTAATATATTATGTTTCCAATGAAGTATTGTTTTGTTTAGGTACTATTATTCACTGAGCCTGGCTTACTTGGTGTTATGTCTGTTCTGTAGGTGACCACCTTGGAGGTCAGTCTTAACCCTGTTGCTCGTCTTTCATTGTCAACCTCAGTGTGTCCAGGCACCCAGACCAAGCCCATGCATTTCTGTGAAGTTTTATTAAATTTGTGGTTAATTGTCTATTTAAGTGAAAATGTATGTATATGATGTTTTATTATATGCTTAGTAAGGACTGTACATGTATGTGATCCTGGCATATTAGTATTAGCTCAATGGATATTATTCTATGTATTTTATCTTATTAAATGCTTCCGTTCAGGCCCCGTCTGATATATATAACAGGTTTAGTGTCCATTTTCGAATAGGTCATGCCCAAATTTTTAGGGGCGGGTTTGGGGCGTGACACAAACATACCTCAAGAATCAATAACAAACATACCTCAAGAATCGATAACAAACATGCCTCAAGAATCGAACTAAGATTTTTTCCAGATCGAAGCGAAGAAAAGAACGAAAGACTTCCCCTTCGAACCATCGATCGTCGCCGTTTCAAAACCCATTTGAAGCGAAAAGTTTGTATTTTGATAAACTTTCTTTTTTTGCTAATATATTTTTGGTGATTGGTGCCTTATATTTTATTTTGGTGTCTATTATTTTTCAGTCATACAATTTACAACATAAATTATGTGCCGTAAAAAGTGAAATATGTTTAACGGCTGATATACTTGTGCCGTATATAGTTGATGTATTAACGACATGTCATATGCACGTCATAGAAAGTTTTATTATTTACAGCTAACATTGCAAGTCATAAAAAAATCATCGTTATTAGTATTCATGACCTACACAATAGACACATCGTGATTGGGAAATTGTTTACGACATGCAAAGAAAGGAAGTCGTAAAAGTGAGAAACCACGACTTGCATTTATTGCATGTCATTGATGTGAAGCCTTAAAAATCCAATTTTGTTGTAGTGAAAGTACAAATGCATTATGTATATGTCTTATACTTGTAACCAAGTTAGTTTACTTAAGCCCTAACCCTAACTAGATCATGTTTTGGTACACAATTAGGCTTCATAATCATCCTACATTCCATTGAATTCAAACTAAATCTAAAATATCCAATCCATTTCCAACCAAAGGGCAATTTGGACTTTTCATACCACTTTTTCTTAAATACACCAATACTCTCTACACTTTTGAGCACAAAATGCACTCACACACTTACATATTCAGCTGAGAGGAAAAAGAGGGCAAGAGAGTGAGCTTGGTGAAGGAAAAGAGATAAAGAGAGTTTTGTTAGCAATTCAACCAAACCTCAAGTAAGCCACATCACCATCTCTCATTCTATTTCCTTTTTCGAATATATGTTATTAGAAGTTTAAAATCATATTTTAATATGTGTTGTAATGGTGTTCATATGTTCAGAGTTGATGAGTTGAGTTTTGATCCTCTTTCTACTCATATTTTCTCTTAATAGATGCAAAACTACCTTTTTCTTTCCATATCCCCCATTATTTCCAAAGACACACCATCACTTTAAAAATCTGAGTTGTTGACACATTATTTAGTATGTTTTCATCACAAAAGAAGTGAAAATTTTCCTTTGTTGGCCTCGTTTCTCACCAATCTTCTTATTTTAAGTATTATGCATGAAAAACTATTTTTTACACCCAAAATTTGAAAATTCTAGAAAAATGTAGGAAAATCTCCTGACCCTCCATTTTATGTCAAAAACTTCCTTAAAGAGTTAGCTTTCAAGGAAAATTGGTCTCATTGAAAAAGAGTGTGTGTAGACGTCCCCGAACGCCCCGGGAGGGTGAGTCCCGTTCTGTTCTTTTTCGGGTTACTACAGTTCAGGACTCAAATGTCACGATTCTTAATCTGAACCAAAGAGTCCAAATCCGGCAAATCGTTTTGAGAAAAACAGATTTTTTTAGAAAGAAGTGCCAAACATGGACTGCTTCGCCAGATACAGAGTCGCCACCTAAATATTTTATTTTTGGAAAATTTTGGAAACCCTGACTCGTTGCCTAAGGCCACGTGTCCGTCATCACCAAAGTTGCCTCGGCTCGGGAACTTGGGTACGATTGGGGAAGGTCAGCTATGAGCATCCCCTCTCGCCCGATCAAAGATCGGCCTCTACTAACCATGATATCAAGTTTTGAAAACATTGTGTGTTCTTATTCCGGTTATTTGCCTAAATTTACTACGTGATGCGCACAACATACAAGTATAGACTGGATCACCTGAATTGGAACAAAACATTTCATGTTTGTTTTTGAAAGA
Organism: Camellia lanceoleosa; assembly: GCA_025200525.1. Taxonomy (NCBI): domain Eukaryota; kingdom Viridiplantae; phylum Streptophyta; class Magnoliopsida; order Ericales; family Theaceae; genus Camellia; species Camellia lanceoleosa. Next base: position 45,239,134 of record CM045762.1, on the reverse strand, counting down.
TGGTTTGCTACTCGCAAGTAGGCTTAAAATGCAGATTTTGCCACCCTCGGGTGAGCTTAGAAAAGATGGCTTTGCTACTATCTAGTGGGCTTAAAACTTACAATCAATGCATTACTCCAATTCAGATAACCCAACCTTCACCCACAGGCATTCAGGCAGTTATAACACATAAGCATATAGCCTCATGGTAAGCATGCTATCATGGCAGTCACTCACATGCATGCAAGGATGCTAAAGCGTAAAAACTCACCGAGTACTCTAAGCCAAAACAGAAGCTGATTAGAAATCCATGTGTGATCCTAACTATACAGAAATGCCTAATGCAACACATACAAAAATACAACTATAGCAGGCTCAGCTATTCTAAACATGGCATATGAAATGCTACAGATAACAAGTATTCAACTTGAAATTGAAATACAAATGCAGTTAGTATGATGCGCCGAGCCCAGTGCATGCAAAACAGATGAATGAATGCAAACATGCTGTCATACTGTATGCTAATTAAAACATGCCCTAATCTAACCATCGTAAGCTGGTAAATAAAAGGGAGAAAGACGTGGGGTTGGAAGACATACATCACCCGCACGCACACTTATTACAATTGTGCCGTCGCTCGGAGGGACCGAATAATAATTAAATATTACAAAACCCTAATTAATTAACAAATTAACTAGGAAAGCAAGTAAATTAGCATGCAAGCTATGGACTGCCTCAACTCTGCTCCAAATGATGAATGATGCATGGTCGGGTTGCCTGGCGCGGAAATCCATTGCGATGCCCTAATTAGCCTCTGTTTGCAATTGTTCTTGGAATGTGTGCCAAGCTCCGGAAGGCTGCTGATTCTTGATTTGCTGCAACAGAGAGCAGGAAAGGGGCATGGCAATGTATTTTCACATATGTATGCTTGACTACTCTTCAAGGAGTGTAGTCCTCGATCCTCGTGCCACCAATCACGCATATCGATGCATGATGGCCGAGGAGTCGATTTGCACAACTCGATATGAAACGAATGCACATGAAATTATAACAATACCTAAACTCCATCATGGATAATCCGGAGTGTCGGTGACTGGGAATCGTGACACGTTCCGTCACTTGGAGTACGAAACGCCCCTCGTTTCCCGTGCTCGGGTTAACTCCTACCCCCAAACACAATGCAAGATGCATGACATGCATGAATGCAACTAAGATATAACCTAACATGCACAATGCTACGAAATGGCATACACGATGCACGAGCATACACAATGCGCTAACATACAACCTAGCATACACAATGCTATGAAATGAAATGGCATACACAATGCATAATGGACTTACACCAACACAAGTGGACCTCAGCCACACTCACATAAGGGGCCATTAGATGAAAATGAGACACTCGAAATGCGTGCACGCAAACCGAGGACCGAACCTAAGGCACGAATGCCACTCTACCAAAGCATGGTAAGGCATGGAACATGGTATGCAAACATGAAAATTTCAGCACTAAAATATGATGCTAAACAGCCCCGAATCATGAAAACATGGCACCCGATGCATGAGGTGAGACCCGAAACTCAAAACTAGGCACATGGAATGACTTACAGCTATACAAAGCATGCATTATTTGAACGTGAAGCATGAAGACACAGTCAAGGCAGTCCTAAAACATGGACTTTTCTAGTTTAAAGCAAGGCCAAAAAGTGCTAGCAAGATGGACTAAAGTAGCATGCGATTTTGACTAGCAAACATGGTTTACATGGCAAGTGTATGATGCACCTGGAATTTCACCAAACCGTCGAAAATCAGTGAATCAAAAATGTGAAAATAGGCCCAAATAACCACTGATATACAACCATGGTATGCAAAAATGATGAGCTCCTTTAGATGGCCATACAGGAAGTTATTAGGCACATACAAGATAGACAAGTGAAATGGCATATACAACTCTGAAAATCAAATATGATAGTCCCAAAACTCACCAAATTGGCCCCAAAATCAGTCAACAAAGCATGCAAGATAGGGCCTCTTTGAAAGGCCAAAATGACCATCAAACAAGTCAAGGAGAGAGGGGGGTCACCCCTCTCTAATTTGGAAGCTCAAAATAGCATCAAAGCCACTGGAAATCCACTAGATTCCAGTGGCTAGAAGGTCAAATAAGGCATGCAACGAGGGCTAGGATGTAAGGCTCAAAATGGGAGGCAACCAAGCATACAAGATAGCATATGACCTCAAACAAAAATGGAACCTTAATAAAACATGAAGATGATGTCAAAAAAATCCTTTTCTTAGTTTATAACAAGTCCCAAAAGTGATCACAAATATGGCTTATCTATCATGCAAAAATGGCCCTAAAATGGGAAAAGGAGATAAGGGACAGAAGCTGGCCTCAAATGGCAAGGAGCCCTGCAACAATATTGAAGAGGGGCTCAAAAAAAGACACTTTAAAGTTTACATCAAGCCACGAAAATAAAACACAAGTAAGGTTAAACTAGCATGCAAGAAATGGGCCTAAAAGAGGGGTAAAGAGACAAGTGGTAGCTTCTGTCCTCAAAAAGAGGAGAGCCCTTCAACAAAGCTGAAGAGGGGCTAAAAAAAAGCCTCTTTCCAGTTTATGGCCAAATCCAAAACAGCTCACAAATAAGCCTAAAATAGTATGCAAAAATAGGCCTAAAATGAGGGTTTAAACACAAAGGGTAAGAAGGAAGCCTCAAACAGGGAAAGGCCCGTAATCAAACATGAAAAGGAGATAAAAATATGACTATTTCCAGTTAGGGTCAGAGCCCAAAAATGTAAGCACAAAGAGCTAGAATATAGATCAAAATAGTGCACAAAAGAGGGAAAATGGGACTCACCCTTGTAGAACCAATCTTTGACAGCCTTTGGACCAAGAATCTAAGCTTCCAACCTCTGAGAGACAGCCTCAAGGTGTTTGAATGAGTGATGGAGGTCTTGTGCTATGAGGTATAGTGCAAAAAAGTAAAGAAATCCAACTTCCAAGCTCTAACCACAAGCAATATAGAGAGAGAGAAAGCTTTTTGCCCTTCAAAAACTCAGAACCCTCTGAAATGAAGGAGCCCCTTGCTTATATAGAGGAATGCAAACCTAAAGCTTCTTGAACAAGGTTGGCAAGAGCTTCATCCCTCCATACACGTGTATGGAGGGCAGATATGAGGAATCCAGCTGGTACAAAAGATCTTCCCGGAAACCAGCTGAAATAGAGGGGGTGCCGGCCATCAGCAATGGCCGGCAGTGCCACACTGATGGCCAGCAAGTGTTCACAAGTAGCCAGCAGGGGCCAAGACATGGCCGGCAGTGCCATGCCATGGCCGCAGTGCACCATAAGGGCCACCTTGAAAGGACCAGGTCAGGGTCCAAAAATGAGACAAAAAGGATACAAGGTTCGGGAAACCCAAACCAGTGACGTTCCGCCGCGACAGTCGAATGCTGGGCGAGCAATCGAACCAGCCATTGGGTGTACCTACAAGCACAACCAAGTCTTGAGGACGATGAAAAATGGGGTGTCTATAGTTGCCCCTTTTTGGCAGAACTCAGAAGTCATAACAATGACGAGAGTGATTGTCAAAGCCTAGAGACGACCCATTTTTGACAAGGCCGAAGACTCAGACAATCAATTAGCAAAAGCATGCAGGGATGCGCCCGAAGGCTGGGGCAAAATGCAAATGATATACAAGATGCAAGGGCATGATTAACAATCGTGCCACGGATGCTGTAATGAAGCAAACATGCGACAGTTTTAAGCAGATGAACACGAATCCAACTACACTACAATGCAAAAAGGATGTAAAAGAATTATGCAATTCTTACCCCGTTTCATACGAAGGACACAATACCTGCGCGGCTAGTCTGGCCATGCCAGCTTTAAATGAACCGTACATACAATATCGTGCCTAAAAAAAGAAACCAACTTAACAGGTACAATATCGTTAAGAAGATGCATAACAATACATTTGAAGAGTGCGTGACAACGCATACAAAGTGAAGATGCATTAACACATGTAAGTAAAGCGTGCGCGACAACGCATGCAATGTGTGAAATAGGAGTTGAATTTGAACACATGTAAGTAAAGCAAGCGGTCACGCCAGCAATGTGTATAGAAAGAAATTGAACGTACACATGTAAGTAAAGCATGCGGCCAACGCGTGCAATGTGTAACGAAACTTGAAAATACACATGTAAGTAAAGCAAGTGGTCAACACGTGCAATGTGTATAGAAAGAACTTGAAAATACACATGTAAGTAAAGCAAGTGGTCAACACGTGCAATGTGTATAGAAACTTCAAAATACACATGTAAGTAAAGCAAGTGGTCAACACGTGCAATTTGAATAGAAAGAAATTGAACGTACACATGTAAGTAAAGCAAGTGGTCAACACGAGCAATGTGTAACGAAACTTGAAAATACATATGTAAGTAAAGCATGCGGCCAACGCGTGCTATGTGTATAGAAAGAACTTGAAAATACACATGTAAGTAAAGCAAGTGGTCAACACGTGCAATGTGTATAGAAAGAACTTGAACACATGTAAGTAAAGCAAGTGGTCAACATGAGCAATGTGTAATGAAAGAACTTGAACACATGTAAGTAAAGCAAGTGGTCAACACGAGCAATGTGTAACGAAACTTGAAAATACACATGTAAGTAAAGCAAGTACAGGTATGAACACATATCAGTAAAGCACACGCCGAAACGCACACAATGTGTAACCACCTGAAAATACATATACACATGTAAGTAAAGCATGCAGTAACGCAAGCAATGTGTATAGCAGGAATGAACACATGTCAGTAAAGCATGCAGGTTAACGCATGCAATGTGTAACCTCCTGTGAGATGCATGAACACATGTAAGTAAAGCACACGCAGAAACACATGCAATGTGTAAAGCAAACAAAGGTATGAACACATATCAGTAAAGCACACGCCGAAATGCACACAATGTGTAACCACCTGAAAATACATATACACATGTAAGTAAAGCATGCAGTAACGCAAGCAATGTATATAGCAGGAATGAACACATGTCAGTAAAGCATGCAGGTTAACGCATGCAATGTGTAACCTCCTGAAAATACATGTACACATGTAAGTAAAGCATGCAGTAACGGAAGCAATGTGTACAACAGGAATTGACATTAGGACAACTTATGATAAAGAAGTGTATAGCGATGTGTGACAAGAAAATGCATGACAATGCATGTAAGGTGCGCATGACGATGCGTGATAAGGAGGATGCATGACAGTGCAAGTAATGAGCATAACAATGCTAGACAGATGTGCATAACAATGCAAGGAATGAACATAACAATGCTAGACAGATGTGCATAACAATGCAAGGAATGAACATAACAATGCTAGATAGATGTGCATAACAATGCAACGAATGAGCATAACAATGCTAGATAGATGTGCATAACAATGCAACGAATGAGCATAACAATGCTAGTGGAACGCGTGTGACAACGCCCGTTTGAAACAAAAATACCGAATAAGGGAATTCAAGCCTTAAGGAGACCAAATTCCAAACGCAACCTCCGATTTACCTCTCGGAGGGGTCACAATACATTCCAAAAAGGATACACCTCGTGCATGCCGACTGACGATGAGCTACACATCGAAGACATGAGTTGAAAATTCCGCAGAAACATTTTGAGCTGTAAAGAGTGGGTTCTTCTTGCACTTTCTTGATTGTACTTCCAAACTGCAGTTACTACCTTTCCTTCCTGGCCATGTTCACAACTTTCCCTATTCTCCAACGGGGTGACAGACTAGGTTGATTCAGTATCCAGGATCGAGGCGCATTCACATGCTATCTCAATCTATGGGGCTGCCATACAGATTTCAAGCCGAGGATAGACCCCTGGGTATTTAAACCAGACTTTAGTCTCGGAAATCCCGAACCTTTGCGTTCTAGGCAATAGCCGTCCGAACTCTAGTTTCCACCGTCGCAGTTGGTCTCCTAGGAACTCATTGCAAATACAGCCAAGATGCATCTGGTAGATTTGGTTTTACGAGGAGCACTTCGATTGCCATTCTGTCATTGAAACAAGCTTGAGTTTGGGAATAGAGGCACACTCATACTTCGGAGCATTGGCAAGACCTGAAGAGGTACACACGGAATGTAGTCTCGGAACTTACTGAAGTTGAAACAAACTCAGATACCAAACATTTTCCCTCTTTTCTTTTGCTTTGCAGTCTGGAACCTATATAGCTTCAGATAGGTCCTGGTTTTACTGTTCCCGCATGACCTGGGTTGAACCCTGCGGTTTTATGAAAGAACAGATCCTGTTTTGCACAAATGTAGGGAATGGCACGGCACTCGGAGCAGAAAACGATTTTATTTTCGAAATTGAAAGATGAGTTCGTGACCGGGTATTGAGCCTACGACTGAACACAGTGCACTACGACTCAACAACAGAAAACAAAAAGTAAACAACCTAAACATATCAAGTAACACTCGAAACGACTCAAAACAAGAATCAAAATAAAACAAAAAGACATGACACTCGGACGTGCATAGGGAGCCTGTTTCTCGGGGTATTATTTCCCACCCTTTCTCATTTGTGATTCTCACATCACTCGGCCCTCAAGCTCTGTTTTTTCTGAAAAAGCCCTTTTCTCACTTTTCTCTCAACACACATCTCTCTATTCTTCAATCTCTCATTTTTCATCCCTCCCCAGGGTGGTTGATGGATAAACAGGAAGTTACGGGCTCTTGCTGTAGACACCCCATTTTTGACCGTCCTCAAGACTTGGACGTCACCGCTTGAACACTCGGTGATTATCCATGATTGTGTTTGTTTGGAGTTCCCGGAGTTCTCGGCTACGCGCCTTGCCTCAGGACCTCCGAACTTGACCGTTTTGTGTCTGGTTTTGCACCAAACACTTGTGCTTTGCCTTGGAGGGGCAGAGAATGCCTTCTGAGGCATCTCCACATACCACCGGCTGTGGCTAGAGGCCACCGGCTGGCTGGTGTTGCCACCGGCACTATATTGTGCCGGTCGGCACTCTTTTTGGCAAAATGACCATTTTGCCCTGCCGACTGCTTTACAGCTGCTTTATGAGATATTTTTAGACAGCTGTTTAGCTCTTGTTTCCCCTCCATACACGTGTATGGAGGGATGAGCCCTTGGATGACTTAGTTTGTAAGTCTTTGTTGCCTATAAGGAGAAGCTCTCTTCTCTTGGCTCAAGGGTTAGCAAATTTAGAGAGTTAGAGAGAAAAAGAGAGAGAGAAGCTCTGGTTTTTCTAGGGTTTGAGTTGCATACACCTTCTATCTCTATCCTTCTCTTTTGTGTCTAGGTGTTTTGTGCCTTACTATTGCACACAAACACCTAGTGTTTCACCTTCTCCTTGCAACCGAGGTTCTAAGGGCTGGTTTTTGAAGTTCTTGACAGATTTTGAGCCTAAGGAAGCATCAACTACATCTTTGTCAAAGAGGTCAACAAGGGTGAAACACTAACTCTCTTTTTACCCCATTTTTGTACCTTATTTTTACCTAGTTTAGAGCTATTTTTGTGCTTAGTATATAACACATAAAAGTTCTGTTTTTTAAGCCTCTTTATTGTTCATTAAGAGTGTTTTGTGGTTTGAGCAAGTTTGACCACCCTTAGGCCTTGAAAAGGCCACTTTTTGTGCTATTTTGTGGGAGATCCGAGACTTTGGTGTTAGGATCTCTTCACCACTGAAATCTTGAGGGATTTCAGTGGTGAAGAGCATGCCTTAGAGTCTCAAGAAGGAGAGGGCCACCCCCTCTCCTTGATGTCCTTGAAAAGGGCAAGTTTTGCTTCCTTATGGAGCTTCATGCTTGAGTGTGTGTTGAGCATGTTTGAATTATTTTTCATGCTTATATTGTCATATTATAACATGATTTTAAGTTGGCTTTAGCACTCCTTGCATGTTTTGCATGGTTTCTTTGTAATGCCTTGTATTGCCTTAACTTGCTCTAGGTTTGTATGCCTTCTTTCTAGCATGTTTTAGGCCTAGATCCATGAAGCTTGTATGCTTATTTTGACATGCTTTAGCTCTGTCCATGGTCATTTTGGTCAATCTTAGCATGTATATTGTAGCCTCTTTGCATTTGGCTTGTTGGCCTTAAGAGCATGAATATGTAGCATGTCTTGCTTGCATTGTTTTTGGTGGTTTGGAACCCCCTAGCATGCTATTTCAGACCTTATGATGTGCTTATATGCTTGCCTTAGTGGCTTCTTTAATGCTTTAAAAGCATGTGTTAAATGCTCCATGTTTTGGTCATGATTGTGTGCCTTTGTGCTTGGATCTCTTAGATGCCATCTAGGTGCTCCTTAGGCTTTGTTTAAGTCTGCTTGTGACCTGTTTTGAGTCCCCTTGGCCTTGTGAGGCTTGGTGGACTTGACCTTAGTATAAGCCTCCATGGCTTGGTTGAAGTCTTTGGACCTATTGTTGCATACTTGGCTTGCTTTGTTGCATGATTTGGCACCATATTTTGTGCGATTTTCAGAGCTTTATATGCATGTCAATTGTCCATGCTCAACTCATTTCAAGTGTGCTTGAATGTTGTTTGTTTTGCTTAAGTGTTGGCACCTTAACATGTGTGTGTGCATATGTGTTTGGCCCCCATAACTTAGCATTTGGCCACTGATTTTGGGCCCTTTTGGAGCTGCCTAGATCATGCCTAAGCCCATCCTCCATGTGGTTTGCATGCTTGCCTTGTGTGCTTACTTAGGTTTGCATTGTATTGCCATATTGCATGCTAGTTGCCATGTCTAGGAGTGCATCACATTGGCATGCATGTTAGGCCTCTTGACCAAGTCATGATAGAGGTTTGACACCCTTGTTTGCTTGTTTGCATTGCATGCATTTGAAATCAAAGTTGCATTCTTGATCCTTGGGCCATCATGCATGGAAATGCGTGATTGGTGGTCCGAGAACCAAGGCACACCTTCCTTTGAGTCACCAACATGATAAGGATTGTGTTTAGTGCATACATGCTTTGAATTACATTGCCATGCAAGTTGTTGCCCTCTGCTGCTGTGAGTTGCAGGTTTTGCAGGCATTTTGTGCCGACCGGCACTTTTTAGTGCCGACCGGTAGTAAATTGGCAGCCAATAGCTTCATTCAGTGCCGGTGGCCACATCCTTTAGCCGGTGCTGTTCTACTCCAGCCGGTGATGATCTCCAGTGCCCAAGGAAGTGTTTCTGAGACTTTGGCAGCCTTCAGAGGAGGGTAGCAGGGAAAACAGAGGCACACTTGCATGACATTGCGGTTCCGAGCGAGTCCCGGGCATGCGACGCATTTGAGCCCTCTTCCCGAGGCATTTATTGTTTAATTAGATTAATTATTTATTTAATTAATTTAGTTAATTTGTAATAATTAATTAGCTTGCGTAGTTAATTAGTTATTCGGTTTTGTATATTCTTTCGGTCCCTCCGAGCGAGGGCAAATTTGTAATAAGTGTGTGTGAGTGGGTGTATGTCTTCCAACCCCCATTTCTTTCTACCCTTTTATTTACCTGCTTACAATGGTAGATTAGGGCATACTTATGTTAGCATACCTTATGCAATGCATGCGTGCATCCATGCATTCGTTTACATGCACCGGGCTCGGTACATCATACAAACTGCATCGTACTTTCAATTCCAAATTGAATACGTGCATCAAATAAAGTGCATTTCACATGCCATGTTTAGGGTAGCCGAGCCTATTCTAGATTGCATCTATGTCTGTGTTGCATTAGCCACTTAACATGAACTAGGTCATGCATGTTTGCTAATCGGGTTATTGTTTTTGGCACGGAGTACGATGTAAGTTTTACGCTTTAGCACACCACATGCGTGTGAATGTCTTGCCATGACAGTATGATTGCCATGCGGCTAAATGCTTATGTGTTATAAACTGTTTGAATGCCTGTGGGTGGAGGTTGGATTACTTGAGTTGGAACAACTCATTGAAATCCGTATTTTAGCCTACTTGCGAGTAGCAAAATCAAACACGTTTTTCGAGACAAAACGGATATGCAATGTTTATTTCCAAGTTAGGCAATCTAGTCTATACTTTTGTGTTATGCGCATCACATAGTAATTCTAGGTTAATAACCGGAATAAGAATGTATAAAGTTTTCAAAAACGGATATCACGGTTAGTAGAGGCCGGTCTTCGGACCGGGCGAAAGGGGGTGCTCATAGCTGACCTTCCCCGATCGTACCCAAGCTCCCGAGCCAAGACCACTTTGGTGATGACGGACATGTGGCCTTGACCTTGAGTCGGGGTTTCCTAAATTTCCCATTTTAAAATATTTAGGTGGCGACTCATGTCCGCAAAGCAGTCCATGTTTGGCACTACTTTTCAAAAAAATCTGTTTTCTCAAACGATTTGCCGGATTTGGACTCTTTGGTTCAAGATTCAGAACCGACACAAATCGAGTCCTCGAACTGTTAGAGTGAAGCCCCACGGGGGACGTCTACACTTGCCCCTAGCATTCTGCTAGATTCTTTTTCTTCTGCCCACAATAGTGAACTTTCCCGCAGAGGGGTTGCGCTACAACTGGGTGTAGCAAATTTGCAGCTGAGATCGGTTGACGATGTTCTGCTGGGGAGTTTGGACATAATCAAATGTGTCCAAACGAGAGAGTGGAATATCTTGATTCATTCCAGTTCATGCTTCGCACTTGGCTTGATACCTCGTTGCTTGGAGGATATGAGAGCTTTCAGCCCTTTTCTGTTAGCTTCAGTGGTGCCCTTTTCTGGCAGGTAGAGTGCCCTTCTTGGCGAAGCATCTTGATAAGGGGAAAAGACAAGAAGCCTGACTCAACTGTGCCCCTAGTTCATCATTTTGACCATTTTTTTGTTTTGGTTTTTCTACTAAAACAATTTTGACCAACATGAGAGTTAGATTAACATGCTTGTTCAATTTTCTGATTTAAAATCATGCAAGTCAGGCTATGAGCACTGCAAATTTTCCTTTTTGGGTCCAAGAAAATGGTCCAGTTTTGGAAAAAATGGAATAATTTTCGAGAGATTAGTCAACCTCAGTAAAAATTCTCAAAAACTATTTTTGCAAACGGCCACTTGCTCAACGAACATAGAACCCACTCTTGAGATGCACAACCTCAGATCTGAAGGAAAACTGCCCCTTGCTTGAAGAGAGCTGCATGGCAACGGAAAGTTTCCCCTTGTTTGAATGGCACTGCATGGCAACGGAAAGTTGCCCCTGGTTTGAATGGCGACTCATGGCAACGGAAAGTTTCCCCTTGTCTAAATAGCGCCGCGGCATATTGTAAACAGTCCTCCTTAGTGATGATCACAACCAAACTCTCGAATACAGAGAAGACGAAGATGGTCAAAACCAATATATGGACACAGTCGCTTTGAAAGCGTTGGGGGTTGGACTTCAAGATGAAGTTGCCTACGTATCCCAAACATGGGAATCAAGCCTTGCGTAGTTCGGGGTAAGGTACACTCGTGTATTAACCCTCACCTTTTGTTTAGGCTCTAACTTTTGCCAAGGCGCCCGATGCAGGTTTTCGACCTTGCGAGCTTTGTTTTTCTTTTTCTTTTCAATTCTTTTCATTTCTTTTCATCTTTTCTTTGCATTTTTTCTCTTTTTTGTTCTTCACATTTTTTATTTTCTTCTCTTTTTTTTTAATCTTTTTCTTCTTTTCCTTGCTCTAACTTTTGCCTGGGTCGCCCTTCCGGGTTTTCGGTCCAGCGAGCCTTTCAAAGGGTAAAATTGTAACAAGTCCATGCCAAATGGTTTTAGGGTTTTGAAGTCATCCGTATCTAGGAGAGTGGCTATTGTATTGATTTGCAGAAGGATCCGTCTTCGGCTCTTCGAGCACATCTGACATTTTTGCCTTGATATCTGATCTTCTTGATCTGACTTTGGTGCCTCTTGTTCGAGGGCTCCTTCAAATCTGGCCATACAGGCCTTACATGGTGGTTGACCGTTGAACATTCCGAATTCAAGTTCGTGGTTTGAAAGTGAGGGGTCGAGTCTCGCGCCTAAAAGCGATCCTAAGCTGCACAATCTCAAGAGCGATTCCACACAGGTCTTCACAGGACTGCGCAAAGCATTTTATTTTTTGAAAGTTTTTAAGAAAGCGACAAATCACTCGCGCTGAAGACAATGTAGAACCAATCTGGATCAAGCCAGGGTCCTTCTCAATACTCACGCTAACAAGCATGATTTCTTTCATTAAGGACTTAGCATGCCTCTCTTTCTCTTAATTGATCAAATTTTTGCAAAACTCGAGGAATTCTTTCCTCTTCGTTTTCACCGCAGTGTTAGAAAAAGTTTTGAAAAACTTAGGTCAATGCAAGAATCTCAAGGCACAAAAGTGCATGTCGAATGCGCTGCCGTTTTATTCCAATCCTCTGGCACAACTTCCCCAAAATAGCAATAAGCACAGAAACATGATAGCCGCAGCTGTTTCATTCAGATTTCCTGGTTGCAACTGGCTCCATAGCAGAGACAGACTCAAAAGAAAGCAAAAGGAGTAATTACAAAACGGTATTCGAGGCAACAACCCCGGAATCACCCGACATTCTATACAAAAGGGACTGACTCGCTACAACAAGATAGACCCTTAAGCAAAAAGGACTGACTCAAGACAATGAGACAGACTCAAAACAGAACAAAAGGCTGATTCGATACCCAAGCCAGAATTTACAAAAACTAGCAATCACAGATGCTCAAAAATGCGTGCCAGATGCCACATCAAAAATACGCCGCGGGTCGCCCATAGGTGGATCACTCCCCGATCACAAACTCGCAGTATCCTCAAAATCCAAGAACTTTGTAGTGACTGACTTGGCCGAGGTAGGCGGGAGAATGACCATATCGTCAATCAAATCTTGCACTTCATGATGAAGGCAAAAACAACTGTCAGTGCTGTGACCGGTTTACTGGTCGTACACGTAGTACAAAGTAGCATCGTGTTTAGCTGGAAGAGGATTCGGGAGAGGCCGCGGCTCAAGGGGTGTAAGATGCCCCTTTTTAGCCAAAATTAGAAGTGCCCTAGACAAAGGCATGTAGAGGGGATGAAAGACTCTGCGCCCCCGAGGCAGATACTTTGAAGCCTGTGGATTCTTGCTAGACGTACTAGCAAAAGGGTCGGCAGGTGCGGCCGTGGATTTCTGATCTTTTGTAGGTGCAGAGTTGGGAATGGTATGAACTGTTCTGGCATGAGGGGGCCTATCCCGGTTTTCTGCCTGGCTTGAACTGCCTGTAGCTGGAGTGGGGAAAACATCATGCACGATCTTGGTTGTGACCGCGAGCACCTGTTGTTTACTCATCCCCCCGACTTTCAAAGCATCAACTACCCACAGCAGTCGTTCAATGGGATCGGTGTCTTCCTTCATTTTGTTCTTACCTCTGGCCTCAGCCTGATCAAGGGTTTGGGTTAGTGATGATACGTCATTGTTGGAGGCCATCTCCGGTTGGCCAAGCTCGATAACAATCCGTCCTATTAGCGGGGGTTCCTATGGTACAAAACTTTCAGCATATGGTGCGGCTGGTGGCAAAGTTGACATTCCGTAAGCGAGATCTGCCACGGACCTCTAGAGGTCACCTATCATCCCCATCAACTCGAATGTGGTGGGCTCGCGAACCTGGTACAACTGGGGGATCCAGACCGGGTACGCCACAGGTGACCTGGGTGGATGCGGTACATCAACATCGGTCTCACTTTGCAGAGTGATTCCTTGATCTAACGCGGCTGCCATAACCACGATCTCTTCTGAATTCTGCGTCATGATTGGTCCGCTATGCTGAACGGTGACTGATCAGATATCTGTCTTACCTCAGCAAAAGGGGAACACTGACTATTCTGTATCAACAATCTGAAACCCACCCCCCCTTGAAAGGAAAAAAACAAGCAGCATTTCAACCCAAATAGATCAAACACAGGTGTAGCCGAACAACTGTACTCTACTACTGATCACTGTTCCCCCAAATCACTGCCCCAAAGACTGAATCTGATACCTGCAGATAACTGATTCTCAAATACTAACTGATGCCCGCAGGCCTGATGCCCAAACTCATAAACTAATACATGCATTCACCTTGTAGAGATGCACTCTAACAAGCACATAACAGATAAGTGAGAGCCAAAACACCCCTATGTTGGGGTAGGGTTTCCCTGTCCTATTTTGTCAGGACTTAGGGTTTCACTACGCACGCAGCGGTTTCAAACAACCTATATCGGTTAAGCAACCTGTCCTAGTTTGGAATGGTCACTATGGATTTCGATATGCACTAGGTCGAATGGTCAAAAGGGTGCCCCGGTAAAACCGGGGTTTGTGTTCCCATACTGGCAGAGCCCACAACCGGTCAGCCTTATGGTCATGCCTTGACAAGACAAGCCTCCGGCAAACCGTTCAGGAATAGCAGATGGCAAACACGGTGTCCTAGGCGCACCAATGCAAATGCAATGCAAAGAAACACACAAGTGTAGTCAAAACCAGATATCATGAGTTCGAGTCAAGTTCTCTAAATCCCCAGCGGAGTCACCAGAAACTGTAGACATCCCCGAACGCCCCGGGAGGGTGAGTCCCGTTCTGTTCTTTTTGGGGTTACTACAGTTCAGGACTTAAATGTCACGGTTCTTAATCTGAACCAAAGAGTCCAAATCCGGCAAATCGTTTTGAGAAAAATAGATTTTTTTAGAAAGAAGTGCCAAACATGGACTGCTTCGCCAGATATAGAGTCACCACCTAAATATTTTATTTTTGAGAAGTTTAGGAAACCCTGACTCGTTGCCTAAGGCCACGTGTCCGTCATCACCAAAGTTGCCTCGGCTTGGGAACTTGGGTACGATTGGGGAAGGTCAGCTATGAGCACCCCCTCTCGCCTGATCAAAGATCGGCCTCTACTAACCATGATATCAAGTTTTGAAAACATTGTGTGTTCTTATTCCGGTTATTTGCCTAGATTTACTACGTGATGCGCACAGCATACAAGTATAGACTGGATCGCCTGAATTGGAACAAAACATTTCATGTTTGTTTTTGAAAGATGGTTTGCTACTCGCAAGTAGGCTTAAAATGCAGATTTTGCCAGCCTCAGGTGGGCTTAGAAAAGATGGCTTTGCCACTATCTAGTGGGCTTAAAACTCACAGTCAATGCATTACTCCAATTCAGATAACCGAACCTTCACCCACAGGAATTCAGGCAGTTATAACACATAAGCATATTGCCTCATGGTAAGCATGCTATCATGGCAGTCACTCACACGCATGCAAGGATGCTAAAGCGTAAAAACTCACCGAGTACTCCAAGCCAAAACAGAAGCTGATTAGAAATCCATGCGTGATCCTAACTATACAGAAATGCCTAATGCAACACATGCAAAAATGAAACTATAGCAGGCTCAGCTATTCTAAACATGGCATATGAAATCCTACATATAACAAGTATTCAACTTGAAATTGAAATACAAATGTAGTTAGTATGATGCGCCGAGCCCGGTGCATGCAAAACAGATGAATGAATGCAAACATGCTATCATACTGTATGCTAATTGAAACATGCCCTAATCTAACCATCGTAAGCTGGTAAATAAAAGGGAGAAAGACGTGGGGTTGGAAGACATACATCACACGCATGCACACTTATTACAATTGTGCCCTCGCTCGGAGGGACCGAATAAATAATACAGTCCGAATAATAATTAAATATTACAAAACCCTAATTAATTAACAAATTAACTATGAAAGCAAGTAAATTAGCATGCAAGCTATGGACTGCCTCAACTCTGCTCCAAATGATGAATGCCGCATGGTCGGGTTGCCCGGCGCGGAAATCCATTGCGATGCCCTAATTAGCCTCTGTTTGCAATTGTTCTTGGAATGCGTGCCAAGCTCCGGAAGGCTGCTGATTCTTGATTTGTTGCAACAGAGAGCGGGAAAGGGGCATGGCAATGTATTTTCACATATATATGCTTGACTACTCTTCAAGGAGTGTAGTCTTCGATCCTCATGCCACCAATCATGCATATCGACGCATGATGGCCGAGGAGTCGATTTGCATAACTCGATATGAAACGAATGCACATGAAAATATAACAATACATAAACTCCATCATGGATAATCCAGAGTGTCGATGACTGGGAATTGAGACACGTTCCGTCACTTAGAGTACGAAACGCCCCACGTTTCCCGTGCTCGGGCTAACTCCTACCCCCAAACACAATGCAAGATGCATGACATGCATGAATGGAACTAAGATATAACCTAACATGCACAATGCTATGAAATGGCGTACACGATGCACGAGCATACACAATGCGCTAACATACAACCTAGCATACACAATGCTATGAAATGAAATGGCATACACAATGCATAATGGACTTACACCAACACGAGTGGACCTCAGCCACACTCACATAAGTGGCCATTAGATGAAAGTGAGACACTCGAAATGCGTGCACGCGTGCACGCAAACCGAGGACCGAACATAAGGCACGAATGCCACTCTACCAAAGCATGGTAAGGCATGGAACATGGTATGCAAACATGAAAATTTCATCACTGAAATATGATGCTAAACAGCCCAGAATCATGAAAACATGGCACCCAATGCATGAGGTGAGACCCGAAACTCAAAACTAGGCACATGGAATGACTTACAGCTATAAAAAGCATGCATTATTTGAACATGAAGCATGAAGACAGAGTCAAGTCAGTCCTAAAACATGGACTTTTCCAGTTTAAAGCAAGGCCAAAAAGTGCTAGCAAGATGGACTAAAGTAGCATGCGATTTTGACTAGCAAACATGGTATACATGGCAAGTGTATGATGCACATAGAATTTCACCAAACCGTCGAAAATCAGTGAATAAAACATGTGAAAATAGGCCCAAATAACCACTGATATGCAACCATGGTATGCAAAAATGATGAGCTCCTTTAGATGGCCATACAAGAAGTTATTAGGCACATACAAGATAGACAAGTGACATGGCATATACAACTCTGAAAATCAAATATGATAGTCCCAAAACTCACCAAATTGGCCCCAAAATCAGTCAACAAAGCATGCAAGATAGGGCCTCTTTGAGAGGCCAAAATGACCATCAAACAAGTCAAGGAGAGAGGGGGGTCACCCCTCTCTAATTTGGAAGCTCAAAACAGCATCAAAGCCACTTGAATCCATTGGATTCCAGTGGCTAGAAGGTCAAATAAGGCATGCAACGAGGGCTTGGATGTAAGGCTCAAAATGGGAGGCAACCAAGCATACAAGATAGCATATGACCTCAAAAAAAATGGAACCTTAATAAAACATGAAGAAGATGTCAAAAAAAGCCTTTTCTCAGTTTATAACAAGTCCCAAAAGTGATCACAAATATGGCTTATCTATCATGCAAAAATGCCCTAAAAGGGGGAAAAGAGATAAGGGACAGAAGCTGGCCTCAAATGGGAAGGAGCCCTTCAACAATATTTAAGAGGGGCTCAAAAAAAGGCACTTTATAGTTTACATCAAGCCACGAAAATAAGCACAAGTAAGGTTAAACTAGCATGCAAGAAATGGGCTTAAAAGAGGGTAAAGAGACAAGTGGTTGCTACTGTCCTCAAACAGAGGGGATCCCTTGAACAAAGTTGAAGAGGGGCTAAAAAAAAGCCTCTTTCCAGTTTATGGACAAATCCAAAACAGCTCACAAATAAGCCTAAAATAGTATGCAAAAATAGGCCTAAAATGAGGGATTAAACACAAAGGGTAAGAAGAAAGCCTCAAACAATGAAAGGCCCTTAATCAGACATGAAAAGGAGGTAAAAATATGACTATTTCCAGTTAGGGTTAGAGCCCAAAAATGTAAGCACAAGGAGATAGAATATAGATCAAAATAGTGCACAAAAGAGGGAAAATGGGACTCACCCTTGTAGAACCAATCTTTGACAGCCTTTGGACCAAGAATCTGAGCTTCCAACATCTGAGAGACAGCCTCAAGGTGTTTGAATGAGTGATGGAGGCCTTGTGCTATGAGGTATAGTGCAAAAATGTAAAGAAATCTAACTTCCAAGCTCTAACCACAAGCAATATAGAGATAGAGAAAGCTTTTTGCCCTTCAAAAACTCAGAACCCTCTGAAATGAAGGAGCCCCTTGCTTATATAGAGGAATGCAAAGCTAAAGCTTCTTGAACAAGCTTGGCAAGAGCTTCATCCCTCCATACACGTGTATGGAGGGCAGATATGAGGAATCCAGCTAGTACAAAAGATCTTCCTAAACCACCGGTGAAATAGGGTCTTGGCCAAGAATGGCAATGGCGTGATTAACCGATGGCCGGCAGGTGTTCACAAGTAGCCGGCAGGGGCTAAGCCATGGCCAGCAATGCCATGCCATGGCCGGTAGTGCACCACAGGGGCCACCCTAAAAAGGACCAGGTCAGGGTCCAAAAATGAGACAAAAAGGATACAAGGTTTGGGTAACCCAAACCAGTGACATTCCACCGCGACAGTCGAATGCTGGTCGAGCAATCGAACCAGCCATTGGGTGTACCTACAAGCACAACCAAGTCTTGAGGATGGTCAAAAATGGGGTGTCTACAGTGTGCAGTTTGAAAGAAAATCTTATTTTCGTAACGGTCGACGGATCTAGACAGAGCTAGAGTGTTTCGTAAATAGCAAAAAATCTAGAAAATTTATTCCATTTCCAAAAAATGTTCAGAAAACTAGATAAAATTCTCTATGAGCCATAGGAAGACTAGGCTCAGGAAAAATCTAAAATGGCCTTTTGGATTTTAATCTCTAAATGGTACTGAATCTGGAAATTTAGTTTTGCATTGGTGTTCTATGCTCTCATCTTCATGAATATGCTTGTTAGTATATGATCATATCATGGTATGATATTACATGTGTTATGGTAATATACCCTTTATTTAGTCATTTGATGATGCTTATATCTATGAAAATTTTATTTCAATTACTTGTGCTAACTAACTTAAAACATTAATCTAAACGGAAAACTTGATGGGGTGGCTAATGGGGTTTCGATCAAATGAGTATTGTTATGAGATAAGGTTATGTTTAAATTGAATTGGTTAGCGAGACGTCTTCCCTTTTAAAGCTAAAGTCTTGCGCAAGTGGTTGTTTCGGAACCCTTGAATGTAGCGGTTGTATTAGGACCCTAGGTGGTTTTGGTGTGAGAAGGGAATGGGTAAGGCCCTTATTTTACTGTCTCTTTTGAAGTCCTCAGTTGGCGCTACGCGGTATGTAACCATTGGTAGGCATCTGAGGTAAGGTCTGCAAAGTAGCAAAAGATGGGGCATACAGAATCTGTGTTCGATTCTTGTGGTTAGGAGGATGAAATCTCTTTGGGAGAATTCTAGACTACTAACAACTAACCTTGTAACCCTTCTTGTTTACTTGAATATGATGTTTCTTTCCCCTATTATTGTAATGTCTACTGTATATTAGATTGGAAAAAATGGATGGGGTGTGTGTGCGTTTACTGGGCATTTAAAACTCTTGGCGTTTCATGCTAGGTACCGAAGAGGATTTTGCAATAGAAAATGACGAGTCGGAAACTTTCAAAGAGATAGCTAGATTTTATTTTATTTTTTTGTAAAGTCCATCTGAAATTTTATTTTTTGGGGGTAATATCGATGGACTATCTTTTGTAACTAAGGATAATTTGTATATATTCTCTTATTATTATATGCTTGTTTAAAAAAAAACCAACATAGTTCTCCACGCTGCTTCTGAGACCTTGCGTCAGTGCCTCTTAAAATCTGTCAAAAGGGAAGCCTTGCTACCTAAGAAAGTTGTATTTAAAAGGGTGGTTAATTTGACTCCTCTGACGATCTAGGATCTGACTTGGTCATTGACCATAGGACTCATTAGTTACTTTCTTTTACTACAACCCTTAGTGTAGATTTTGAGGCATCATAGTGATGATGGTGGTAGTGGTGGTGGTGGTGGTGGTGGTGGTAGCAGTAACAATAGTGGTGGTGGTGGTGGTGGTAGAAGTAGTAGTAGTAGTAGTAGTGGTGGTGGCGGTGGGATAATAGTGCATAATAGTGATAGTGGTAGTAAGTTTATAATAGTGTATATTGATAGTTATGCTTACTATTTATAAATTCAGTCAAAATCAAGTAAGTCTCGTATGACTTAAAATGTTTTTTAAGTTTTAGCCTATATTTTAAGAGGCACTCAAAATTTTAAGTAATATCAATTGTGGTTATCAAACGGGCTTAATTGATTATCACTTAATACATTCTGTTTTAAATGTTGAATCATATCATCAAACATTCCCTAAGTGGTACACTTATAGGTTTTTAAGATTATGAATCACCCAATATATAAGAGTTTTAGAGATTATTTTTTTTTTTTCCTCTAAAAGTATAAATTTTGTTATGAAAAACATTTAGGGATTAATTTCAATTGTCGTGAGGACAGTCGCTAAAAGATCGTCCCAAAAAGTTAAAAAAAGAGAGTTTTTTCAGACAAAATTTTGAAAATGTCACTAATAAATATACTTTTAGGGACAAAATAACTTGGTCCTAAAAAGGTTAGTAATTCATCACTAAATGTTTAATTTTGTTGCAAAAATAAAATAATAACACTTTTGGTGACAAAATTATTTTGTCTCCAAAATGTGATCTTGTCCCTAAATTTTTGTCTCTAAATCCTTAATTTCTTGTAGTGAATTTTATAAGATTAAGTGATTGTATTATTAGTATGGTGATAATAGATTTGAGATGTAATACTGATTGATCATATTGGTTTTAACTTGTTGATTTGAGATTAACTTTATAAAATTTTGTAAAACAATTATTACAAAATAGGTAATTTCATTATTTGTATACAATGGGGATAAAATTATATTGGGTTAATTATACTTTTCACCTCTACAATTTATTTGTACACTTAAAAACAATTGACAAGTATTTTAAAATTGTTAATTTTAGTTTTCAATTTAGATGTAAGGACCAAATTAGAATTATATTAAATTATTTAATTTAAAACTATACAAATTAAAGTAAAATTTAAATCAAACCACCAGGGTGAAATTTGAATACTACATCCAAATAATTCTACAGCCAATCATGGTTTATTAGGACTCAAATCCCATCTCCTATCATAATAATAAAAGGCTTGCCTTCAATTGTCACGGACAGAATCAATATTTAATCATCATAAATGTCAAAAGATAAATAATATTTTTTCACTATATAGACAAACGAATATGTATTACAATATGATATATAAATTATATATACATAATAATAAAAAAAAAATTCAAATATCATAGAAACAATATCTAATAGGATGGAGAAAAAAAAAAATTGGTAAAAAATAAAAAGAGAATGCAAGATGGAAGAAAAAATAAGATATATATATTTTATACTAAGAGGTTATTTTATTTATGAAATAAGATATATATTTAGAAATACTACGGGAAACAAGATTTTTCACAAAAAATGAGGGTCATAGCCCCCAATAGTCTTTTCCTAATTCCATCTTGCTTGTCCTCGAGTCATCAAAATTTTTACCAGTTGAAGTCTGTAATTAGGAAATTTATATGGTGGGTTTGGGATAAGTTTAGGTGACACTCCATTTTAATTTTTATTGGTTATATAGTGTGACTCAATAATTTTTATTTAATTTATGAGAGATAATATAATAAGTGTCATATATCAAAAA
Source organism: Camellia lanceoleosa (assembly GCA_025200525.1). Taxonomy (NCBI): domain Eukaryota; kingdom Viridiplantae; phylum Streptophyta; class Magnoliopsida; order Ericales; family Theaceae; genus Camellia; species Camellia lanceoleosa. The sequence continues at coordinate 45,217,507 of CM045762.1, read as the reverse complement.
GTGTGGATTATTACTCCAAGACCACTCTACCTCTTGATAGAGTAGTAAGGTACCCTCCTCCCCCAAAAAAAAAAAAAAAAAAAAGAAAAAGAGATAGGAGAAGGGGAGAAATTATATTTTGCTCCAAGAACAAATCTACCTGTTGCTCTAATTTGTATTTGAATGCCTACAACAGTAGACAATAATACTTATGTGTTTTTTCTGAATAGACAACATGATAAGTGTCATGCTCTGAGTGGTATGAAATAATATTTCAAAATCATCAAATAATTTCTCGGAGAAGAGAGAGAAATGATACACAAAAAAATGTAATAACCCACATTCATGTCTTAGTCATGTTCATGTGCATTTGCATAACCGTGTGTAGACATCCCATTTTTGACCGACCTTAACACTCAGACGTCACCAACCGAGCGCTCAGTGATGTTGCAAATTGTGCTCACTCTGGAGTTCCAGAGTCTCGGTTGCGAGCCTTGCCTCCAGACTTCCGGACTCTTTTGTGATTTGCCACGGTTTGCGAACCAGGCCCTATTTTCTTTGTTTTCTCTTCTCGAAGGGAGGGAGAGGTCTCGTAGATCATCTCTCAGTGGCCGTAGGCTACGTTTCGTGGTCGTAGGCCATTTTCCCCGTTTGGAGCCCGGTTCTCGATTTTCAGAGCCGTTGGCCGTGTGCCTCGGTTCGGGACCGCTTAACTACCTCCGTTTGCTCCAGTTTTTGGCACACACCTTGTTTCCTCCCTTTTGAGGGACATTGTGGCCCGAGAGACCAACTTCGTGGTCAAATGCCAACTCCGGTGCTTAGTAGTCAGTTTTCGGGGCCCCGGGTCGCGCGTTTTGCCCATGAACCTTCGTTTTGCATCGGTTTGGGTTCATGTTTGGCGGAGACCTTATTTTCATTGCTAGGAAGGTTGTAGGAGGGTGGGAGGCCAGCAATTTTTCTGTAAAACCAGCTTTTCTCTTCTTTTCTCTTCGTCGCCCGTTTTTCTCACTAGAAAGTTGGTTTTTCCCATTCCCAGGCCACTTTTTCTGACTTTCCACCATACCATTGTGTTGTACACACCTGGGAGGCCACCAATATGGGTAGGCCGACTAGTAATTCCCCCTGACCCTTTTGAACCTTTTTAAAAAGCTGACTTTTCTCTCCTCTGAACCACTTTTTCTGGTTTTTCTCTATACAGCTGTGTTGCACTCATCTGGGAGGCCACCTTTTTGGGGTGGCCGGCCAGCAATTCTTGTTGACCACTTTGACCCTTGGTCGGCCGACCAGGGAAGGTGGTCGGCCGGCCATCTGACCCTTTTGCACCTGGCCAGCCATTTTTGTCCCTCCTGGTGCATTCCAGCTGTGCCAGCTGTTTTGCACCAGACCCTCTGTCCGAGGGTCTTTCCTTTTGAGGGGAGATTTGAATTGGTTTTTCCCCCCTTTTCTTTGGCTCCTCTCCCTCTATATAACTAGCACCCTACCTCATTTCTAAGGGTTAGAAAAACCAGCTGGAGCATTATACATACATCTCCATATATCTCTATTTTGTTCTAAAAGTCAACATTTCTTGCATATTTACCCTACACCTCATAGCCTACCACCTCCATCACTCATTTCAGCACCTTGGAGGCCATTTGAAGAGGTTGAAAGCTCAGAATTTTGGACCAAAAGCTCCTGATTTGCTGCTCTTCAAGGGTAAGTGCCTATTTCCCTTAAACTTGCATTTTTTTTTTTTTTTTTGCTTCATCTATAAGCTATACTTGCAAGTATTTTTGGGCTTCAACCTGAACTGAAAATAGTCTTATTTTGAGCTCATATTCATGTTTGATAAAGGACTTTTCTCTGTTTGAGGTCTTCTACTCACCCTTTGTGCTTGATGTCTCTTTTAGGGATTATTTTGCATGATATATTAGCGTTGTTTGTGAGCATTTTTGGGCTTTGAGCCAAACTGTAAAGTATCTTTTTTCGAGACCCTCTTCAAGTTTGTTGAAGGGCTCTTTGCTGTTTGAGGCCATCTACTGCCCCTTTCCCTTTATCTCTCTTTTAGGGCTATTTTTGCATCATATTTTAGCCTTATTTGTGAGCATTTTCAAGATTTGGTATAAAATGAAAAAAAATATTTTTTTGACCTCCTTTTTAAGTTTTCTTCAGGTCACTTTTCTGTTTGGAGTGATCTCCTTCCTTGCATGCTTCATTTCCACATACTTTGAGCCATGCATTTGAGCATTTGCATAAGTCTTGTTTTGGCCTCTTAGACACTGAAATCCAATGGATTTTTAGTGGCTTTGATGAGGTTTTGAGCTTTGAAATCATAGAGGGGTGACCCTCTCAGCCCTCATTCTCTTTACTAGCATGTTTGGCCTTCCAAAGGGACCCTATTTTGCATGCATTCAAGTCACTTTCCAGGCCCTATTCTGTGAGTTTTGGGGTCTGCCTTGGCTCTCTCCAAGGCCCTTTTGGCCATATTTTATGTCTATGATGCATGTGTAGAGCAATCCCATTCAAGGCCTCTCAAAGAGGCCTTTCTTCGCATGTTTCCGAGACTGATTCCAGGGCCTATTTGGTGGGTTTTAGGACTGTCATAACCCATTTCCAGAGTTTTTTTGGTCTTGCTAAGTGTCTATCTTGTAGGTGCTTAATAACCCCTTGTATGGCCCTTTAAAGGAACCCATTATTTGTGCATGTGTTGACTGTATTTCAGAGGTTATTTGGGCATATTTTAGCATTTTTATTCACTGATTTTGGCTGGTTTGGTGAGATTTTATATGCTTCATATACATGCCATGTAAACGATGTTTGCTAGTCAAAGTTGTATGCTATTTTAGTCCATCATGCTAGCATCTTTCGACCATGCTTTAAACTGGAAATGTTCATGTTTTAGGACTGCCTTGGCTCTGTCATCATGCTTCATAGTCAAATAATGCATGCTTTGTATAGCTATAAGTCAATACATGTGCCTAGTTTTGAGTTTCGGGGCTCATCTCATGCATCGGGTGCCATGTTTCCATGTTTCGGGACCTTTTAGCATCATGTTTCAGTGCTGGAATTTACATGCTTGAATGCCATGCTTCATCCTTGCCATGCCTTGTTAGAGTTGCATGTTGTGCCTCAGGTTTGGTCCTCGGTTTGAGTGCATGTGTACACGTATCTTGGTAGTATCATTTTCATCTTATGGCCATTGATGTGAGTGTGGCTGAGGTCCACTCACGTTGGTGTCAATCCATTATGCATTGTGTATGCCATTTCAATTCATAGCATTGCGTATGCTAGGTTGTATGTTAGAGCATTGTGTATGTCTTGCTACATCGTGCATTGTGTATGCCGTCTCATGGCATTGCGTATGCTAGGTCGCATGTTAGGATTGCATTCATGCATGTCATGCATATTGCATTGTGCTTGGGATAGGAGTTAGCCCAAGCACGGGAAACGAGGGACGTTTTGTACTCCGAGTGACGGAACGTGTCTCAATTCCCAATCGCCGACACTCCAGATTAACCATGATGGAGTCTCAGTCTTGTTATGTTTATATGTGCATCCATTTCATATTGAGTCGTGCAATTCGACTCCTCGGTCATCATGCATCGAGAAGCGTGATTGGTGGCACGAGGATCGAGGCATGCATACATATGTGAAAATACTTTGCCATGTCCCTTTCTTGCTCTCTGTTGCAGCAAATCAAGAATCAACAGCCTTCAGGAGCTTCGCGCAATATTCCGGGCTTAATTGTAAACAGAGGATAATCGGGGCATCGCAATGGATTTCCACGCAAGGCAACTCCAGCATGCATCATTCATCATTTGGAATAGAGCTGAGGCGGTCCATAGATTTGTGTGCTAATTTACTGCTTTCCTAGTTAATTTGTTAATTAATTAGGGTTTTGTATTTATTCGGACTGTATATTATTTATTCGGACCCTCCGAGCGAGCGCACAACTGTAATAAGTGTGCGTGTGTGTGATGTATGTCTTCCAACCCCACGCCTTTCTCCCTTTTGTTTACCAGCTTATGATGGTTAGATTAGGGCATGTTTCAATTAGCATACAGTATGATAGCATGTTTGCATTCATTCATCTGTTTTGCATGCACCAGGCTCGGCGCATCATAACTCACTGCATTGTATTTCGTTTCCAAGTTGAATACTTGTTAGCTATAGCATCCCATATGCCATCTTTAGAATAGCCGAGCTTGCTATAGTTGCATTTTTGCATGTGTTGCATTAGGCATTTCTGTATAATTAGGGTCATGCGTGGATTTCTAACATAGCTTCTTTTTTGGCTTAGAGTACTAGGTAAGTTTTATGCTTTAGCATCCTTGCATGTGTGTGAGTGACTGCCATGATAGCATGCTTACCATGAGGCTATATGCTTATGTGATATAACTGCCTGAATGCCTGTGGGTGAAGGTTGGGTTATTTGGATTGGAACAAATCATCAACTGTGAGTTTTAAGCCCACTAGATAGTGGCAAAACCATCTTTTCTAAGCCCACCTGAAGGTGGCAAAATCTGCATTTTAAGCCTACTTGCGAGTACCAAACCATCTTTCAAAAAAAAAAAAACAAACATGAAATGTTTTGTTCCAATTCAGGCGATCCAGTCTATACTTGTATGCTGTGCGCATCACATAGTAAATCTAGGCTAATAACCGGAATAAGAACGCATAATGTTTTCAAAACTAGATATCATGGTTAGTAGAGGCCGATCTTTGATCGGGCGAGCGGGGGTGCTCACGAAGTGACCTTCCCCAATTGTACCCAAGTTCCCGAGCCGAGGCAACTTTGGTGATGACGGACACGTGGCCTTAGGCAAACGAGTCAGGGTTTCCTAAATTTTCCCAAAAATAAAATATTTAGGTGGCAACTCTGTATTTGGCAAAACAGTCCATGTTTGGCACTTCTTTTCTAAAATTCTGTTTTCTCAAAACGATTTGCCAGATTTGAACTCTTTGGTTCAGATTACGAACCGTAACAATTTGAGTCCGAACTGTAGTGAGCCCAAAATGAACAAAATGGGACTCATCCTCCTGGGGCGTTTGGGGACGTCTACAGTTTCTGGCGACTCTGCTGGGGAGTTAGAGAACTTGACTCGAACTCATGATATCTTGCTTTGACTACATTTGTGTGTTTCTTTGCATTGCATGTGCATTGGTGCGCCTAAGACACCGTGTTTGCCATCTGCTATTCCAGAGCGGTTTGCCAGAGGCTGCGTGCCATAAGGCTTACCGGTTACGGGCTCAGCCAGTATGGGAACACAAACCCCAGTTTTACCGGGGCACCCTTTTGACCATTTGACCTAGTGCATATTCGGAATCCGTAGTGACCATTCCAAAATAGGACAGGTTGCTTACCCGATGTAGGTTGTTTGAAACCGCTGCGTGCGTAGTGAAACCCTAGTTCCTGACAAAATAGGACAGGGAAACCCTACCCCAACATAGGGGTGTTTTGGCTCTCACTTATCGGTTATGTGCTTTTAGAGTGCGTCTCTACAAGGAAATGCATGTATCAGTTTATGAGTTTGGGCATCAGGCCTACGGGCATTAGTTAGTGTTTGAGAATTAGTTATCTGCGGGTATCAGATTTAGTTTTCGGGGACAGTGATTCATGGATAATGATCAGTGTTGGAGGATAATGTGTATTCAGCTTACCGACTGTGTGTTGTTACGCCCAACTATGTGTTGTGTGTTTATTTTAAGCTGTTATGCTGTCCGTTTGTCTAGTTATTTATTTCCTTATTGCTTTATTTATCTTTTTGCTAGGGCAGTTTTAGTACAATTGCTTCAAACCAAGCAAATATTCCCCAAGCACTCTGGACAAGAGGTCGTCGGCTCAATCGATCTGAGGATCTGGTTGACGGACAACCAGTGTTTCATTCTCTACCCCCGGTTGTTAGACGGAGGCCAAGAAAGTGTAGTGTGTCTAAGCAGAGGTTACCAAAGCAGTGGTCTACCCTAGCAGTGAACAGTCGAGCTGAGGTCTCAGTTTCTGCCATAGAGATACACATACTAGTCAGTTAGCAGGATCGGCAGAACATGGCCGGAATGGAAGAAATGATGCGCCAACTCCAAGAGAGTATGAAGCAAATGCAGGAGGACGCTGTCTGCCAAGCAGAGTTCTCTAAACAGCAGGCCACAATCATGGCTCAACAGGCGAAACTAATTACCCGGCTACAACAGCAAGCCGGAGCATCAGCCTCACATCCAATTCCTCCCCCACCAAGGGTCCCACTGCCCGAGTAGACACCAACTACCCAGAATGTCCTGCCAAATACCCAGAACATTTTGCCAAATGTCCATGCCGCTCAGGAAGACACAGACATTCCAACGGGGCTAGCTCCGCCCCCGCTTCCACCTCAATTATCCAAGGCACATACACCCGTCAACCACCCGGACTCTTCCTTCAAGTTCAAAGTAGACCCTACGGCATTGAAATTGAGCAAGCTTAAGAAGCTATTAAAAAAATCCCAAGGAGTAAAGGCTATCCCGGATATCGAGGACGGATATACCGATGTGGCGGTGACGTTTCCGGATAGATTCAAAATGCCGTAGATCGATCACTTTGACGGATCTGGGGATCCCATGGTACACCTCCAGCTATTCTCAAATATACTACGGCCGATGGGCCTAACCAGACCCCAGAAGCTTTCACTATTTGGCCGGACCCTGCCGGGTGTGGCCGCTATCTGGTATGCGAAATTGGAGGATGATGTCAAGCGAAGTTCGGATGAAATGGCCGAGGCCTTTGTTGCGCAATACTCTTACAACACCCTAATCGAGATTACAACCCGTGATCTCGAAACGACAAGGCAAGAGCCCAAAGAGAGCTTCTCGGATTTTGTGACCCGGTGGAGGGAGAAGGCCTCGATGATGACTCTAAGGCCCATTGATAAGGACCAGATTAGGATGATTGTGCGTAATCTCTAGCCAAAACTGATGCAAAAAATGATTGTGCTCCCCTTCCCTACCTTTTCGGATCTACAACGAGATGGGGGTACAAATTGAACATGCAATGAAATAGGGTCTGATTGACCAAGACAGAGAGCAACCTCGAAGAACCTTTAATCGCAACAACAATGCAGGCCTGAATGGCGCTGCAACTGCAAGAACTTCGGAGGTAAGCATGGTCGCCACCATTCCCCCTCTCCTTCCTAGGCCCATGGCAGCCACATCCTTCTCCGGTACATCCGAAAGCAATACACAGACCACCAAATACCAACCCAACGGCCAAAGAACCTTTACCACATTGTACATGCCCCTGTCCAAAGCTCTAGGGGTCTTAATCAGAAAAGGACATCTAAAACCCCTGGAAAATGCACAAGTTTAGCGTACTAGATGGCTGCGATACCTGACATGGTCTGACCAAAGAGGGATAACTTCTGCAGTTTGGACAGGCCCATCAATCGCGAAATGTCTGAAAATAGCCGCAAGTGGACCATGGGATCACCTAAGTCGTCGAAGCGGTCTATGTGTGGCATTTTAAATCTATCAGGCAATGTCACTACCGAATCTGTATAGCCGTCCTCTATATCCAGGATCGAGTTGACACCCTGAGCTCATTTAAAAGGCTTCTCAAGCTTGCTAACTTTCAGAGCGGTAGGGTCGACCTCAAATTCAAAAGGTGCCTCTGTTGGGTAGACCGGTGCTTTGGAAGTCTGGGGTGGGATTGGCACTACCTGAATGTCCGCATTTTCCTGGACATTAGTAGTAACCCCGGGTATTGGAACCCTGACTGGGGGTGGATGTGACGTAGAAGCTGCTGCTTGTTGTGTTGTTGTTGCTGCTGAAGCCTAGCGATCAACTCAGCCCGCTGGGCAACGATTTTTGCTTGGGGGGTGGTGACTTCGGCTTGGCGACCAGCGTCAAGCTGCATTGCCTCGATGGTCTGCTGAAGTTGTCGGAGCATGTCCTCCATGTTGTCTAAGGGGTGTTGATCTATCAGAACCGGTATGTAGTCTATTTCAAATGTTGAAGCAGAAAACTAGACTTCGTGGAAGGAAGGTAATTGCCGAATCAGTGAATTATGCCTGACTCTCCTCCATCTTGTAACCAGGGGTAGCGAAGCAAACAATGGTTGTCCTCTCACAAGATCCCCAGATCAATAAAGCCACCTTACTCTGGTCCAGAGTGCTTGGGGGGTAACTGCCTCGTCTGAAGCAATCGTGAAAGACTACCTTGCAAAAAGAAAATAAAGTAAAAAGAAACAAAAGAATTAGAAATCGCACAGCACCTCGGCTCAAATAGAAACAACATGCAGTTGTAATCACAAGCTGGAGAACTATGCTCAAACACTGATTTCTGCCCCAAATCTGAAACTCTCAAACTGATACCCAGACTTGCAACTGATACATAAATTCCTGCAGAGCTTCACTCTAAAAGCACGTATCAAGCAAGTGAGAGCCAAAACACCCCATGATGGGGTAGGGTTACCCTGTCCTAATTTCGTCAGGAACAAGTGTTTCGCTACATAAGCAAGCAGTTTCAAACAAACCTACATTCGGGTAAGAAACCTGTCCTAGTTTGGAACAGTCTCTAAGGCTTTTGATATGCAACTAGGTCGATTGGTCAAAAAAGGGTGCCTCAACAAGACTACCTAATATACCTCTCGCTCGTAACACTGAGAAGTGAAAAGAGGATCAAACGGTATAGCAGTAGTCTAGATCCAAGGTTTGTGTTCCCATCGTGGCAGAGCCCACAACCGGTCAGCCTTTTGGCAAGCTTTTCCAAGCAAGCCTTCGGCAAACTACTCAAGAATAGCAGATGGCAAACACTGTGACTTAGGCGCACCAATGCAAATGCAATGCAAAGAAACACATAAGTGTAAAAACAACATATCATGAGTTCGAGTCAATTTCTCCAAGTCCCCAGTAGAGTCGCCAGAAACTGTAGCTCGACTTTTTTGCTCCCTCTTTCGGAGAGCTCGAATTGGTTCTACAGTTCAAACTCTTGCAACGGTTTTGAATCTAATCTCAGAAAGTGCAATGTGAAACTGATAAACACCAAAGAGTCCAATCCGGAAAATCTTTTTGGAAAATCGATTTTAAATCAAATAATGCCAAAATTGGACTGCTTTGCCAGATTATAGAATCACCATCTAAATATTTTGTTTTAGGGAAATTGAGAAAACCCTGACTCATGCCAAAGGCCACGTGTCCGTCATCACCAAAGTTGCCTCAGCTCGGGAACTTGGGTACGAGAGGTGAAGGTCATGAAATGAGCACCCCCGCTCGCCCAATCAAAGGATCGTCCTCTACTAAGCATGATATGTTGTTTTATAAACCTCATGTGTTCTTATCCAGTTATTAGCTGACTTTACTATGTGATGCACGCGCAAGCAAGTATAGACTAAATAGCAAGAATTAGAACAACTCAACTTATGTTTGTTTTACGAAAATGGTTTGAATTTGCCACCCTCAAGTGGGCTTAAAAGTTTGCGGATTTGCCACCTCAAGTGGGCTTAAAACTTAAATTTGTTGAACTATTCCAATTCAAACCATCAAGCCTTCATCCACAGGCATTCATGCCGTTAATCATTTAAGCAAATAGCCTCATGGCAAACATGTGAAACATGGCAACACTCACACTCGTGCAAGTATGCTAAAGCATGAAAGCTTACCGAGTACTCCGAACCAAAACAAAAACTAGTTAAAAAAGATGCATGATCCTAACTATGTAAGATGCCTAATGTAACACATGCAATAATGCAATTAATAGGCTTGGCTACTAATATGGCATATGATTTGATTCAATTTCATAACATGCTTTGAAACACATATTCAAATAAGTATTTAAATTGCAATGTAGTTTGAATGATGCGCCGAGCCTCGGTGCATGCAAGACAAATGAATGGATGCAAACATGCGAGCATAAGGTATGCTAATTGAAATATGACCCTAAACTAACCATCGAAAGCAGTTAAATAAAAGGGAGAAAAACGCGGGGTTGGAAGACATGCATACACACGTGCACACTTATTACAACATTATGCCATCTCGAAGGAGGGTCCGAATGAATAAGCTAAGCTAATCTAAGCTAAGCTAACTAATCTAATTAAACTAATTAGACTAATTATTACAAATCAAACGAATAACTAGCAAACTAATTACTAATTATTACAACACTTTAACTAATTAGCAAACTAATTAATTAAAGTCCAACACAAATGTGCACAAACTAATCATGCAAAATGTTTAAACTACACTGCTTCAGCTCTGCTCCGGGAAGTGGAGGATGCTTGCACTTGGTTTTCGCCCCAAAAAGCCTTTCGTTTTGCTCCCGAGAGGCTCTGTTTGCAGGGTTGAGCATACTCCAAAAACTTTCTACTCCACCTTACCAAAAACTTGCTAAGGATTGCATCAGTGGCCTGTAGGCCATGATTGGTTGCTGCCGGCCCTCTGCTGGCCAAAAATGTGCCCTGCCAGCCAAGGATGAAGCACTGCCGGCCATTAGTGTACTACTGCTGGCCACTAGTGCTTTGAGTTACCACACTGCAACAGAGCACAAACAGAGAAAAATGGAGGGCTTTCCAAGGGTTTATCTGTACTGTGCCCCTCCTTATCATCTCAAAATCTCAGAGTGGCTCTCTTGGATCCAAAACCGCCAATCAAGCATTTTTAATGAATGATGGCCAAGAAACCAACGGGTACAATTTCATTGTATGAACAAATATGACTCGAAGGACCACACCCCTATCATGCATGATCAAGAGCAATGGAGACCAAGGAGATTGGCTCATTTCATCACTTTGAGTATGAAATGCTCCAATCTTCCTTGTGTTCAACATAACGTCCGATTGAACACATGCAATGCAACACAAAATGCTTAACTTGCTCAAGTTTTACTCAGCACTTTTATTTACTCATTTTAATTACCAAATCATTCTTTAATTGATTGAGTGCAAGGTGAGTGTCCTCTAATAGAAGAGGTGTTAACCAAGGAAGGGTTTAAGGAAAGAGAGAGATCATGCCTTTGGTTAGTAGAAACCCTCAAAAGAGGATTAAAACCATTAAGCACAAATCTCAATCTCAAGCTCAAACGAAATCCAAAGGTCAACCAACGCTCAAAGCAAATGAAGAAGTGATTAAATGAGGGAGGTTGCAGATATTATATGTGTGGAAATGACATGCAAAATGACGCTACAACATGCAAACAACCCAATCAAATCATGTTCAAAAGCTTAAAACACCAAACTAGTCAAGATCACTACACTATAGGCATGCAATACAAAGCTCAAAAGGTACAAACACTTCAAAACAATCCTAAAATAGCCAAAAAGGTGTCCTAAAACATGTTTGAAGTAAGCTAAAAATAGGTAGAATGAGAGGCCAAAACATAGCACAAGCTAAACCATTATGCACAATTGCACTACAAGCATACAAAGCAAACCTCAAGTGCTCTAAGAAGCCAAAAATAGAGCTAAAACATGCCAAAATAAAGCATAAAACATGCTTGAATTAAGCTAGGTTAAACTAGAAAATCATGCTAACATGTGAAGTAACCTAGGCTTGGAAGCAAGACACAAAGAGGGGAGGCTAACCCCTTTTTGATTTTGGACCTCAAAACATGGTTTTTACCACTGAAAATTCCCTGGTAATTCAGTGGTTAAAAGGGCCAAAAAAGTTGTTTTAAGAAGCATTGAAAGATGGCACAACAACTTAATAATCAAGCAACAAGAAGGGTAGACTACCCCTAACTCCAAACAAACCTCAAACCACCATTTTAGAACATGAAAATAGAGATTTTTAGAGGCCAAAACCAGCCTCAAAACAGTGTGTAAAGATGGCAAAACAAGTATTTAAAATAAGCTTTAAATACAAGTATTCTACCTCTTGAAGACAAGATGCAATTTAGGCACCAAAATCAAGCCAAACCAAACCAAAACCCTCTTCTAGAACTCAAAGAGGACCTCAAGTAACCTCAACTCAATAGTGATCAAGTTTGATCAAGAGCTTATATGCAAGAGTGTAGAGAATTTAGACTATAAGACACAAAATATCCATAGAGAGAGAGAGAGAAAGAGAGAGAGAGATTTTTTGTCTTCACAAATTTCTAACCCTTGCACATGCAAGAGAGGCCTTCTATATATAGATGATGCAAAATCCCCTCAAAGAGATCCAACCCTACACATGCAAGAAGATGGCTAAATCTATGCAAACAGCTGGCACAAAATATCATAAAATATCTGCAGATGCACTGGTGGCCGGCCGACCATTAGTGATGGCCGGCAGAGGCACATTGATGGCCGACAGGGCACATCAATGGCCGGCAGGCCAAGTACAAAGACCTAAACATGGTCCAAAAATGAGATAGAGTGGATGCATGGTTTAGGAAAACTCAAACCTATGGCGTTTGGCCACAGACTTCAAGCGTTCGGTGAGCAATCAAACTCGGCATTAGATGTATCTGGAAGAACATCCAAGTCTTGAGAACGGTAAAAAATGGGGTGTCTATACCGTGCCCATAGCCTCCCTGCTTGTATTGTCATATGCTCGAATCACTTGGGCTATGGGCACAAAGTATGCTGGTTTGAGGCCGATGGCATAAGTTGTGCAAGAAGGACAGACATTGATAGCTAACCCAGTATCGACCAACACCACTGGTACCCATTTTTCTCTACACTCAACAGATATGTACAGTGGTTTGTTATGTGTTGACCCTTCTAACGGAATTTCTTTATCAGAAAAGGTTAGGGCTGGCACGACACCACTTGAGAAGACCAGTCCCACAAGCTGTTCAGGGGTACTGTCAATGGACAATTTGGTTTTGTCCATTGCTGATAATACAACCTGTCGATGAACCCAGGAGGCCATAAGGAGACCCCAGATTGAGATGTCAGCTTGGATCTTTTTAAGTTGTTTCAACACTACCTTTTCCTCCAGTTGCTTCTCTTTTGGTTTCTCAACCTCTCTATCTTTTCCAGAGGCCTCAGCTTGGTCTAAGTGCGGTGGCTTGAAATACTGCCCACTTCTTGTCATGTGGTCAATCTCCTTAACATACCATGTGTTATCTGGAAGGAACTCATCCCAATCTTCATCAGTGTGAGCCAGATGCAGATCGTCGTCCTCCCACCATACACCTCCAACAACCGATAAACAATTGTCCGACTCCATTCTGATTACTCTCACATCACAAGCATCCCCTGCAGGGTGTTAGGCCATTACAACTTCCTGGCTTTCTTTAATTCTTTCTTGTGCAAACTGCTTCAATGCAACTTGCTGTTTTGTGTTGACAGTACTCACAGTACCCAATTCCTAAGCTAAATTCTTGATGCCGGTGCTCTCCGGTAGTTTGCCCTTTCTATCGGCCATACTGGCTATTACAGTAATTCTTGTTTCCTTTTCTTTTGGTTTTGTTTCAATTTCTTCCTCCATGTCTAGTTCATCACTAAACCACCCAGAGTTGTCCATTGACCCATTCAAATTGAACCAGTCAATCTGTATATCCCCTTGATCTTGTTTGTCGAAGAACTGCAGGTTTTCTAAGTCCTCCTCAAGCTCCGCCAGATCATCTAGCCCTTGACTCGGGCCATCTTCCCGAACCACATTGACCTCCACTGCAGTTGGCAACACCACTCCCAGTTTGACTTGATCAATTGGCACAATGTAGCAGCTTGGATCATACTCCCCCTCAGTCAAATCCTCAGAGCACTTAGGCAATGGACTCGCACTCTCCTTTATGGCCAACCACCATTCTTCTGCCACTGTTGCTACTACAGGTTCAGGTTGAAATGCAGACGTGTCCATCATACATAAATCTGTGCTTTTAGGAATGAACATCATTGGTTTGGATAGGTGGGAAGGGGTAATGTATACACTGGGGTCATAGGGGATGGCCAGTGTATGGATTAGGTTTAGGTTGTGAGGTGGGGGAACTTCATTGTGGGCCGGGAGAGGGTTGGTTGTTACATTTCGCTTTTAGGGTGTTGCGATCACTTTGTTGTCGATGAGGTCTTGAATCTCATGACATAGCCTAAAGCATTGGTCGGTGTCGTGACTGTGCTGCTAATGAAACATACAGTACTTGGCTGGGTTGTGTTTAGATAGGAGAGGATCGGGTAGTGGGCGAGGCTCTAATGGCTTGAGCTGTCCCTTTCTTATCAGCACCCTCATGGCTTGGGATAAAGGCATGTAAAGTGGGGTAAAGGTCCTCTGGGATCGACCTGGTTGTTTGAGGTTTGCGGAGTTGTGCTGGCAAAGGAATTGGCGGTCTTGGTTGTGGTGGTGACAACACTCATATCAGACAGCCGTGCAGCTGTGCTACCACTAGTGGTTGTATTGGAACTGCGTACGAAAGGCCTCTTGGCCTGCTCTTTTTCATCAGTAATTGTAATAACCTAACCCTAGTACATGTTTTCTGGTATACTCTCGGTCCCTTATTTTGTGCATCTAAATACTTATTGTGAAATTTTATGTGAAAGTAAGTTTAATGGAGTGAATCTTATGCTTATAGATGTGTATTTGTTTAATATGAGAAACATCTGTTACCATTCTAGTATTTGAATCAGGAATTGAAGCCCTTAGAAGCTTAATTATCTGAAATTGATTTTACATTTAAGATCAACATGATTTTTAGGTCATAGTATGATTTTCTGTGAAATTTCAATTAGGAATGATTAAACTGACCTAAAGATCAGCATGATTTTTAGGTCATAGCATGTTTTTTACTCACTTTTAGATATATATATATATATGTCTATATTTTTTTACATACTTGACTTAAGAGCCATTGCAAGGAAATCTCCTGAGAGAGAGAGAGAAATTAGGAAAGATGAGGGTTTGAGAGAAGTTCATCAAGAAGAAGATTGGGAAGTTAAGAGGGATATATAGTAGGATTTAAAAGCTCAAGGTATGTGTGTTCTACTTAGAATCATTCCTCTCTTGGAAATGAGTAAGATTTCTTTTGTTAATCATACAAATTAGAGTGTGTATTGGAGTTGTGTTTGTGGTAATGGTTGAATTAAAAAGATGAGTTATCATTAAATTGATTTGGGGTTAAGTTAAGTTCTATGGAGAAGAATTCCATTCTAGTCCTTATCTTTGCATGTTTGAACTCATTTATGGATTTGGATGATTGTATATATATTTGGGAATTTTATGGTAGGGATTCAAAGTGTCTAATTTATATTTGTGAATTGCAAGGAATTGAGGAATCAATTCATATTAAAATTGTTGTATGCTTGAAATATCTGTGTACATGATTTTTGAACCATGTTTCATTAATTAAAGCACCTACTTAGAGCCTTGTGAAAGCTTGCCAAAAATTGAGTTTTGCTGAAATTTCGAACTACAAAACTGTGCAGATCGCCGCACGTGCGGGGGTCATGGCCGCACATACGAAAAGCCTTGCCGCACGTGCGGGGCTCACAGCCGTACGTGCGGCCCATGCTGTAAATTTTTGTCTACTCTATTTTACGTGCTTGACCCTCCGGTATTTTTGAAATATGTGTTTGATGTCCTTAAGATGCCGGTAAATTCGTTCGAAGTGAAATGAAGCAGGAAATGAATTAAGAAAGAAAAGGAACTAATGTATAAGTTGTGCATGTGTGTAGGTCATAACTCGGGAGGGACAAGCACTCTGCTGCAGTACTGTGAGTAGTAGTACTGTAATCGTACATTTACTTACTATTAATAATTCTTATTATTAACGCTCTGTTCCTTGCAAGTAATTATGTTAACATTTATGTTAATTGAAAGTCAGGATGAACTTATTTAAACGTTGAAAGGTTTTAAAGGACTTTGTGTACGTCGGTATGACTCTAAAACTACTCTGTGTTCCGGTTACGATTAATGGCCATCATTAATGTGTTATAATCTGTAAATTACCTATGACCCTGCATAAGAATTGCATACGTACTGTTAATTTTGTGGAATTGGATGACAGAAAGAAATTGTGAATGTAAACCCCGCTTACCAGAAACATGAGATTCTGCAGGTCCTACCAGGGACTTCTATAGTCTATATGATGCAACACACGTCTTATGACATAGATATCTACCTAGTATGTTCATCCGAAATAATAATCAAATAAAGCTACAGGTTGCTTTACACGTTAGTGACTATTGGGGAACTATGATAAATATCGAATCGACCTATGAATGGCTCAACCTGAGGAAAGAACTGGAAATCAATACCATTATTATGTGACCCATGATTATAAGATGAATTATTCTGTCCCTACTGATCGTACTGTAATGATACATGTGTCTTCTGTCGATGAGCATTGTTAATGTTCTGACACACATAAGATAATTATGTCAACTTGTAAGAAACCATGGGGTATTTTATGAACACTATTATGGAATTATAATCTTATGCACCTGAAATTATTCTGTTATGTTTAATCGTTTTGTTTATGCCATGATGTGATATGAATTGTTCTGTTTTAAGACCTATTAATTTCTAGTATGGAACAAAGTACTATACGGAACTAATTGCTGCAGTGCGAGACACCTCTTGAGTCCATACATATATGAACCGGGCTTAAAGCTGTTTTATGAAATCTGTGAGGCCTATGGCCGTTCTGTGAAACCTGTGAGGCTTATGGCCGTTCTGTGATATTTGGGCCTATGGCCAATCTGTAAGCTCTGTTAGGCCTATGGCTATTCAGTATAATCTGTTATGGTATGAAACAAAGTACTGTACGGAACTAAGTGCTACAGTGTGAGTCACCTCTAGAGTTCGTGCGAGACACCTCTTGAGTTCATACATGCAAGACACGGCTTAATGCCACTCTATTTAAGGGCTTAATGCCACTCTGTTTAAGGGCTCAATGCCACTCTGTTCAAGGGCTTAAAGCCATTCTGTTTGAAAACTGGGCCCAAGGCCGTTTTGGAAACAATTACAAGATAAGTTTAATTACATGTATTTTGCATTATACGCATTGATATGCATTGTAATTCAAGTTGATCATTGAATTATTAAAGTACTATTATTCACTGAGATTGTCTCACTCTGTATTTTGTCTGATTCTGTAGGTAGCAAATTTGGAGGTCAGCCTTAACCCTCGATGCTCGTCTCTCTCTCGTCAACCTTTGTGTGTCCAGGCATTTGGATGTAGCCTGCCCATTTTTTTTTTTTTTTTAATGGAGTTTTGCTAAGTTTTTAGCTTGTACGCTGATTGTCTATCATATGTTTCCAATGTTTTTGTTATACGCCCAAGCAAGGGGCGGTGTTTGTATATGTGTATGTAAATATTTATCATCTGATGCACTGTTTGTGATCCTAGCATGATAGTAGTCACTCAATGGATGTAGTTTCTTTTTATTTCATGTTATTTTATAATATATGATGCTTCCGTTCAGGCCCCATATGTTATGTATAACAGGTTAAGTGTCCACTTCTGAATAGGTCATGCCCAAACTTTTAGGGGCGGGTTTGGGGTGTGACAGTAATCAAGCCCTGTTTCATGGTGTCTTCAATCTGAACTCCCAACTCATGGAGGTCGATGAACGTGAACAGAGGTAAGACTATCATTTTCCACAACAATTTCCCGTGCAGATTGCGAACTACCATTCTTATCTGATCTTTCTCTGAAGGTCATGTAGTCATCATTGAAGCCTTGGCCCTCCACCTTGTCACGAATTCTAAAAACCCTCATTTTGCTCTTGGCGTATTACTTCGAGATCACGGGTTGTGGCCTCGATTTGAGTGTTGTAAGAGTACTGTACAATAAAGGCCTCAGCCATTTCCTCCAAACTTTGCTTCACAGAATCCTCCAGCTTCGCATACCAGAAAGTTGCTATTCCTGATAGGGTCCGGCCAAAGAGTGAGAGCTTCTGCAATCTGGTCAGGCCCATCGGCCGCAAGATGTCTGAAAACAGCCAAAGATGAACCATGGGGTCTGCAGAGCCATCGAACCGATCGATGTGTGGCATTTTGAACCGGTTTGGCAATGTCACTGTAGAGTCGGTATACCCGTCTTCTATGTCGGGAATAGAGTTCACACCCTGCACTCTTTTGAAGAGCTTCTCCAGCTTGTTGACCTTAAACACAGTTGAGTCAATCTCAAATTCAAATGGAGCCTCGATTTGGTACACAAGCGCTTTAGATGCTTGTGGTGGGATCGGCTCTGCTGGGTTGCCCTGATTCTTAGCTTGGGCATTAGCAGTGGACTATGGCTCCTAGTGCTGGAATACCTGTAGGAGGTGCATGAGATGCAGAAGCAGCTGCCGGCTGTGGCTATTGTTGTTACAGCCTATTTATGACCTCGGCTTGACGTGCCGTGACCTCGGCTTGACGAGCAGCGTCTTGCTGCATGGTTTCAACAGTTTTCTAAAGGTGGTGGATTAGATCCTCCATGTTAACCAGGGGATATTGTGCCATTGGGATGGGCAAATGATCTCGTACTGGACTATTATAGAAGACTGAGCTTGACTGGATGCAGGTGATTGCTGGACTAGTGAATTGTGCCTAAGTCTTCTCCGTCTAGTAACCGGTAGGAGTGAAGCAAACACAGGTTATCCCCTAACAAGATCTCCGGATCTGTAAAGGCTCCTGACACGGGTCCAAAACGCTTGGTGGGTATCCGAACTATCCGAAGCTATGATGTTATATTACCTATAAAGCAAAAGGAAAGTAGTAATCAGAAACCGCACAACACCTCAGCTCAGATATTAACAACACAAAGATGTAATCAAAGCTGTAGGACTGCACTCAACACTAAATTCTGCCCCCAAAACTGATACCCAACTTGCGACTGGTACGCGCGTTCTTGTACAATTTCACTGTAAAGCACACACTAGTTAAATGAGAACCAAAACGCCCCTATGAAGGGGGTAGGGTTACCCTATCCAAGTTTCGTCAGGAACTAGGGTTCACTATTCAAACAAAGCAATTTTCACATAATCCTGCATTCGGGGTAACATCCTGTCCTAGTTTGGATCAGTCTCTATGGCTTTTGATATGTAACTAGGCTAAATGATCAAACAGGGTACCTCAGCAAGACTACTTAACATACCACTCACACCTAACACTGAGAAGTGAAAGAAGGATCAAATGGTACAGCAGTAGTCCAGATCCAAGGGTTGTGTTCCCATCGTGGTAGAGCCCGTGACCGGTCAGCCTTTTGGCAAGCTTCTTAGGCAAGCCTCCGGTAAACCGTCTAGGAATAGCAAATGGCAAACACAGTAACTTAAGCGCACCAATGCAAATGCAATGCAAAGAAACATATAAGTATAGATAAAATTTCATATCATGAGTTCGAGTTAAGTTCTCTAATTTCCCCAGAAGAGTCGCTAGAAACTGTAGCTCGACTTTTTCACGCCCCCTTTCGGAAGTTTGAAAATAACCGCTACAATTTGGACTTCGGCGGTTCTGAATCTAATCTTACAGGTGCAATGTGAAATTGATAAACAACAAAGAGTTCAAATCTGGAAAATTTTTTGGAAAATCGATTTTGAAACAAAAATGCCAAAAATCGACTGCTTTGCCAAATACAGAGTCGCCATCTAAATATTTTATTTTAGGAAAATTTAGGAAACCTATGACTCGTGCCAAAGGCCGCGTGTCCGTCATCACCAAGATTGTCTCGGCTCGGGAGCTTACGTACGAGAGGGAAAGGTCATGAATACATTTGAGCACCCCCACTCGCCCGATCAAAAATCGGTCTCTACTAATCATGATATGAATCTTATGTACATTATATGCTCTTGTTCCAGTTTATTAGGCTAGCATTTACTATGTGATGCACACACACAAAAGTATAGACTAATTTGCAAGAATTTGAATATTTTGAGTCATGTTTGGGTTTGAAATTTCTTTCGAATATGTATCATTTGGAAAAGTGATCGCATATAAACCTTGCTCAAATTATTCCAATTCAAGCAACAAGCCTTCATCCACAAGCATTCAAGCAGTTTAGCACTTAAGCAATTAGCCTCATGGCAAGCATGCTAAACATGGAAACATCAACATTTCATGCAAGATGCTAAAGAGAGTGAAAGCTCACCTAGTACTCCAAGCCAAAATATAAATGAGTTAGAAAAATGCATGATCATAACTATGCAACATGACTAATGCAACGCATAAAAAATGCAATTTAATAGGCTCGGCTGCTAATATGACATATGAATCAATTAAATAGCATATGGTCTAACACGTATTCAGAGAAGTATTTAAACTAACAATGCAGTTAGAAAAATGAACTGAGCCTCGGTGCATCCAATACGAACGGATGCAAACGTGAAGTATGCTAATTGAAACGTGATGTCCCTAAACTAACCATCATAAGCAATTAAATAAAAGGGAGAAAGACGTGGGGTTGGAAGACATACACGTTATTACATTTCGCTCTTGCGAAGGAGAGTCCGAATGAATAAACTAAGCTAACTAGCTAACTAATTGAAGCTAAGCTAATTAAGCTAATTATTACAAACCAAAACGAATAAACTAGTTAAACTACTTAACTAGTTATTACAACACTTGAATTAATTAACTAGTTAACTAACTAATTAAATAATTACAACACAAGTGCAATTTAAATAAGTAATTAAATTAAACAATTAACTACTACGTCTCAAGAAGCGAGGAATGTGCATGCGTATGCTCAGTTTCCACCCGAAAATACCACCGTTTTGCTTTCGGAGAGCCTCTGTTGCATAATAGAACACCAACACTGTTGCTCACTCTACTTTACCTTACAAACTCATTGCTCAATTTTGCACTAGTGGCCGGCCAGCCAGTGATGAAGACTGCCAGTCATCAAAGGTGGTCTGCCAGTCACCTGCCGGCCATTGAAAGTGGTCTGTCAGCCACTACATAGATTCATCTTGCTGCATAGAGGATAAACAGAGCATATACAGGGTATTTTCAAGGGTTGTCTGCACAACTCATCCCTCTTTTTCATGAACAAATCCAAGGAGTGGTGAACTTAAGCTACAAACCACCAACTAAAACAATTTCATTGCATGATGGCGCTTGAATCAAAGTGTGCAATTTTAATAAATGCAACAAAAAGAGACTCTAAAGACTACCTCCCTATCATGGATGATCAAGGTATTTGATGACCTTGAAGACTTGAATCATTTCATCACTAATGAGTATGAAATGATCCAAGTTCCATGTGTTCAATTAATGTCCAATTGAACACAACCAACTATTATCTTGCATCACTTTTAGTCCCATTTTTAGTTACTCATTTTAGTTACCTTTCCATCCTTTACTTGAATTAAGTCCAAGGGTGAGTTTAAGTCTTCTAATGAAAAGAGAGCCCAAACCAAAAGTTGTTATAGGCATGAAAGAGGCATCATACCATTGGTAATGAACCCCCCAAGGGATTAAACCATTAAGCATAACATCTCAATCTCATGCTTTAAACAAACAAGTAGTTTAAACCACTTTCAAAGCAAAACAAAAAGCCAAGAAATAAGGGAGGTTGCAGAGATTATTAGTGCTAAAAATGAGTGAGAAAAGCATAAATAAATGCTATCAACTCAAAGGAGAAGGTGTCTAAGGCCCAGAACACCAAACTCATGAGGACTGTTACACTACAAGCAAGCAAAACAAAGCTCAAATGCAACTAACAGCCCAAAACAATGCTAAAATAGTCGAAAACAAGTACTAAAACATGTTGAAATTGAGCTAAACATAGCTAGATTAAAATGCTAAAACATGGCACCAACTAGGCTAGTAAGCAAGACACAAGGAGGGGAGGCTAACCCTTTCAAATTTGGACTTCAAAACGTGATTTTGGCCATTGAAAAAGCTCTGAAAATCAGTATTTAAAAGCTCAGAAAAAGATAGTATAAGGGTGGGAAACACAAAGGCAAAGGCCTTAAAAACAAGGTACAAAGAAGAGCTATCAACCCCTCAACCTTGAATGGCCTTAAACCCAAGGTTTAGCCCAAAACAATGGAAAAATAGTGGGAATAATAGTAGAGAAAGCAAGCAAATAGGTAAAGCCTTATACCTCTTGAAGAGAAGAAGTAAGTCAAGCAACAAAATCAAGCAAATAACACCCTCTAGAGCTCAAACCAAGCTCAAAAGTACCTCAACTCAAAGATTGTGAGATTTGGTTAAGGGTGTATAGGCAAAGGTTGAAGATTTGTAAGGAAAAGTGTAGAGATTTAGTAGAGAGAGAGAGAGAGAGAGAGAGAGAGGAAAATTTTTGAGATCAAAATTTTCTAACCTTAAAACATGAGAGAGGGGACTCCTATATAGAAAACATGAAATTCCCTCAAGGAGATCTAGCCCTACACGTGGGGATAGATGCATGCATCTGTGCAAACAGTTAGCACAGCTGGCATAAAATATCTACAAAATACACTGGTGGCTAGCAGCCCAAAAGGGGTGGCCAACAGGCCACCAGAGGCTACAGGCTGAAAAAGCTTGGCTTGGTCCAAAATTGGGACAACAAAGGTACAGGGTGTGAAAGTCTCAAAGTTGTGGCATTCTGTTGAGGACTTCGAGCACTTGGCGAGCATATAAACTCATCATTGGGCGTGCATGCGAGGACGTCCAAGTCGTAAGGGCCATCAAAAAATAGGGTGTCTACAGTGCCCATACAAAGGGCAACGCATTCATGATCAGTGTATATGAGGAATCTGTCACTACTTCAGAGGGGACTGGAGTAAGTTCTCAACATGTTGGAGCAGAAAAGAGGCATGATTCTAATGGGTTGACAATTGTTCTAGGATCTGACGATCCTCATCGCACATGCCTGCATAATCTTGAAAACAGTGGCTAATGGCTGGACACTAGGGACAATTTTCAGGGAATCTGACCGGGCCATCCATTGAACAAGGGGCATGAACCCAACCGGTGGCCAATGACTGGACATTAGGGGAAATTTTCAGTATATCTGATTGGGCCATCAATTGAACAAGGGGCATGAACCCAACCTTTCTATCCATCCGCTCAAAGCCATTTATTGGACACTTTTCCCTAGATTAGGTAGCTCACCCTTATGATGATTTTGATATGATTTAGCTTTCGAAAGTTGTCTCCGACCATTTCAAAACTCTCTTGGGATTGCCATCTTCCCTCTGATTAATGCATGTGCTTTGGATTATGCTTGCATGCTTATACACTCTGGTTGAGTTGAACTGTGTGATTGGTTGCTCTTGCTCTTAACTTTGTTTTGCACTTAACAGAGTTTTGTCGAGTTGCCTCCCTTTATGTTAAATTTCAATGAGTTGTGGCAATTTTCCCTACACTCATTTCGTAAGGTACATGACACATTACTTTGAATACTGCTCATTTCCCTTTGCATAGCATGCATCGCTCACCTACATCGCACTATCTTGTGCATTTCACCCTACATCGCACTATCTTGTGCATTTCACTTTGCATCGCACTGTCTTGTGCATTTCATCTTGCATAGCTCTATCTTGTGCATTTCATCTTCCATCGCACTATCTTGTGCATTTCACTTTGCATAGCACTGTCTTGTGCATTTCATCTAACATCGCACCATCTTGTGCATTTCACTTTGCATAGCACTATCTTGTGCATTTCACCCTACATCACACTATCAAGTGCATTTCATTTTACATCGCACTATCTTGTGCAATTTATCTTACATCGCACTTTCTTGTGCATTTCATTTTACATCACACTATCTTGTGCATTTCATCTTACATTGCACTATCTTGTGCATTTCACCCTATATCGCACTATCTTGTGCACCTACATAGCACTATTTTGTGTATTCACCCTACACAGTACTGATTTGTGCATTTATTTGCATAGCACTGTTTTGTGCATTCTTTCAGCTCACACTATTTTGTGTACCTCACCCGCACTGTCTTGTGCACTCATTTGGTCTAGGAGACTTTAAATCCTCTAAAGGTGCAATTCCTTTGGTGTTTGTTATGCCCGAACGACTTCCAACGGTCTAGTATAGCCACCTGACTGTGCTTGTAGTGAGTTCCTAGGAGATCAACTGAGACGGTAGAAACTAGAGTTCGAATGGCCGAGGCCTAGAACGTAAAGGTTCGAGATTTCTGAGACTAAAGTCTGGTTTAAATACCTAGGGGTGTATCATCGGTTTGAAATTTGTATGGCAGCCCCATAGGTTGAGGTAGCTTGTATGCGTCTTAATTCTGGATACTGAACCAACATAGTCTATCACCCTATTGGAGAATAGGGAAAGTTACAAACATGGCTAGGAAGAAAAGTAGTACCTGTGGTTTGGAAGCGCAACCAAGAAGAAGTGGAAGATCCCCAGTAGCATGAGTTGAGTCATCACCAATTACCCCTGTAAGGTGCTTTCTAAGGCACCTCTTCCTAGTTACTACATCATCTAGTACTTCTATCACATTGCATATAACATCTATTGCATGCATCTACTACACTATCCATTTTATCCATTACATAATACCATTTTCTCGCCTACATCCTTTCCATGTTAAGCTTGGTTTGGCATGTGCTCATACATTTCCCTCGTTAAAACATAGTTCTGTCATGTATAAGTACCCATGCTACGTTGAGGCCAGCATTGAGGGTGTCAGCACCTTTTTTGTGTTAGATATGGTCTGTTTTGTGTCCATGCCCTTTCTAGGTAAGACGTAGTTCGGCTTGTGCCCCTTATTCACTGCATTCATTGTATCCATTGCATTATACATTGTCTTGTTGCATTCAGCATTATCTTTCCCGAGCAGATCATTCCTCACTTATATCATCCCACCCAATTACTTGTACTCTTTCTCTTTCTACGAAAACATAGTCTTGCAAGTGCTCACACCCTTTCACGTTGAAACATGGTTATGTTATGTGTAAGCATCCATGCTGTGCTGAGGACAGTATTGAGGATGTAGGCACTTAGCCTATGTTAGATGTCGTTTGGCTGTGCCCACTTCTTTTCTATATAAAACATAGTTTGATTTTACATCTCCATCCCTTTGTGGTATTTGTATGGTTTTGCACTGCTTGTGGTTTGATTATTTCGTTACATTGTATATCACTACATTGTTTTGTTATATTTTGTATCATTTTGCATTCTACCCCAAAACTACGTTGGTTTGATTCCTTGTAAAGGGATACACATGCAGCTTGCGGGCGCAACCATTTATTTATGTCTTGATTGTTTTTCCAAGTCTTACGGCCTTATCAAAATGGGTCATCTCCGAGCTTTGACATTCACTCATGTCATTTCATGACTCTGAGTTCTGTCAAAGAGGGGCAACTGCAGACACCCCATTTTTTACGGCCCTTTCGATTTGGATGTCATCGCAGGCACACACAATGATAAGTCTATATGCTTTTTAAGTGCTCGAAGTCCTTAGCAGAATGCCACAACTTCGAGTCTTTTGAACCTTGCACCCTTGTTGCCTCATTCTTGGACCAAACCTTGGGTCTTTAAGCCTACAACCCTTGGTGGCCTGCTAGCCACCTTTTTGGGCTGTCGGCCATCACTTTTGGTTGCCGGCCACTGGTATGGCCTACCAGTCACCAGGCTATTTTGCAGATATTTTGTGACAGCTGTGCCAGCTATTTGCACAGATACTTGCATCTACTCCCATGTGCAGGGCTAGATGTTCTTGAGGGGAATTCATGTTTTCTATATATAGAGGGCCTCCCTATCATATTTTAAGGTTAGAAAAATTTTAGAGCAAAATTGTTCCTCTCTCTCTCTTCCAAATTTCAGTGGCCAAAATCATGTTTTGAAGTCCAAATTTGGAAGGGTTAGCCTCATCTCCTTGTGTCTTGCTTACTAGCCTAGCTTGTGCTTTGTTTTAGCACATTAATCCAGCTATTTTTGTCTTAATTTCAACTTGTTTTTGGACTTATTTTAGATGATTGTAGCACTGCTTTTGGTTGATAGTTACATTTGAGCTTTGTTTTACATACTTACAGTGTAATTGTCCTCTTAAGTTTGGTGTTTTAGGCCTTAGACACCATCTTATTTGAGTTGATTGCATTTATTTATGGCTTTCGATACTTGTGATCACTTTTAATCACCTCTGCAACCTCTCTCCTTGCTTAGCTTTTGTTTTTCTTTGAAAGTGGTTCAAACAACTTGTTTGTTTAAAGTATGAGATTGAGATGTCATGCTTAATGGTTTAATCCCTTAAGGGGTTCATTACCAATGGCATGATGTCTCTTTCATGCCCAAGACAACACTTGGTTTGAGCCTTCTTTCCATTAAAGGACTTAAACTCACCTTTGGACTCAATAAAATAAATGATGGTTGGTAATTAAAATAGGACTAAAATGGTGCAAGATAAGAATCTGGTTTTGTGTTCAATTGGACGTTAATTGAACACATGGAAGCTTGAGGCATTTCATACTCATTAGTGATGAAATGGTTTAAGTTTCCAAGGTCACCATTTCCCTTGATCAACTCATGAAAGGGGGGAGGTTTGAGTCTTGTTTTGTTGCATTTACTGAACTTGCACATTTTGGTTCATGAGCCATTATGCAATGAAATTGCTTGAGTTGATGGTTTGTGAACCAAGTTTTGTCTCCCTTTTGATTTGTTCATGATAAGGATGGGGGAGCTGTGCAGACAACCCTTGAAAATACCCTGTGCATGCTCTGTTTATTCTTTGTTGTAGCAAGATGAACCCTGCAACAGTGGCCAGTAGGCCAATTTTTATAGCCGGCAAGCCACCTTTGGTGGCTGGCCAGCCATCACTAGTGGATGGCAGGCCATCACTCCTGGCCGGTCGACCACTAATGCAAAATTCAGCAGTGTTCTCTTAAGGTAGAACAGAGTTGGTTTGGAGGTGGAAATCAATGCAAGTGTTCTACTGTGCAACAGAGACCTTCTGGAAGCAAAATAGTGGCCTTTTCGGGTGGAAACAGAGCGCATGTATGAGCATTCCTCGCATACCGAGCATGTTTAAGTTTAAAATTTTAGTTTAGATATTTGTTGTAATTAATTAGTTATAGCTAGTTAATGTTTTAAAGTGTGGTAATTAATTAGTTAGTTAGCTAGTTGTTCGATTTCATCTTGTAATTATTTTAGTTAACTAGAATAGTCAATTCATTTGTTGTAATATCTAGTTAAGTAGTTTAGCTAATTTAATTTGTTTTGTAATAATTAGCTTAACTTTAATTAGTTAGCTAGTTAGTTAGTTTATTCGGACCCTCCTTCGCGAGGGCAAACAATGTAATAATGTGCATCTCTTCCAACCCCATGTCTTTCTCCCTTTTATTTAACTGGTTACGATGGTTAGTTTAGAGACATCATGTTTTGTTTAGCATTCTTCATGTTTGCATCCACTTGTTTTGCATGCACCGAGGCTCGGTTCATCATTCTAACTTGCATTGTTAGTTTAAATACTTCTTTGAATACGTGTTTAGACCGCATGTTATTTAATTGATTCACATGCCATTTTAGTGGCCGAGTCTATTAGTTGCATATTGTATGTGTTGCATTAGTCATATTGCATAGTTAGGAATCATGCATTTTTTAAATAATATCTCTTTTGGCTTGGAGTACTAGGTAAGCCTTTACTTGCTTTAGCATATCGCATGCGTATGATTGTTGCCATGTCTAGCATGCGTGCCATGAGGCTTAGTGCTTAATTGCTATAACTGCTTGAATGCTTATGGATGAAGGCTAATTGCTTGAATTGGAATAATTTGAGTAAATGTTCATATGCGATAACTTTTTCAAGTGGAACATTATTTGAAACAACTTTTAAAACAAACATGAATCAAGTGTTCCAATTCTTGCAAAGTTAGTCTATACTTGTGTGTGTGTGCGCATCACATAATAAATGTTAGCCTAATAAACTTGAACAAGAGCATATGATGTACACAAGATTCATATCATGATTAGTAGAGGTCGATCTTTGATCGGGCGAGCAGGGGTGCTCAATTCATGACCTTCCCCCCTCGTACTTAAGTTCCCAAGTCAAGACAATCTTGGTGAGGACGGACACATGGCCTTTGGCACGAGTCATAGGTTTCCTAAATTTCCCAAAAATATTTAGGTGGCAACTCTGTATCAGGCAAAGTAGTCCATTTTTGGCATTTTTTATTCAAAATCGATTTTCCAAAAGATTTTTCGGATTGGGACTCTTTGCTATTTATCTATTTTACATTGCACTTGTGAGATCAAATTCAAAACCGTAGGAGTCCAACACTGTAGGGCATCTCGCCTTCCGAAAGGAGTGCGAAAAGTCCAGCTACAGGTAGGTTTAATTGGAACATGATTCGGAACTAAAATAATTAGAATAAATAATGTTAATTAATTAGTCACTAATGAAGTTCCACTAATCAAGCCTATATAAGGCACAAGTAAGCCTTTGATTTCATTTTACACTCTTATTCCGTCATTCTTGAGCTAAAAAATGTGTGGGAGAGAGAGAGAGAGAGAGAGAGAGAGAATGAAGAAAATTGAGATCAAAAGTTACAAAAGAGGAGAGTTGCTAGGAATTGTTGGAGAATTGAAGAGAATTTGGAAGTTTAAGTTTCTATACTTGTGAATTTAAGACTATAGGTAAGAATTTGGACCTTAAACTTTGTATTCAAGACTTTAGTGCAAGAATTCTAGAGAATGAAGTGTTTATCTATGAGAATTGAGCTTGAATTAGGGAATTCGAGAGCATTCCATGCATGCATGCATATTTTCTTACATTTTGAGTTTAATTGTTATGAATTCTCACATGCATGTCCCAATTCTACCTTAGTTTTGAGAATTTATCATGTTTTCCATCAATTTACCTTGGTTGATTATGATTTGGAAGCTTTGAACTCAATCTATTACTTACACATTATGTTTGACAGTTTTGAGTTTGAATTTGTACAATGAGCATGCTTTAGGGCTTTGATTTTGCGAAATGATTTTGAATTCTCAATGTTTTACTAGTTTGAACATATTTGGTCAAGTTTTGGGGCCCAAAGGTTGCATTTTGAGACTTTGAATTCGAGTTTTGAAGCTTGGAAGCAAATATGAAAATTCCAGAATTCTGCTTCTCCGCTCGAGTGACAGAACCTGCGCTCGAGCGACCACTCTTTGTTTTGCACTTTCGCTCAAGTGACCAAAACTTCGCTCGAGCGTAAATTGCATGCTCCCAAAAGTTTACAAGTTTTGTAGGCCGCTCGAGCGACCAAAGTGGCGCTCGAGCGAAGACCTCAGTCTTACGCTTGAGCGACCGTCGAATGTGCGTCGAGCAAAAAAATCAAGCAACCAGTACTTTTGCAGAGTTTACAGACCGCTTGAGCGATGGAAGTTGTGCTTGAGTGACCACCCTTATGTTTGAATGTTCGCTCAAGCGAAGGAAGCTATGCTCGAACGAAGACCCTGTTTTCAGGAAATTTGACTAAGTGTTGAACCCTCATTACAATTTAGGCATCCTTAAACCCTAATTAAGAATAATATTGAGGATAAGACTTAGAAACACACTAAGAACGAATAAGTACCATCCGAGTGTGTGTTTTAATGTGTATATCTGTTATGTTGTGTAGGTCACACGCCGTAAGCTATCTGGTTATCCGTTCTATCTATCTTCTATTGGAGCCATCTGTGAGTAATAACTTTGTAAAGCTATGTTCAATTTATAAGTAATTTCTGAATGACATAAGATGATCTGTTTTCTAAAATATTATTTTCTGTATGAGTGAATGGTTGTCCAATGTTTCTGAAATGTACTCG
Organism: Camellia lanceoleosa; assembly: GCA_025200525.1. Classification (NCBI taxonomy): domain Eukaryota; kingdom Viridiplantae; phylum Streptophyta; class Magnoliopsida; order Ericales; family Theaceae; genus Camellia; species Camellia lanceoleosa. The sequence goes on along the minus strand of CM045762.1, from coordinate 45,187,999 downwards.
TGGCATCATTAGCTTTAGATGACATCTGTTATCTGTTCTGTTATGTCCTAATTATGGGCCAACTGTACGTCTCATGAGCCAACTATTATAGATCCTTCTATATACGTCTTATTTATGGGCCAACTGTATGTCTCATGAGCCAACTTTATCGTCTCCGTGCACGTGAGTCAACTATATGCCTTTATGGCTATCCCTTTATGGGTCAACTATTTCTACTAGTGCTAGTGAATGTACCACGTATGATTAATTACAAATTCTGATTATGAATATGATTCTGAATCTGCTTCTGTTATGAACTCCGATTTCTGAACATTATAAATTTTGTTTCTATTAACTATTGAATCCTGATTTCTCTAATTGCATGAAGAACATTCATTAAACCATTTACCTTGATATTATTCACTGTGCTTCCGCTCACTCTATTACATATGTATGTAGGTGATTAGGTGCATGGCCAAGCTCAACGATGATCGCCTGGATCTTTGTTTTGTTAGCCAACCCTTGTGCCTCCTGAGGAGGTTTTGAAAATCATGTGGTCGTGTTTTGTGAACGTATAAGACTTTGTTTTCTTTTTGGATTATGAACAAGTTTTTTTTTTTTTTTTTTTTTGTTTATCTACATATTGGGCTAAGTCCCCTTTTGGTCATATATGTATGAATATGATATAAGACTACTATATTTATGACGTTACCTGTATGCATATAAAGTTTTTTTTTTTTGAAATTCCTGTCCCATGTATGTCTACACAGTTTAATGGACATTATATTTTGTATATTTGCTTCTGCTAGCCCCCTTAATATGTGACAGTTTGTTTAGAGGCTTTTGGTGATCCCAGGATTACTGACCGGTTACGACGCTAAACCTATAGGGGCAGGTTTGGGTAATGACAAGAATGATCATATAGATGGGTCCATTTGTAAGATTCTAGGTGGTTTTGGATTGACTAATCAATGGCCTAATTTATTGAATTGTCACAGTTTATATGCAATAGGCAAAACCATTTCAGTGATCTCTTAGTACATTGAAACATTTATTCAACAACATGGCATTTCTATTAAATGTGACAACCAAACAGGGTAGTAAAGAACTAAATTGAAGAGAAACATACATGATCTATAGGCCCAATTTAACTTAATGTTGACCTTCAATCATCTTCTGGTTTGACAAATAAGCATTGCCAAGTTGTTGTAACACTTGGGTGTTTTAATCTATTGTAAGGTGTGTTTAATATCTTTATTTTTGTTTTGGGAGTCTTTGGAGTTGTTGTATATTGGTTTTGACGGAGTACAATCCGATTTAAACTCGTTGGGTTTGTTCGTTCGCGTTTGTTCTTGTCAAAAAGTTCCTTGGAAACTTAGAAATTCTATTCTAGGGTCGACACCAGCCTTTCTAAGGGTCGACCCTTTCCTGTTGGTGAAGTTTCTGGAAGTGTTGTGGAAAATAGGGTCGGCCCCCTCCTGTCTAAGGGTCGACCTCCCTGCTTGTTGCCAGATTATCTTTTCTACCTAAAAGGTCGACCCCCCTCCCTGAAGGGTCAACCCCTGTGTGTTTTTTTCAAAATTTTGGGGTTCGAATGGGCCCTACTTTTGGGTCTTTTTGGACTTATTTTTTTTATTGACCTTAGGGCTATTATCTACTACTATAAATAGACCCAAACCACACATCTCTCATAATTTTCTTCTCTTTTTCCTCTCAAAACCGAGAGTCTCTCTCTCTCTCTCTCTCTCTCTCTCTCTCTCTCTCTCAAAAACTCACTTTTCCACTTCAATCCTTAGATCTACACTCTTAGAGGTATCTTCTCACCTTGATCCTTTGAGATAACTTGAAGATCTTGTCAAGGGCTTTCTATTGGTCTGAGAAGTTCGTGGCTTCGTTAACCTTGAGTTTTTCGGGTTTTCTTAATCACGACTTCAGGTAGGGACACTTTTACCTTAGTATTTCTTTGTTTTCAAGGGATTTCATGGTATGGTTGTGATTCATGAGTTAGTTGGAGAGTATTGTTGGATCAATCTCATGTTTTACATAAATAAACCATTTTGCTTGGCTCTTGCTTGAGATTTCTTTACTCCTTCTTTTCAAAACATGTATATAAACGTTATTACAAGCCATATCTACAATAGAGGAGAAAACCCCCCAAATTTGGTAAAAACCCTAGATTCTCGATTTGAGTTAAAAACACCACATTGAATGGGAAATTTCCTTGTTTCATGAAATATTGAGAATAATAAATAGATGAAGGATGTGGATGTTGATATAGTAAAAGAATTGTGGCTTGGATGTTATTTGTTTTCCTTAAACCTTGTGTTGTATTCAACTCTTGGGTAATGTTGGATGGTTGTTGATGGAATAAAATATGAATGAATTATTAATTGTGCATGAGTCTGGATAAGAGTCGGTTTTCCAAATGTGGTGTTGTGTTGGTACCCGCGCGGGGAGTTTAAAAAGGTGCCCAAATGCCCTATCTAGGCTTATCATTGGACAAATGTGGGAAAAATATTTTTGGGTATCCACATAGTCTTGCCGTATGATAGCTGGCAAAAGTGGAAAAACAGATGGTTTTCTTTGAGTGCCCACTCCCTGCCGTATAATAGCCGGCAAATGTGGGGAATGGTTTTAAAAATAAAAGTAAAGGGTGTTTTAAATTGGACTCTTACAGGTGGACTCATGGCTTGTGTTATATGGTTGTGAATGTTTGATTTTTGTGCTTGATGACATGAATAGCCACTGTTATTATTTGGTTGTCATGGATTTGTACGTTTGTTAAGGATTACATGTAAAGATAAATTTCCATGTAATGTTTGGTCGCAAAGATACCATAATCTTATTCAAAAGATTAAATACTTGGTTAAATATGTTCTTACTGGGCATATAGCTCAACCCTATCTTATTCTTTTTTAAGGAAATGATGGAGTTCCACCTCCCTGAAGGATTGGTCAAGCAATAGTTTTTTTTTTTTTTTTTTGAAAAAGTTAATCCATGTGTAATTTGTTATTTTGAATTGAAATTTTTGTAACAAGACTATTAATTTATTTTGTTGCAATTGTACGCCCTAGTGGCTTATATTTTGTAAGGCCACCTAGTTCATTGAGCTGGAATACGAAGTCTAAACATTATGAGAATGTATATGGTGAATTGTAACCTCTTATCTCTTAGTTCAATGAGAAGGTGGACTTTTTGGGTATATTGTTGTATTTGTTTTGGCATATTCTTGTGGGAAAATTTCAGGGCGTTACAACTTATATGCAATAGGCAAAACCATTTCAATGATCTCTCAGCACATTGAAACATTTATTCAACAACATGACATTTATGTTAAATGTGACAACCAAATAGGGTCGTAAAGAACTAAACTGAAGAGAAACATACATGATCTGTAGGCCCAATTTCACTTAATGCTGAGCTTCAATCATCTTCTGGTTTGACAAATAAGCATTGCCAAGTTGTTTTACAAAGAAATTTTATGTCATTACTGCTGAATATGCTGCATAACCTTACATTGATTGTCATTTTTTATGGGCTAAATTTTTTCTAATTACTGCTGAATATACTGCACAACCTAACAGTAATTGTCATTTTTTAGGGACTAAATTTTTTCTCATTACTACTGAATATATATGTTGCACAATCTTACATTGATTGTCATTTTTTAGATGCCAATGGACTTTTACTCCTGTGCACTTTGTGTTATTTAGGTTTCTAACATTTCAATAATGTTAATTTCATTTTCAAAATATTATAATTGCAGGGATGAAACAACACCTCAGCCAAAAACAAAAAACAAAAAAAAAAAAAGAAAAGAAAAGAAAAAAAATCCCTTTATAGCTCTAATAACTTTTTTTTTGCATAGAAATTATGTTCAAATTGTATATGGAACTGATGGATGTAATTTTTATTTTGTAGATGGCTTTTGGCATAGACATGTGGATCTTCCATTTTTGTGTATGGATGATAATTTACACTTTTGAGCAGTCTCGCTTTTTTGTCATCCTTTGCTTTTTGTGTGTAATTTGGATGAATCATACATATAACTTTTGGCCAGGTACATAATACTTTTGACATGGAACTTGTATTTATTGCCATGGTATATAGATTACCTTTTGTCGTGGTACATATTACCATAGTAATTTGTACCATGCCAAATGGTCATTTCGCATAGTAGTAAATATATTTTTGTGCACGGAGGATATTGTTTTTTTATATGCTTATTCATTATGTATGAAGTTATTATTTCCAATTGGAATATATACTTGGTTTGTATAGAAGTTGACATTATAAGTTTTTTATTTATTTTTTTATTTTTTATTTTTTTTTTGTTCATGGTTGTAAGTAAAATATGCTCTATCGAATGGGTGAAAATATATACATATTGTTTTGTTTTTATACCTGTTACGGGTTGCGGTGGATGCATACAGGTTGTGGACAAATTATTATTATTTTAAAAAAAAATCATGAAATGATGTTTTTGGCGACTAAACAATTGGTAGCAAAAAATAAAGTTAAATATTTTTAGCGACTAAATAGTTAGTAGCTAAAAAAGAATTAAATTTTTTGGTGACTAAATGTTTAATAGCCATTTAATAAACACTTTAGGCGACTAATTATTTAGTAGGCAAAAAAAAGAAAAACACTTTTGACGACTAAAAATTTAGTCACAAAACATGAATATTATTTTATAGGCAACTAAAACTTTAGTAGCTAAAAAAATTAGACTTTAGGTGACTAAACATTTAGTAGCTAAAAAAAGTTACATGAACAAAAAATATATATACATATATATTCGCGACTAAAACTTTGGTCGCCCTAGATACTTCAAGTTTTGGCAACAAAAATTTTAGTAGCTAGAAATGTGATTTAAATTAAATTGTAAGATTTTGACGACTAACAGATTAGTCGCCAATTTAGCCTCATTAGCGACTAAAGATTATTTTTGTCACCAACATCTTTACTTTTGGCAACTAAAAAATTAGACGCCATTTTATAGGACTGTCGCTGACTAAATATTTTTTAGTTGCCAATACCGTTCCCGACAATCTTCCTGTGACAAATCTGGCTACCAAAATATTTAGTTGGGAAAATGTTTCAGCGACTAAAATCTTACTTTTGGTGAGTAAAAATTTGGTCGCCAAAAGTGTAATTTCTTGTAGTGGATTAACTTAATTTTTTACAAGTATATTTTACTCGATATATTTTAAAATATGAACGGTTCAAATATGAAAACGGATCCCAAAATAGGCCCATATAGTTGCACAACAATGGCTGTTGTGCCCCCAGCACAACAACACTCCATTTCCATTCGATACATTGGAGTTATAGGAACTTGGTAATGTTTGGTTCATAAAAATGGAATAAGTATTCCATAAAAATATCCATTCTCATATTTGATTGGCTAAAAATAATAATAATAAAATACATTACAAATAGAATCACTATTCCTCATAATAAAAATAATAAAAAATAAAAAATAAAAAAGAAGAAATTATCAATCCATAAATAGAGCATTAGAATAGCATTCTCATTTTCTCTCAACAATTTTGTCATTCAAACTTAAAAGCTCAGGCCTCGTTTGGAAATGCTACTTTCTAGCCAAAAAATGACCACAGAAAGTTTACTTATTATCTCTATTTTTCTTACACGTTTTTTTTTTTTTTTTAAAATAAAAAATAAAAAAGAAAAGAAAACTAATTCCCAAACGACCCTTTATTTTCATAAGACCATACCTGCTGAGAAATGGATGGTGAAGGAAAAGTGACAGTGAACATGGCAGCCCAAAGCAACAAAGCCAAAGCAGAAGTCATACAAGCCATAGAAGAGTACTCACAAAACTTTGCCAAAAAGTGCATATCTTGGATTAACAATCCACTCAAAGAGCCAGTGAAGGCCAAGAGAAGGCACACAACAAACGCATGGAAAATGGATGGGAGTCCCTTAAATATGACTACTGGAATTGGGTTACCATCATTGTATTCACATGGTAGTATGAGGAGAACTGTGACAATTGTGAAGGATGCTACCAATATAGATTCCAATATGTTGGTTTGAATTTGTTTGACAGAGTTAAACTTCAACCCATCTCTAAGTGCTCCTAAAACTTCTGCTGATATCATCGTTGTTGCAAATTTAATGTGGTGGAGAAGTTGTTTTGGTGGTTGTAGCATATTATGTAGCCTATTTATAAAATGAAAGGTTTGAAATCATCAAAGAAGGCACTATACGGCGACGACCAATAGGGATTTGTACTCCCAAATTAATTATATTTATAAAATTCTAAAATTAGCTTTTCTAATTAAGGTTTTTCAAACGTTAGTTCCGTTTACTTTATCTTAGAATAAACTTTTTTTTGTTTAATAAATGTACTATCGATTATATATATTCATTAACTTAATAATCTCACCTAATATTTTAAAAATTAAATTGATGAGCGAACTGGAAAAGAGATTAAGTGGGCGGATTCAACCATCCGGTTGAACCAGAATCGAACCGTGACATCATAATTATTTTATTAATATTTTTATAATTTAAAAATAAATGAAATACATTCTTTTAAAATATTTTTATAGTTTAATATATATTCATCAAACACATATATTTTTATATTAATATTGTTTTTAAAAATTTTAATTATATTTGTTTGGGAGAAATAGTTTGACTACAATAAATATCATATATCTCTTATATATTGACAAGGAGACATGGTGGTACAGTGTAAATTTATATTCTTTGGAATTTAAGGTGCTGGATTAAAGTCCTTATAGCATCAATTTTATCAATATTTAACTAATTTGCTTCAACCAAGGCCGATTTTGAACCGAACCCTAGACCGGTCGATTGTTCAACCAATCAGTTTAGTCTGATTATGAAAACATTGGTCTCACCTTTGTTTAATTCATTGAGGATACAAATCCGATGAGTGACACTATCATTGAAATTTTTTATATCATGACGAAATTTTGAGTACAATTTTAAATGTCTAACTTTAGTATATATAAAGCATACAATAATAAAAAATAAAATAAAAAATTATACGTTAATACGGGCAATAAAATATCATCAATTGCATGTTCATTTTCTTACACTTAAATATGTTGATAAAGAATGTTTAATTAATGGTAAGATTATTAAATTTTTGTCAAGATAGAAATTGATATGGTATTAAAAAAATTATATGATTTTTTCTTGATTGGGAGTTATATATACTTTCACCCCCTCCAAATAAAAGTTTTCATAAATTGATCCATAATGGTGTATTTTTTTATTTTTTTATTTTTTTATTTCTCACTCATTTAACTTTATAGGGACCCGATCCTTTGGCATATTATTATGGGTGAATGAAAGGATTTAAATTATGGGTCTATAACATTTCTTTAAATATGAACTTGAAAGAATTTGAGATGGCAATGGAGTTCATCACTAGTCTCATTTCGATTATTCAACTGTTTATTTGATATAGCTCTTCATATATATATATATATATAATTTATGTAAAAAATTAGGTTAATTCGATAATTGTAATATTTTCATTTTATTTTATTTGTCTCCAAATAAATTGAGGGTCTATTTTGAAAACATACGTATCGTCAATTTTTTCAAAGATAAACATGAAAAAATAAAAGGTTACGATTCTCTAATTGACCTAATTTTTTCATGAATGATATACACTAAAAACCTTACAAAATAATATCAAAACAAAATTCACGATGAACCCCACAAACCTCACAAAATTAAAGTTGATAAAAATCCAACCCAATAAAAACATATCAGACAAACTACCTTAGAAAGTTGGGGGGAAGGTTAGAGTCGCTTAACAACACATCAGACAATCTATAGATCTATTTTAATAATTCGAACAATTTATTTTATAAGATTTTTAATGTATATGTCATTCATAAAAAAATAATAATAATTAGGTCAATGTAGTAATCATAACTTATTTAATTTATCGCGTTTATTATCAAAAATAAATGAAGTGTCTATTTTTAAAAATACACTATCGTTTATTTTTTTAAACACAAATACAATAAATTAAATAGGCTACCATTATAAAATTAGCCCTTTTTTTGGGATAATATACGTGAAATATCTTATAAAATAAACCGTTCAAATTATTAAAGGGTGACTGTTGACGCCATATTTTCTGGGGTGATGCACCAATAAATCCCAAATTAATAACTTATGTACTGTTTAGTCCTAAAAGTTTTCTTATAGACTGAAAGGTCCCATTACAATGTTAATAACATCAGACTCATGTTACAAACATTAGATTTCAAATATCTAATGTTCATCAAATTTCAATAATATTTGAAAATATATGATGAAAAACATCTAATGTTCATCAGATTTCAATAAATTTTGAAATTATAGAATGAAACATCAGATCATTTACATCATTTACATCATGCTGATGTAAAAATGGGATTTAATGGAGCATAAGAAAACTTTTAAGACTAAATGGTTCAACGTTTCAAAAAGTAGGACTTATGGGTAAATTTTCCTATTTTCTGTCGATTTTGGCCTGTCAATAGACCAAATCTAATCTAATTAGTTGTGGCCTGCCAATTATGGCCAAATCCAATTTTATTGACTGTGGCTTATTAATCATGGCCAAATCTAATCTCATTGATCACTAAAACAAAAAGCAGATTTCGCGACTAAAACTGGAGTTTTCGTCGCTAAAAGTAGTAGAATTGGCGACTAAAATGGAATTAGTCGCCAAAATTGATCACTTTTGTCGACTAAAAGAGTTTAGTCGCCGAATATAAGGGTTTTAGCGATTAAAAGTCAGTTTAGTCGCCGAATATAGGGGTTTCAGCGACTAAAGGTCTTTTAGTAGCCAAAAGTATAGGTTTTGGCGACTAAAAAACAGTTTGGTCCCCGATTCTACGTGTTTTGGCGACTAAAAACAGTTTGGTCGCTGAAAGTGAAGCTTTTTGGCTTCTAAAACAAAATTAGTAGCTAAAAACAGTCAATTGACGAATAAAATTCAGTTTAGTAGCCAAAAGGGGACGTTTTTGGCCACTAAAAATAGGTTTAGTCGCCAAAATTGATTATTTTTAGGCGGGAATGAATTTTTTTAGCGACTAAAAACTAATTAGTAGCAAAAACTATACAATTGGCGACTAAAAAATAGATTTAGTCGCCAAAAGTGATCTAATTTTTTTTTAATAAATAATTTTTTTTTTACATAAATTATATTGAATAAAAATAATTATTTAGATATATATATAGTTTTGTATTAATACCGATCAAAGTAATATATAAATAATATATGTTGCATTTATATTCATGTGATGTTGTAGTGGCATAGTGGGGAGAGTGTGTTGGTAAAGATTTGGAATGTGGGATGGGTCTGTGGTTTGAATCTTGGGAACAGCAGAGGGTAAATTTTTTTTTCTCTGAAATATGCTTTTGGTGACTAAAAACCAGTGGTCGCCAAAAGATTAACTATTGGCGACGAAAAGCTCAGCCGGCAAATGTATAAATAAAAAAAAATTAATTCACTATTGACGACTAAAAGATTAGTCGCTAAATGTATAATTTTCAAAAATGTAATTGACTATTGGCGACAAATGCTCTGGTCGCTAAAGACTAAAACTTTGCTGACTAAAACTTTTTTAGTCGCCAATACCTCCGCCAACCATCTATTCACGACAAAACCGGCGACTAAAATTTTTTGTCAGGGAAAGTGAAAAGTTGACTTTTGACGACTAAAAAATGACTTTTGGCGACTAAAAATTTAGTCGCCAAAGGTATTTTTTCTTGTAGTGGATTGTGGCTTATTGATTTGGTCTATCGATTTAGACTATAAATTATTTTTAACATAAATTATAGCCACAAATATTTATTTTTATAGTATTATTATTTTTATGTAGGTAAATCTCATTCAAACCACCTGGTGGGTCATGGCATCACAAAAGGAGAAATAGTAACGTGCAACAAAAATCGTCACTATTGTAGAAACATGGACACAAGAATGTGGTGTAGAAGTTAGTGGAAGTTACACTTGATCCTCTTTCTCTCATGTGCCACATCACATGCATAGAAGAAGAAAACTGCCCAGGACCATTGTTGAACGTAAACAGTGGGTTTGGCCTATAAAAGGGTCTGGTCTATAAAAGGGTCAAGGAAATACGTAAACAGTGGGTTTGGCCTATAAAAGGGTCTGGCCTATGAAAGGGTCAAGGAAATACTAGCAAAAGTAGATCAAAAAATCAAACTCATGAGAGTTTTTTATTTAAGAATAGTCTACCTTAATTTTGGAGTAGATTATCTTATTTTAGGAGTAAATTAACAGTTAGTTATAACCCTTTTAATACCCGTCGATTGTGTAACAAAGATTGTGTTTGTTGTTTGAATTAATAGAATTGAGGAACAAGTTTCAATTTTATTACTGATTTCAGTGTGTCTATGTTTTGTTTCTTCACATTACAACTTCCAAAGAAATCCTTGAATCTGTCAAGGTATAAGACACCAATCACAGTTGCTTGATCTGTTTGTTGTTTGTAAAATTTTGATTTATCTGTTGAATCTCCTCTGTCGATTTGACCTAAACCATAGTTTTGCTAACAGTAACCCAAACTTAAACTCAAATATAATTTTTTTTATGTCAAGTGACATCTGATGTGATTTTTTTTGTTTAGTTTTAGATAAAAATTAGTTTTAAGAGAATTCTTTTATAAAATAAAAATAAAAAGCTTGAAATGCAAAAGCTAAAAAAAAAAAAAATAAATACAAACAAAACAAAAACAACTTTAAGGATAAAAAAGGGAAAATAGTAAACATAAACATAAACAACATAAAATAAATAATTTTGGGAGACTTACGTGTAGGCCTTAATAGATAGATTTATTGTCTAATAGATCATGTGAAAATAAATTACATTTTTCATCAATCACTTTTAAAAAATATTACTAATTGTTAATTTTTAACAATAGTTTAAAAATTTTGTTACAAAAATTGTCACTAATTATAAATTTTAGCGACAGTTTAAAAAATTATCACAAAAAAATCTTAATTTTTAACTTTCAACGATGGTTTGAAAAACTCGCCACAAAAAAATATCACTAATTGTAAATTTTAGTGACAATTTATAAAAATTATGACAAAAAAAAAAATCACTAATTATTAATTTTTAATGATATATATAAAAATTATTTTTATCGATAATTTTATAATTTATTTTTAATGACACTTGAGAAGAATTAAATTCAACCACGTATTAATAATTTATCACAATTTTTACTCTTTTAACTTCTAATAAACGGCATCGAACTGGTCCAAAATCAAATTAGCGGTCCTAATACGTTACTTTGAAGTTAGAAGTCAATACAAATAAAAGTCGTCATACTCTCAGTCAACTAAGACTAAAATGGTGGGTACTGCCTTGCTGATGTTCGCCTTGTTTTTTAGGGTTATTTCATGAATTGTTGATGTGTTGTTTTAAAATATTTAAAATGATTAATAATTTTATTATAAATTATTTCATGAATTTATAATATTATATGTTTTAAAAAATTTTAAATGGTCATCTTGACCTTGGGGGTAGATTGATAATTTCTTTAGAAATTATTCTATGAGTTGTTAATGTCATGTCTTAAACTTTTTAAATGACTAGTAATTTCATTACAAATTATTCTATGAATTGTTAATATCATGTCTTAAAATTTTTTAATTGACCATCTTGACATTTTTCTTATTATTTCTTCTTTCTATTACTATGGCTACATTTTACAAATTTGAGATAATTACATTTTACCCCTTGTGGTTTAACGCGTTTTCATATTACCTTCCTAACGTTGATAAATGTACTCATAAACCCCTTATGATTTCGACTAAAGTGCAAAAGTGACGGGACGTGACGGAATTATTGAAAAGACTAGAATACCCTTATTTTTTTCTTCAATTTTCTTATAAATGCCATTTTACTTTCAGTTTTCTCACAGTTGAACTCTCTCTATGAACTCTCTCTTTATATGTGTGTGTATATATATACAAATTATATAGATGTGAAATGCATCCAATCCTCTTAGGGGGGAGAGAGAGAGAGAGAGAGAGAGAGAGAGAAAGAAAAGGCAGTGCTACCTCTTCATCGCCGACATCACAACCATCCTAACACCATCATCTCTCATACCACTACCACCGTCCCAACACCACCGTCTTTCTCCCCTAACACCATCATTGTTGTCTCAACAACCGCTCTTCTCTATCTCTCTCTGCATCTCCGACACCACCACCATCGTCTTTCCCTTCACCACCGTTGATCTCTGATCTCAGATCTGTTGTTGTTGAATATCTTCCGCGAAGTCACTATCGGGAATGAAGCAACTCCGGCGGGGTCAGAGCTTTGCTGTGGACTAGCCGAGAAGGAGTGAGCTAGAGTGTTCTTATTGGACTAGACGTCTATGGTTTTGTTACCGAAGGAAGTTGCTGGCGGATATGGTGGTTTTGCGCAGTGGTTGGAGGCAGCAGAGATTGTAACGCCCCGAAATAAATACAATAATCCATCAAAGATGATAAGTAAAATAACAATATGAATCAGAATATAATGTCCTTCCATTACATAAAACTCAGTTGTACAAAGCAGTGACACATGCGAATATACATTCATAAGTCCTAACTCCGAATCTACAGCATGTGCTAACAACAAAGATACAAAATAGAAGTTAAGCAGACAATTGAAATGCCCTGAAGGCTACAACTTTCCAAGACTATACTTGGTTACATCAAAATGGATTTAAATCCAATGCAGATAAAGCCCTAGGCCTGTACAAAATAATAACAACAAATAAACAAAATGAAACTCTTGCTTCAGTCCTCTCAAGCTACTGTCTGGGTAGAGGCATCTAACCAATACCTAAAAATGGTTTTCCTATATTGGGTGAGTTAAAGCCCAGTAGAAATAATCGAGCACAATATATGAATCTTAACAAAGATATAAGGGTGAAATACATATGACAAAACGTTTTACATTTCTTTCCCAAAGTCCATGGCATGCTCAATTTATATCATAATTCTCAAATCATGTTCTTTATAATAGAAAATAAGTGGGAAATCTCAAACCGGTACAACTTTTCACAGATATTTCGTCCGCGGGAAACTGTCAAACAGCACCCATATAAACATAGCCTATACAAGTGCTACTTTTTCCATTTTAAGGATATTTCGTCTGTGGGAATCGGCACCCATGTATACGCGCGTTTTTCAGGACTTTCACCCTGAACACACATGCCAACTTATTTTGGTGATACACACCTCTTTCACACATTCACCCATTTTCCTCAAAATCTTATACATTTACAATGTATTAAATGAGCAACAATGTTCAATACACATGGATAAGAAATTAGTTTCAATTCACCTAATCCTCATGCAATTTCTTCAACAATCATAGTTATCCTACATCGATAGCCCAAAACAAATATTTATAAATATATATAAAATCTCCAATACAGAAAAACTTTCAAAAATTTATGATATGAGCGATAATGCATATCTAACTCCACCATCCATATCAATATCCATCTGATTTCACATTTCCAACATTAATTTCATTTATTTACACAAAATAAATACTTGAAACATTAGGGAAAAACTCTTTTTTCTTCCAAAATCCACTCCAAGTATCAAAATCAATCATATTATCCCAACTCAACCACATTTCCACTCCCACAACCATTTTCAATATATCCATTTGAAAACCCCTCTTTTGATTTTAAACCAAAACCCTAGGTTTGTTCAAAATCCTCTAAAATCACAAGATTGTTTTATAAAAACAAATAGCCAAGTTAAAAATCAAAGAAGAGCGTAGAGAATCCTCAGAGCTAGAAGACAAGAAAAGCACGGATGGAACTCAGATGAAGTTGAAACCCAACTTTATTTGGATAAAAATGAAGCTCTAGGTAAGCTCTACCTTTTTAACAAAGGAAATAGGGTGGAGAAATGAGTAGATCTTGGTGTATTTGGAGAGAGAGAGAGAGAGAGAGAGAGAGAGAGAGAGAGAGAGAGAGTAAGTTCTAGAGAGACGAGCTCTACATTTACGGTTTTGAAATGTTTAGAGATAGAGAGGTGAAAAAGTGATGTAAAAAGTGACTTTTATGAACTGATATCCGCACAGTTTGCTCGAACGTAAAAAGTGACACTCGAGCGTCCATACACAAAAATGACTACCGCTCGAGCGCAAGAAGTGGCGCTCGAGCGCCAAGACACAAAAATGACTACCGTTCGTGCTTAAGAAGTGGTGCTTGAGTGCCAAGACATAATGAAAAAGGGTGTCACCGCTCCAACGCAGGAAGTGACGCTCGAGCGTAAGTAGTTTTACAGACAGAAGGCCAACGCTCGAGCGCAAAAAGGGCCGCTCGAGCACAAGAAGTTTCTCTTGAGCGAAGAATAATAAGTCCCAGTAGTTTTGTAGACCTGCAAAAGTACTAAGACTTCACAAAGCCTACTTGAGCACAGGAAGCAACGCTCGAGCATAGAAGTAAAACTTTGGGCAAAAAGGTTTTGGAAAACAGGGTACCAACCTGTTCCAAACACAACCAACACATACCAATAGCCAAACTCAAAGAGGGAAAAGAGGAATAAGACAAGAACAACAATACAAAACCATCAAACCCGAATCTAGAATATCAAATGGGTCGGGTCGTAAACCAGAATCGCTATAGAGATGGTAGTGTCGCCCTTGATTGACTCGTTATGGATTGATTCTCCGAATGCCTCAAAATCGAGAGATTGTATCCTCATCAAGAAAGGCATGCTATGTCTATCAATTAATTAGGCTCGTTTTTGTCTCCCTCTCTCTCTCTCTCTCTCTCTCTCTCTCTCTCTCTCTCTCTCTCTCTCTCTCTCTTTTTGTACCTGTTTTTCTGATTCTAAAAATTGAGGATCAATGGAAGAGTTCAATGTTTCATGAAGCCAAATCTATGCTCAAATTCTCTGAAACAAGATTTCAATTGAACAAACTTCATTAGTGCGGAATTCTATCTTTTATCTTTTAATTGGCAATGAAATGGCTTAATGATGAATAGACTATCAATTCAAAAGCAAAGTGATCTTGAAAGATAAACCCATAAATGCAATAGAATCCCTCTTTTTTGTTGTTTTTTTGGTGAAACCCAAAAACAAAAATTGAACAATAAAGTTTTAGTATTGGTTAAAAAAATTTTGTATTTTCAAATTAGCATAACTATTCAAGCTATCTATACAACATCCCAAGATCATTTCCAATTTCTTGTCAAAAGCACACAATTCTTTTCCTCTTTATCAAATTCTTTTCCTTTGTTGCTGCTTTCACTGCTGCTACTACTACTACTGCTAGCATCGTGCCTAATCTTCTTGTCCACCATTTTCGATCTTTCTTCGCTACTAAATCAGAGAATTCTAGGCATATATATATATATAAGAAGGTGAAAGGGCAAATTGATCCCTCAAAACTCCAAATTTGGTGCCAAAACCCTTAATTTCAGTGCCAACACACTTCTCTGGCACGTCTACGCCACGCATTGTTAAGTCTATCAAATTCCGCCACTTTTGTACTTCAGCCAAAGCCACAGGGGGTTTATGAGTACATTTATCAACGTCAGGGAGGTAATGTGAAAACGCATTAAACCACAGAGGGGTAAAATGTAATTATCCCTACAAATTTTCATCATTAAATACTATCTGAACATATTCTTTTGAGTGATAATATACAAATATAAATTTTATAAATAATTTTCAGACACAATGATATAGTTTAATGGTAACTTTTCACTTTAAAACAAAACACCGACAAAAATGATTTATATTTAAAACAATATCACTATCACAATATTTTTATGATATTTTTTGTATAAATTTTTATATATGAATATAATTTTTCATTTTTATTTCCACCATTATATCTAACTTGATCAATTTAATCTAGATATATTTCAAAAGTATAAGATTTGCACAAAAATTATAAAAATAAAAAATAAAAAAATCCATTGAATTTTTATATTTTTATATTTTTGGTGAATTTAAAAAAAAAATCTCAAAATAATATACTTCTTAAATATATCTAAATTAGGCATATCTAAAAAATAAAAATAAAAAATTGCTTAAAATATTTTTAAAATTCAACAAAAATATTAAAAAAAGAAGAAGAAAAACTCATTTTTTTGTGTGAGTTAAACCAAAGAAGATGATTGTTATTTTGATAAATTATCAATAGGTCCTAATAATTAGACTTAATTCCCACCAAGTTCTATTGAAAATAAGTTATCGTAAAATCGTCGCTAAAAATTGACAATTAGTCACTTCTTTTTTTTTTTTGTTTTTTGGTCACGCTTTTTATTAATTGTAGCTAAAACTTGTAATTAGTGATTTTATTTTGTAATGAATTTTTCAAACTGTAACTGACAGTTGCAAATTAGTAATTTTTTTTTTTTTTTTTGTGACAGTTTTTTTAAACTGTCGCTAAAATTTATAATTAGTGACTTTTTTTATGAAAATAATTTCAAACTATTGCTAAAAATTAATAATTATTGATGTTTTTTGATAGTGTTTGATGAAAAATGCCATTAATTCTCACATGACCTATTAAACAATAAGTCTACCTATTATGACCTACACATAACTTCCCCTTCTTATTTCTCTTAAAATGACATGAATAAAATATTTGTATTATTTCCTTATTTTATATGTATAAAGGTTAAGGGGTAAATATGTCATTTTAATTTGACAGGGGATAAATGTAATTTTTTAAATGTGTGGGGAGATTTGAATTAAATAGAAACCTCAGGGGTGTCAGTGTAATTTACCCTTTTTTTTTTTGGAATGGTTCCTTTTATACCACCATCTTTTATATTTTTCTATACTATATTTTATGGTCTTTATTTTGGATTCACAATAATAATTCAAATTGTTCATCTCATAGTAGTAAATTTCACAGTAAAAATTATTTATGCAAACAATCAATATCATTGGATATCAATACACACGTGAACAAATTACTTTATATTTTTTTTAAAATAGACGGTAACTATTCAAATTTTAGCCATCTATTTTCTAAAATAAAATGTTATTTGTTTATCTATTCATCGGTATCTGATGAAATTAATTTTTTGTACAAATGATCTTCACTATGAGATCTCAGAGATGAGTGACTTGGATTATCATTGTAGACACATAATAAGGCCCATAAAATATAGTACGAAAGAGTTTGGAGAATAATGGCATAGAGAAAAAGCAGTCTCCATTTTTCTATGTTTTAGATCCTAGGGTTTTGCCTCGTCTGTAGTTTGGGGATGTGTTAATTACACTAAAATCCCTCAACTATTAATAAATATTAATTTATTCTCCCCATCTATGAATCGATACATTTTGACTCTCTCAAATGTGAAAATGTATCACTTTTACTTCCTCCATATCACTTTTAAAAGAGTACTTAAGTTATAAGTCCATTTCAGAATTTTTTTGGGTCATTAAGCCTAAGCTCTAATCTGTTTGGGCCAAAATGATACAATTTATCCAAAATGACAACTATCTATTAAAATCAATCTATTTATCTATTTGTTAAAATTTACCAAACTAACTATCTGTTGGAATGTGACACATGTCACTCATTCAACAACCTATCTGTTGAATATCATACCTTTCTCTATCTCACCACTACCATCTACAGCCACTAGTGACTTTTTTGACCAATTTTCTAATGACTTTTTTGACATCAACGATTTTTTACGTCGACCTTTTCCAACGTGTCCTTATTACCAAATATAATTTTATCTTAAATCTAATGCCTTATACTCCTTATGGAATAGGCTTTTCATAATTTTTTTTCCTTTTTAAAATAAGTGTATTTGTATAATTTTTATAGTTGAGGAGATTAATTTGTATCAATTCATAGATGAGTGAATGAGCAGAATATAAATGGGTCGGATCCAAGCCTTGGGCCAGCCCAATCCTTTAAACCCAAGTCCAAGTGGGTCAGGTGAATATGTGGGCTAGCCAACTAAGCCCATCTCCATAACACAGTCTACGCAAGTCCTCAAGCACAATTCATAGTGGAAAGGCCAATCTAGCCGCGATACTAGGCTGGGCCGAGCTACAGGACTTAATCTATGGACCGAACTGATGGGCCAAACCCATCATCAAAACGAAAGTGGGTTAAGGCCATACGAAGATATCTGAATGGGCCAGCTCATATCTACAAACATTCTCCCAAAAGGCCGAGCTGAGGTACAATGGTACCGACCTAAGGGAACCTCTCAGAGAAATGTAGAAGCTATGAATGCATGCATGTGCAGGCTACCACCTCAGCTGGTCCCCTTCCCTCTAGAATCACGGAAATAGTTAATCAAGGGAATGCGATCTGTTATAAGCATGGCTACAATGAGTATATGCATCCATTGTCAACTACCTGATGGTTCCCTATCTTGAGCAATGTTGAAGGGAGCATAGCAGCACCAAAGCTTCATGAAACCATCTTGGGCAACAAGTAAGGGGTTTTGTATAAACTCCATTCACTTCACATTGAAGGTGATGAAGTGGAGCTAAACTATATTCACTTAGAAACAACTCTCTACACTTAGAGAGCAAATTTCATCTTCTTCGATCACTTACTCTCAAACCAGATGGGTTATCCGGCAAACTCTGACTGGGAAGCTTTAACGGTGCTCACTGTTGCAGGGTCTCGATTCTTAGATTGTACAATCGGGTGCGGAGCTCCGGTCCACAATCATCTAGTGCGGTATTGGGTACGCACAATTGGTGTGGTGAACGTGGAACCCTTCGTCTCTGAGTTTTGTATCTAATTCCAACAATAGGAGTTGAAGATATCCCGCCCTCTGTGTCAACTTCACTAACAGAGAAGAAAAATGAGGGCATGGCGCTGCTAACAATTCTAGAGGAACAGACTAGAAACAACAACCGAACTCCAGAATCTATTGAACATCGACAACCCTTTGCTGGTGGTTCTTCCCACCATTTTTTGTTAGAGAAAGATTGTAGAGATGGTATCATCGATTCCATGGGAATGGAGATACAAGAACTAAAAGCGCAGCTGAAAAGGATGATAGACAACCTGACGGAGAAGAGGACCGACGCAGAACTCCCTTGTCTGTGTCGGAGGAGCCCATCTCTAGAACCACCAGTGAAGAAGGTCCCCAGAAATGAATTTGGGCAGCGAAGTCATCCAATCCCGGTGGAAAGTGAAGCAGCGAGCAGCCATACCAGTGGTTCACGCCGAAGGAGAGCGAAAAGGCCGAAATCAGCCAGCCAACAAACAGAGTACCCTTCTCATGATCTTCGTACATGGTTGGTCAAGAACAGACAAAATAAGCAACGACGAGAGCGTCAGGCTCACCTTGATCATACTATCCATCAAAAAGAGGACCAAGTATTGGATCGGCTCATCTCCTCTCATTTCTCCCTAGATATCGAAGCTATAAGACCCTCCAAGAAGTTTACTCCACCAAAATTCAAGTCATACGATGGGAAGTCAGACCCACTAACACACATAAGCCATTATCGGCAAATAATGACTTTATAGAGCCGAGATGAGGCACTAAAGTGCAAGGTCTTTCCATCCAGCCTGGGAGAGTTCGGACTCGGATGGTTCGATCGTCTCCCAGCTAGATCGATTTATGACTAGAAGCAACTCTCTGAAGAGTTCTTGGCCAGATTTGTTTCCAACACCAAAATTCTGAAAAAGCTGGACACCTTGTTTGGTCTCCGAAAGGAACAGGAGAAAACACTGCTTAATTATGCAAGAAGGTACTGGGAAGAGTATAATGATTTAGAGGAAAATGTCTGTAGTGAACAGATGGTTGTAATATCTTTTAAACATAGTCTGTGTCCGGAAAGCAAGTTGAGACAATCACTTACCAAACGCCCAGCCATAGCACTAAAGGACTTAAGTGCCAGGATTGAGTAATACACTCACCTCGAAGATAATCATATCCCGATCGAGGTGGCATTGGCCAAACAAATGACTCGGTGGAATAGATGAAGAGCAAACCGAGGGGAACCCCGTGAAGTCGTAGTGAATGAAGTAGACAAGTCTAAATCCCATGAAGCAGTTGTTATAATCTTCAAGGAACCTATCTATCGTATTATGGAGAAAATCAAGAGAGAACCATTCTTTACTTGGCTGCTAAAGATGCTAGGAGACTCAGCTCGGCGTAACCAAAAGCTCAGATGCACCTATCATCAGGACAAGGGGCATATGACTCAGAACTGCAAAGCATTGAAGCAACACCTAGAGGATTTGGTAGCTGCTGGGCACCTCCAAGAATACATCGATCCGGACAAAGTAGTAATCAAACAAGGGAACGCCCCCCACTAGAACCAAATGCAGAGCATCCACCTCGATTGGTCATAAATGTAATTCATGGCACAACTAGTGACAAGTGAGAAGAGACACTCCAGGAGGAAATTGCCAAAGCTATACAGATTCAACAAGTGATGTCAGTCGGTCCAGCACCAAAAAAGGTAAGAATAGTACCTAAGTCTCCTTTGTGTATTGTTTCATTTACTGAGAAAGATCTAGAAGGTATTCAACATCCCCATACTAATGCTTTAATTATAACTGTGGGAATTAAAAAACGATTTGATGTGCAACGAGTCTTTGTAGACCATGGTAGCACAGCAGATATATTGTATTACGACTAGTTCAAGAAGCTCGGTCTCTTTGAACAGCACATCACCCCAACAGAAGCATCGTTGGTCGGCTTCAATTCTCAACCCGAATGGCCGCTTGGCAAGATAGTGTTGCCTATAGTGGCTGGGACAAAGACCCTTCAAATAGAAATTCTTGGTTATTAACACTCCATCTCCTTGCAACGCCATCCTTGGACAACCTTGGATTCACCAAATGAAAGTAGTCCCCTAGACCTACCACTAGCTTATCTGCTTTCGGACATAACACGTAGTAGAGCAAATATCAGGGAACCAAGTTGCATCGAAGCATTACTTCATGGAAGCCATGAAGGCTAAACAGCACTGCAATCGGGTTCAGACAGTTGAAGTAACAGAACAGCCAGTTTTGGAGGCTGTCGGAGGAACCCTAGGTGAGAAGAAAGTAGAGGATCTGGAGAAATTTTTAGTAAAAGAGGGTGACCCAGAGAAGTACTTTCTTATCAGTACCTCACTAGGCGCTGATGAGAAACTTCAGTTACTGGATTTGCTAAAAGAAAATATGGAGGTATTCGCATGGTCAGCATATGGTACTCTGCGGCTGAATCTAGAATTTTCTTGCCGTAAGCTCAATGTCAACCCTTCCGCTCGACTTATGCTGTAGAAGAGTTGGAGATCTTCGGTTGACCATACTGAAGTAGTAATTGCGGAGGTCAACAAGCTCCTAACGACAAGGGCAATTCAAGAAATTTAGTACCTACAGTGGCTGTCCAACACAGTCATAGTCAAAAAGAAAAACAGAAAGTGTAGAGTCTACGTCAACTTTGCTTGCCTCAACAGAGCTTGTCCAAAAAACAACTTTCTTTTGCCTTGCATAGACCAATTGGTAGACTCAACAATAGGGCATGAGCGTATGAGCTTTCTGGACGCTTACAGTAGCTATCACCAGATACCATTGTGTAGACACCCCATTTTTGACCGACCTTAAGACTCAGACGTCACCGATTGAGCGCTTGGTGATGTTGCATATCGTGCTCGTCCAGAGGTTTCAGAGTCTCGGTCGTGAGCCTTGCCTCCGGACTTCCGAACTGTTTCTGTGCCTTGCCTCAGTTTGCGAACCAGACTCGGTTTTCTCTGTTTCTTTTCCCAGAGGGAGAGAGGGGTCTAGTAGACCATCTCTCAGTGGCCGTGGGCTACATTTCGCGACCGTAGGCCATTTTGCCCATTTCGGAGCTCGGTTCCCGGTTTTCGGAGCCGTCAGGCCGTGTGCCTCGGTTCGGGCCCGCCTAATCACCTCCGTTTGTTCCGGTTTTTGGCATGCATCTTATTTCCTCCCTTTTAAGGGACACTGAGGTCCGAGAGACCAACTTCGTGGTCGAACACCACTCCCGGTGCCTAACAGTCGGTTTTCGGGGCCTCGGACTGCGCGTTTCGGCCCCCGAACCTTCATTTTGCATCAGTTTTCGTTCATTTTTGGCAGGGACCCCTGTTTCATCACCAGGAAGGTCATAGAAGGGTGGGAGGCCAGTAATTGTTCCAGCAACCAGTTATATTCCGTCATCGCCCTCCGACGCCCGTTTTTTCTCACTTCAAGGCCAATGTTGACCACCCTTGGACCATTTTCTTGCACTCTAAACCCCATATTTGTGATGTACACATCTGGGAGGCCACCAATATTTGGTGGCCGGCCGATATTCGATTGACCCTTTTGAACCCCTTTGAAAAGTGGGTTGTTCTCTCTCCTGGTTCACAGTTGCCAATTTTCAACCACAGGGTTTTGTTGAGGACACATGGGAGGCCACCAATCTGTGGTGGCCGGCCATTAATTTGCATTGACCTGTTTGACCCTTGGTCGGCCAGCCATGGGGAGGGCCGGCCGGCCACCTGCAACCTCAAAAACTGGCCGACCTTGCTCCTTGCTGTAGGTACATCTCAGATATACACTTTTTTCCCCCCCAGATTCTACATTCGGGGGGGGGGGGGGGGAGGCACTTTTTGGAGGGAAACTTGGAGTGGTTTCCCTCCCTTTTTTCCCCCTCTTTTCCCTCCTTTTTGCCTACATATACAGTAGCTCCAGCCCCTTGCAAAGGGTTGGAAAAATTGGTCTTCAAGCCTTGTATGCATAGCTCCCCCATTTCCCTCCCTTCTAAG
Organism: Camellia lanceoleosa; assembly: GCA_025200525.1. Taxonomy (NCBI): domain Eukaryota; kingdom Viridiplantae; phylum Streptophyta; class Magnoliopsida; order Ericales; family Theaceae; genus Camellia; species Camellia lanceoleosa. The sequence goes on along the minus strand of CM045762.1, from coordinate 45,165,259 downwards.
CCTCCAAACCTTAGGGCCTTTGCATCATTTACACTACACCACCTAGCCCCACCCTTCCATTCTCCATTCCAGTACATTGGGACTGTTTTGAAGAGGTTAAAGGCTCAGAATTTGGTCCAAAAGGCAGCTGAAAGATTGGTCTACAAGGGTAAGCACACTTCTTCTCTTTTCTAGCCTTTTCTTGGTTCATTTCTAAGCCTTGCTTGCTTGCTTTTTTGGGATCTGACCCTAACTGGAACTAGCCTTATTTTCAGCCATTTGTCATGTTTGTTGAAGGGTCTTACCCTGTTTGAGACCTTCAGCCACCACTTTCTTCATTACCCCTCTTGGATGCCATATTTTTGCATGATATTTTTGGCCTATATATAATCTGTTTTGAGCTCTGTCATAAACTGTGAAGTAGCTTATTTTGAGCCCTTCTTCAATATTGAAGAATGGCTCATCACTATTTGGGACCTCCATGTGTCACTTGCCATTGAACCCCTCTTTGATCCCCATTTTTGCATGATTTATTATCCTATTGTGTCTCTGTTTTTGGACTTTGGTCTGAACTAAAAATGGCCCTATTTTGACCCCCTCTTCATGTTTCATTGAGGGTATATTGCTGTTTGAGACACCCTTTGTATACTTCATGTTATAGCCCTCTTCGTGGCCTCATTTTGCATGATATTTTGAGCATACTTTTATACTGTTTTGGGGCTGGTGATAAACTGTGAAAAGCCATATTTTTGGTCCATCTTCAACATTGTTGAAGGGCCCTCACTTGTTTGAGACCTCCAGCCACTACTTGCTTCTTTGCCCCTTTGTTGGCTCATTTCTTGCATGAGATCTTTGGCATACTTGTATCTGTTTTTGGGACCTGACATAAAATGTAAAACATCATATTTTGGCCCCTCTTCAATATTGTATAAGGCCCCTTCTCTGTTTGGGGCCAGCATTTGTGACTTGCTTCATTACCTCCCTTGCGGAGCCATTTTTGCATGCTAATTTAGTCCCACTTGTGCTCACTGTTTGGCCATGCTTTAAACTGTAAACATGCTTGTTTTGGGGCTTCCTTGATTCTGTATTTACACTTCATGTTCAAATTATGCATGCTTTGTATAGCTACAAGTCATTTCATGTGCTTAATCTTGCATTTCGGGATTGATTTCGTGCATTGGGTGCATTTTTGCCATGCTTTGGGACTGTTTCGCATCTCATTTTGCTACTGAAATTTGCATGTTTGCATATCATATCCCATGTCTTGCCATATCTTGTCAGAGTGGCATTCCCGTGCCTTAGGGTCGGTCCTCGGTTTGCGTGCACGTGTGCACGTATCCCGAGTTGTCTCATTTTCATCATTATGGCCTCCTATGTGAGTGTGGCCGAGGTCCACTTGTGTTGGTGTAAGGCCATATTGCATTGTGTATGCCATTTCATTCCATAGCATTGCGTATGCTAGGCCGTATATTAGCGCATTGTGTATGCCATGTTTCCTCGTGCATCGTGTATGCCATTTCATAACCTTTCGCATGTTAGGTTGTATCTTAGTTGCATTTCATGCATATCATGCATATTGCATCGTGTTCGGGATAGGAGTTAGTTCGCACGGAAGCGAATGCGTTCAGGTACTCGAGTAACGGAACGTGTCTCAATTCCCCAGTCACTGACACTCCGGATTATCCATGATGGAGTTAGGTTTTGTTGTATTTTCATATGCATTCATTTCATATTAAGTTGTGCAATTCGACTCCTCGGCCATCATGCATCGATATGCGTGATTGGTGGCACGAGGATCGAGACATGCATACATTTGTGAAAATACATTGCCATGCCCCTTTCCTGCTCTCTGTTGCAGCAAAATGAAGAATCAGCAACTTTTCAGAGCTTGGCACGCATTTTAAGAACAGGTGCAAACAGAGGCTAATTGGGGCATCGTCATGGATTTCCACACAAAGGCAACCCGAACATGCATCATTCATCACCCGGAGCGGAATCAAGGCAGTCCCTGGCTTGCATGCCAGTTTTACAGCTTTCTTAGTTAATTTGTTAATTAATTAGGAATTTGTACATTATTTGGACTGTACTATTCTTTTATTCGAGACTGTATATTTATTCGGACCCTCTGTGCGAGGGCAAAATTGTAATAAGTGTGCGTTTGTGTGATGTATGTCTTCCAACCCCACGCCTTTCTTCCCTTTTATTTACCTGCTTATGATGGTTAGATTAGGGCACGTTTCAATTAGCATACAGTATGATAGCATGTTTGCATTCATTCATCTGTCTTGCATGCACCGGGCTTGGCGTATCATACTAACTGCATTTGTATTTCAATTCCAAGTTGAATACATGTTAGCTGTAGCATTCCATATGCCATGTTTAGAATAGCCAAACCTGCTATAGTTTGCATTTTTGCATGTGTTGCATTAGGCATTTCTGTATACTTCAGATCATGCATGATTTCTAATGTAGTTTCTGTTTTGGCTTGGAGTACTCGGTGAGTTTTTATGCTTTAGCATCCTTGCATGCGTGTGAGTGACTGCCATGAATAGCATGCTTACCATGAGGCTAACTGCTTATGTGATATAACCGCTTGAATGCCTGTGGATGAAGGTTGGGTTGTTTGGATTGGAACAATTCATCAAATGTTTGTTTTAAGCCCACTAGACAGTGGCAAAATCATGTTTTTCCAAGCCCACCCGAGGGTGGCAAAATCCGCATTTTAAGCCTACTTGCGAGTAGCAAACCATTTTCACAAACAAACATGAAGTGTTTTGTTACAATTCAGACGACTCAGTCTATGCTTGTATGTTGTGCGCATCACATAGTAACCTAGGCTAATAACCGGAATAAGAACGCACAATATTTTCAAAATCAGATATCATGGTTAGTAGAGGCCGGTCTTTGACCGGGCGAGCGGGGGTGCTCACGAAGTGACCTTCCCCAATCGTACCCAAGTTCCCGAGCCGAGGCAACTTTGGTGATGACAGACACATGGCCTTAGGCAATGAGTCAGGGTTTCCTAAATTTTCGAAAATAAAATATTTAGGTGGCGACTCTGTATCTGGAAAAGCAGTCCATGTTTGGCACTTCTTTCAAAAATCAGTTTTCTCAAAACGATTTGCCGGATTTGGACTCTTTGGTTAAGATTAAGAACCGTGACACAAAATCGAGTCCGAGCTGTAGCGAGGTCCCCCGCGGGCTTGGTACACATTGTTCGGCCCAGATCAAGAGAAGATAGCGTTTATTACTCCAAGAGGCACCTATTGCTATGAAGTAATGTCGTTCAGCCTTAAAAATGCCAGAGCAACCTACCAGCGAATGGTAACATGAATGTTCAAAGAACAGCTTGGTCGGACTATGGAAGCATACATAGATGATATGGTAGTGAAAAGCAAGCTTGCTACAAACCACCTCACAGATCTAAGAAAATTTTTCAACATCCTGAAAACCCATTAACGCCTTAATGCCTCGAAATGCGCTTTCACGGTAGGAATAGGGAAGTTCTTGTGGTACATGGTGACTTGCAGAGGAATTGAAGCAAATCTGGATCAAATCAAAGCAATACAAGAAATTGAGATACCGACAAAGGCCAAAGAACTACAGAAGCTAGCCGGAATGGCAGCAGCCTTAAACCGATTCATCAGCAAGTCATTGGATCGAATGAAGCCTTTCTTTCAACTGTTAAGGAAAAAGGCGGCATTCGAATGGGGCTCCGAGTGCACTGAAGCACTGTAGGACCTCAAGAAATATCACAATACACCACCTCTCATTTCCACTCTAGAACCAGGGGAAGAATTTTACTTATATCTGGCAGTTTCAGATCATGCGGTGAGTGTAGTACTGATTGGCGAAGTTGAGAAGGAACAGAGGCCAATGTATTACATCAGCAAGACTCTCCTAGACGCCGAAACGTAGTATCTACCATTGGAAAAGCTGGCTTATGTAGACACCCCATTTTTGACCATCCTTAAGACTTGGATGTCATCGCTTGTGCACTCGATGATTATGATTGCATTTGCTCGCTGAGTGTTCAAAGTTTACAGTAAAATGCTATAGCTTTGAGTTGTCACCTTGTTTTTGGACCAAAACATTGGTGTTTCAAGCCTGAACCTTTTGGTGACCTATCAGCCACCACCATGGGCTGTTGGCCATGTCTTTTGGCTGTCGGCCATTGGTGTGGTCAGTCGACCACCAGTAGTGGACAATGGCCACCAGTGTGTTTTGCAGATATTTTATGCCAGCTATGCCAACTGTTTGCACAGATGTATGCATCTGCACCCATGTGTAGGGCTGGATCTTGTTGTATAGAATTCATGTTTTCTATATATATGGGGTCTCCTTCTCTATTTTTGAAGGTTAGATTTTTTGGAACAAAAATCTCTCTCTCTCTCTCACTCTCTCTCTCTCTTGCAAATTTGTGCATACTAGTCTACATACATTACATTTTTGCCTACACCCCCTTAACCAAAATTGATCACCCTTGATTTGAGATTCCATGAGACCTTCTTGGAACTCTAGAAGTTGGTTTTGGCTTGAATTGTTGCTTAAAGTTGATCTTTGCTTCAAGAGGTATAATACTTCCCCTTTTACTTTGCTTTGTACACTTGTTTTTTTTTAATTATATCTTTTTCCCACTGTTTTTGGGCTATAAAAACTCTATTTTTGTGGGTTGAAATTGGTGGTTTTAGGCCATTTAAGGTTAGGGAGTGGTTCACCTTTCTTTATTCCTTGTTGGTAAGGCCTCTCCACCTTTCTTTCCCACTTTCAAACCATCTTTTTTGGGGCCTTTAAACATTGAATTTTAGAGTATTTTCAATGGTGAAAATCATTTTTTGAAGCCCAAAATTTGAGGGGTTAGCCTCCCCTCCTTGTGTCTTGTTTGCTAGCCTAGTTAGCTCTATGTGTTAGCTTATTTTTCTAGCCATTTGTAGCTTAATTCTAGCATGTTTAGGCTCTATTTAGGAATGTTTTAACTCTATTTTGGGTTGGTCAAGTCATTTGAGTCTTGTTTTGATGCTTCTAGTGTAAATGTCCTCACAAGCTTGGTATTTTTGGCCTTTAGACACCACTTGTTTGAGTTGATTGCATTGTTTTAGTGCTTTTCTCACTTAATTTCAACATTATTAATCTCTGCAATCTCCCTCATTTCTTGACTTTTTTATTTGCTTTGAGGGTTGTTTCAACCTTGGGATTGTGTAAGCTTGAGATAGAGGTTCATGCTTAATGGTTTAATTCTCTTTTGGGGATTCATTAACAACGGCATGACACCTCTCTCTTGCCTTAAACCACCCCTTGTTTGACACTTCCTTCTCTTTAGAGGACTTGACTCACCAATGGACTTAATTGGTTAAGGAATGGTTAGTAATCTAAAATGAGTAACTAAAAGTTGCAACTAAAATGGTGCAAGATAAGAAATTGGTTGTGCCTTGTTGTGTTTCAAATCGGACGTTAATTTGAACATAAGGAAAATTGGAACATTTCATAGTCAAAGTGATGAAATGTGCCAAGTTTCCAAGGTCTCCATTGCCCTTGACCATGTATGATAGAGTGAAGGCTTTTGGTCTTGTTTGTGTATTTATTGATCTTGTACATCTTAGTTCTTTGGCCATCATGCAATGAAATTGCTTGATTGATGGTTTAAGAGCTAAGTTTATCACCCACTTGAGATGTTTTGATGATAAAGAAGGATACACAGTACAAACAACCCTTGAGAGATACACTGTCCTACTCTGTTTGCTTTCTGTTGCAGCAAGGAAGTCCAAATCAGTAGTGGCCGAAAGGCCATCATCAGTAGCTGACCGGCCACCATTAGTGGCTGACTGACTATCAACAGTGGCCAACTAGCCCCCTGTCGGGCACCAGTGCAAATTTAGCAGTGTTCTTCTGAGACAGAACATAGTTGGTCCAGAAGTGGCAAATCAATGCAAAGGTTGTGCAACAGAGGCAATTGGGAGCAAAACAGTGGATGTTCTTCGGGTGGAAATCGAGCATGCATGAGCCTCCTTCGCTTCCCAAGACTAGTTAATTAATTTAATTAGTGAATTAGTCATTTATTTGTTGTAATTAGTTGTAGCTAATTAGTTTATTTCGTACTTATTTAGCTAGTTTAGATTGATTGATTAAATTAGTTTGTGTTATAAATATTTAATTAGCTTAGCCTAGTTAAATTATTTAATTATTGTATTTAATTAATTAGCTTAGGGTAGTTAATTATTCATTTGGTTTGTAATAATTAGCGTAGCTTAATTAGTTAAGTAGTTTAGCTTTGCTAGTTAGTTCATTTGGACCTCGCTGTGCGAGGGCATCAATCTTGTAATAATGTGTATGTCTTCCAACCCCACGTCTTTCTCCCTTTTATTTATCCGCTTTCGATGGTTAGATTAGGGACATCACATTTCAATTAGCATACCGCATGTTTGCATCCATTCATTTATATTGCATGCACCGAGGCTTGGTTCATCATTCTAACTGCATTGTCACTTCAATATATTCTTTGAATACATGCTTAGACCACATGTTATCAAATTGCTTCATATGCCATATTAAGTAGCTGAGCCTATTTAGTTGCATATTGCATGCGTTGCATTAGCCATCTTTGCATAAGTTAGGAATCATGCATTTTTCTAACTCATATCTTTTTGGCTTGGAGTACTAGGTGAGTTTTTAGTGCTTTAGCATACTTGCATGAGTGTGAGCGATTGCCATGACTAGCATGCTTGCCATGAGGCTAAGTGCTTACTTGTTAAACTACTTGAATGCCTATGGATGAAGGCTTGTTGCTTGAATTGGAATGATTCAATGAATGTACGTTTTCAGCTCACTTTATCAAGTAACAAATTCACAAACTTTAAACCCACTTTGTTGGGTGGTAAAATCAAACCCTTTGCAAAATAAACATGAAATTGAATTGTTCCAATTAGGGAAAACTAGTCTATACCTTGTGTGCGCACATCACATAGTAAATGCTAGCTTAATAAACCGGAACAAGAGCATATAATGTTGATAAAAATCATATCATGATTAGTAGATGCCAATCTTTGATCGGGTGAGCGGGGGTGCTCAATTCATGGCCTTCTCCTCTCGTACCTAAGTTCCTGAGCTGAGACAATCTTGGTGATGACGGACATGTGGCCTTCGGCACAAGTCATGGGTTTCCTAAATTTTCCCAAAATAAAAATATTTAGGTGGTGACTCTGTATCTGGCAAAACAGTCCATTTTTGGCAATTTGATTCAAAATTGATTTTCCAAAAGATTTGTCGGATTTGGACTCTTTGGTGTTTCTCAATTTCACATTGCACTTGTGAGATTAGATTCAAAACCACGAGAGTCCGAACTGTAGGGCTTCTTTCGAACCTTTCAAAAGGGGGGCACGAAAAAGGTGAGTTACAGCTTACGCTCTGCTCATTGCCTTAAGGAAGCTACAACACTACTTCTAGGGTCACACCATTAATGTCCTCACTGAGTTCCTCCTTAGATCTGTCTTCAGCCAACCTAATTTCTAAAGACAAACAGTGAAATGGGTGGTCAAGCTTAGGGAGTTTGACATTCATTATCAACCTAGGACGGCAATCAAGGCCCAGGTCTTGGCAGATTTCGTCGCCGAATTTGCCCTAGCCCAAAGCACCGATCTTCAGGACCCCAACTCGATACAAGTGCCCTGGACTACCAAACTAGGAAAGCAATGTGCTTCAGAAGCATGGAAACTCTTCATTGGTGACATCTGGAAACTCTACATTGATGGATCATCCAATGACTGAGGCTCAGGGGCAGGGGTGGTACTCATATCTCTAGAAGGATTAATCTGGAAGCAAGCTCTGAAGCTTGGGTGAAAAGCCTCTAACAACGAGGCAGAATACGAAGCACAACTGGTAGGATTACGTAGTGCCAAACACTTCAATGCAAATCAACTCTTGGTTTTCAGTGATTCTCAATTGGTTGATAACCAACTCACAGGGGTCTATGAAGCAAGAGATGAAAGAATGACTATGTATGCAGACAAGGAAAGATATTTAGTTAAGAAATTCCAATCCAAATGAATGAAACAGATCAATTGAGACTGAAACAGTTATGCTGATGCTCTCGCCTGCCTTGGCTCATCAGTGGATACTAAAGATGCTAGAAACGTTTAGGTTAAATTTGTATCAGAACCGAGCATTGCATCTCCAGATCCAGTCCTCTACATTAACTTAGAACCGAGTTGGATGGATCTAATACTTGTTTTTCTGAGATCTGACACTCTCTCCGAAGACAAGAAAAAGGCCAATAAGATTCAACACAGATCAACTGGATTTTGGATTTCACCATTTGGGAAATTATACTGATGCTCCTACCTTGGTCCTTATCTACTATGCATGTATTTAAATCTAGTAGATAATATTCTCTGTGAAATTCACAATGGGATTTGTGGAAGCCACGTTGGTGAAAGGTCACTGGCGCACCGTGTCCTCACTTATGGGTGCTGGTGGCCACAGATGTAGCAAGACGCGCAATAGTATGTTCTGAAGTGTGATAAGTGTCAGAGGTTTGCTCCATTTATTCATTAGCCAGCCAAAAATATTACTTTGCTTACTAGCCCATGGCCTTTCACTCAGTGGGGCTTGAACATCGTTGGACCTTTGGCACGAGGGATTAGGAACAGACGATTCTTCATCGCTACAACTAACTATTTCACAAAATGAGTGGAAGTTGAAGCAATGGCAAGCATCAAGGAAGCAGACACCAAGCGGTTTGTTATAAGGAATATCGTGGTCCGTTTCAGCATCCCACGGGAATTGATTACAGACAACGGAACGCAATTTGACGGAAAGATATTCAAGAAGTTCTGTGCTAATCTCAGGATTGAATATCGAAACTCCTCTCCGGGCTACCCACAGAGCAATGGGTAGGAAGAGTCGTCAAACAAGACCATCATTAACGGGGTAAAAAAATGGCTTGAAAGTGAAAAAGGATAGTGGGTCAAAGAGTTTCCTCGTGTGTTATAGGCCTATCGAACCACGACACGGCGCTCGACAAGGGAAACACCCTGCTCATTGACCAACGAAATGAAGGCTGTTATTCTACTGGAAGTCGGTCTCCCAGCCCTCTGATCAGAATTGTTTGAAGATACAAGTAATGAGGAAGCTATTGCACAAGCCTTGGACATGGTGAAAGGCCAAAGAGAAGAAACACTGATCAGACTTGTCGCCTATCAATAGCAACTTATCAAGAGTTTTGATAAGAAGGTTCTTCCAAGACAATTCACACCTAGAGAGCTGGTTCTAAGGAATGTTATGGACCACAAAAAGGTGCCTGGAAAAGGGAAGTTAGAACCTAACTGGGGAGGGCCCTACAAGGTTACAGTTGAAGATGGGAACGGAGCATACTAATTGGAAGATCTCAAGGGCAAAGCCACACCTCAGCCGTAGAATGTAGCCAACCTCAAAAAGTACAATTAATATACTAGACCCCCAAAATTATCCATCAAGTGTACAAGCATTTATCTTTTGCTTAATGAGAATGCTTCGTTACTTCTTTGACCAACACCTGTATAACTTTATGGTCAAAATAAATTATTGCTTAACCTGGTCTTTATAATCCAAGCCCTGGGGGCATATTTCAAAATAAAGTGATTAGCTTTGGTGTTTACCAAACAAACTTAGCTTTGGTGTTTACCAAACGGATTTAGCTTTGGTGTTTACCAAACGGACTTAGCTTTGGTGTTTACCAAACGGATTTAGCTTTGATGATTATTAAACAGACTTAGCTTTGGTGTTAACAAAACGAATTTAGCTTTGATGATTATCAAACGGATTTAGCTTTGGTTTTAACCAAGCGGACTTCATTTTAGAGTGACCAAACAGAATTTAGTTTTGGTTAGCACTCAAACATGCTAAGTGGAATTGCATGGTGGACACCACACTAACAATTTTTTCACTGATCATTTCTTTTTTGGAAATCACAGAATTTCTTAAGTATAAACACATCAATACTTCAGTAATACTCCATATAAGCAAAGTTGGAACCGACTTGGTTAATTCTTTTAGGATCAAATTCCTAGCATTTGTCTTACTCAACTCCAGGTGAAGCAAACAATTGCTTTTTCGAACCAACCTTGACCTAAGTGAGACTTCACTTATTTATATTTTTCAACTACACTCCTATTATCAAAATTGAAACAAGACTTCAGCAATTTTGTCCAAGGGCAAAGATCTACAATGCCGATCTTACTTAGCTCCAGATGAGGGGAAACAATTGTTTTTCTTGGAAACAACCTGGACCTAAGTAAGACATTCTCCTTCGATTTCAAGCCACGCACAACCATATGGCATATCAAGTAACTAGACCAAGCATCAGTTCGGCACTGAAGTCCCAATAGTGCTCAGCCGGAGGCAGACAGTATAGATAATGCAAGCATTGGCATAAGAAAGTATCAGAGTATCAGATTGCAAAGATAAAAGGAAAAAATTCCATCATTCAACAAAGGCACATCTGGCCTCACAAAACAGCAGCAAGAGGAAAAAAATTGTCTTAACGAGCATCACAAGGCAACTCGTCTGAAAGTCCGAGCTCTAGTGTATCAGAAAGAAAAAAACAAACTTCAAGTCTTTTCAAACAAAAACCACTCTAACTTTCATAAGTAGGAAGAACTTCAAGGGTAACATTCACAATTTTGTTCATATCATCTTGGGGAGGAAAAGTAGAGGCAGCTCAAACTTCCTGAGAAACAGGAGCCTCCTTAACCACGTCTCCTATAGCCTCAGTCTCCAGGTTCCGCCCCTTTCAACATCTATTACTTCACTGGCAGCACCGCTCTCCGGAGTCTTGTTTGCAGAATCAATTCCTGTGGAAATGTTTGCTAGAGAAGTAGTAGAGATGGCAGCAGTCTTCAGACCTAGAGACTTCAAGGGAATTGGAACATTCTGAAACAAAGAGGATTCTTTAGGAATTTGAGCAGTAGCCAAGACATTCATCCAGCCTTTCAGGAAAAGCTTGTCACGAAGTACCAATACCTCTTCCTTATAGGCAGCTCTAGCTTCATCCCAGCCCTGCTGCCAACGCTTGGCCTCCAAAGTTGAACGTTCAGCAGCCATCACAGCTATAACTCCCTCCAACTCAGCCACCTTTCCCTCAAGTTGGGCCTAGACCCCAGTAGCAGCCTCCTTGGACTTCTCAGCACAATAGACAACCTTATTCAGACAGAACACCTCTCTCTCTGCAGTTCTACGACCTTCCTTTTTAGTCTCCAAGTTTGTTGTTAACCTCTCAGCACTCATGGCGACCTCCAGCACGGCCCTCTCCAGTGCTTTAGCTTGGGTGATGCATCCTCTGGATACACTGCAACAAATAAACAGGTATTAAAGGAAACGAAATGATACAAACTAGTAAAGAACATAAAAAGAAATAAAGAAACGCTCATAACAGTCATCATTTGAAGGGTTCCCTTCAAGATTGGGACATCATGACGTCCGTTATGATCTGCCATATATACTAGAATCAACAGGGTTTTAGTCAAATCAAAAGCCAAATCTCCAGAAGCAACAACTGAGTCAGAAATAGAAATGGGCCTGCCCTAATGAAGCATGGGCGGTTCCCATTTTTCAAAAGATTCATCCATAATGAGCTCCTCAGAAGCCTGGCCAGCTATAGCCTTGCCAGTCTCCCTTCTCTTGTTTTTCACCCTCTCGGAAATTGAGGCAGCGAGATCAATAGCAGCAGCGGAAGGGCCAGAGGCCCTCATCTCTCGTTTCATATCCATTAGACTCTTTGGTCTGGCCTTGACCAAAGGAGTCTCTAGGACAGAAGAAGAGCCAAAAGCTTCCACCTCTAGGTCCACCAGCACCCTTCTCTTGGACATGGATACTCCTCCTGTGAAACTGGAGGCAGAAGGAGTCTTCTCAACAGATAAACTTCGGCCACGGTGGCAGTTCATAACTAAAGGAGCAGGGGATGTGTCAGTCTCAGTATCGGAATCAAGAAGAGAAGCAGTAAGCTTTGCTTTTTTCGGGATTGTGGTTCGGCAAGTTGCCTGATAGTCTGGGAGTTCGAGGGTGAATCTTTTTTTGTATCTCAAAGCAGCCTTGATCACTTCAACATTCTTGCAGTTTGGCCTACGTTGGTAACGGGAAGACTCTACAGAGATATGAAATAGCATTAGTATAGCACTCAAATAAAACATAAGTCAACTAATAAACAGAAATACAGAAATGCTAGGGCACAAGATTCAAAGCTGGGTAGCCATCCTTTTGGGGTATCCTCTCAGACTGGAACTTAGTCCCAGCAGGGAACTCCCAGTTCCCACCAACTTATAAAAAATCATCATTGTGCTTATCAAAGTCGGGTAAACAAGTGACAAGATGACAGTCAGTAGAACGTACACGAAGGTAATAGGTACTGTGGTCCTTGTTGTGAGAAAAGGTGTAACAACCCAAGATATCCCATATGTCGAGATTCAGGCCTAATCACTTATTCAGAACAAAGACACCACAAATGACTCGGAAGAGGTTCACAGATACTTGCATCAGGGTGAGTTAGACCTGGTGTAGGAAACAACGGACTAACGGGTCCAGAGGAAACCGAACCCCCCCTTCAACAATAGCAGCAACGAGGAAGGCAGCAGTATTCTTTGTGCCCATACGCTTAGCGTCAACCTTAGCTATCGTAAGGGTAACATTGTCAAGAATACCATAATAACGATAGAATGGGGCTATCGCCTCGAGGGTATCTACTAATGCACAAAATTTTCCCATTATCTAGACCTAGGAGGGCAAAGGCAAAACTATAACTAAGCAAGAAACATAGAAATACTACCAGCCCCCGGAAACAATGGCGCAAGGGCCAACAATGGCAACGTAAATAGAAAAACAATAGAAAAGAGGAGTTTCAGGAAGAACTTACAGTGACTCAATGAATAAGCGGCAAAGTGCAAAGATCCTCTAAACAAGAACAAGAATAACAGAGTTCGCAACCCTTAGCAATGGCAATGAGTGTCTGGGCAAAGCATCGTTGGAACCAAGATAAAAGAATGAAAGGGGTTTAGGGATTTTTGAAGTTTGGAGATAGACGAAGGGGTTAATCTATGGACCAAATTGATGGGCTGAACCCATCATCAGAACCAAAGTGGGCCGAATCTATACAAAGATATCTGAATGGGCTAGCCTATCTCTACAAACAGTCTCCCAAAAGGCCTAGCCGAGGTACAATGGTACTAAGCTGAGGGAATCTCTCAGAGAAACATGGAAGCTATGAATGTATGCATGTGTAGACTGCCACCTCAGCTAGTCCCCTCTCCCTAGAATCACATAAATAGTTGATCAAGGGAATGCGATTTGTTATAAGCATGGTTACAATGAGTATATGCATCCATTGTCAATTACCTGATGGTCCCCTATCTTGAGCAATGTTAAAAGGAGCATGGCAGCACCAAAGCTTCATAAAACTATCTTGGGCAACAAGTAAGGGGTTCTATATAAACTCCATTCACTTTACATTGAAGGTAACGAAGTGGAGCTGAACTTTACTCACTTAGACATAGCGCTCTACATGTAGAGAGCAAATTTCATCTTCTCCGATCACTTACTCTCACTCCGAAGGGGTTATTCGGCCAATTTCGGCCAGACAGCTCTAACGGTGCTCACTATTGCAGGGTTTTGATTCTTGGATAATCCATTGGGTGCGGAGCTTCAGTCCACAATCATCTAGTGTGGTATTCAGTACGCAAAATGAGGGACAAATGAATATTCACCAATTAGAATTAAAATTAATAAAATTTAAAATTTATCTCATTAAAAGTCAAATTCTGAAGAAAAAAAAATTATAATTTTTTATTATTCAGTATATTGCACGAATCAACTAGTGGTAAAGTGGAAATGTTCTTAGTGCGATGATGAGTAAAATGGAAATGTTTTGTGGGTGATGAGTTTAACAAAAAAGTTCAGCAGTATACACGTATTAATTAGTATATTAATATATATTATGATATTATTATTTTAAAATTATAGGTCTCACTTATTATACAAATTACAAATATTCAAAGTCTTATATCACACCATCTATTAGTACATTAATTAATATACCAATTAATGCATATAATATTTTTCAAAAAAGTTCAATACAACCAATCATGTTATCAACTAATAAATCTTGTCATTTACAGCTCTTTGTATATGTAGTAAGTTATATTTTAAATCTTGTCATTTACAGCTCTATGTATATGTAATAAGTTATATTTTGAAGGATGATTCACTCTCTCTATGTAGGTTTATTATTAGTGGATGATAGCGGAATATTACGATAATATTAAACTTTTACTCAATGAATGGACCATATTAGTAGGGAGTGAAGTAATTTTTTGTGATTGAGTGGGTGTGACAAATATAATTATATTTTAATTTTGTTCATATACTTGCAAAATACATTTGTTAATTGGTAAAAAATTGTTGGATCCATAATCAATAAATTTTTTTATATAAATAATCCACATTTTTTACAAATCAAAAATATGTTTTATTTTCACATCAATAATGTGTGAACAAATTTGTTTTTTATATTGAGTAATGATATAAAAATAAAAATTAATACAAAATTTTTATACATAATGATATAACTCAATGTAGAACATTCACTTTAAAACAAAACACTCACAAAACTGATATTTATTTATCAAAATTACATTATCACCTCATTTTTTTCAATAATTTTTATATAAATATTATATATAAATACCATTTTCCTTCAATATAACACCACTAGAAAGTGTTTATCTACCTAGCATAACATTGACTCACCAGTCAAAAAAATTATGTGGTGGTCTTAAGATAAATCTGCATGGTGTTCGTACTTAATTTTTTCTTTTGCTTTTTTTCTTTTTCAAAACTTAATATATTGAACACACTACAACAAACTGCATATTTGGCGACTAAAATTAGCAACCAAAACAATTTTAGTCGCCAAAAACAGCATATTGGACGACTAAAAACATGATTTAGTCGGCATTGATTTCATCTTTTTAGCTACTAAATTATTTTGGTCGCCATATAGTCTTATTGGCGACCAAAATTAGTTTTAGTCGTTGTTTGTGACCATTTTGCGCTACTAAATTTTCATTTAGTCGCCGTATAATAACATTTTGCGACAAAAACAATTTAGTCGCCAAAAAGTAGACATATTTTGATGAATTTTTGACGACCAAAACTAATTTAGTCATTGTATAGTAAACATTGCCGATGAAAGTAAACATTAGTAGCCAAATAGGACACGTTTGGCGACCAATGATTACTCGCTGTTAAGGAGATTTAGCGACAAATAAGCATTTAATCGCTAAAGCTTCAAAAAAAATTTAGAGGGAAACTCATTAATATTGGTGCCTAGTATTCCACTTACACAGACACTCATTTTTGTTTTGTTGTCTCATACACCAACATACAGAACAGTCGATACCAAACCTCACCGCCACTCACTACCGTTGATCATTACCATCGCTGGCCACCGACGCTTGCCACCACGACCACTGCGAATCGGCACCACCACTGATTACAGGTATTTGTCTCTCGTCTCTCTCCCTCTCTACTGATTTGGGTCTGTCTCTTTATATCTCTTTCTCACTGTCTCTCCCATCCCCGTGTCTCACGATTTGTGTAGGGTCTGTATACGTTTTTTTCTCTTTCATTTTCTGTTGATTTCGTAAATGGATTTTTAGGGCTTTTTCTGATTTCGTGAATGGGTTTGGTTGAAATGTCGGATTGTGGATTTTGGATTGTTGAACTATATGACCAAATGTGCCTCTGTTTCAGGAATATTCCAAACTAACCCTAAATAAATATATATATGCATGCATAGGTGGAGAAATCTAATTAATGTTTTAGCTTGTTTTGTGTGTTAGTGAGAGGACCTGAGACCACAAGGAGAAAGTCTCTGCAATCATAGTAAGCTAAGGAGCTTAAAGTGACATTCCATTTCCCCTTCTACTGTGCTTTTTGGAGATTTAAGGTACCTTTCTTTAAATAAAATTTCACTCTAATTTGCTTATAATTTTTTTTTTCTTTTCTGTTTGCTCTAATGATTAAATTCCTATTTATGTTGTTCCCACCATTTAGAACAACATATGTTTTGAATGTAATCAAACACACTAATTTAGAGTAATAGAAAAATTAATTTATTAGTTGGTTAAATTTGATGTCTTGGTTGAGAATGAAAATCAAACAAGAAAGTATTCTCCATTGTAGGTGTTTTTAAGGCAATTATTGGGGAAATTAATTTCCTTAATTTGTTTGGTTTTATATATCTCTATAAATATATGAAAATGCTTAAATCTTAAATTATCAAACAAGACACTTTATCATTAATCTCAAACTCTTGACAAATTAGAAAGAGGCCAAACATGCTTTCATTGGATACAAAAATAGTCCCATCCTACACTACACCTCTTTACTTCTCTCAATCAAGACAGAAAAAAATGCCTCTTCATCAGAATTATTTTGATTGTGAAGGTTAGATATGTTATAAATTTTAAATAAAAATTATATCATCAAAAAAATAGAACTACATTATAAAAAAATATATAGAGTGTCCTAACTAGTTTTTTTTTTTTTTTTTTTTTTTTTTTTTTTTTTTTTTTTGTCTAGGCCCCCAATAGGCTTGAGCCATCTCTAGTGTAGACCAAAATGCCCTTACTTCAAGAACACGAAAGCCATCAGAAAGTGGTGAACTCATAAAAGGGTGGTAATCTATGTAAATATATCACATTCGAACATTCTAGACCAAATGTAGAATATAATTAGTAGTAGTTGTTGGGTTTGAATTTTGGATTTAGTAATTGATTATTAGATTTTGTTGACTTTTAACTATCTTAAGTTAATAGTCTGTTTCATGTAATATTATTCATATTTATAATTATTTTTCTACTGATTGGAAAAAATATATAGAAATCAGTATAATGTTTGTTAAATATAAATTAATATTGCACCAAGACTAGCAAATGCCTTATTAATTAATATAGAATTCAAGAATCATATTAAGGGTATATATTTGGAATACTACTTAGAAGGAACAATCAATGCATGTAATTAAATTAAATATTTTGTAATATGAAAATAAATTTGTTCACACACTTTTTTAGTATATGAACGATACAAAATATAATTGGCTTAAATATAATTGTTGTCAACTTGATTAACACTCTTCTCTAATCAAAAGAAGAAAAAAATATCCCAAATCATAGTCTATTGACATATTATGTACAAAATTAGACCCTTTCAACAATCTAACATCTTCGAGCTACCTTGAAAACACATAAACATCAACTAATTAAAAAATATTATATATTTTTCATAGCTTTAGACCCAAATATGCAAGCAGCAAATAGCCAATGGTCATCTACTACACTATACTCACATGAAGTTGTACTTTGTCTAGAAGAGTATTGAATACACTACAACTAGTGGGTAATGCTTAAAAGAATCTTGAATACACTCTTATTTGTGAATAATGCATAAAAATAGTATTAAATACACTAATATTTGGAGGTGTTAGTTTGACATATAAAAAAGAGCATCTGCTGATTGCATCCCCCGAATGGGAGTCAGACTAATTTTTTTTTTATTTTTTATTTTTTGGGTCTTTGTTCTTTATGATTTGTGCATAACAACCAAATTAATGTATAAAGCAATTACTTAATTTTTTTCAATGTTTCAAAACTTTAAAATTTCATTACTTTTGTTTTACACATATGATTTCATAAAATTTATGTTTACAAAATGTATTTGCTGAGATCTATACAAGTCCAATCTATATTGAATATCAAATGTATTTTCCCTTTCTGAGGGTTACAATTATGTGTCTCCTTCTAAGATGACTTCACATAGAATTGTTCATGTATGTCACATTTGCGTATGAATGCATGCCAAGTTACTAGTCAAATTAGCCAACTATATGCAATTAACAAATAGGCAAAACATCCCGATCTGTTATTACTATTTTGTTTACTTCAAAAAGCAATGAAAATTGAACCCCCAAGCTTACTTAAGCTCTCTTCCATTACAGAGTATTTTTCCATATGTTGTCCATTCCCATGTTCATCTTTGCTTGATGTGTACTGTTCCAATAATGGACAAGAGTTGGATGATGATAAAAGATAGACTGAAAAGTAAAGAGTATCTAGAAGGTGTTCAGTCATTTATTGAGTTTGCTACGAAGAATTTAGGGCCGCATGATGAAATCCATTGTCCTTGTGTTGATTGCTTGAACGGCACCAAATTTAGTCGACACGTTGTACGGTTCCACTTGATTCGAAGAGGAACCGTATGTTCTTATCGAACTTAGGTGCACCATGGGGAACATGTTCCCATGTTCCATGAGCATCCTACTATGCGAAACGATGATACTGAAAGCAGCAGAGCTAGAACGACAGCCAATCACGAAAATGTGGGTGAACTTCCTACCATGTTAGAAGAGATTTACATGAGTGGTCTCATGGATGATCATATTGACAAAGAACGTTCTAGTTCGGAGAGGCACAATTTGTTGAAGTTCATGAAGTTGTTCGATGATGCTCAATGCAAAGTATATCCAGAGTGTGAAAAGTTCTCCATCTTGTCCTTCGTAATTAAGATCCTTCATGTGAAAGTATACAACAAATGGAGCAACAAATCTTTCGATATGGTTATGCAAGTTTTCAAAGACATTCTACCAAAGTGTGATGAAACTGTTCCATAGACCATTTATGAAGCGAAAAAGTTCTTACGGGAATTGGGTTTGGGATATGAGGCCATTCATGCGTGCAAGAATGATTGTATTTTATTCTAGAAGGACAACGCCACATTGGAGAATTACCCAACATGTACGGAGTCTAGATACAAGTTGAACGACAAGGCGGGTAAAAAAATCCCACACAAAATAATGAGGTACTTTCCTTTGACACCGTGGTTGAAGAGATTGTACATGTTGAAAAAAACAGCCGCATATATGAGATGGCACAAAGATAAGCGTGTGGATGATGGAGTATTATGATATCCAGCTGATGGTGAGGCATGGAAGGACTTTGATAGGTTGCATTCTACGTTCTCTGTGGATCCTCAAAATGTAAGGCTAGGGCTTGCCACGGATAGGTTTAATCCGTTCGGAAATATGAGTACATCGTACAGCATGTGGCCCGTAATCTTAATGCCTTACAATCTACCTCCAGGGAAGTGTATGAAAGATCCATTTGTCATGATGTCATTGCTTATTCCCAGACGATCCGCACCTGGAAGAAACATCGATGTTTACTTGCAACCATTAATAGAAGAGTTAACTAATTTGTGGGAGCATGGTGTGCAAACATATGATGCCTCAAATAGCCAAATATTTACAATGCATGCAGCAATCATGTGGACCATCAATGACTTCCCGGCATATGGTTTCTTGTCTGGTTGGAGTACAAAAGGTTACTTGGCCTGCCCTAATTGTAACATGGATGCATCATCTAAGAGTTTGCGAAGTAAGATAGGGTATATGGGTGCTCGGCGGTACTTACCAGAGAACCATAATTGGAAAAGAAGTCAACTATTCAATGGGTAGCTTCCTCATGTCAAATAGGACCTGTGGGGACATATGGGACGAAATTAGCACGCGTACGTTGGGGGTTGGTGTGAAAAACGTCATAAACTTAATCGAAAAAGGCCTTTGAGGGCCGAAAATTGAAAGCAATCCCCGAACCACTGTAGGGATGGCACAGGTAGCTTTATCATGTCAAATAGGACCTGTGGGGACCTACGTGATGTAATTAGCATGCGTATGTGTAGACACGCCCCGAACGTCCCGGGAAAAATCCCGTTTAGTTCATTTGGCCTTGTTACAGTTCGGACTCAAATGTCTTGGTTCTTAATCTGATCTCACAAAGTGCAATGCAAGATTGATAAATCACCAAAGAGTCCAAATCTGGCAAATCGTTTTGGAAAACTGATTTTTAAGAAAGAAGTGCCAAACATGGACTGCTTTGCCAGATACATAGTCGCCACCTAAATATTTTATTTTGGGGGAATTTAGGAAACCCTGACTCGTTGCCCAAGGCCACGTGTCCGTCATCACCAAAGTTGCCTCGGCTCGAGAACTTAGGTACGATTGGGGAAGGTCAGCTATGAGCACCCCCGCTCGCCCGATCAAAGATCGGCCACTACTAAACACGATATCTTGTTTTTGAAAACACATGCCTTCTTATTCCGGTTAATTAGCTAATCTTTACTATGTGATACGCATAGCAAAACAAGTATAGACTAGATCGCCTAACTTGGAACAAAGCATCGCATATCCGTTTGTTTGGAAATGGGTTTAAATTTTGCTACTCGCAAATAGGCTAAAACACGAATTTCGATGAATTATTCCAATTCAAGCAATCCAACTTTCACCCACAGGCATTCAGACAGTTATATCACATAAGCAATTAGCCTCATGGCAAGCATGTTGTCATGTTAACACTTACACATATGCAAGATGCTAAAGCATAAACACTCACAGTGTACTCCGAGCCAAAACAAGAAACTAGTTAGAAATCATGCATGATCCTAGTTCATGTTAAGATGGCTAATGCAACACATGCAAAATGCAACTAGAATGGGCTAGGCTAATCTAAGAATGGCATGTAGAATGTGACAACTCGATACACGTATTCAAGTTGGAATTGAAATACTATGCAATTAGTATGATGCGTCGAGCCCGGTGCGTGCAATACGAATGAATGTATGCAAACATGCTGACGTAAGTATGCTAATTGAAACATGACCTAAAACTAACCATTAAAAGCAGGTAAGTAAAAGGGAGAAAGATGTGGGATAGGAAGACATTCACACACGCACGCACACTTATTACAAAATTCGCTCTCTCGACGGAGGGTCCGACTAAATAATACAAACCGAATAATTAATCAACTACCCTAGCTAATTAAATATTAGAAAACCCTTAATTAATTAACAAATTAATTACAAAACAGTCTAAGTGTGAAATTAAAGAGGCCACCGCAGTTCCGCCTCGAAATGATTGGATGATGCATGCTCGATTCGCCTCGCTCGGAAACTCGTTGCCATGCCACATGTTGCCTCTGTTTGCACTGTTTTATACCTCTGAAAGCTGCACAAGTCCCAAGGCTGCTTCTGAACCACTCCCCGAGCGCTGCGGAATGTCACCGGCCAAGAGATAGGACCACCAGCCATGGAAAGATGGTCATCGACCATTTGTGAGGATATCGGCCAACAATGCATAGCCGGCCGGCACTGAAGATGGCCGACACTACAACAAAATTGACTTTTTACGGCTTGCAATGCATGCCGTAAAAAACTCTTTCACGGCATGCACACAAATGCTGTTATATGACATACCATGGAAAGTTGAGTGTCATTTACGGCATGCAGGTAAAGTTGTAAAAAGTAATAAATTAAAGATTAATGACATACTTTGTATGTCGTATATAACTTTTTACGACATTTTTATCATGTCATAAATTATCATACTTTCCATGACATAATTTTGCATGCCGTAGAAGATTATTTTTAATATATTTATGCCATACTTTGCATGCCGTATATAGTATTTTATGACATTTTCTTGCATGTCATAAATCATCACACTTTTCACGACATAATTTTGTATGCAGTAGAAGGTCATTTTTAATATATTTATGACATGCCTTGTATGCCGTATATAATCTTCTACAACATTTTCTTACATGCCATAAATCATTACACTTTTTACAGCTTAATTTTGCATGCCGTAGAAAGTTATTTTTAATATAATCTATATATATATAGGAACATGACCTTGCCTAACCGTATGTAGACAATAGCTTATAAAATGCAACCTGTTACAAACCAAGCAGAAGCAACAACTATGAAGTAAGCAAAAAAATCTAACTTACCATATCTAAACTATCATATGGCCAAACACTAACAGTATCCTATAAATGAATACAGTAAATACAACCACAGTTATCCACATTTATCCAAAAAATGAAAGGAGAAATTGGCTGCTATTACTGAAGAGAAGTTTTGGATGATTCTCCACATTTATCCAAAAAACAAAAGGAGAGAGTCAGAGAGAATGAGCGAAACACTAACAGTATCCCATAAATGAATACAGTAAATACAACCATATGACTTGTGCATATAACACAACACGCACAACTACAATTAGTTTCCATACCTGAAGATCATTAAGGTAACGTCCATTGTGATTTCCACCAAATATATACATCTTGTCATCAATAATAGCTGCTCCATGCTGTGAATTCAAGAACTTTGTTCAAGGAAAAGGAAAAGGAAAAAAAAAAAAAAAAGACAGAAAAGGGGGTGTTTGGAAGGAGCAGCTAGAACCAACTGATCTTTTAAAATGGAGGCAAGGCAATACCTCGTATCGTGCTTTCAGGCGTGGACCAAATGCTGAAGGTGCAACCCATTGATCATATACATTAACTGAACCAAGGCCCTCCAATATAACATCTCTATCTTGAGTTTCCAACAAGCTGCCATTTTTAGTAGGAATGGTTTTTGTCTCAGGAAAAGTGTCTCCATTTTCTGTGACTAGCTCAACCTTTGGATTGTGCTATAAAACCCACAACAGCAAAAACAAAAAAATTACTATAAATAAATGGAAATGGAGCAGATAAGTATATAAACTTGAGAGGGAGTGCCTTGTGAAATCTCACAGGGGAAAATATAGCATTAAGAAGTAACTGGAAAATTCTAGGGCCTCGCCATGAACTTTAAATATTTGTTTTCTCCACTTTTACTGTACAATTGTTAAGTACATATGTCAACGAACCAATTGAAACCACAGATTGTCTCACAATTAAGATAAGGCACAGAACAATGTGAAAGGCAAAGGAGCCAACATCATGAGCATGCCCCATCCAGTAATGAATTATTGCTTGTGCTCCCTCATTCCCTATCATTTTAGGCATATACATGGAAGAAGTTTTGAATTACAAATTGTCAATCCAAATACAAAGGCATGCAGAACCTGAAGAAACCATTGTAGCAAGCAGGTACTACATACCCCCAACCCAAAATCAAAGCTTCCAAACACAAATATTCAAAGGAAAAATTATTCCTACCACAAGAACTTCATTTTGTCATTTTGTCCAAAGAGATGGAATGTAGTGGGACCTTATAAAATAGCCCATAAATTAAACAGAAAGAAGAAGAAACAGGATTCCAACCAACAGTTCAAACTTCAAAGAGAAGAATCATTCTGTTAACAATTCAGAGTCCAAAGATGATAGACAACTTAGATCAACTCATGAAAGCCTTGTGGCAATAGTTTCCCATCAACTACATAACTCCACATTTCAATTTCTCTAAGGCCAACTTTAGTTAAAACATGCGCTATCTCATAAGGAAGAGAACGGATCTATCCTCATAGAATTGATATCAATTGAATTGATATCAATCTAGATAAAGGCAATGACTAATGACTTGGTTGTAACAGATTGCAATTTCACACATGTGCCTTTGTCAATTTTCTGATCTATCAGCTGTTATTTTTCTCTTCCTTAACCTCTGCCACCTTAGAAACTGTAAAGAGAGCAAATACCATCATAAGCAAGACTAAATTTAAGATCTTGTAAAAAGCACAGATATAGCTAGTGCACAAGTACATGGTACTTTCATTCATATACTCCAACAAATTAACATAAAAATCTCAACTTCATACACCTCTTTATGATGTCATTATTCCAACATTAAAAAGCTATGATTTATGTGACATGCTAATGGCATGTATCAGATGTCCTCCGACACACATACATGAAATAATCATTGAGAAATTGCATTTCAAAGGAAGACCACCACACCAAACCATAAGCATTATACCTTTTTCTATTTTTTTTTTCACAAGTTATTTCATTAAAAGGTGCCTATAGGGGTACAACCAACTTATTCTATACAAAAAAATATATCGTAGAAAATCCAAAAAATAAAAATATCAATTGGGAAAGCACATGACTTCAAACATGAATTGGGGGGAATTATAAAGAGAAATAAAAATTGACTGCACTTCAAATAAAGATAATCCAGCCAACTAGTCCTACAAAAAATTTCATTAAAAAAGTGGCAGCTTCTGAATGATGGGATGACATTGATCAATCTAACAAACACCTTTTTTGTTAGACCTGCTTGTAAGAAGCATTTATGAAAAAAGCACATGCTCTAATTCATGGCCCTGAAGAGCAATATAGACTACCAATTCATACTAATATCAAGAAATAGCTCATCAAGAAACTTGAAAGAATTAGCCAAAAAATTAGACTTTCTACAAACTCACTTTTATTTCTACATCTACAACAAGCTCTGCAACAAAATTGAATGCTCTTGAATACCACCCTGGATCTTCTTCCTATTAAGAAAATAAAACATAGATAAATTACCTAAGGTTTTTATAAAGTAACAAAAACTTGAAAGTTCACTTTGCCCAAACCTCCAATATCTTTACAAAGAGACGCATTGCTTCTGTGGAAGCCATATTTCCAAGCCCATGCCAGCTGCATAAAGAGGAATACCTTGTAAAACACAAAACTCGAGAAACAAATATATGATAGTTCACATTCAAAATCAAATACAGTTAGCAATAGATCTTTGAGAAAAAAAAAAAAAAAAAAAAAAGAAGAAAAAACGAAAAGTTGTCAACCAAACAAATAAATTAAATTAGATAAACCATACATATGTCTACTAGGAGTTGATGTTAATAGGAATTGATGTTAGTCACTACTATTGGTTGGGCATACCAATTTAGTTCATAAGAGTTTATGCTTTTATACCATACTGTGTATTTAATTTTGACATTAAGAATTAATTTGACCCAGGTAATCTCTTGGATACGATAAAAGGAATTCGGACATTAAGAACCTGGTATGGTGTTAAACTAATAATTTTTCCGTATGATAATTTTGTAACAGGTTATCTAGGAGTCTTCTGGCAGCAAGCTAAAAATGTCAGTTTCTTGGTTTTAAAACTTTTTTGGTCAAAAAAATCACCAAAAAAGAAAAAAAAGCTAAAAAGTCAGCTTTTTACCAACTTTCCAAAATACCCCCTAGTTACATGTTCTATTTGATCTGTACTTATATACAATGAATAGAAACATCTAATGACATAATTTCATAATAGGTTTTTGTGTTTTTGTTATAAAATACATACATCACTAAACAAAATAGAAGTACGAAAGTTGTTGCTGTCTCTTTTCTGTGCTTAATTGGCCCATAGACCTTCTTGTTTATACAAATTTCGAAGGCTTCAGTCATATTTTTTATTTGGATTCAGGCATGAAGTGGGCTCATGGCAAACTTTGACATGAATTTTCAGAATTTATGAGAAGTTCTAAGATTTGTTTTTGTTCAAAAAATTGGTTAGAGATTTCCTTGAATAACTTAATTATGGGCGGTTTGGGAGCTAACTTACTAGTTGATTGATTTATTTGTATATATTTTTTTTTTGTAATAAGTCAAAAAATCAATTTATAAATCACTTTCCAAAACACCTCTGTCTCTTAATTTGACCACAAAAAATTTAACAAATTTAACAAATGTTGCAAAAAATTGAACATGTAATATACTTGGTTTGTTGGGCATATATAACCTTACAACAAGCCAAGTAGAATTTTAACCTACAAACTCAGAAACTGCTCATATGTTGAAAACAAATATCACTACCAACTAAACAAAAACATAATGTCAAATTTGTAACAAAACACAAAACTGATTATTAAGTCCTAAGAAAGCATGCTAAAAACTACATAACATGTCGCAATCATATGTTCTTCCTAGTTTATGCTAAGATATACAAGAATGGAACAACCACCATACTAAACAAAAACAGAGAACACAATACATACATCCAAATTCATCGACATATCCTATATTTGTTATTTATAGCATTTTGTGACCCCTAATTGGCATTTGTCATCAGTGGTAACACAAAATCAAAGAGCACTACGAAGCACTAGTGGAATTTAATTGAGATTCCATCAACAAATTATTATTCAGCAAATTGCTCAAACTCGACGGGAAGGAAGAGCTTGAGGGAGAGAGAAAGAGAATACGTAACTGACAGAGAGAGAGAGAGAGAGAGAGAGAGAGAGAGAGACGGTGGTGCTCACCTTAGTAGACGATGGTCCTCGCTTCCCTCGCCGGTGCAGATGGTGGAGGCGGTGGAGCTTCGAAATTGCCAATTGCTCTGAGATTGAATCTGTGATGAATCACCAATCGCTCTAAGATTGGATCTGAGATGAATCACCAATCGCTCTGAGATTACATCAAACAGGGCTGAAGAAGGCTTATTTGATCGGTTGAGAGAGATTAGGGTTTAGAGAGGGTTGAGATAGAGAGAGAGATTGACACCAGAGAGTGAGTGAGAGAGTAAGGGGCCTAAAATGTTTTTTCAGTTTTTTGTTTTAGTTATTGTAATATTTGTAATATTTTAAATAATTTTTTTAACTTTTTAAATTCAAATAATTTACATATATTAAAAGAAATATTTTATTTTAATTTTAATAATGTTTTACTTTTATTTTTTATTTTTTAAAAATCACTAAATTCAAAAAAAATATAAAATTTCATACATTTCATATATATCATATTTTATTATTTTTTTTTACAAATATTTTATTTTTTAGTTGTATTCAGATTAGACACATCTAAAAAGTAAAAAATAAATAAATTATTAAAAGAAAGAAAAATATCAAATCAAGGTAATTTAAAAAAATAATAATTACAAATTAGTGAGAAGCCATATAAATATTAATCATTAAAATTATAAACTTTTTCATGAATGTGTAATTTTTTTTTTCCCAAAATCCCACTGGGTGCGATTATCCCTTAAAAGAGACACTAAATTATAAAATAATGTATAAATTATTTTTTATATTGTCCTCAATTAGGAAAATTTAAGGTGACAAGCTTGGTTGGAAATTGTTAGCATGTTTAAATTGAAAAAAAAAAAAATTCGGATTGAAATTTTTTTAATAAAAGTTTTCACGACATGCTATTGCATGCCGTGTAAAGTTATAATATTTTATGACATGAAATGTATGTCATCTTAAGTACAAATATTTTATGACATATTTTTGTATGCCGTGAAAATATACATTTTTTATGGCATGCTTTTGCATGCCATAAAAAAAATTCTGATTATTTTTTTTTTTTTTGCAGAAGTTTTCACGACATGTTAATGTATGCCGTGTAAAGTTATAATATTTTACAACATGAAATGTATGTCGTCTTAAATGCAAATATTTTACGACATATTTTTGTAAGTCGTAAAAACATACATTTTTACAGCATACTTTTACATGCTATAAATATATGAATCAACGACTTACATGGTATGTATGCTGTTATTGACAAAACATTAACGGCTTGCAAAAAAAACATGCCATAGAATGTACTAACTACGACATGCATTTAATGCATGTCGTAGACATGATGCCGTGAATAGTTAGTTTTGTTGTAATGCGACCGGCCATCTCTTCCTGCAGAATCCTGTTTTTGCTGCAGCAGAGGACAGACAGTGCATGGCAAGGCATTTACAAGATAATGTGTGCACAACTACTCTCCCTATCATGCTATGAACTCAAGGGAGTATGGCGCTCAACCCTCGGGCCACCAATCACGCATTTCAATGCATGATGGCCAAAGGTGCCAAGTACGCAAATTATTGTGAAATGAATGCAACAAAACATATGAATGCCTAGAACTCTATCATGCTTGGATCAAGAGCGTCGGTGACTAAGGATTGAGGGACGTTTCGTCACTTCAAATACGAACATCCCTCGCTCCTCATGTTTGGTTTGACATCCCAAACCAAACAAAATGCAATGCATGTATGCCAAATATAATGCAAATACAATGCAAAACATGCAACTAATGTAATGCGACATAAGCATGCCAAATGCAATATGACTCGAACATACACATGAGGTTAAGGTAGCAAACATGCCAAATGTAATGCAACCTAAGCTAACATGTGACAAGATGCAAACTAACAAACATGCAAGACGCAACCTAGATATACAAACATGTATGGCATGCAAAGGTAGACAAGCATGCAACATTGAACGACATGATGAATGGACTTAAACTAAAGATGGACAGACCTCAGTCATGTCCAAAATCAGTGGCCAAAGGTGCCAAGAAATGATGGAATGAGATGCACAATAAGCATGCAAATGTAATGGTCCAAGAGTTAAGGCATAAGGTCACAACACTCAAGCATGAGCGAGGGGTGACAATCATGGCAAAAGGGTGACACCACAAGCTCTGAAAATATGTTAAGAGTGATGCCAAATCAAACACACAACACAAACAAGGCATGCTAATGGACTTCGAGTTCAAAACTAGCCAAGGTACTTGAACTATGGCCATATCAACCAAGCCCCAAAGGACCAAGGCGACCCAAAACAATCCCAAGACAGGCCAAAACAAGGATAGAACATGCATGGGATGAGGCCAAAACATGCTAGAAAGGCGAGCACAAAAACAAGACGCATACAAGGCCAAAAAGGGCAATTGCACTACACCTATTACAACCAAACATGGCACGACCTAGGCCGATAAAATCAGAGTTATGGAATGTTAGAATAAGCCCAAAAACTCACTTGGATGGCATCCCAAAACGTCTAAGTATGATGGCATGCACAATGGCCTATTCTTAAGGCATGAAACACAAACTACCCAAAGCATGGAATAGTGATAAATGCAAGTTTATGACCACACTATACGAACTAAAATGTGATTTCAAATGATGCCAAATCATGAGAATAGTCAAAACAATGCATGCTAGCAACTTGGTGCACAAAGCTTAACAAGTTAGGATGAACTAAGGCTATACAAAGCAATGCATATATGATAAAATCAACACCAAACAAAGCTTAAACATGTTGAAAAAGGCTACAAACTTCTCAAAGTTGAGTTAAAACATGCAAGCATGATGGTTAAAATGCAAGATGCATGTTATGCAAACATGCAAGATTACTCTACAAGTATGTGAAGCATGCAAGATGCCATCAAACCAACATGGAATAGAGTTAAGGAAGGTCCTAAAAACCACCAAAAAGTGCTGGAATAGAACCAAGACATGCCAAGTAAACATGCTACTCTTATAAGCCAACAACACAAGCAGATGAGACACAAAGGGAGAGGGGTGTCCCTCCCCTATACAAAACCTCAAAACCACTTCTCCATCACTAAAAATCCTCTGGATTTCAGTGGTGAGAAGGTCGAAACAAAAGGGTTCCAAAGCCTAAAGAGAAAGGCACAAAAAGAGGCTAAACAAGGCCTAAGGGGGGGTAGACAAACCCCAATCCAAAAGTAACCTTAAACAACCATAACAAACATACAAAACCAGAACTTTTTGTAGTTTAGAGTCAAGCTTAAAACAATATTGAAGTATGTGTAAAAGCTTAAGCCAAAATGGGGTATCAAAAGCAAGTTAACTCGCCCTTGAAGAACACTTCAAGAACACCAACTCCAGCACCCTTCTTGGATCAAAACCAACTCAAAAACTCTGAAATCAACCTTCTAGTGCCTCAGCAACCAAGGATAGTGTAGTGCTAGGTGTTTGTGTGCAATAGTAAGAACAAAACACAGTTTTGAGCTCAAACACACACAAAAATCTAGAGAGAGGGAGATATATAGAGAGATATATCTAACTTCTATATCAGTTGGTTGAACCCCTGGAAAGGGAGAGGAGGCCCTCCTTTTATAGAAATCCAATTTTGCCAAGCTTCCAAGAGAAGCTAAACAAGGCTCAAATCCCTCCATACACGTGTATGGAGGGCAGAGTCTGTGCTCACCAGCTGGCACAGCTAGCATGCACAATGCCTGAAAAAGGCAAAGAAAAGGCCTTGGCTAGAAAATGTGGCCGATCGACCAAAATAAAGGCCGGCCGACCAAACATAGTGCCGATCGGCCAACACCCTTGGCCAATGGCAAGAAAAAGGAGCTGACGACCTCAGGCCTTGGCCGGTGGGTTGAGAAAATGGCCAACAAGCCACCCTCTTCCCTCAGAAGCAAAACACAGGTGTTTGATCCACAACCAAGCACAAAACAGACAAGCTGAGAGATCTTAAGGCAAGGCACGCGGTCGAGACCTCCGGGAACTCAAAACAAACACGAACATGGATGATCATCGAGTGTTTAAACGATGATGTCCAAGTCTTGAGGACGGTCAAAAATGGAGTGTCTACAGTTGCCCCTCTTTGACAGAACTCGAAAGTCATAACAATGACGGGAGTGAATGTCAAAGCCTAAAGACGACCCATTTTTGACAAGGCCGAAGACTCAGACAAAGCATACAAGCTAGCAAAGATATGTGCCCGAAGGCAGGGGCAAAATGCAGCGACAAGGCACAAAGTCGAATCATAACCTATGATCATGCAAAGAAAGTTGTAACGAAGCATAACATGCAATAGTTTTAAGCAAGTGTATACAAATCTAACTACATTTCATGCAAAAAGGATGTAAGAGAATTATATAATTCTCGCTACGTCTAACGCAAAGAATACAATACCGTCTGGTTCGTCTGGTTGCGCCAGCCGTACATACAATATCGTGCCTGAAAAAGAAAGAAACTAAATAGGTACAACATTGTTAGAAACATGCATAGCAATGCAAGTGAAAAGTGCGTGACAATGCAAGTGAGGGGGTGCATGACAATGCGGGTGGAAGGGGTGCATAACAATGCAAGGAGGGCATACTTTACAACGCAAGCCGAGAGGTGAATGACAATGCAATTTGAAACATAAACACATGTAAGTAAAGCATACGCGATAACGCATGCAATGTGGAAAGCAAGGAAAGCCTGAACACATGTAAGTAAAGCATGAACAAATGTAAGTAAAGCATACGCGACAACGTATAGCAATGTGTGTAAACATGCGAGAAGGTGTATAAACACATGTAAGTAAAGCATACGCGACAAAGCATACAATGTGTGTAACAATGCGAGAAGGTGCATAAACACATGTAAGTAAAGCATACGCGATAATGCATGCAATGTGTGTAACAATGCGAGAAGGTGCACAAAAACATGTAAGTAAAGCATACGTGATAATGCATGCAATGTGTGTAAGAATGCAGGAAGGTGCATAAACACATGTAAGTAAAGCATACGCGATAACGCATGCAATGTGTATAACAATGCAAGAAGGTGCATAAACACATGTAAGTAAAGCATATGTGATAACGCATGCAATGTGTGTAACAATGCGAGAAGGGGTATAAACACATGTAAGTAAGGCATACGCGATAACGCATGCAATGTGTGTAACAATGCGGGAAGGTGCATAAACACATGTAAGTAAAGCATACGCGATAACGCATGCAATGTGTGTAACAATACAGGAAGGTGCATAAACACATGTAAGTAAAGCATACGCGATAACGCACGCAATGTGTGTAACAATGCGGGAAGGTGCATAAACACATGTAAGTAAAGCATACGCGATAATGCATGCAATGTGTGTAACAATGCGAGAAAGGGCATAAACACATGTAAGTAAAGCATACGTGATAATGCATGCAATGTGTGTAACAATGTGGGAAGGTGCATAAACACATGTAAGTAAAGCATACGCGATAACGCATGCAATGTGTGTAACAATGCGACAGAGAAAGGCACATATTCAACGGAAGCATGGTAAAGGCATGTTATTCGTGACGTTGAGATGCAACTTCAAAACAAGACAAGGCATTGTACAATGCAAGGCGTGTAATGAGCGTGCTTATTATAGTTAAAACGAAGCAACCTAATACCACATATTTAAAGCGATTTGCGAAACTCGTAAGATACAAAATGATACGAGAAAGGATACTCCTTGTGCACACCGGGCATCGCATATAGAAGACACGGCTCGAGGTCAACACGAAGGCCGGTTAAGTTTAAAAAAGTGCACTTTCTTGCACTATCTTGAGTAATGAAGGTGCCAAACCACATAACTGACCCGAACAAGGGTGTGGGAGGTGTATCGACCACGAGGGGAGGCCACCGGTATTGATCCAGACATTCTGCTGCTTTTTCTTTTCTTTGCTCTGTTTAGACATTTTGTTGCTTTTCTCCCCTTTTTGCTTTACTTTTCTTTTTACTGGTAGTTTGAGCACATTGTACTGCCTCAGGCAGGTTTTACTTTCTCAAAACTATGTACTTTTGCAAAAGACATGATGGGGATGAAACATCTATTTTGTTCAAAAAGTGTTACATTTGTACATTTTATGCATCGCATTGCATCGCATCGCATTGCATAACAATGTAAATGAGATTTGAACTTTTGTTTGAAAATTAAGCACTCGCATCGTAATAATCGGCTAGTGAATCGGGTAACGACAAAAACAACTCGATAATCAAAACAAAGAACTCGATAAGGTAACCAACTGTAAATACAACTCGATAAGCAAAGCAAAGACTTAAAGAATGTAAAATACAACTCGATAAGCAAATGTACAACAACTCGATAAACAAATTGAAGTAACAAGTGCGAGTTCGCAAAATCATCATCATAAGGCATTGGAAGTGGTGCCAGTCACAAATTTTGAGCATGTTCAATATATAAACAGCTCAGGGAGCAAGATGGGAGGCCACCGGCCAAAAGAAAAGGTCACCAGCCATAGGAAATGGACATTGGCCAAGATTTTTAGCCGATCGGCCAAAAGGGATGGTCGGTCGGCACTATTTTTGGCTGATCGGCCAAAAATGGTAAGCACCTCCAGAATGTCGACACATGTCTTCCACTCAACACCTTATCTTCTACAAAAGCCCCAGCCTCGTAGTTTTCCTCATTTCAACACTGATTTGCACCAAATGGAAGAGTTTCTTGCCCAAAATCTCACAACTTGGATTGTCAACTTGGATGGATCGAAAAAGCTGAATTTCTAGGGCTTCGGCATAAATGCACTATTCACTTTGGGTTGCACCCCTCTACGTTTTCCGTTCCTCCATGCCACGACAAGGTTTTGGAATCCGGTGACACACGTCTTTAGCCTTGGAGGCCAAGAGATGTGTCCCACTTTCGAGGACTTCCAAGCTTTAATGGAATCTGAGCGTGATGAAGAAATCTTGCCTCAATTCCAATTTGGCCACGTCCAAGCGCTAGGAAGGACGTGCGGCCTTACCTTGCATGATGCTCGGTCATTGATTCATGATGGAGAGCTGGACATTTCGAGCTTGGTTTGTCGATTTTCTGATGTCGGTGATCGCGGCAACCGTCATTGGCAAGGTCATCGGTGACACGCGCTTTGTTTATGCATGCTATCTCATTTCTTACTCGCGCCCAGGCTCCGGCGGGTTTAGCTCTCGTCTAATTGAGGTCGCCAAGGGCTTAAAAGAGGGCAAAAGCTGCATAGCCATGACATTGGCCGAGACATTGATGGGCTTGGACGCTTTTCATCCTCGGGAGATGGCTAGGTTTGCGGGGAGTCCACTACTGTTGCAGGTATTGTTTCCCACCCTGTCTCACATATATATTGCTCGCATCACTTGGCCCTCAAGCTCGATTTTTCTCTTAAAACCCTTTTGCTCACTTTTCTCTCAACGTACACCTCTCTATTCTTTATTCTCTCATTTTTCATTCCTCCCTAGGTGTGGTTGATGGACAAGTTAAGAGTTGTGGACTCGTGTCTGGCATATTCAGCTCACAGCTATTTCTCCCGACGACATCTAGTCGATGCTCCGGATGAAGGATGGTGGTACAACTGGATGTGCAATTTGTCCGTAGATCGCATTGCTTGGCGCTGCCCTTGGCTCAATTTACCGGCAATGAGCTATAGCATGACCCGTCAGCCCGGGATCCAGTTGATTGGCCTGACACACTGTGTGTTTTACTTTCCATTTCGGTTCTGACGCCAATTTGGACATGATCAGACTTGCCCAGAGGAGGGGGTTGAGTACCCCGCTACATTTCTGGTCCGAGGTGCACAGTTAGCTCGGTATGTCACAGCATGGAGGACGAGAGAGCTTCTGGCCCCTGATCCCACTTTCAGCTACACCCTCTCTCATGAGTGCCTAGATTGGCTCAATGAAGAGGCACAGATCGGGCCCAGCTTGGCATCAGAGGCTTCAACCAGCTCTGGGAGAAGGCGCAGGAACACCTGACTATGCCCCAGATTTATTTGCTTTAATCAGAACTTTCAAGTTTTCTTTGTGAATGTAATGAAAAGCAACTTCTATTTTGTATTCAAGAGTAGGAGAACTCTGTATTGAAATCAATGAAATTGAAGGTTGTGGTACTGAAAATTTTTCGTTCGGTCCAAAAATGGTCTAAGTTGTAAAAAGATTAATTTGAACAAAATCAACTTTTATTAAAACTTTTCAAAACCATTTTCGATATAGATCAGAATTGGACACGCCTGAGATTTGTCACTGAGATGCACAACCCTGGATCCCAGCAACTAGAAAGTTGCCCCTAGTCTGAGTAGCACTGCACCGGAGATCACGACCGAGCTCTTGAATGCTGAATAGACAAAGATGACCAAGGCGATCACATAGACAAAGTTAATCGGGGAAGTGTTTATGGCTGGACTTCAAAATGAAGTTGCCTACGTATCCCAATCATGGGAGTCAAGCCTTACGTAGTTCCGGTTTGGGTTCACTCGTGTATTAACTCTCTCCTTTTGCGCTCTAACTTTTGCCAAGGCCGCCCTTTGCGGGTTTTCAACATTGCGAGCTCAGTTTTTTATAATTTCAAAATTTTTTGTGCTCTAACTTTTGCCTAGGTCACCCTTTTGGGTTTTCGGCCTAGCGAGCCTCTCAGGGAAAATATTTCTTCAACTTGTCCATGTTGATCGGTTGGGAGAACTCTAGCCCATCTAGGTCCATCAGAACGACAGCTCCACCCGACCAAATAGACTTGATGATATAAGGACCAGTCCAATTGGGTCTGAACTTGCCCCTAGGGTCGTGGATGGGAGCTCGGTTGTCTTTGAGCACCAAATCTCCTTCTTTCAAATTCCTGGACTTAACTTTCTTGTTGAAAGCCCTGGCATTCGTCGTTGATAACCCATAACGTGGTACAGTGCTTTCAGCCTTCTCTCATCAAAAAGCATGAGTTCCTTGAATCTGCTCTGCTGCCAATCTGCCTCAACTATCTGACACTCAGCCAGTACTTGCAACGACGGAACGTCAATTTCGATAGGTAGAACAGCCTTCATCCCATAGACTAAGGAATACGGAGTCGCCCTAGTAGAAGTTCGAATTGAAGTCCGGTAGCCCCACAGAGCAAACGACTGCTTATCAGGCCAGTCTCGGTAGGTTTCCACCATCTTCTGCAAAATACGCTTGATGTTCTTGTTGGCGGCCTCAACTACTCCATTGGTTTGTGGCCGATATGTAGATGACTTATGAAAAGCCACATTATATTTCTCCAACAAGTCGATCACTTCCTTCTTGAAGTGGGAACCATTATCTGAAATAATCTCGTTCGGGACCCCATAGCGGCAGATGATGTTGTTCCTGATGAACTTTGCAACGTGCGACGCCTTCAACACCGCATAAGATTGGGCCTCAACCCACTTTGTGAAATAGTCTATCACGACCAGAATGAACTCGTGCCCATTAGACCCCTTCAGAGTGACAGCCCCGATCACATCGATTCCCCAAACTGAAAATGGCCATGGCGAAGTCATATTGTAAAACTTCAACGGCGAGATGTTCATGCGGTTTGCATGGATCTGACATTTGTGGCATCGCCAAACAAAGCCGATACAATCCTCCTCCATGGTGGACCAGTAGTAACCCTGCCTGAGAACTTTTCGGGCTAGCATCACCCCGTTCATGTGTGCTCCGCATTCTCCCTCGTGGATGGCCTCCATCAGGCGCTTTGATTCTCCAGTATCAACACACAACTTATGCATCCCGAGATGACCTCTCTTGTATAGTTTTCCTCCGTAGACGATGAACTGAGCAGCCATTCTTCTAATTGCCCTCTTGTCCTTAGCATTTGCCCCTGGTGGATACACCTCTTTTTCCAAGAAGTTCCAGACATCGTAATACCAGGGGCTCTCATCTTGAACCTCATCTATGGTGGCAATCAATTCGTAGGCCGGCGCAAATCTCTATTCGATGATGATCGGACGCATCCGGACTCCAAAAGGGATGTCTATCATAGAAGATAGAGTTGCTAGTGAATCTGCGAACCTGTTGTTCTCTCTTAGTAGATGAGCGAAGTTTAGCTTCTCAAACCGAGGAATCAGCAAGTCCAAGGTCTGGTGATATATTCTCATCTTTTCTTCTTTGACTTTCCAATCTCCTTTTGCTTGTGATACAATAAGGTTCAAGTCCTCGATGCCGTCCAACCATTTTGCCCCTAGTTCTAGGGTTGCTTCTAGTCTAGCAATACATGCCTCATACTCTGCCTCATTGTTCGAGACTTTGAACCGAAATTTGAATGCTAGAGGTATACGGGAATTGTCAGGTGCTATCAACAACACCCATATCCCACACATGTACTGGTTTGATGCTCCGTCAAAATACATCATCCAAAACTCATCTTCAATATGCAAAATAGCCTTGTCTGGGAAAAAGTACAACTACTTCATCCCCTTCAACTGGGTGATCGGCTAGGAACTCCGCTATCGCTCTCCCCTTTACTAACTTGCGCGTCACATACTTCAGACCGAATTCAGAAAGCAGAAGCAACCAACGAGCTAGCCTACCCGTAAGTGCCGGTTTCTCGAAGAAATATTTGACCGGATCTAATCTTGAAACCAACATTACAGAATGAGCTAACAGGTAGTGTCGCAGCTTCCTGGTAGCCCATACCAAGGCTAAGCAAGCCTTTTCCAGTGGAGTGTAACGGGTCTCATAACCTAGCATCTTCTTGCTCAGGTAGTAGATAGCTCTCTCCACCTTGTCGTAGACACGCCCGAACGTCTCAGGAAAATCTCGTTTTGTCCATTCGGCTTACTACAGTTCGGACTCAATGTCACGGTTCTGAATCTGATCTCGCAAAGTGCAATACGAGATTGATAAATCACCAAAGAGTCCAAATCCGGTAAATTGTTTTGGAAAACTAATTTTATAAAGAAGTGCCAAACATGGACTGCTTTGCCAGATACAGAGTCGCCCCCTAAATATTTTATTTTGGGGGAATTTAGGAAACCCTGACTCGTGCCTAAGGCCACGTGTCCGTCATCACCAAAGTTGCATCAGCTCGGGAACTTGGGTACGAGAGGGGAAAGTCATGCAATGAGCACCCCCGCTCGCCCGATCAAAGATCGGCCTTTACTAAAATGATATCTTGTTTTTGAAAACACATGTGCTCTTATTCCGGTTATTAACCTAAAATTACTATGTGATGTGCACAGCATACATGTATAGACTGGATTACCTAAGTTGGAACAAAGCATTGCATATTCATTTTGAAAACGGTTTGCTACTCGCAAGTAGGCTAAAATACGGATTTTGCCACCCTCAAGTTGGCTTAGAAAACATGGTGATTTGCCACTCTCAAGTGGGCTTAAAACTCGCAATCAATGAATTGTCCTAATTCAAGTAACCCAACCTTCACCCACAGGCATTCAGGCAGTTATATCACATAAGCAAATAGCCTCATGGCAAGCATGCTATCATGGCAACACTCACACTCATGCAAGATGCTAAAGCATAAACACTTACAGTGTACTCCGAGCCAAAAAATAAGCTAGTTTGTAATCAATGCATGATCCTAGCTATGTCAAGAATGCCTAATGCAACACATGCAAAATGCAACTAAGATAGGCTCGGCTATTCTAAAATGTCATGTGAGATATAACTTGATACACGTATTCAACTTGGAATTGAAGTACAATGCAGGTAGTATGATGTACCGAGCCCGGTGCATGCAAGACAGATGAATGGATGCAAACATGCGAGCATAAGGATGCTAATTGAAACATGCCCTAAAACTAACCAACGTAAGCTGGTAAATAAAAGGGAGAAAGAAATGGGGGTTGGAAGACATACATCACACACGCGCACACTTATTACAACAAATGTGCCCTCTCGACGGAGGGTTCGAATAAATAATACAGAACCAACTAGCTAATCTAAGCTAATCTAATTAAACTAGTTATTACACCACGAAATAAATAACAAACTACAGCTAATTATTACACAACTCTAATTAATCAACAAATTAACTAAGTAAGCAATTTAAACAAGTACGTAAACTAGATGAAATAGGCTGCCTCAGCTATGCTTTGAATGATAAAGGATGCATGCATGCTCAAAATGCCTTGTTTAGAAATCCTCGCCCCGACTTGCCTCTATTTGCAATTGACCTCAGAACACTGCACAAGGCTCCAGAAGGTTGAAACTCCACCATGGGAACCTGTGGGAAGGCTACCAACCAGATATTGGCCTTAGAGACCACTTGCCGACCACTTTTTGTGGTGAAAACCAGAAAAAGTGGTCGGCCAGCCACTTTATCTGGTCGGCCGACCAGTTTTTGCTGCTGGTTTCTGGTTTTCTGCAACAGAGGGCAAGAAAGGGGCACGACAAAGTATTTGCAACACATGTATGCGCGACCACCCTCCCTAACATTACATAAGCTCAAGAGAGTGTAGGTCTCGACTCTCGGGCCACCAATCATGCATCTCGATGCATGATGGCCGAGGGGCCGAATTGTGCAACTCAATATGGAATGAATGCACATACAAACACCTAAAGCCTAGAACTCCATCATGTATAGTCAAGAGTGTCAGCGATTGGGAATTGAGGTATCTTTTATCACTTCGAGTATAAGTTTCTCGTGTTTGGGCTAACTCCTATCCCAAACACAATGCAACAAACATGGCATGCACAATGCAACTTCAAGTATGCAACCTAATGCGATACAACTTAGGCATGCAAACATGCGAGGAATCGACATGAAAACATGTAACTAGCATACACAATGCTATGAACTAACAATGGCATACTCAATGCACAT
Organism: Camellia lanceoleosa; assembly: GCA_025200525.1. Classification (NCBI taxonomy): domain Eukaryota; kingdom Viridiplantae; phylum Streptophyta; class Magnoliopsida; order Ericales; family Theaceae; genus Camellia; species Camellia lanceoleosa. Next base: position 45,126,390 of record CM045762.1, on the reverse strand, counting down.
GACACTTAGCATACACAATGCACGTAGAAACTAACATACACAACGAGATGAACAGGGCATGCACAATGCAATGACCAATCATGCGACAAGATGGCATACTTAATGCGGCACAAGCGTGCAAACATGCAATGCAACCTAAGCATGCAAATATGCAAGGGACATGATAGCATACACAATGCCAATATGGAATGCAACATGAACAACCTAACAAGGCTAATGGCATGCACAATGCACAATGCTAATGCACACATACTCAATGCAAGACAACCTAAGCATGCAACGATATGACAAAAAACGACTAGCATACACACTGCGAATGTCAAATAGCATACTCAATACGACGAGCTACATGGCATGCGCAATGCTAAGTGGACTTAAACCAAAATGGATGGGCCTCAGCCACCCCCAAATCAGTGGCCATTGGGATGAAATGAAGGCACGAAATACAAAGCATGCATGCACAATGCATTGGCCAGTACAAGAGGCCCAAGAGCACAACTCTCAAGAGTGCTCAAAGAGTGACAAATGTGCAAGTGTAAAGACACTAAGGGCACTGAAATTAAGTAAGACATGATGCCAAATCATTCAAACAAAGCAAGTAGAGCATGCAAGGGTCCTAAGGCACGAGAGCTATCAAAGAGGGCTACACATAAGGCACGCAATGCATGGCAAATATGCATGAACTAAGCATGGATGGAGTTGAAATAGGTCTTAACAAAGACCAAAATGTGCTAAGATGAGGGCCCAAAGTCCTAGGCATGCAAGCATACACATTAAGGCATGAACTAGGCAACAATGCATAACCATCAAAGGCATTCAAAACATGAATGAAGTGAGAACATGGCAAGTCTATATGTTCTGAAATGTGATGTTAAGTAATGCCAAATCAAGTACACAACACAAATAAAGCATGCAATGGTGCTCAAAGCTTGAGGCAAGCAAGAGCATTTACAATACAAGTATACAAAACATGAAGCATGTGATTAAGGAAACCAAAAACAGTCCTAGTACATGTTAATATGAGACTAAAACATGCATGGATAGAAGCCAAAATGTGCTAGCATGAGGGGCATGAGGCATAATGCATATAAGGCAAATAAGGTGGATTACACTACACCTATTAGGACCAAGCATGGGATGACTCAACCAACAAAAATCAGAGTTATATAATGGCAAAATAACCCCAAATAAGCACTGAAATGATGGCTCGCAAGCAAAGGCATGAATGCATACACAATGGCTCATGTTAAGGCATAAAGAGGGGAACCCTCCAACGCATTGATTGAGTGACAAATGCAAGTGCACGGCCATGAAACATGGACTTAAATAGCATAACTAATGCTGCCAAATCATTGAAATGAGCCAAGTAATGCAAGCTAGTGGACCCGGTGCACAAAGCAAACAAGCTAGGTTGAACCAAAGCTATACAAAGCAAGTCATGGATGACCAAGACAACCAAAATCAGACCTTAAACATGAAAAAACATGAACAAAGTCTTCTTGAAGTCAAGCCAAAAGCATGCTAAAAAAGACATGTGCCAACATGATGCATGTTAGGCTATTTCATGGGATTGCATGGCAAGTGTATGGAGCATGCAAAGGCCAACTGAACCAAACCAAAACAGAGTCATGACATGGTAAAACATCACCAAAAATATGCTGAAATGGGAAGAAAACAAGCTAGAATGACATGTCAAGGCATGAAGCATATAAAGCTAGTTTAAGGGATTTATACTACAAGTGTATTAGGCATGCAAGAGCTAACCAAACCAACCCAAAATAGATCTAAGGAATGTTAAAACATCACCAAAAACCTACTGAGATGGCTCGAAATCAAGCTAGAAACACATGCTCAAACACGAGGCATACAAGACTAGATTGTGTGATTTACACTACAAGTGTATTAACCATGCAAGGGGTGACCAAACTAAACAAAAAAAGTGCTATGCCTCAGCAAAATAACCACAAATACAAGTTAAGATATGGCCAACACAAACTTACCAAAGGTGCTCAAACATGAGGCAAATGAAGCATGTAAAGAGGACACAAAGGAGAGAGGGTGACCCTCTCCTTCTTAGGACCTTAACACACCATCCCCACCACTGAAATCCATCTAGATTTCAGTGGTGAGAAGGCCAATACAAGGTGGTCCCGAAGCTCACAAAGATAGCACAAAAATGAGGCCAAACAAGGCCTAAGAGGGGGTAAACAATCCCAAACACCAAAGTGATCTTATACAAAGATCAAAAGCATGAAAAAACATAACTTTTATCAGTTATAAGTTAAGCTCAAAGTAGCATGCAAGATAGGCTAAAAGTTTAAGCAAGAAAGGGGGATTTAAGGTTCAAAAACTCACCCTTGATGAACTTGTTCAAAGCTGCAACTCCAGCAGGTTTTTTGAGCTTAAACCAAACCAAAAACTCCAAAAACAACCTCAAGATGCCTCAACAACAAAAGGGTGGTGCTTGGCTAGGAGGTTGTGTGCACAAGTGAAGAGACAAAGCACTTTAAGGCACAAAATATGGAGATATAGAGGGAGATATATGCTAAAGCTTTAGGCAAAATTCAGAACCTCTGGAATGGAGAGGGAGAGCCTCTCTTATAGAAAAAAATAAGGGTTCAAGCTTCTTGGAGAAGCTAAACATAGATGCAATGTATGGAGGATATAGTCTGTGCCCTCCAGTTGGCACAGCTGGCATCCACACAGTTTGCCAAAATAGAAGGAAAGCTGCCGACCAGAAAAACTGGTCGGCTTGCTACTTTTTCTAGTCGGCCGACCACTTTTTCTGGTTTTCCAAAAAAAAAAAGTGGTCGGCCCGGGTAATTGGTGGTCTCCACACTGAAAGCAAGCTAATGGTGGGGTGGGAAACCAGAAAATCTGGCCCAAAGACCAAGAAAACCAATTTCTCGACCAGAAAATCGGCTGGCGAGGAGAAAAGTGGTTTCCAAGGATAAAAGCTGGTTTCCCACCCTTGTACCACTTCCCGAACATGGAAAGTAACGTTTGTACCCAAGACAAACCACAACGGATGCAAGACGAGGGTTCGGAAGGCAAGACGCGCGGCCGGGAGCCCCGAAAACCGGCTACCGAGCACAAAAAGTGGCGTATGACCACAAAAGTGGTCTCCCGGACCACAGTGTCCCTCTAGATAGAGGAAACAAGGTGTGTTCCCAAAACCATGCCAAATGGAGAATGTTAAGCTGTCCCGAACCGAGGTACATGGCCGACGGCTCCGAAAATTAGAAACTAGTCTCCAAACGGGAATAGTGGCGTACGACCACGAAAAGTAGTCTACGACCACTGAGAGATGGTCTACAAGACCTCTCCCTCCCTCCGGGAAGAGAAAACAAGACTTAGTCCGCAGACTGAGTCAAAGTACAAAGAGTCCCGAGGTCCAGAGGTGAGGTTCTCAGCCAAGAACTCTGAAACCTCGAAACAAGCACAACATGTGCAATCACTGAGCGCTCAATCGATGACGTCTGAGTCTTAAGGTCGATCAAAAATGGGGTGTCTACAGTTGCCCCTCTTTGACAGAACTCGAAAGTCATAAGTGACGTGAGTGAATGTCAAAGCCCAGAGATGACCCATTTTTGACAAGGCCGAAGACTTAGACAAACAGACGAGATAATCAAAGAGATGTGCCCGCAGGCAGGGGCAAAATGCAAAGGACATGCAAGATGCCGAACATAACTTATGATCATGCAAAGAAAGCTGTAGTGAAGCAAATATACACAATAAATGCAACAGTTTAAGCAAGTGAATACAAATCAAACTACATTACATGCAGAAAGGATGTAAGAGAATTATATAATTCTCGTTATGTCTCACATGGAGAATACAATACCGTCCAGTTCGTCTAGTCGTGCCAGCTTCAAATGAATTGTACATACAATATCGTGCCTGCAAAAGAAGGAGACTTAACAGGTACAATATAGTTAGCAACACATGATCAACGCCATATCAAACGCAGACACATATGGTGCCGATGGAAAAGTGCATAGCAATGCAAGTGAAACGTGCGTGACGACGCATGTAAAGTATGGGTGCATGGCAATGCCAGTGAAACGTGCACAACAATGCATGTAGTGTGCATAACAATGCGAAAGGGATGCATAACAATGCAACCTAAGTGTGCGCATAACAATGCGGTGCACCAACAAGTGCAAGTAAGGTGCGCAAGATAGCGTGAACAATGCAATGCACTAACAAGTGCAGATGAGGTGCGCAAGATAGCGCGAATGATGCAATGCACTAACAAGTGCAGATAAGGCGCGCAAGATAGCGCGATAAAATGCATGCACAATATAACAAAATAGTATAAATGACATACAATGTAACGAAACAACGCAAATGATATGCAATGTATTTGAGATGATCGAACCACAAGCAGTACAAAACCACACAAATATCATAAAAGGGTGGAGATGCAACATCAAACTACTTTTAACACAGAAAAGGCAGTGGGCACGAGCCGAATGACACCTAACACAGGCGAAGTGCCTAGATCCTCAGTACTAGCCTCAAACCAGCGTGGATGCTTACACATAACAGAACCATGTTTCAACGTGAAGGGGCTGTGAGCACATGCAAAACTATGTGTTTCGTAGAGAGACCACAAAGTACAAGTAATTGGGTGGTATAATATAAGTGAGTAATGATCTGTTGAGGAAGGATCCTGATCCTACATGCTGAATGCAACAAACTAAAATATGATGCAACGGATGACGTAAAAAAAAAATACAAAAAAAAAAAAAAAGGCGCGTGGCCAAACCATATTTTGCCTAGAAAAGGCATAGACACAAAACAAACCATGTCTAACACAGAAATGGTGCCGTCACCCTCAAACCACAATTCCCTTAGTGGTGTGGGCGTGTACACATAATCACATAACCATGCTTTAACGCGAAAAGTATGGGCACATGCCAGACTAAGTTTAACATGGAAAGGATGCAGGCAATACAATGGATATGCAGTACAGGCATGTAACATATTCTATATGCAATGCAACGGACATACTAGATGATGTAGTAGTTAGGAAGCGAAGGTACCTTACAGGGGCAATTGGCAATGAGCTACCTCATGCTACTGGGGACCTTCCCCTTCTTTTCGGTTAAACCGCAGGTACTACTTTTCTCCTTGACTATGGTCGCAACTTTCCCTATTCTCTAACAGGGTGACAGACTAGGTTGGTTCAGTATCCAGAATTGAGGCGCATACACATGCTATCTCAATATATGGGGTTGCCATACAGATTTCAAGCTGAGGATACACCCCTGGATATTTAAACCAAACTTTAGTCTCGGAAATCCCGAACCTTTGCATTCTAGACATGAGCCATTCGAACTCTAGTTTCCACCGTCTCAGTTGGTCTCCTAGGAACTCACCGCAAACACAGGCAGGTGGCTATACCAGACCACCAGAAGTCGTTCGGGCACGACAAACACCAAAAGAATTGCACCTTTAGAGGATTTAAGGTCTGCTAGGCCAGAGAGTGCACAAGACAGTGCAAGACAGAAGAGAATACACAAAACAGTGCTAACAAGATGCACAAAACAATGCGATGCAAGAGTGAATGCACAAAACAGTGCAATACAGGTGCACAAGACAGTGCAATGCAGGTGCACAAACAAGTGCAGGTAAGGTGTGCAAGAAAGCGCGAACACGTTCAATGCAAAAGATACGAGCTTTTTTTTGTGCGATGCGCAAGAAAGCGCAAGTGTAAACTGCACAAAATAGTGCGATGCACAAGAAAGCGCGAGTGATAAACTGCACAAAACAGTGCAATACGCAAGAAATCGCGAGTGAAATGTATGCACAATGCAGGTAAGGTGCACAAAATAGTGCGATGCGTAAAATAGCGCGATAAAATCCATCTTCTATGCAAGTAAAGGTGCACAAAACAGTGCAATGCGCAAAATAGCGCGATAAAATGCATCTTTTATGCAAGTAAAGGTGCACAAAACAGTGCGATGCGCAAAATAGCACGATGAAATGCATGCACCATGTAAGACTTGGCACACAGCTTATGACATAGCATTCCATTCATTTGGCACACAGCTCACAACACAACACTTTGTTTGTTTGGCACGCGGCTCACAACACAATATTCTATTCATTCGACACGCAGCTCAAAATACAGCACTCTGTTTATCTGGGCACACAGCTCATTTCGGGCACGCAGCTCATTTGGGGCACACAGCACATTTGGGCACACAGCTTGTTTTCGGGCACACAACTCATTCTTTGGGCACGCAGCTCACTTTTCGAGCACACAACTCATTCTTTGGGCACGCAGCTCACTTTTCGGGCACACAACACATTTCGGAGCACACAGCAGATCTCGGGCACACAGCTCATTTCAGGCACACAGCTCATTTTTTGAGCACACAGCTCATTTTAGGCACACGGCTCATTTTAGGGGCACACGACTCATTTTTCGAGCACACGACTCATTTTTCGAGCACACAATTTATTTTTTTAGCACACAACTCATTTCGGGCACACGGCTCATTTTGGGGGCACACAGCTCATTTTTCGGGCACATGGCTCATTTCGGGCACACAACTCATTTCGGGCACACGGCTCATTTTTCGAGCACACAGCTCATTTTTCAGGCACACGGCTCATTTTTCGAGCACACGGCTCATTTCGGACACACAGCTCATTTTTCGAGCACACAGCTTATTTTTCAAACACACAGCTCATTTCGGGCACACGGCTCATTTTGGGGGCACACAGCTCATTTTTCAAGCACACGGCTCATTTCGAGCACACAGCTCATTTGTCAGGCACACAGCTCATTTCGGGCACACGGCTGATTTTTCGAGCACACAGGTCATTTTTCGGGCACACGGCTCATTTTGGGGGCACACAAGTCATTTTTCGGGCACACGGCTCATTTTGGAGGCACACAGCTCATTTTTCAGGCACACAGCTCATTTTTCGAGCACACAGCTTATTTTTCGGGCATACGGCTCATTTCGGGCACAGCTCATTTTGGGCACACGGCTCATTTTTCAAGCACACAGCTCATTTTTCTGGCACACGGCTCAATTCAGGCACACAGCTCATTTTTTGAGCACACAGCTTATTTTTCGAGCACACTGCTCATTTCAGGCACACGGCTCGTTTTGGGGGTACACAGCTCATTTTTCGGGCAAACGGCTCATTTCGGGCACATAGCTCATTTGTCGGGCACACGGCTCATTTCGGACACACAGCTCATTTTTCAAGCACACCGCTTATTTTTCAAGCACACAGCTCATTTCGGGCCCACGGCTCATTTCAGGCACACGGCTCATTTTGGGGGCACACAACTCATTTTTCAGGCACACAGCTTATTTCGAGCACACAGCTCATTCACTTCATTTTGAACACGCAGCTCACACATTCCACTTTGAACACGCAGCTCACACATTTTGATTTGCACGCAGCTCATTCTTAATTCTGAACACGCAGCTCATAAATTTTCATTTCTGAACACACAGCTCATTCACTTCATTTTGAACACGCAGCTCACACATTCCACTTTGAACACGCAGCTCATAACACAACATTGCTCGATCTGAACACACGGCTCATAACACAGTATTCTTGTAATTTGGAACACACAGCTCATTCTGAACATGCAAGATGCGATGACGGAACTTGCAGAAGTTGAAACAAACTCAGATGCCCGACATTTTTCCTTTTTTCTTTTGCTTTGAAGTCTGGAACCTATATAGCTTTAGATAGGTCCTAGTTTTACTGTTCCCACATGACCCGAGTTGAACCCTGCAGTTTTTGAAAGAACAAAATCTTGTTTTGCACAAATGTGGAGAACGGCACGGCACTCTAAGCACAAAACAATTTTTTGAAATTGAGAGTGAGAATAAGTTCTCAACTAGGTATTGGGCCTACAACTGAACACAATACACCACGACTCAACAACAAAGAGAAAGACAAGGTAAGACAACTTAAACACATCTATAGACACCCAAAACTACTCAAAACAAGAATCGAGACAAACAAAACAACTGACACGACACACAAACGTGTTCCAATGGCAAGAGACTTCTCAGTGCACGAGGAGCCAGTTTCTCTGGGTATTGTTTCCCACCATTTCTCATTTGTGATTCTCACATCACTCGGCCCTCAAGTTCTGTTTTTCTGAAAAAACTCTTTTCCTCACTTTTTTTCTCTCAGCGCACATCTCTCTATTCTTCAATTTCTCATTTTTCATCCCTCCCCTGGGTGGTTAATGGATAAGTAGGAAGTTGTGGGTTCTTGCCCCTGGTATTCTACCATATTCTCATTCTTGTTCACAATAGTGAGTTTCTCCCATAGAGGTGTTGCAATGCGACCAGACGCGCAGCAGATCTGTAACTGACATCGGTTGACGATGTTCTGCTGGGGAGTTTGGACGTGATCAGATCTGTCCGAATGAGGGAGTGGAATACCTTGCTCCATTCCAGTTCGTGCTTCACATTTGGCTTGATACCTCATTGCTTGGAGGATATGAGAGCTTTCAGCCCTTTTCTGTTAGCTTCCGTTGTGCCCTTCTTAGCGAATAGGGTGCCCTTTCCGGCAAGTATGGTGCCCTTTTTGGCAAATGCATTGACAGTGGGGGAAAGACAGGAAGCCTGACTCAAATGTGCCCCTAGTTCATCATTTTGACCAATTTTTGTTTTGGTTTTCTACTAAAACAATTTTGATCAACATGAGAGTTAGATTAACATGCTTGTTCGATTTTCCGATTTAAAATCATGCAAGTTAGGTTATGAGCACTGAAAAATTTCCTTTTTTGGGTCCAAGAAATGGTCCAGTTTTGGAAAAATGGAATAATTTTCGAGAAAATTAGTCAACCTCAGTAAAAATTCTCAAAAACTATTTTTGCAAATGGCCATTGCTCGACCAATACGGAACTTACTCTTGAGATGCACAACCTCATATCCGAAGGAAAATTGCCCCTTGTTGTCAAGCCAGGATCCTTCTCAGTACTCACATTAACAAACATGATCTCATTCATTAAGGGCATAACACGCCTCTCTTTCTCTCAATTGATCAAAAAAATTTTTGAAAATCCAGAGGAAATCCCCCCTCTTTGTTTTCGTCACAATGTTCAAAAAGTTTTTGAAAAACTTAGGTCAATGCAATGACTTAAAGGGCACAGAAGAAGTAGGTGAAAATGCACTGTCGTTTCATTCAAACTTCTGGCACAACCGGCTTAAGGCGAGAACAAGCACAAAAGCATGAAAAACCACTGCTGTTTCATTCAGAATTGTCTGCACAACTGGCTCCAAGGCAAGAACAGACTCAAAAGAAAGCAAAAAGATAAACACAAAACAAAAATAGTGATGTCCGAGGTGACACCCCTGGAATCACCCGACTTCTATACAACAGGACTGACTCGATACAACAAGACAGACCCTTAATTCGATACAATAAGACAGACCCTTAATCAAAAAGACTGACTCAAAACAATGAGACAGACTCAAAACAAAACCACAAAACTGACTCAACATCCAAGTCAGGAACTACAAAAACTAGCATTTGCAAATGCTCAAAATAGTGTGTGCCACACGCCACATCTGAAGTAAATCGAGCGTCGCCTGCAGGTGGTTCATTCTCTGATCACATACTTGTATTATCCTCGAAGTTCACTGATCTAGTGACAATAGACTTTGCTGAGCTAGGTGGGAGGACAACCCCGTTATCAAACAGATCCTGTACTTCATGGCAAAGACGGAAGCAATTGTCAGTGGCATGACCGGTCTATTGATGGTACGCATAGTCTGGGTAGCATCATGACCAGGTGGAAGACGAGTAGGGAGAGGTCGAGGCTCGAGGGGTTTAAGATGCCCCTTTTCAGCAAGGATCTGAAACACCTTAGACAAAGGCATATAGAGGGCATGGAAGACCCTACGACCTCGGGGTAGATACTTTGAGGTTTGCGGACCTTTGCTGGACGCACTAGCAAAGGGGTCGGCAGGTGCTAACTTAGTTTTCTGATCTTTTTCGGGTGCAGGATTAGATCTAACAGGATCGTTTCTAGTATGATGGCCTTTCTCCCGATTCTCCCCTTGGCTTGAACTGCCCTCAGTTTGAGTGGGGAAAGTGTCATCCATGGTTTTTGTAATAACAGCGAGCACCTGCTATTTGTTCAATCCCCTGGCTTTCGAAGCCTCAACAGCCTGCAGAAGTTGTTCATAGGGATCAATGTCGGCCTTCGCCTTGTTTTCACCACTCGCCTCAGCTTGGTCGAAGGTTTGGGTTACTACATCAGAGCGGAGCCTGGTTGTTGTTGGCATGCCATTGCCTATACTTAGGATGGGTTCAGGTCGGCTGAGTTCAATTACAATCCGCCCCAAGAGCGGGGGTTCTTCTGGCATGAAAGTTCTGACATGTGCTATGGTCGACGGTGGAGCTGACATTCTGAAGGCTAGATTAGCTACAAATCTCTGAAGATCGCCGATCATTCCCATAAGCTCGAAAGTGGTGGGCTCACGAGTTTGAAACGGTTGGGGTTCCCAGATTGAGTGTGCGGCAGGTCACCTGGGCGGACGTTCCATTTCAACATCGGTCTCACCCTGCATAGTGATTCCCTGGTTTAATGCTGCTGTCATGACCACAATTTCTTCTGAATTCTGTGTCATCATGAGTTTGCTAAATCGAACAGAGGTGATATGACTGGTGGTTGACGGATCTGATAAACCGGTGGGCCTTGACTGGCCCTTTTCTACCTTGCCTTAGCGAAGGAAAATACTAATTGCTCTAAACCGAATCTCTGAACCTCTGAAAGAGAAAACAGGCAACATCTTAGCCCAATTTCATCAAAACAGACATAAGCGTAGCTGAATAACTATATTCGACCACTGATCACTGTTCCCCAAATTACTGCCCCAACACTGAATCTGATACCCGCGGATATAACTGATTCCCAAAATACTAATGCCCGCAAGCCTGATGCTCAGACTTGCAAACTGATACGTGCATTCCCTGTAGAGGCGCACTCTAAAAGCACATAATCAAGCAAATGAGAGCCAAAAACACCCCTATGCTAGGGTAGGGTTTCCCTGTCCTATTTCGTTAGGAGCTAAAGTTTCACTATGCACACAGTGGTTTCAAACAACCTATAATCGGGTAAGCAACCTGTCCTAGTTTGGGATAGTCACTATGGATTCCGATATGCACTAGGTTGAATGGTCAAAATGGTGCCCCGGTAAAAATCGGGGTTTGTGTTCCCATCGTGACAGAGCCCGTAACCAGTCAGCCTTATGGCACACTTCTCAAAGCGAGCCTCCGACAAACCGTTCAGGAATAGCAGACGGCAAACACTGTGTCCTAGGCGCACCAATGCACATGCAATGCAAAGAAACACATTAGTGTAGTCAAAACAAGATATCATGAGTTCGAGTCAAGTTCTCTAAATCCCCAGCAGAGTCACTAGAAACTGTAGATGCGCCCGAATGTCCCGGGAAAATCCTATTTTGTCCATTGGGCTTACTACAGTTTGGACTCAATGTCACGGTTCTTAATCTGATCTCGCAAAGTGCAATACGAGATTGATAAATCACCAAAGAGTCCAAATTCGGAAAATCATTTTGGAAACTGATTTTATAAAGAAGTGCCAAACATGGACTGCTTTGCCAGATACAGAGTCGCGACCTAAATATTTTATGTTGGGGGAATTTAGGAAACCCTAACTCGTGCCTAAGGCCACGTGTCCGTCATCACCAAAGTTGCCTTGGCTCGGGAACTTGGGTACGAGAGGGGAAGGTCATGCAATGAGCACCCCCGCTCGCCCGATCAAAGATTGGCCTTTACTAAAATGATATCTTGTTTTTGAAAACACATGTGCTCTTATTCTAGTTATTAACCTAGAATTACTATCTGATGCGCACAGCATACAAGTATAGACTAGATTACCTAAGTTGGAATAAAGCATTACATATTCGTTTTCAAAACGGTTTGCTACTCGCAAGTAGGCTAAAATACGAATTTTGCCACCCTCAAGTGGGCTTAGAAAACATGGTGATTTGCCACTCTCAAGTGGGCTTAAAACTCGCAATCAATGAATTGTCCTAATTCAAGTAACCCAACCTTCACCCACAGGCATTCAGGCAGTTATATCACATAAGCAAATAGCCTCATGGCAAGCATGCTATCATGGCAACACTCACACTCATGCAAGATGCTAAAGCATAAACACTTACAGTGTACTCCGAGCTAAAAAATAAGCTAGTTAGTATTCAATGCATGATCCTAGCTATGTCAAGAATGCCTAATGCAACACATGCAAAATGCAACTAAGATGTGCTCGGCTATTCTAAAATGTCATGTGAGATACAACTTGATACATGTATTCAACTTGGAATTGAAGTACAATGCAGTTAGTATGATGTGCCGAGCCCGGTGCATGTAAGACAGGTGAATGGATGCAAACATGCGATCATAAGGATGCTAATTGAAACATGCCCTAAAACTAACCATTGTAAGCTGGTAAATAAAAGGGAGAAAGAAATGGGGGTTGGAAGACATACATCACACACACGCACACTTATTACAACAAATGTGCCCTCTCGACGGAGGGTCCGAAGAAATAATACAGAACCAACTAGCTAATCTAAGCTAATCTAATTAAACTAGTTATTACACCACGAAATAAATAACAAACTACAGCTAATTATTACACAACTCTAATTAATCAACAAATTAACTAAGTAAGCAATTTAAACAAGCTTGTAAACTAGATGAAATAGGCTGCCTCAGCTCTGCTTTGAATGACAAAGGATGCATGCATGCTCGAAACGCCTTGTTCGGAAATCCCTGGCGACGCCCCGACTTGTCTTTGCCCTTTTGCTATTTTGTTATATTTTGTCATGTTGGCGAGGACTTTGGATTACAATTGTGTACAGTTTTGATTGGCTGACCTAGACTTGAATGATCCTGTATGTACAAAACTTTGTGTTAGTACATATTTTGATGTGAGTTATTAACATGTATATGTTTGGATTGTTATGATGTGTCACATAAGCACAGCTCTATGGACAAAGTTTTAAATTTTGCTTCCGTTTGGGCCCTTTGCTCTGATGAGTTATGTCTGGTTTGGTTTGAGGCCCTAGGTAATCTCAGGATTACTGGCCGGTTATGTCCTTAACCCATGGGGGTGGGTTCGGGTCGTGACACTAGTGGTTCGCTACACAAGCAAACGGTTTCAAATAAACCTACATTCGGGTGAGCAACTTGTCCTAGTTTGGAATAGTCTTTAAGGCTTCCGATATGCAACTAGGTCGATTGGTCAAAAAGGGTGCCTCAACAAGACCACCTAATATACCTCTCGCTCCTAACACAGAGAAATGAAAGGAGGATCAAACGATACAGCGGTAGTCCAGATCCAAGGTTTGTGTTCCCATCGTAGCAGAGCCTGCAACCAGTCAGCCTTATGGCATGCTTTTCCAAGCAAGCCTCCGGCAAACTGCTCAGGAATAGCAGATGGCAAACACTATGACATAGGCGCACCAATGCAAATGCAATGCAAAGAAGCACATAAATGTAAATAAAATGACATATCATCAGTTCAAGTCAAGTTCTCTAAATTCCCAGCAGAGTTGCCAGAAACTGTAGCTCGACTTTCTTCGGGCCCCCTTTCAAGAGCTCGAATTGGTCCTACAGTTTGGACTCTTGTCACGGTTCTGAATCTAATCTCACAATGTGCAATATGAGACTGATAAACACCAAAGAGTCGAAATCTAGAAAACCGTTTTGGAAAATTGATTTTGAATCAAAAGTGCCAAAAATGAACTGCTTTGCCAGATTACAGAGTCGCCACCTAAATATTTTATTTTGGGGAAATTTAGAAAACCCCGACTCGTGCCAAAGTCACATGTCCGTCGTCACCAAAGTTTTCTAGGCTCGGGAACTTGGGTACGAGAGGGGAAGGTCATAAAATGAGCACCCCCGCTCGCCCAATCAAAGGATCGGCCTCTACTAACCATGATATGTCATTTTATAAACAGTATGTGTTCTTATTCGGTTATTTAGCTAACTTTACTAAGTGACACACATGCAAGCAAGTATAGACTAAATCGCAAGAATTGGAACAAAACAACTCGTGTTTGTTTTTGAAATAGTTTGAATTTGCCACCCTTAAGTGGGCTTAGAAATGCAGATTTGCCATCAAACATGATGAGCTTGAAACATGATTTTGCCACTTCGCAAAGTGGGCTTAAAACTCACATTTATCGAATTGTTCTAATTCAAGCAATAAAGCCTTCATCCACAAGCATTCATGCAGTTAATCATTTAAGCAAATAGCCTCATGGCAAGCATGCGAAACATGGCAACACGCACACTCATGTAAGTATGCTAAAGCATAAAAGCTTACCAAGTACTCGAAGCCAAAACAAAAACTAGTTAGAAAGATGCATGATCCTAACTATATAAGATGCCTAATGCAACACATGCAATATGAAATCAAATAGGCTCGGCTACCTAATCATGGTATTTGCAACACTTTGATAACATGCTTTTAAACACGTATTCAAGTAAGTGTATTGAAATTGCGATGCAGTTTAAATGATGTGCCGAGCCCGGTGCATGCAAGACAAGTGAATGATGCAAACATGCAATCATAAGGTATGCTAATTGAAAATGTCCCTAAACTAACCATCGAAAGCTATTAAATAAAAGGGAGAAAGACGCGGGGTTGGAAGATATGCACACACGCACGCACACTTATTACAACATTGTGCCCTCTCAAAGGAGGGTCCGAATGAATAAGCGCTAAGCTAAGCTAATCAAACTAATCTAATTAATCTAATTAGACTAATTATTACACAACAAAAATAAAGAAATAGTTAAGCTAAGCTACTTAATTATTACAACACTTAACTAATTAGCAAACTAGTTAATTAATACAACATGTACACTAACTAATCATGTAGAACACTGAACTACACTACCTCAGCTCTGCTTTGGAAAGTAGAAGATGCATGCACTCGATTTTCGCCCTGAAAAGCCCACCGGTTTGCTCTTGAGAGGCTCTGTTTGTAGGGTTACTCCAAGAACTTTTTGCTTCACCTTACAAATTCAATGTTGAGGATTGCACCAGTGGCCTACCGGCCATGAATGCTTGCTGCCGACCACCTTCCGGCCAACAAAGTGTGCTGCTGGCCAAAAATAAGCCACTATCGGCCATCAGTGAGCCCTTGCCGACCACTGGTGCGCTAAATCACCACACTGCAACAGAGCACAAACAGAGGAAATTGAGGGTTTTCCAGGGTATGTTTGTACTGTGCCCCTCCTTATCATCTCAAAACATCAAAGGAGTGGCACTCTTGGATCCAAAACCATCAATCAAGCATTTTCAATGCATGATGGCCAAAGATCCAAGTTGTACACTTTCAATAAATGCACAAAACAAGACTCAAAGGACCACCACCCTATCATGCCTGATCAAGGGTGATGGAGACAAAGGAGATTGGCTCATTTCATCACTTTGAGTATGAAATGGACCAATCTACCTTGTGTTCAATATAACTTCTGATTGAACACATGCAATGCAAACACAACATGCTTATCTTGGTCTTGTTTTACTTGTTCAATTTTGTTTACTCATTTTAGCATTACCAAGTCATTCTTTAACCGGTTAAGTCCAAGATTAGTGTCCTCTAATGAGAGAGAGGTCAACCAAAGAATGGTTTAAGACATGAGAGAGATCATGCCTTTGGTTAGGAGGAACCCTCTAAAGAGGGTTAAAACCATTGAGCACAAACTCTATCTAAAGCTTACACACAACCTTAAGAGTAACCAACTCTCAAAACAAATGAAAAGTGAAGAAATGAGGGAGGTTGCTGATATTTCAATGCTGAAATGGCATGAAAAATGATATCACAACATGCAAGCAACTCATGCACAACATGTTCAAAAGCCAAAAACTCTAAACTGGTGAAGAGCACTACACTAGAGGCATGCAATACAAAGCTCAATTGACCAAACCAGCTCAAAATAGAGTTAGAACATGTCAAAACAGTGGCTAAAATTTGCTGAGATTAAGGCACAAAAGGCTAGGAGAACATGCTCACATGTTAGGCTACAAACAAGACTCAAAAGCAACTCTAAAAAGCAATGAAAGAGTAAAGAAAATGAGCATGTGACAGAGCTATAGACACTAAAATTACATGTAAAATGACACTTTAACATGCAACCATCTTAGGCAAATCAAGTTTAGAGGCATAAAATGCCAAGCTAGTGAAACCATTTGCACTACAACTACACAAGACAAGGCTCATATAACTAAGACAACTCAAAATAGAGCTAAAACATGTCAAAATAGCGACTAAAACTTGCTGAGATCAAGTCACAAAAAGGTAAAGAATCATGCTCACATGTTAGGCTATCTACACTTACAAACAAGACACAAGGAGGGGAGGCTACCCCCTCCTATTTTGGACCTCAAAACAAAGTTTTTACCACTAAAAATCCCCTGGAATTCAGTGGTTAAAAAGGCCAAAATAAGTTGTTTTAAAAGCTTTGAAAGATGGCACAACACTTGACCAAACAAGCAACAAAAATGGTGGACCACCCCTAACTCCAAAACAAACCTCAAACCACTATTTTAAATCATAAAAACAAAGATTTTAGAGGTCAAAATTAGCCTCAAAATAGCATGCAAAGATGGCCAAACAAGTATTTAAATTAAGCTAAAAATACAAGTATTCTACCTCTTTGAAGATAAGATGCTATATAGGCAACAAAGGCAAGTCAAACCAGGCCAAAAACCTCTTTTAGAGCTCAAATAGGAACTCAAGCAACCTCAACACAAAGATGATCAAGTTTGATCAAGGGCTCACAAACAAAAGTGTAGAGAATTTAGGCTTTAAGGCAAAATATTTAGAGAGAGAGAGAGAGAGAGAGAGAGAGAGAAATTTTTTTGTCTTCAAAATTTCCAACCTTTAGCATGCAAGAGGAAAGCTTCTATATATAGAAGATGCAAAAACCCCTCAAGGAGATCCAGCCATCCACGTGCAAGCAGATGCTCCAACCTGTGCAAACAACTGGCACAAAATATCACAAAATATTTACTGATACACTAGTGGCTGGCCGGCCATCAGTGATGGCCGGCAGGGGCTCATTGATGGCCGGCAAGCCAAAATCCATGGCCGCCAGTGCCTCAACATGGCCGGCAGTGCATCAAAAATAACATGCTAAAAAGACCAAGACATGGTCCAAAAATGAGACAGAATTGATGCAGGGTTTGGAAAGCTCAAACCTGTGGCGTTCCACCGTGGATTTCGAGTGCTCGACGAGCAATCAAACTTGTCACTGGATGTACTTGCAAGAACATCCAAGTCTTGAGGACGGTCAAAAATGGGATGTCTACAGGCCTCAAACTTATCCAACTCCATTAAGAACGGCGTTCTCGGCTTAACGGAGGATGTGACCTCGGCGTTGAGTCACTTCCTTTGGAGGTAATCTCTCAGATCTTCCTTCGTTCGACCGGGAGCTCGGCTATCAACAAATTTTAGCCTTTTTGACACGCTGCTCCTGGCGTCGTGGTTTGTCCTCTTGCCCTTCCCCTATACATGTCGAAGTTCTTTGGTACGAGGCATCCTCTCTAACTCACCTCTTACTGACTCTACCCTCCCGACATCCCGTGAGAGCCGATGTGAGCGTTCTTTTTCCTTGCTATGCTGCGGGATTGTTGGGATTATTTTCTGCTCCCTTTCTGGGCATTAGTCTTTGCTGCTAGTACCAACGTGTCCTGTAACGGGAAGGGTGGTTGCATCACATTGTTCTGCATCATGAAGTTAACAACCGACTGTAGGTCTACCAATTTGTTTGCCATCCCTTTCATCTCATCGTCTCTCCTCAAGCATCTATCCTTCCATACCTGGAGGTCACTTTCGTTATAGTACTCATCTCGGCTAGCTTTTTTTGGCGTATTCCCCTCTTTGCCGACGTCCTTCTCCTTAGAATTTGAATCATGTGCTTCTTTGTTGTGGTTTTCTTTCTTGATGTTAGGATCTCTATGTTCCCAACTCTCATTGTTAATGTCATCCCCAATCTTTTCTTTCTGCCCGTCCTTAGCCATCTATTCTCCTTAAGTTCCCACAGACGGCGCCAAATTATGGGTGTTGATTTTTGACCACACAACCAAATGAGGATCTTAGCTGGAGAACACCGGCAGAATAAATTAAGCCTAACAACCTACACAAGAAGATGAGAATCTAGCGGTGATTCGTCCACAGTGGGGCACTAGGACGATCAGGTCAGTAATCAATATCTCTCAAAGATAGCAAATAGTGCTTAAACTCACCAGGAAGAACTTACCTCAGACCTACGAGGGTGCCTTGCTTTTATAACCAGCAGTGACCTAATCCCATTAGAGGCCTCACTTCAGTGGACTCAGACTCAATGCTCATCCTGGACCCTTATCTAGATAGAGATAAAACTCTTCTTGAGCCTTATATTTATCTAGACTGAGATCCTCCTCTGTTCTAGGACTCTTATCCCTTATCTACTTATCTCAGATTCCAGTATCTCCGCAAACAACCTCGGCCTAGCCGAGATCATCTCGATGCATGACCAAGCTACGTAGCACCTCGGCTGACACTTCGGCATTACCTTAAACACGTACTATCATTCACAAAATACGTCCCCACAGAAGACAAAAGATGCTGCTATTGAAAAGTTATTGGTTGGAGTTACGTGGTGCTCTATATATATTGTGATTGGTAAAAAGGAGTGAAGCTCATAATTTTATATTAAGTGATTGGAGAATATGATGGAGCCTGATGGTTTGTGATTGGCTAAGGGCATATGTCACGCCCCAAATTTTAATTACTCGAAAACATTACCAAGAGCCTAAAATTTAGGTTCTTTTTTTAAAAATTAAAAATATATCTATTACCCTTGAGTAATAGAAACATAATAGTACATGTTCTCTCCCTCATGATGAGTACAACAATAATAATAATACATTCCCACTTCCACTGTGGAGCTACAAATAAATAAATACAAACATCAATGTACAATGAAATTACACATGAGAGATACATGAACTTCCTAATCCTTCAACCAAACAATCTGGAATCTCTTCCTATAACAAAAAAACAAAAAACAAAAAAATGAAACAACAAGGGGTGAGTACAATTGCTCAGTAGGAATCTCACAGTTCTAAAACAATAACTACTCTATAGATAGAAATGATCATGCATGCAGGGTGATACCATATAGTAAAGTAATGTTTTGTAATTTCAAAATATCATACGTAGAGTACCTTTTTCTCAAAGTTTATTTGAAATATTGTAAAGAAAACCTTCAACCATCAAAACTATCCTTTTTTATCATAAAAACATAAAATCCTTTTTGAAAACAAATATATTTAAGGAACAACATCATTTTAATTTTATTAACCCATTCCATAATGTTCCTCGTTTAATTTCCATCTTAACATTCCTCTTTTTATTCCCATTCTCCCCTTTTTCTAGTTACATTTATTATAACGCCATAACCTGAAGTTCAAGTTCCATTAACACTCCAAACATCCCACATACACGCTATTCTCATCAATCTATTCATATTTGCTGTAACTCCTCAATGTAAAAATCCAAATCTCTTTTATAGTCAATAATTGTTATCCTACACCTAACTCCTACTTATCTAACAACTACATCACATCCACACTTGCATTATCAACTATAATTCAACATATCACCACTACATCATATCCACATGTGTGTTATCAATCATAATTCAACATATCACAAGGACAATAACCCTTTTTAATTCAATTTCTCAATTAATCACAAAATAAAACTCTTAATTTTTCCTTATAGATGCAAACAATCTGGTGAGTTCTTTATCACTAACCCCTCATCCAATTACCATTTCATTATCCATTCTTTTCAAATAATTCCCATAAGTATTTCCATTCCATACCAGTTTACACATCAAATGGTAATTTCACAAGTTCATCACAAGTCACATATATCATCACCGACCTCAACACACGTCACAACACATTCCACCTTTTGCCGACTTGATACGGCGGGATAGCAGCACCCAATTCATAGCACATTCCACCTTTTGCCAGCTATTATACGGCGAGAAGTGAACTTCCAAAAATCATTTTCTCAAAAACCATGTCGTTTCCGAAAACTGTTTTCAACCTTTTACAAACCATCCCCCACACTTGCCAGCTATTATACGTCAGGACGTGGGCACCCAAAACATTTTTGAAAACCATCCGTTTTTCCACTTTTGCCGGTTACAATACGGCAGGACTGTGTGGACAGCCAAAAATCATTTTTCCACTTTCGCCGGCTACAATACAGCAGGACTATGTGGATGCCCAAAAACACTTTCCCACATTCGTCCAGCAATAAGTCTAGAGAGGGCAAATTGGACACCTTGAATTCAAACCACTCCCACATTTACCAGCTATTATACGAACGGTAGTGGGCACCGAAAAACCATTTTTCAACTCCCCGCGAGGGTACCAACCACAACACAACGCAACACAACTCAACTCAACCCAACACAACTTAAAAAAACACACAACATAACTCAACTCAACCAACTCAACCAACTCAACACAACATAACCCAATACCATTCACATAACACATAATAAGATTCAACACAAAGTTCATATCAACTATACCATTAGTAATTTCTTTTCCCCCAAGTTTGTTTCATATTATAACATAATTTAAGACATCAATATTATGAGTTCAATCGCAACTTTTACATACATTTCTCAAATTCTTTAAAATTTCAATTAAACTTGTATATGTGTAATTTAACACTTCAATTTCATGATTCTACTATCAATTGAAGCAAAACCATTAACCATCTTCATGAGCCAAACTAGGATTTTTAAGAGAACTTAAAGCTTTTCACAAAAACACATTTTATTCCAACCCTTCTATTACTTTTACACCCAAACTCATGACCCAAGATCATAACCCAACTCTCTTCAAGCCCTAACCCCCAATCTCGTGATTCATCACAATATGCATAAAAATATAAACTTTTGTGTTTATATAAAGAAAATACCACAAATCTATCCATAAATGAGGGAATTAAAAAAGAACTAGAGACTCCTACCTCTTGAAGCCAAGAGATGACGACCCAAACATCAATGTCGATGAAACCACGAACTCTTCGGACCAAAAGGATGCCCTTGGTGAGATCTACACTTTTTCTCAAAGGACCATGGTGAAAAGGTCACTCTAGGTGAGTAGATCTAGGGATTTTAGTGCCAAAAGCTTGAGTTTAGAGAGAGAGAGAAGAGAACTCACGGTTTGAGAGAGAGGAAAGGGAAGAAAAAGTGAAATAAAATATGTTTGGAGCCTATTTATAGTAGCAAGATAATAATATAATAATAGCCCCAAAGTGAAATGAAAGGAATAAGTCAAAACTCTCAAAAAGTAAGCCCCAAACCAGCCCAAAAATCTGGAAAAAAAAAAAAAAAAAACACGTAGGGGTCAACCCTTTATGTAGAAAAGGCAATCTAGTACAAGCAAGGGGGTCAACCCTTAGACAAGAAGGGGTCGACCCTACTTTCCAGCAACTAACACAGAAATTCTGCAATATAAAAGGGTCGACCCTCCCCAGACTGGTGTCTACCCTATTTTCCAGCGACAGCTCCAGAAACATGACAACATGCAAGGGTCGACCCTTAGGAAGGCTAGTGTTGACCCCAAAGCAAAATTTCTAAGTTTCCAAGGAACTTTTGACAAGAACAAATGCGAATGAACAAACTCAGCAAGTTTAAATCGGATTGAACTCCTTCAAAACCAATAGACAATAACTCCAAGACTCCCAAGATAAAAATAAGGATATTATACACACTCTCCAAAGGATAAAAGGATGCGGGCGTTACAACATAGCCACATGATGTCCCTAAATCCCACAATAATTTATTGCTGCTATGACGTTTGAAATCCAAAAATTGAAAAGTATTGTGCAAAATATCGCATGATCTGTTAAAATCGTACTAATTCGTATCAATCCACATTCGAAACCATTTCTCTCTACTATAATTATTACGTGTATATATATATATATATTAACCTCGAATGAAATATCAAAGTAAAAATGAGTTTGAGAGATATTCAAGATGTGAAATTTGTTATAAATTAATAGTTATACATATGAAAAATCGTATATAAAATTAGTTTATGCTACATATATATATATGTAAATTAATATTATATATTATGCAAATGTTTGATAATTTGCTAAAATATTATTTAATCCATCAATTCGTCCAAATTGTGATTTGTCAATATGGAACTACTCGACTTGACGGATTAAAGAATATTCTAGCAAAAAATATTTTGACCTAAAAAGCAATTAGGAGTGTGTACGGAATAGTTAGAGCAGTTTCAAAATAATATATATAGCGATCTCGGGTTTACCCTTTGTTGTACAGTGATCCGGACGTGTGTCCGTGGATGTTAGTAGTTGATTATTATCTTGTTTACATCCTTTCCTACTTTGTATTTGAGTTATAAGATGTGTTGGGCAGGTTTGTTATAGGTTGGTTGTGTTTGGGAGCCAAGTGTTGCTACCCATAATTTTGGACCTTCGCTCGAGCAAGCCGTTTGTCGCTCGAGCAAGCTTCTGTTTTTGGTCCTTCGCTCGAGCCAGGTTTTGTTCGCTCGAGCGAGAGTTGAGTTTTGTGTCTGGTGGCTCAAGCCAGGGTTTCTTCATTTGAGCGTGCGTCTGCGTCTCACCTGGACCTGAGAGCTGTAGTTTTTGGCTCGAGCGAGATTTCCTTTGCTCGAGCGAGGGAGGTGTATGTTTTCGAGTTCCTCGCTCGAGCGAGCATCCTGTCGCTCGAGCGTGCTTCTGGGTTGTAGACCTGAAGCTTCGAGTTTTTGGCTCGAGAAAGACTTTATTCGCTCGAGCGAGGGTTTCTTGTGTCTGGTCGCTCAAGCGACCAAGTCTTCGCTCGAGCGAGCCTGTTTTATATCAGCAGTCAGCAGTGATTTTAAACATCTTATTTCCATCTCTTTCTTTTTGAAACCCTAGCAGCCGACTCTCTCTCTCTCTCTCTCTCTAAACTTATCTTCTCTCTAGGATTTCATCTCCCTCTAGTGTGAATCTATCCTAAGCCCTTTGTTAGAAAGATAGAGGGTGTTGAGATCTTTTTAATCTGAAAAAGTTGAGGTTTGGAACACGTTAGGTCTTGGTCTTCATCTCCGTTGGAGCTCAAACTTCGAGGTAGGGATATCCTACTCCTCCTTATGGATTTTGTCTTTAAATTTTAGCATTTTGATATGTTGGGGGTTGTTGGGTAATTTTTGAGAAAGCTTCGGCCTTTGTGTACTTTTACAAAAGTTGGGGTTTTTAATTATATAAACCTATATGCAAGTTAGGCATAGAGAAATGAAATTAATGTTGGAACATTGATGGAAATGGAACTTTGGGGTTGTCTTGTGAATTATGGTAATTTGCCCTAATTAGTTTAATTAATTGATGCATACAATTAATTAAAGAAAATGAGGAATTGAATAGTGAATGTTGAAATTGGAAATGTATGGGACTAAAGGGTGTAGTTGAAATGTTGATATATACTATCCATTTGTGCATTTATTTTCTATTTAGAAATAATTGCTTTGGACTACCGGTGGAGGGTAGTATTGATTGTTGTAGACAATGCATGATGATTAGTCAAACTAAAACTAATCAATTGGATATGTCATAGAGTTGGACGGTTGATAGAATACATTAACTTCATGTATTGAGAGATTGTGCATATGACCAATGTGTTTATGTGCATTATATGCATTATGTGTAGACGGTTGATAGAATACATTGACTTTATGTATTGATTGATTGCGTATATGATTATGTGTTTATATGCGTTGCTTGTGTATGGGAGGAGATGGGGGATGTACTCCACGGTTTAGGGGAAGATGGGGGATGTACCTCTAAACCAGTTAATGGTTAAGGGAAGATGGGGGATGGACCCAGGGATGCAGCTCATATGCTCTCCCATTGGAATGATGATACAGCTCATATGCTTATCTATTGAAGTGTTGATACAACTCATATGCTTATCTGTGATGGTATTGATACAGCTCATATGCTTATCTGTGATGGTATTGATATAGCTCATATGCTTATATGTGATGGTAGTGATATAGCTCATATGCTTATCTGTGGTGATAGTGATATAGCTCATATGCTTATCTATTGAGATGTATGTTTGATTTGATATAGCACTAAAATGTATATCATTTATGAAGTATGCAAGTGGTTTATATGTTATTGATACAACACCAAAATATGTATCCACCTTAGATTTCGAAAGTGTTCTAGCGATGAACTATAATCTTATCAAAGGTTTTGGCCAGAGTACTGAGCCTTATTTTTTTTAACTCAATGTTGAATAAGGAATGGAAAGTGAATTGTAACATAGACTTTATTGTCATGGAATTGTAATAAGATGTAAATGAATGTATATGTGTTGACCATCTATTAACTGCTAATCTTTTAGTGACTGTTCATAGTTGGTTTAGTGTATTTCTACTGGGCTGTGGCTCACCCTATATGAGACACCATTTTCAGGTACATGAAGCATGCCACCTCCAAGGACATCGCTTGGGAGGCTAGAGGCAGGCAGACGTTTGTGATTTTAATTATCTCTTATTGTATTACATGTAATTTCAAGCCAAGGGTTTAATGTGTATTTGAGTTAGTACTCTCCTCTTTGTAACCAAGTGTTAGCTTGGAAAGCTGTAAGCCCATAGGGCATTTGATTCTGTTGTTAACATGTAATGTTTCTTTTAAAAGAATTACTCTATGGAATAGAATAATGTTTGTCTCTTATATCAATGCATGTCTAAATTGATGGTCTTAGTGTTATTATTTTGAGGGCGCTACAACTTGGTATCAGAGCCTACCGGGTTCGAATACTTTGGGTACGTGGGAAGTGATTAGGATCACAGTGGGTTTGTCTCGCTTGTTGGAGATTTAGACGTAATGTTATGTGCTTATATGACAACATGTTTATGTGACTATGTGGGTATGGGATTTAGTTTCTAGGATGTTGATTGGATCCTTGGGTTTCTGGGAGTCCTGTTGGAAAAGCACTTGATCAATGCTATTTCTAACCGGAACTCTAGTAACGCCTCGGGACTATCATTATCCGAAAATAAAATTCGTAAGTGCTTATGTGTTTATGTGCTTACGTGGAGTGAAATATAGTTGTTCATATATTAGGACGTGAGTGTTTAGCTTCGGCACATGTATGAATGTGCTAATATCCTTTGTTACTTTTACTAGGATGCCTAGGCGAGGAAGTTGTGATTTCCCTCCTTCTGCTCGGGAAGAGTTACGGAAACAGTTTGTGGAGTTACGCCAAGGTACTACACCTTTGGTACGGTTTGAAAGATGGTTTGCTAACCTGTCGAGGTTTGCTCCAGAATTGGTGGAGACGGAGGAGTTGCGTTGTGCTGAGTTCGAGAGTAAGCTGTGTGATGACATCCGTGTAAGGATAGAGGGGTCTTGGCATAGAAGTTATAGTGTGCTTGTTGAGGCGGCTGCCCATGTAGAGGCTGCGGTGCTAACAATGGGGCAAAGTGGGGAGGAAGCCATCTTGGTGACTCCCGTGACTGAGGGTGTTAGTAGGCCTTTTACGAGGCAGAGGGTTTTAAACCCGCAACAGGAAGGTCGGGCTAGGACTCTCCTTCCAGTATCAGATTTGGGTTTGGGAGAAGGTAAACAGAGGGGTGTTATTTGTTTCAGATGTGGTCTATTGGGCCACAAGGTGTCGATCTGCCCATAGAGGAAGGGGGCAGGGTTAGCAGTTCAACCAGTAGTTGTACCACCAGGATCATTTAACCAGCCGGGTTTTGGGCCGATCAAATGCTCAGTGGGGAGGCAGTTGTTGGGGTATTCATCAGCCCAGATTTTGAACCAGTCTCATGCTTAGGCACTGCCTACTTGTTGGGTGTGTAATCAGCCGAGTCATATTCGACGTTTCTGTACTCAACCAGGGGCTTCTTTAGGGGTTTTGCAACCTAGTCAGGCTCAGTTTCATTCAACTAGGCAGGAGCAGTATCGTTTTGGGGGACTAGCAGGCCAGATTTCGAGGGCCTCAGTAGAGTCGAGTTCCCAAGCCCCAGTTGGGGAAGTTTGTAGTTGTTCCAGGTGTGGACAGAGGGGGCACGTTAGTAGTTCTTGTTCGTGGCTTGTAAGCTCATAAGTTATCTTGTATTTGGGAACGACCAATTTTGGCGGTCCAGCGAGGGACGGCAATGGTGGTAATACCGAGGGGTTGGTTTTGCTTTGACTAATCCGTTTTGTAACTGGTGAATTATCGTTTTGTGGCCGTTGGGTTCTGTTGTGTAACCAATGTGTTTTGGGAATGTTGAAACATCTAAACTGTTTGTTTATCTATATACATATGTTTGGCTTGTTAATATCCTTAGATTGGGTGGATTGGAACGTGCTGTAGCTCTAAAAGTTTTATTAGGATAATAGGTTATTGTGAAACCATAAATTTTTTTGGTAATAATGCATTCTTATGCGTGTGTTTTGGTTTGGGAAAAGTGAGGGCTGTTGAGCCGTGTTTTCAAATTTAGAAGGATCAGTGAGGAATGCGTATCTTAATCAGAATTACTAGGGAACGAGAACAGTATACTTGCCGGATGCTCGAAATTTCATTAGTGCTATCTAATTGATTCTTATGTGTGTGAAAGCGATGTTAGTCTACTATCGCGGGAACTCCTCGAGAGGATGTGAAGTGTGAAATTAATACTAGGTATAGTATGTAATTAACATGGTATTTTATGAGGACATAGCGCATAATCTTGTTAGGATTAGACTTGTACCTTCGCGGTAGGTAACGTTGCCGAATGGGCATGTGTTATGATTGGCCGTTCGATAGAGGGAGTGTTAGTCCCTATATAAGGTTGTGGCTGTTAACGTCGGGAGTGGTACGTTGTGAGCAGCTGGTGCTATATCTCGGGTAGTAGCCTATGGACGTTTCCTAAGTTTTTGGACTCCCTTACTTTGGTCGAAAGTGATAGGTTCGTACCTTAACACTGGTGTAGCACGTCCCGCGGGGGACCTCGCGCTAACAGTTCGGACTCCCTTTTGTGTCGCGGTTCTAAATCTGAACCAAAGAGTCCAAATCCGGCAAATCGTTTGAGAAAACAGATTTTTGAAAAGTAGTGCCAAACATGGACTGCTTTGCCAGATTACAGAGTCGCCACCTAAATATTTTTAAAAGAGGGAATTTAGGAAACCCTGACTCGGTGCCGAAGGCCACATGTCCGTCATCACCAAAGTGGTCTTGGCTCGGGAACTTGGGTACGATTGGGGAAGGTCAGCTATGAGCACCCCCTTTCGCCCGGTCCGAAGACCGGCCTCTACTAACCGTGATATCCGTTTTTGAAAACATTACATGCTCTTATTCCGGTTATTAGCCTAGAATTACTATGTTATGCGCACAGCAAACAAGTATAGACTAGATCGCCTAATTTGGGAATAAACATTGCATATCCGTTTTGTCTCGAAAAACGCATTAGTTTTTGCTACTCGCAAGTAGGCTAAAATTCGGATTTCAACGAGTTATTCCAACTCAAACAATCCAACCTCCACCCACAGGCATTCAAACAGTTTATCACATAAGCACTTAGCCACATGGTAAGCATACTGTCATGGTAAACATTCGCACGCATGCGATATGCTAAAGCATAAAAAACTTACATCGTACTCCGTGCCAAAACAACAAACTAGTTAGCAAACATGCATGACCTAGTTCATGTTAAGTGGCTAATGCATGACAGGCATAGATGCAATCTAGAGCAGGCTCGGCTGACCCTAAACATGGCACGTGAAATGCTATCACATAGCACGTATTCAATTAGGAATTGAAAATACAATGCAGTTTGTATGATGTACCGAGCCCGGTGCATGTAAACAAATGCATGAATGCACGCATGCATAGCATAAGGTATGCTAAAGATAAGTATGCCCTAATCTACCATCAAAGCAGGTAAATAAAAGGGAGAAAGAAATGGGGGTTGGAAGACATACACCCACTCACACACACTTATTACAATTTGCCCTCGCTCGGAGGGACCAAAAGAATAATACAGATTAATTAACTACGCAAGCTAATTAATTATTACAAATTGACTAAATTAATTAAATAAATAATTAATCTAATTAAAGCAGTAAATGCCTCGGGGGAGGGCTCAAATGCAGCAAGGCCGGGACTTGCTCTAATCGCACTACCATGCATGATTTGCCCTGTTTTCTCTGCTCTCCTCCTCTGAAGGATGCCAAAATCTGAAACCTTCCAGATATTAATCAAGATCACCACCGTGAGGGTTTGGCCACCGGCTGGGATTGACCACCGGCCGCAAATTATGCTATCGGCCACTGATACACTGCCGGTCGGCACTAAATACTGCCGGCCGGCACTTAATTCCTGCAGAACCTGCAACCCACAGCAGCAGAGGGCAAGACTATGCATGGCAAGGCAATTCAAGCAATTTATGCATCAAACACAATCCTTATCATGTTTTGGACTCAAAGGAGGTTGTGCCTCGGTTTCCGGACCACCAATCACGCATTTCCATGCATGATGGCCCTAAGAACCAAGAATGCACCTTCACTTTCAAATGCATGCAAAACACATAGGCACAAAAGGGGTACCAAACATCTATCAAACTCACTTCAAGAGGCTTGGTATGCATGTTAATGTGGTGCAATCCTAAGCATGTCATCTAGGATGCAAGATGGACAATATGATGCATTTATGCAAGCATACAAACAAGCATATAATACAAGCATGCAATCCAATGGAATAATGGACTTAGACATGAATTAGGCAACCCTAAAAGGCCTAAGATCAGTGGCCAAAATGCCTAGAAAATGAGACCAAATGCACACACACATATGCAAGTGTTAAGGCTCAAGGCTTAGGCATTCAAAAGCAACTCTCATGCACACTTAAGAGGCCAAACATAGACTGATAGCATGCATCAAAAACTCTGAAATCCATGTCAAACATGATGCCAAATCATGCAATGAAGCATGCCAAACAAAGCATGCAAATGGCCTAGGCTTAAAGCAAGTCAATAGGGCATTAAACCACACTTAGCACAATCATACATGGCAATATTCAAGCACTTAAAGACAAAGTTTTAACACATAAAACTAAGCCTAAATGACCACCTAGATGGCATCTAGGAAGCATGGAATCTAAGGCATGCAATAAGGCCTAAACATAGAGCACTTAACACAAGCTCTTAAAGCATTAACAAGGCCACCAAGGCAATCAAACAAGCATGTATGAAGGACTGAAATGGCATGCTAGATGGTTCCAACCATCAAAAATAAAGCAAGCATGTCATACTACAAATTCATGCTTTTGAGGCCAACAAGCCAAATACAAAGAGGCTACCAAATTCATGCTAAGATTGGCCAAAATAGCTATGGACAGAGCTAAATCATGGCAAAATAAGCTTACAAGCTTCACAGATCTAAGCTTAAAACATGCTAGAAAATAGGGTAAACAACCTAGACATGTTAAGGCATAAAAGGGGCATTACAAGGCAACTATACTAAGCATGTATAGGAGACCAAAACCAACTTGAAAACATGTTATATCATAGTAATATAAGCATAGAAAACAAGTCAAACAAGCTCAACACACACTCAAGCATAGAGCTCCTTAAGGAAGCAAAATTTGTCCTTTTCAAGGACATCAAGGAGAGGGGGTGGCCCTCTCCTTCTTGAGACTTCAAGGCATGCTCTTCACCACTGAAATCCTTCAAGATTTCAGTGGTGAAGAGATCCTAAGACCAAAGTCTCGGATCTCTCACAAAATGGCACAAAAGGTGGCCTTTTCAAGGCCTAAAGGTGGTCAAAGTTCCTCAAACCACAAAACACTCTTAATATACAATAAAGAGGGTCAAAAATTAGAACTTTTATGTGCCAAACACTATGCTCAAAAACAGTTCTAAATTAGGTAGAAATGAGTTGCAAAAATGGGGAAAAAAGTGCAAGTTTCTCACCCTTGATGACTACCTTCACAAAGGTTGTGGTTGATGCTTCCTTGAGCTCAAAATCTGTCAAGAACCTCCAAGAACATCCTCTGGAAACTCAGTTGCAAGGAGAGGGTGAAACACTAGGTGTTTTAGTGCAATAGTAAGGCACTAAACACCTAGATTTCAAAGAGAAAGAGAGAGATATGATATATGTATCTAACTTAACCCTAAAAACCAGAGCTCCAGCTCTCTAACAATGTCTAATGCTCTGAAAAATGCTAACCTCAAGCCAAGAGGAAGAGCTTTCCCTCTTATAGAACTTGTAATGACTTACAAGCTAAGCAAGACTCATCCCTCCATACACGCATTATGAGGGGAAGCAATGCTCAAAAGTCATGCGAAAATATCTCGTAAAGCAAGTCAGAAGTGGTCGGTGGGCAAAATGGTCATTTCGCCCAAAATAGTGCCGACCGCACAATATAGTGCCTGGTGACAACTTCTGACCCGGGTGGCCTCTAGCCACAATGGTGGTGTGTAGGGATGCCTCACAAAGCATTCCCCGCCTTCCAAGGCAAACACAAGTGTTTGGTGCAAAACCAAACACAACGGTCGAAGTTCGGAGGTCCCGAGGCACGGCCATGAGCCGAGAACTCCGAACTCCAAACGAACACAAACATGGATAATCACCGAGTGTTCCACGGTGACGCCCAAGTCTTGAGGACGGTCAAAAATGGGGTGTCTACAGTTGCCCCTCTTTGACAGAACTCGAAAGTCATAACAATGACGGGAGTGAATGTCAAAGCCCAGAGACGACCCATTTTTGACAAGGCCGAAGACTTGGACAAACATACAAAGCGCAAATGGTTGAACTCGCAAGCTGCCTACGTATCCCTCAGGGAATCAAACCAGCGTAGTTCATGCAGGAGGCACACATGCCAAGGATAAGATATGCGCCCGTAGGCAGGGGCAAAATGCAACTGAAAATGCAAGAAGCCACGCATAACTTATGATCATGCAAAGAAAGCTGTAATGAAGCACACATGCGACAGTTATAAGCTAACATGCAATAGTCTACACTACAATGTAGAAAGGATGTAAGAGAATTATGCAATTCTCAAAACGCCTCACTCGGAGAGATACAATACCTGTGCGACTCGTCCGGTTCCACCGGCGGTAAATGAGCCGTACATACAATATCGTGCCTGAAAAGAAAGCAAACTTGACAGGTACAATATGATTAGCAACATGCATGACATATGCAATGCGAATGATGAATGATATGCAATATATACAAAACTATGTATGAATAATGCAAATGAAAATGTAGTGCAATTAAAATTAATGCGAACTACATGCAGGGCAATTGAATCATGATTCAAACCGGAGCGGTTCGAAACCACACAAATGTCAAATAGATTGATGGAGGTAACAAGTTCGTGTCCCATAGAACGATGTCTGATCTATGAGGAATACGCACGAACACCCGTGTCCCATAGAACGATGTCTGATCTATGAGTAATACGCACGGACGCAAGAACAAGTATTGAGTGGAATGACATAAGTGGGGAAATGACCCGCTGGGGTGAGAATAATGATCCTAATGCCGGACGCAATGACTACACTACAATGTAATGGAAATGGATACAATGGGTATGGCATGCGAGCCAAACCGTATTTCGCCTAGGAAAGGCATGCACACGTACAAGCCGCGTCTAACACAGAAAAGGTGCCGCAACCTCAATCCAACATACCAGCGTGGAGTAGGCGCGATACACATGCAGGACTATGCTTCAACGTGAAGAGTAAGGGTACATACCAGACCAAGCTTAACAAGGAAAGGCGCAAGCCATAGATGGAAGATGATGCAGTGGGATGCATGCGATGGAATAGATACAATGGATATGGCACGCGGGCCAAACCTAATCTTGCCTAGGAAAGACATGTACACATACAACTCATGTCTAACACAGCAACGGTGCCGCTACCCTCAAGGCTCGGACACAAAAGCTCGACAACTGTGCTTCGACACGAACAATATGGGCACATACCAGACCAAGCTCAACTTGGAAAGGCGCAAGCCATAGATGGAAGATGATGCAGTGAATGCATGCAGCTACAATGCAATGGAAATGGATATTTACAGAAATGCATGACATATGGACTATACTACAATGATGATGCATGACATATGCATGTGTGTGTTTTTTTTTGAAATGCAATGCATGACATATGCAATATTTACAAATGATGCGTGGGATGCATGTTGATGCAATGGCTACGATTGCGACTTTCCCTATCTTACCAACCGGGCGATACACTAGGTTGGTTCAGTATCCAGAGTTGAGGCGTAGACACGCCGCCTCAACCTATGGGGCTTCCATACAGATTTCAAGCCGAGGGTTCATCCCCCTGGGTATTTAAACCAGACTTTAGTCTCGGAAATTCCGAACCTTTGCGTTCTAGGCATAAGCCGTTCAAACTCTAGTTTTCACCGTCCCAGTTGGTCTTCTAGGAACTCACCGCAAGCACAGACAGGTGGCTTTACCAGACCACCGAAAGTCGTTCGGGCACGACAAACACCAAAGGAATTGCACCTTCAGAGGATTTAAGGTCTCCTAGACCGGGATGTATAATGTATGCATGACAATGCATGTTTTTTTGAAATGCGCGCCAACGCGCGGCTTTGAGATGCATGATAATGCAAATGAGCGGGTTTAAGGTCTCGCCGGACCTAGGGGGGGCAACCGATGAGGTGCGCTAAACAATGCGATGGAATGCATGCCAAATGCAATGAGGTGCACACCTTAATGCACCGGAGGTCTTTCACCTCCCGAGGATTTAAGGTCTCCTAGACCGTGCGTGTTTAAGGTCTCGCCAGACCGGGGGGCAACTGTTACACAGTACTTTAAGTGTATGCGATGCAAATGGGGCAAATGAGACGTGCATGTCTCAAAAGATGGAAAATGGAGTGCAATGAGGGTGCGCTAAGCGGCGCGATGAAATGCATGCCAAATGCAATGAGGGGCAACTCTAGTGCACCAAAGGTCTTGCACCTCCAGAGGATTTAAGGTCTCCTAGACCGCAATAAAATGCAAAACGAGGCACGCGCACCTCGAAATGCGATGAAATGCGAAATGAGGCATACGTACCTCATTTGATGGAAAATGAAGTGCAAAACGAGGCGTACGTGCCTCGAGATGCAATGAAATGCGAAATGAGGCACACGTACCTCATTTGATGGAAAATGAAGTGCAAAACGAGGCGTACGTGCCTCGAGATGCAGTGAAATGCGAAATGAGGCACACGTACCTCATTTGATGGAAAATGAAGTGCAAAACGAGGCGTACGTGCCTCGAGATGCAATGAAATGCGAAATGAGGCACACGTACCTCATTTGATGGAAAATGAAGTGCAAAACGAGGCGTACGTGCCTCGAGATGCAGTGAAATGCGAAATGAGGCACACGTACCTCATTTGATGGAAAATGAAGTGCAAAACGAGGCGTACGTGCCTCGAGATGCAGTGAAATGCGAAATGAATGTAATGAGGTGCACCTTAATGCACCGAAGGTCTTGCACCTCCCGAGGATTTAAGGTCTCCTGGACCGCGCGTGTTTTTGGTCCCGCCAGACCGTGCGTGTTTTTGGTCCCGCCGGACCCGGGGGCGTGTTTAAGGTCCCGCCGGACCCGGGGCAAAATGAAATGCACATGAGGCACGCGTACCTCATGGGATGGAGAATGAAATGCAAAACAAAGTACGTGAGGTAATACACCTCATGTGACTCAAGGTGAAATGCAAAATGAAACACGTGAGGTAGTACACCTTATGTGACTCAAAATGAGATGCAAGATGAAGGAGTACGACACGCATGCCGCATGACAATGCAAAATGGTGCAAGTCGCAAGAGACGTGCAAGATGGCGCGATGCGTTAGACAACGCGAGTGCAGAAAACAGTGCGATTGAATGCATGCCAAATGCAATATGATGCGCAAGATAGCGCGATGCGTTTAGACAACGCGCATGGGGCAACTTTTGAATCCCTGTAAACGACCAAAGGATACGAAAGGACACAATCTTCGCTTGAATTTGAGCGTCACGCACAGTAGAGACGGTCCGAAGTCAAAACGGAGGCCGGTTGAGCATCGGGGATGCATTTTCTTGTACTTTCTTGAGCTATGAAGACCCAAAACTCCTCAATTTGCCTAAACAGGGCCTTGGGAACACCACCGGCTGGGTGGGGTGATCACCGGCTGCCACCGGCTGGCTGAACTCATTAATCGGCACAAAAAAGTGCCGACCGGCACAAAAATGTGCCGACCGGCAGAAAATGCCTGATCGGGGGCAGTTTTGACAATTTGCCACGGGTGTTATAAAATAGGGCACCTAAGCCCTATTTTCTTACTTCCACACCGCCGAAAACTCCTCCTCTCTCTCTCTAGAGTGTTTTCCCTTTGATTTTTCGCCGATTTCTACGCGTTTTACACGCTTTCGTCGGATTCGCGATATTCTTCGCGTTTCGGACATTTTGAACCGATTGAAATTTCATTTCGGTGTTCTTTTCGCCATTTTCGCCTCTTCGGGACTTGTTCCCTTCGGTTTTCTCTACACTTCCGTGTATTTTCCTCTTCCGGCCTTCCCGACCATTTTCGACCCTCTCGGGGTTGACTTCCCAGTTGACTTTTCGCATTCCGGCCCATTTTTCTTCTCCCGGCTATTTTTCTCATCTCCGTTGCTATGGCCGATGATATTCCACACGTCGGGACTTCCCCGGATCACGAGATGGATCCGGTCGAAGCTCGCCATCGAAGCGAGCGCCCATTCGACCCGGCGACCTATCGCCCGGCCATCCACGTGCTACCACCTGATGGACTTCGCCATTTCCGCGGCTTCGACAGGGCTTTGGATCCGGAGCTTCTGCTGCGCGAGCCGGCCTCCCACTTGTCTTTTGGCGTCGCCGAGGTAACACTCTTGCCTTTTATTTTCTGCAATGTAGGATTTCCTGTCAACTGCCATAGCTAACTGAACCCATTACTTGCTTAGTTCTGATGCACTGAACCGTAGTCGATTGTAGACAAACTCACTACTGACACCTGTTTAGGACCGACGCACATGCACATACACTGCACTAGCCTCAAGCACTCAAACACACGGCACACGTCGCACTGCTAATTCGCCGACACCCGGCGCTTATTTGAATCTGAAAACTCGCACGCATGCTATATTTGCACAAAACTACACCAACACGCGGACATATCACACGTTGTAGTTTACTGAAACATACCGAGACCTGGCTTCTATTTGAACGTTGAAAAGCACGCACACACGCTGTTTACACCAACCCTCATAGGAGCACTGACATGTCACAGACCGTAGCCCACCCACTGGTAAGCTGAAACCCGATATCTGCTTGAATCTGAAAAATGTACACACATGCACCAAGTTCGCACTGGGGCATCTAAAACACACTGACGCATCGCACGCTTTGTAGTTTTACTGTAAGCACACCGGTACCCGGTTTCTGTTTGACTGCTAGACTTGTATATGCTAGACTTGTATTGACTGCATATCTTCATATGGCTTTGCACTTTCTTGACTACAGGGAGACTCCCATACTCTCCGTGGGTATGGGAACGTTACCGCTCGCGAGTGGTACGCCGAGCTGCCTGACGCCGTTAGCCGCATCGTGGATCGGGCCGGCTTCGGTACCTTCTGCAGGGGACTTTCCAGGCTTTCTGCTTGCAGACCTCTTCTTGCCGCTCTGGCAGAGAGGTGGTGGGACACCACCGATTCTTTTCATTTATCAGCGACCGGGGACATGACGATGATCCCTTATGACTTCTCGATGCTCACCGGCATCGGGGTGGGGGGTGATCCGATCCCCTTCGATACAGATATGGACGAGTGGATTGCCGCTCAGGTTCATTTGCTCGGCGAGGCGCCGCCACTTGTTCGTCCAGGGTTCGTCCGCTACTCCTGGTTCGAGGTGCGCTGAAAAGTCACGGACCATGCTGGTGGACGCAGCCCCGATGACCCAGGAGGCTGCCGAGAGATATGCGCGCGGCTTCCTCATGTTTTTGCTGGGGACCACCCTATTTGCCGACCGGGCGAACACCGTGCCTCTGCCTCTCGCGCCTTGGTGGACGTCCGAGAGGATTGTGCAAGATGATCGGGTGGCGCGCTCGCCACCCTTTACGGTTATATGAGCTCGCTCTCCGTGGCGGGCGCTGTTTTCGAGGCTATCAAGCGAGCCCGAGGTATGTCTTCTTCTCGCTTTCATTTCGTTCAGATTTTCAGATTCAGACATCGCACACATCGTTGTTCAGATATCGTATACACGGCACACACATATACTGCTTATAATCGACCGCAGACATCGCTCACATCAGACACCCCGCTCAACACAATTACACAACACACGGCTCTGTTATTTCGCTTTATTCGTACTTTGCTTTATTCTCGATAATCGTCTTGACGTCTGCTTTTGCGATTGTGGGTGTACGCCTACTTTCCTGTGTTAGAGCGATCTGGGACGGAGACGGAGACCCTCTGGTCGCCCCTTCTCGCCAAGATGACGGGCGATGTGTCCGGAGACCCCGGGACACTTTTAGCTTCTACCGTCGTTTCTTCGACACCATCACCCCCACTGAGGTATGTTTTACTTACAGTCCATTTTAAGCTTCGCTTTCATGCGTACATTTCTATATCAGTAGATAATCAACTGTATTTCATTTCAGGTCATCTGGCAGCCTTGGGCTCCACTCCCAGCGGTGATACGAGATCGGTATGCCGGCGCCATCGAGACCTCGCGCTACCGGATTCTCCTGGAGGGCCCGGTCTGTCGGGCCTGGTACCTGGGTGAGCGCTTCTTGCGTCAGACCCTGGGATTGCCGGAGCAGATAGTTCCGATCCAGCCTCCCGAGCACATGAGGGACACCGAGAGGTTTTCTGTGCAGCAGATGGAGGACTACACCCTTGGCTGGGCCATAGATGTGGATGCCTACAGGGGCGAGGGCGACTATTCTGAGTACGTCCGGACCTTCTTGATGCGGCCTCTGAGCCGGGGCTCCCGAGCTGATCCAGTGAGACCCACGGCGCCAGCGGCCCGGGCAGAGACAGGAGCAGGAGCGGGGCCATCACAGAGGGCTCGAGCTCATGCAGAGGGGACGAGGGACGGGCTGGCCCGCTCTGCCTACTATGTTGACTTATAGGGGGCAGAGTGGGGAGACCTACCAGATCCCTTTTGCTCTTCCTCCGGCTGATCATGAGCTGGCTGGTATTCCTGACTTGCCTCCGGTATGTATCACTTTATTTCTGCATCTTGCATTGTCATTTCAGTTCATTCAGATATCCCACGTATCTTGATGTATTTAATACTTTTGCGCTTCCGAGTATACCCGTCGATACCAGGAGTGAATGCCTCCTTGATGGGGATGCCGCAATGACTCGACGCTTTGGCCGTCTACTTCGGCTTGCGGTATGTTCTCTCGACCACGCCTCAAATCATACTCTGTTTCGCACAATCTACTATACTGCACAAAAATCTGATAAACTGCTCACGGTCTTCATACATTGTACTCATACACTGCATTCTGTACTGATAAACTGCTCACGGCATTCACACACTGCACTCATACACTGCATCTTGCACTGATAAACTGCTCACAATTTTCTGATGTGTTTGTTCTCTGTATTTTCAGCCTCCTTTCCCGATCCCTCCAGTGGGTGACACTGCTCCAGCTGGGCCTCCCGTCTCTACCCGGGACGGCAGGATATTCCCTCGTACCAGAGGGGGGCGTGGTCATGTGGGGAGTAGCTCTCGAGCTCCAGTTCCAGGAGACGGTGAGTCGGAGGCGGGATCGAGTCATTTATGAGGAGGCCGGGATAGCCTCGGGCTCGACAAGGATTTGGCAGCTCTGACGACGCCTTTGTGCTTCTGCCCAGGAAGAGGGCGAGGACTGACCCTTAGGCATGGGGCCTACTGTTGATGATGATGATTTTACTGCTTCTTTTCTTTATTTCTTTTCTTGTACTTTTCTCTTTTGATAGATAGAGTACCATGTACTGCCGCAGGCAGGTTTTTTGTTTTCCGCAAACTATGTATTCGAAAAAGATGATATGAAACGAACTTTTGTTTGAAAAGAATGTTACATTTGTCTATCTTTGCGTATTTCATACTTTACACTGCACTGCATCATTCTACACCTCAAATGTAAATGATATTAATTTGTTATCTGATGATTTGAACACTTGCACGGTGATAATCAAACAACCAGTCAACTAAACCGCAAGACAGCTCATACAAACCATTGCTCAATCCGAACACACAGCCCATACTCTGCTGAGGGCTAATCTGCTGGGGATTGATCTGCATTTAGCCCATAACTCAGTATTTGGTTCATTCTGCACACAGCAAACCCTGAACAAATAGGTCCAATCTGACAAGACGGATCACAAAACTGACACGGTTGCAGTTGAAATACACTCAAATGCCCCAAATTTTCCCTTCCCTTCTCTTGCTTTGCACGGATGTTAGAGAATGGCACAGCATTCCGAGCACAAACGATTACTTTTTGAAAGAGGATGGGTTTTCAACCAGGGTACCGAGCCTAATCACAGAACACGGCGAGGCAGACTCAAACCAAGAAACAAAAAGGCACACGACCTAACACAACGAGACATACTCGGGAAAGACTCAAGACTAAGTTGAGACTGACAAATCAAAAGACACGACACACAGACGCATTTGAAAACAAAAGATCTTGAGGAGCCAATTCTTCCGGGCAAGTTTCCCACCCCCTCTGATTTGTGACTCTCACATCACTCGGCCTTCAAGCTCGGTTTTTCTCAAAAAACCCTTCTCTCACTTTTCTCTCAACTTACTCCTCTCTATTCTTCAATCTCTCATTTTTGCATCCCTCCCCAGGGTGAATGACAGATGAATAGGAAGTAGCGGGTTCACGCCCGACGTAGCTAGCTTGCAGCCACTTCTTCTGGCGAATAAAGCGCCTCTCGGGCAATCAGGTTAACGGGGGGGAGACAGAGGACCTGACTCAATCGTGCCCCTAGTTCGTCATTTTGACCATTTTTGTTTTCTAAAACAGCTCTGACCAAAATGAGAGTTAGATTAACACACTTATTCAATTTTTGATTTGAAAATCATGCGAATCAAGCTGTGAGCACTGAAAATTTTCCCCTCTTGGGTCCAATCATGGTCCAATTTTGAAAATGGAATAGTTTTCGAGAAAGTAAGTCAACCTCAGTGAAAATTTTCAAAAACTATTTTTTGCAAACAATCAATGCTCAACGAGCGTAGAACTTACCCTCGAGATATGCAACCTCGGATCGAAGGCAATGGAAAATTGCCCCTGGCTTAAAGGGGGAGAAGGCAACGGAAAGTTGCCCCTGGTTTGAACATAACTCAGGGCAACTTATGGCAATGGAGGGCAACGGAAAGTTGCCCCTTGTTTGGATGATGCCACGGCATGTTGTAAGCCAGTCTTTGTTGACGACGGTCGGATCCCCGGACACGGAGGAGTCGAAGACGGCTTGAATCAATATGTGGACACAGTCACCTGGAAGATGTCGGTGGTTTGGCTTCAAGAGGAAGTTAATCACGCGGCTCCGGGTTACTGCAATCAAGATATCGGATTCGGAGGAGGCAAAACTGATCAAAACCATGACATGGCCTGAGACGCTATGGAAGCGCTGGGGGCTGGACTTCAAGGTGAAGTTGCCTACGTATCCCAAACATGGGAATCAAGCCTTACGTAGTTCCGGTTAGGGTACACTCGGGTATTTTAACCTTTACTATTTTTAGGCTCTAACTTTTGCCAAGGTGCCCAATGCGGGTTTTCGACCTTGCGAGCTATGTTTTTCGTTTTCATTCTTTTTCTTTCTATTCTAATATTTTCTTTTTTCCCTTTTTCTTCTTCTTTTTTTTTTTGCATTTCTTTTGATATACATTTTTTGCATTTTTTTTTTTTTTGTATTGTTTCTTTGCTCTAACTTTTGCCTGTGTCGCCCTTCCGGGTTTTCGGCCCAGCGAGCCTCTCAAGGGGTAAAAGTGTAGCATGCCCATGCCAAATGGTTTTGAGATTGAAGCCTCTCTGTATCTGGGAGAACGGCTATTGTGTTGATTTGCAGAAAGGTCCATCACGGCTACTTCCCGAGCTTTGCTTGGTGAGATTTGATCTTCCTGATCGGACTCTGATGCCTCTTGCTCGAGGGCTGCTTTGAACTGGGCCATACAGACGTCGCATTGATAGCTATCGTTTGAACATTCTGGATGCTGGTCCAAGGTTTGAAAATAGGGGGGGTCGAGTCTCGAGGCTGAGAGCGATCCTAAGCTGCGTAATCTCGAGAACGGTCCCACACAGGTCTTCGCAAGACTACGCAAAATATCTTGTTTTTGAAAGTTTTTAAGAAGGCGACGATTTGCTCGTGCCGAAGACAGTGGAACCAATCTGGATCAAGGCTAGGGTCCTTCTCAGTACTCACGCCGACAAGCATGATTTCATTCATTAAGGGCTTAGCATGCCTCTCTTTCTCTCAATTTGATCAAAGTTTTGCAAATCCCGAGGAATTCCTCCCTCTTTGTTTTTATCACCAAGATGTTCAAAAAGGTTTTGAAAAGCTTAGGTCAAAACAATAATTTTAAGGCACAAAAGAGCGGTGGAATGCCTTTGTCACCCCATTCAATTCTCTCGCACAACTAGCCCAACATAAATAGTGCGGGATCACGATAGTCATTTTGTTTCATTCGGGTTCCCTAGATGTAAACTGCTCCACTACAGAGGTAGACCCAAAAAGAAAGCAAAAAGAAGTAATTACAAAACAAAATGGTGCTCGAGGCAACAACCCCGAAGTCACCTAGTATTCTTATACAAAAGAGGAACTGACTCATTACAATTAGACAGACCCTTAAGCAAAAAGGACTGACTCAAAACAATGAGACTGACTCGATACCCAAGTCAGGTTTTTACAAAACTAGCATCGGTAGGTGCTCAAAAATGCGCGCCAAACGCCATATCCAAAAATGTACCAGATATTGCCCGCAGGCAGCTGAATCCCAATTACATACTCGCAGTATCGGTGTCCTCGGTATCTGTGTCCTCACAATCCAAGAACTCTGTAGTGACTGACTTAGCCGAGGTAGGCGGGAGGATGACCTTGTTATCAATCAAGTCCTGTACCTCATGACGGAGGCGGAAGCAATTATCGGTAGTGTGGCCAGACTGTTGATGGTACGCACAGTACTGAGTGGCATCATGGCCTGCTGGAAGGGGTTTGGGGAGTGGCTTAGGATCGAGGGGTGTAAGATGCCCCTTTTTGGTCAAGATCAGGAGTGCCCTAGACAAAGGCATGTAAAGAGGATGGAAGGCCCTGCGCCCTCGGGGCAGGTACTTTGGAGCCTGAACGCTCTTGCTAGATGCACTAGCGAACGGGTCAGCAGGTGCGGCCTTAGATTTCTGATTCTTCCCAAATGCAAGGCCGAGCGGAAGAACCTTCTTGGCATGACGGGGCTATCCATTCTCTGATTGATCGAATCGCCTCAGCGGAGTGGGAAAACATCATC
Organism: Camellia lanceoleosa; assembly: GCA_025200525.1. Taxonomy (NCBI): domain Eukaryota; kingdom Viridiplantae; phylum Streptophyta; class Magnoliopsida; order Ericales; family Theaceae; genus Camellia; species Camellia lanceoleosa. The sequence continues at coordinate 45,084,810 of CM045762.1, read as the reverse complement.
CACAATTTTGGTTACAATCGCGGATACTGTTGTTTGCTCATTTCCGGCTTTCAAAGCTGGGCCCTACGCAGCTTGTTCCAATGGTCGGCATCTTCCTTTACTTTGTCTTTGCCTCGCCTCACCGTGAGAGGTTTGGGTTGGTCTGTACATCATGTTGTGGGTGGAGGTCATCTCCGACTGATTGAGCTCGATCACAATCCGTCCCAGTATCGGGGGCTCCTGGGGTTCAAAATTTCCAGCATACGGTGCAACGGGTGGCGAGGGTGACATTCCGTAAGCGAGATCCGCCACGGACCTCCGGAGATCGCCTATCATTCCAATTACCTCGAATGTAGTGGGCCAGCGAGCCTGATAGAATTGAGGGGACCAGATTGGGTGTGCACCGGGCGACCTAGGCGGATGCGGCATGTCAACAGTAGCCTCATCTTGTGGGGTGGTCCTTGACTCAGCGCGGCCGTCATGACCACAATCTCTTCGAAGTTACGCATCATGTTCGGTCTGCCTCGGCAAGGAGAAGACACTAGCCATTCTCGACTTAACTCTCTGAATCTCTAAATCAAACGGAAAACAAGCGAGATTTCATTTCAAACAGATCAAACACGGTGTAGTCGAACAACTGCACTCTACTACTGAACACTGTTCCCCAAAATCACTGTCCCAAATCTGAATCTGATACCCGCAGACATAACTGATTCTCAAAACATCGATCTTGGTGCCCTCGGGCGGATGCCTGCACCAAACTGGTATATGCATTCCCTGTAGAGATATACTCTAAAAGCACATAGCAAGTAAATGAGAGCCAATACACCCCTATGTTGGGGTAGGGTTTCCCTGTCCTATTTTGTCAGGAGCTAGGGTTTCACTACGCACACAGCGGTTTCAAACAACCTATATCGGGTAAGCAACCTGTCCTAGTTTGGAATGGTCACTACGGATTCCGACTATGCAACTAGGTCGAATGGTCCAAAAGGGTGCCCCGGTAAAACCGGGGTTTGTGTTCCCATACTGGCAGAGCCCGCAACCGGTCAGCCTTATGGACATGCCTTGACAAGACAAGCCTCCAGCAAACCGCTCAGGAATAGCAGATGGCCAACACGGTGTCCTAGGCGCACCAATGCACATGCAATGCAAAGAAACACATAAGTGTAGTCAAAACAGGATATCACGAGTTCGAGTCAAGCTCTCTAAAATCCCCAGCAGAGTCGCCAGAAACTGTAGCACGTCCCGCGGGGGACCTCGCGCTACAGTTCGGACTCCCTTTTGTGTCGCGGTTCTAAATCTGAACCAAAGAGTCCAAATCCGGCAAATCGTTTGAGAAAACAGATTTTTGAAAAGTAGTGCCAAACATGGACTGCTTTGCCAGATTACAGAGTCGCCACCTAAATATTTTTAAAAGAGGGAATTTAGGAAACCCTGACTCGGTGCCGAAGGCCACATGTCCGTCATCACCAAAGTGGTCTTGGCTCAGGAACTTGGGTACGATTGGGGAAGGTCAGCTATGAGCACCCCCTTTCGCCCGGTCCGAAGACCGGCCTCTACTAACCGTGATATCCGTTTTTGAAAACATTACATGCTCTTATTCCGGTTATTAGCCTAGAATTACTATGTTATGCGCACAGCAAACAAGTATAGACTAGATCGCCTAATTTGGGAATAAACATTGCATATCCGTTTTGTCTCGAAAAACGCATTAGTTTTTGCTACTCGCAAGTAGGCTAAAATTCGGATTTCAACGAGTTATTCCAACTCAAACAATCCAACCTCCACCCACAGGCATTCAAACAGTTTATCACATAAGCACTTAGCCACATGGTAAGCATACTGTCATGGTAAACATTCGCACGCATGCGATATGCTAAAGCATAAAAAACTTACATCGTACTCCGTGCCAAAACAACAAACTAGTTAGCAAACATGCATGACCTAGTTCATGTTAAGTGGCTAATGCAACACAGGCATAGATGCAATCTAGAGCAGGCTCGGCTGACCCTAAACATGGCATGTGAAATGCTATCACATAGCACGTATTCAATTAGGAATTGAAAATACAATGCAGTTTGTATGATGTACCGAGCCCGGTGCATGTAAACAAATGCATGAATGCACGCATGCATAGCATAAGGTATGCTAAAGATAAGTATGCCCTAATCTACCATCAAAGCAGGTAAATAAAAGGGAGAAAGAAATGGGGGTTGGAAGACATACACCCACTCACACACACTTATTACAATTTGCCCTCGCTCGGAGGGACCAAAAGAATAATACAGATTAATTAACTACGCAAGCTAATTAATTATTACAAATTGACTAAATTAATTAAATAAATAATTAATCTAATTAAAGCAGTAAATGCCTCGGGGGAGGGCTCAAATGCGGCCTTTCGGACTTGCTCGGAATCGCACTACCATGCATGATTTGCCCCTGTTTTCTCTGCTCTCCTCCTCTGAAGGATGCCAAAATCCTGGGAAACCTTCCAGATACACTGAAGATCACCACCGGCTGAGGGGTTTGGCCACCGGCTGCGGGGATTGACCACCGGCTGCAGATGAAGCTATCGGCCACTGATACACTGCCGGTCGGCACTAAATACTGCCGGCCGGCACTTAATTCCTGCAGAACCTGCAACTCACAGCAGCAGAGGGCAAGACTATGCATGGCAAGGCAATTCAAGCAATTTATGCATCAAACACAATCCTTATCATGTTTTGGACTCAAAGGAGGTTGTGCCTCGGTTCCCGGACCACCAATCACGCATTTCCATGCATGATGGCCCTAAGAACCAAGAATGCACCTTCACTTTCAAATGCATGCAAAACACATAGGCACAAAAGGGGTACCAAACCTCTATCAAACTCACTTCAAGAGGCTTGGTATGCATGTTAATGTGGTGCAATCCTAAGCATGTCATCTAGGATGCAAGATGGACAATATGATGCATTTATGCAAGCATACAAACAAGCATATAATACAAGCATGCAATCCAATGGAATAATGGACTTAGACATGAATTAGGCAACCCTAAAAGGCCTAAGATCGATGGCCAAAATGCCTAGAAAATGAGACCAAATGCACACACACATATGCAAGTGTTAAGGCTCAAGACTTAGGCATTCAAAAGCAACTCTCATGCACACTTAAAGAGGCCAAACATGGACTAATAGCATGCATTTAAAACTCTGAAATTCATGTTAAACATGATGCCAAATCATGCAATGAAGCATGCCAAACAAAGCATGCAAATGGCCGAGGCTTAAAGCAAGTCAATAGGGCATTAAACCACACTTAGCACAATCATACATGGCAATATTCAAGCACTTAAAGACAAAGTTTTAACACATAAAACTAAGCCTAAATGACCACCTAGATGGCATCTAGGAAGCATGGGATCTAAGGCATGCAATAAGGCCTAAACATAGAGCACTTAACACAAGCTCTTAAAAGCATTAACAAGGCCACCAAGGCAATCAAACAAGCATGTATGAAGGACTGAAATGGCATGCTAGATGGTTCCAACCATCAAAAATAAAGCAAGCATAGCATACTACATATTCATGCTTTTGAGGCCAACAAGCCAAATACAAAGAGGCTACCAAATTCATGCTAAGATTGGCCAAAATAGCTATGGACAGAGCTAAATCATGGCAAAATAAGCTTACAAGCTTCACAAATCTAAGCTTAAAACATGCTAGAAAATAGGGCAAACAACCTAGACATGTTAAGGCATAAAAGGGGCATTACAAGGCAACTATACTAAGCATGTATAGGAGACCAAAACCAACTTGAAAACATGTTATATCATAGTAATATAAGCATAGAAAACAAGTCAAACAAGCTCAACACACACTCAAGCATAGAGCTCCTTAAGGAAGCAAAATTTGTCCTTTTCAAGGACATCAAGGAGAGGGGGTGGCCCTCTCCTTCTTGAGACTTCAAGGCATGCTCTTCACCACTGAAATCCCTCAAGATTTCAGTGGTGAAGAGATCCTAAGACCAAAGTCTCGGATCTCTCACAAAATGGCACAAAAGGTGGCCTTTTCAAGGCCTAAAGGTGGTCAAAGTTCCTCAAACCACAAAACACTCTTAATATACAATAAAGAGGGTCAAAAATCAGAACTTTTATGTGCCAAACACTAAGCTCAAAAACAGTTCTAAATTAGGTAGAAATGAGTTGCAAAAATGGGGAAAAAAGTGCAAGTTTCTCACCCTTGATGACTACCTTCACAAAGGTTGTGGTTGATGCTTCCTTGAGCTCAAAATCTGTCAAGAACCTCCAAGAACATCCTCTGGAAACTCAGTTGCAAGGAGAGGGTGAAACACTAGGTGTTTTAGTGCAATAGTAAGGCACTAAACACCTAGATTTCAAAGAGAAAGAGAGAGATATGATATATGTATCTAACTTAACCCTAAAAACCAGAGCTCCAGCTCTCTAACAATGTCTAATGCTCTGAAAAATGCTAACCTCAAGCCAAGAGGAAGAGCTTTCCCTCTTATAGAACTTGTAATGACTTACAAGCTAAGCAAGCAAGACTCATCCCCTCCATACACGTGTACGGAGGGGAAGCAAATGCTCAAAAGCTGTCTGAAAATATCTCAGAAAGCAGCTGTAAAGTGGTCGGCTGGGCAAAATGGTCATTTCGCCCAAAATAGTGCCGACCGGCACAATATAGTGCCGGTGACAACTACAGCCGGCCGGTGGCCTCTAGCCACAGCCGGTGGTGTGTAGGGATGCCTCACAAAGCATTCCCTGCCCTTCCAAGGCAAAACACAAGTGTTTGGTGCAAAACCAAACACAAACGGTCGAGTTCGGAGGTCCTGAGGCACGGCGCGCGAGCCGAGAACTCCGGGAACTCCAAACGAACACAAACATGGATAATCACCGAGTGTTCCAACGGTGACGTCCAAGTCTTGAGGACGGTCAAAAATGGCGTGTCTGATTTGCCCCTCTTGTGAGAACTCGAAAGTCATAACAATGGCGGGAGTGAATGTCAAAGCCGAGAGCGACCCATTTTGACAAGGCAAGACTTGGACAAACATACAAAGCGCAAATGGTTGAACTACTTAAAGCCGCCTCGTATCCCTAAGGAATCAAGCCAGCGTAGTTCATGCAGGAGGCACACATGCCAAGGAAAAGATATGCTCCCGTAGGCAGGGGCAAAATGCAACTGAAAATGCAAAAAGCCACGCATAACTTATGATCATGCAAAGAAAGCGGTAATGAAGCACACATGGGACAGTTATAAGCTAACATGCAACAGTCTACACTACAATGTAGAAAGGATGTAAGAGAATTATGCAATTCTCAAAACGTCTCACGCGGAGGATACAATACCTGTGCGGCTCGTCCGGTTGCACCGGCGGTAAATGAGCCGTACATACAATATCGTGCCTGAAAAGAAAGCAAACTTAACAGGTATAATATTGTTAGCAACATGCATGACATATGCAATGCGAATGATGAATGATATGCAATATATACAAAACTATGTATGAATAATGCAAATGAAAATGTGGTGCAATTAAAACTAATGCGAACTACATACAGGGCAATTGAATCAGGATTCAAACCGGGCGGTTGAAACCACACAAATGTCAAATAGATTGATGGAGGTAACAAGTTCGTGTCCCATAGAGCGATGTCGATCTATGAGGAATACGCGAACACCGTGTCCCATAGAGCGATGTCGATCTATGAGTAATACGCACGGACGCAAGAACAAGTATTGAGTGGAATGACATAAGTGGGGAAATGACCCGCTGGGGTGAGAATAATGATCCTAATGCCGGACGCAATGACTACACTACAATGTAATGGAAATGCATACAATGGGTATGGCAGGCGTGCCAAACCGTATTCGCCTAGGAAAGGCATGCACGCATACAAGCGCCATGTCTAACACGAAAAGGTGCGCAACCTCAATCCAACATACCAGCGTGGAGTAGGCGCGATACACATGCAGGACTATGCTTCAACGTGAAGAGTAAGGGTACATACCAGACCAAGCTTAACAAGGAAAGGCGCAAGCCATAGATGGAAGATGATGCAGTGGGATGCATGCGATGGAATAGATACAATGGATATGGCACGCGGGCCAAACCTAATCTTGCCTAGGAAAGACATGTACACATACAACTCATGTCTAACAGCCATAGATGGAAGATGATGCAGGAATGCATGCAGCTACAATGCAATGGAAATGGATATTTTGGAAATGCATGACATATGGACTATACTACAATGATGATGCATGACATATGCATGTGTTTGTTTTTTTTTGAATGCAATGCATGACATATGCAATATTTACAAATGATGCATGATAATGCATGTTGATGCAATGGCTACGATTGCGATTTCCCTATCTTACCAAGCAGGCGATATACTAGGTTGGTTCATTATCGAGTTGAGGCGTAACACGCCGCCTCAACCTATGGGGCTTCCATCTGATTTCAAGCCGAGGGTACATCCAGGTATTTAAACCGGACTTTAGTCTCGGAAATTCGAACCTTTGCGTTCTAGGCATAAGCCATTCAAACTCTAGTTTTCACCGTCCCATTGGTCTTCTAGGAACTCACATAACCAGAGGCGGTGGCTTTACCGGACCACGAAAGTCGTTAAGACACGACAAACACCAAAGGAATTGCACCTTGAGAGGATTTAAGGTCTCCTAGACGGGATGTATAAATGCAAATGGCGTGTTTAAGGTCTCGCCGGACCTAGGGGGGCAACCGATGAGGTGCGCTAAACAATGCGATGGAATGCATGCCAAATGCAATGAGGTGCACACCTTAATGCACCGAAGGTTTTTCACCTCCCGAGGATTTAAGGTCTCCTAGACCGTGCGTGTTTAAGGTCTCGCCAGACCAGGGACAACTGTTACACAATACTTTAAGTGTATGCGATGCAAATGGGGCAAATGAGACGTGCATGTCTCAAAAGATGGAAAATGGAGTGCAATGAGGGTGCGCTAAGCGGCGCGATGAAATGCATGCCAAATGCAATGAGGGGCAACTCTAGTGCACCAAAGGTCTTGCACCTCCAGAGGATTTAAGGTCTCCTAGACCGCAATAAAATGCAAAACGAGGCACGCGCACCTCGAAATGCGATGAAATGCGAAATGAGGCATACGTACCTCATTTGATGGAAAATGAAGTGCAAAACGAGGCGTACGTGCCTCGAGATGCAATGAAATGCGAAATGAGGCACACGTACCTCATTTGATGGAAAATGAAGTGCAAAACGAGGCGTACGTGCCTCGAGATGCAGTGAAATGCGAAATGAGGCACACGTACCTCATTTGATGGAAAATGAAGTGCAAAACGAGGCGTACGTGCCTCGAGATGCAGTGAAATGCGAAATGAGGCACACGTACCTCATTTGATGGAAAATGAAGTGCAAAACGAGGCGTACGTGCCTCGAGATGCAGTGAAATGCGAAATGAATGTAATGAGGTGCACCTTAATGCACCGAAGGTCTTGCACCTCCCGAGGATTTAAGGTCTCCTGGACCGCGCGTGTTTTTGGTCCCGCCAGACCGTGCGTGTTTTTGGTCCCGCCGGACCCGGGGGCGTGTTTAAGGTCCCGCCGGACCCGGGGCAAAATGAAATGCACATGAGGCACGCGTACCTCATGGGATGGAGAATGAAATGCAAAACAAAGTACGTGAGGTAATACACCTCATGTGACTCAAGGTGAAATGCAAAATGAAACACGTGAGGTAGTACACCTTATGTGACTCAAAATGAGATGCAAGATGAAGGAGTACGACACGCATGCCGCATGACAATGCAAAATGGTGCAAGTCGCAAGAGACGTGCAAGATGGCGCGATGCGTTAGACAACGCGAGTGCAGAAAACAGTGCGATTGAATGCATGCCAAATGCAATATGATGCGCAAGATAGCGCGATGCGTTTAGACAACGCGCATGGGGCAACTTTTGAATCCCTGTAAACGACAAAAGGATACGAAAGGATACAATCTTCGCTTGAATTTGAGCGTCACGCACAGTAGAGACGGTCCGAAGTCAAAACGGAGGCCGGTTGAGCATCGGGGATGCATTTTCTTGTACTTTCTTGAGCTATGAAGACCCAAAACTCCTCAATTTGCCTAAACAGGGCCTTGGGAACACCACCGGCTGGGTGGGGTGGTCACCGGCTGCCACCGGCTGCATGAACTCATCTATCGGCACAAAAATGTGCCGACCGGCACAAAATAGTGCCGGCAAAAATAGTGATCGAGGCGGTTTGACAATTTGCCTCGGGTTTTATAAAATAGGGTTCCTAAACCCTATTTTCTTCACTTCACCGCGAAAACTCCTCCTCTCTCTCTCTAGAGTGTTTTCCTTTGATTTTTCGCCCGATTTCTTCGCGTTTTACACCCATTTTAAATCGTCGGATTCGCGATATTCTTCACGTTTCGGACATTTTGAACCGAACAAAATTTCATTTCGGTGTTCTTTTCACCATTTTCGCCTCTTCGGGACTTGTTCCTTCGGTTTCTCTTCATTCTCGTGCCTTTTCCTCTTCCGCCTTCCGGCCATTTCCGACCCTCTCGGGGTTGACTTTGTCGATTGACTTTTCGTATTCGGCCCATTTTTCTTTTCGGCTATTTTTCTCATCTCCATTGCCATGGCGATGATATTCCACATGTCGGGACTCCCGGACCATGAGATGGACCGGTCGAGCTCCTCCATTGGCGGCGCCCATTCGATCGGCGACCTATCGCCGACCATCCGTGCTACCACGATGGACTTCGCCATTTCAGCGGCTTCGGCAGGCTTTGGATCCGAGCTTCTGGCTGCGAGCGGCCTCCACTTGTCTTTTGGCGTCGCCGAGGTAACATTCTTGTCTTTTATTTTCTGCAATGTAGGATTTTCTGTCAACTGCCATAGCTAACTGAACCCATTACTTGCTTAATTCTGATGCGCTGAACCGTAGTCGATTGTAGACAAACTCACTACTGACACCTGTTTAGGACCGGCGCACATGCACATACACTGCACTAGCCCCAAGCACACAAACACACGGCATGCGTCGCCGCGCTTCGCCGACACCGCGCTTATTTGAATCTGGCTTCGCCGCATGCTAGATTTGCACAAAACTACACCAACACAGCGGACACATCACACGTTGTAGTTCTTTGAAACATACCGAGACACGGCTTCTATTTGAGCGTTGAAAAGCACGCACACCTTTGTTTACACCAATCCTCATAGAACCTTGACATGTCACAGACCGTAGCCCACCCAGTGGTAAGCTGAAACCCGATATCTGCTTGAATCTGAAAAATGTACACACATGCACCAAGTTCGCACTGGGGCATCTAAAACCTGTGACGCATCATGCGCTTTGTAGTTTTCTTGTAAGCACACGGTGCCGGTTTACGTTTGAATTTTGGACTTGTATATGCTAGACTTGTATTGTTGCATATCTTCATATGGCTTTGCAATTTCTTGACTCTGAGGAGACTCCCATACTCTCCGTGGGTATGGGAACATTACGCTTCATGAGTGAATGCCGTACTGACGCCGTTAGCCGCATTGTGGATCGGGCGGCGGTACCTTCTGCGAGGACTTTCGGACTCTCTGCTTGCGGACCTCTTCTTGCGCTCTGGCGAGAGGTGGTGGGACACCACCGATTCTTTTCATCTATCGGCGGCAGGGGACATAGCGATGACCCCTTATGACTTCTCGATGCTCACGGCATCGGGGTGAAAGTGATCCGATCCCCCGACCTGAACATGGGCGAGTGGATCGCGCTCGAGTTCATTTGCTCGGCGCCGCCACTTGTTAAATCGAGGTTACGTCGCTACTCTGGTTCGAGTGCGATTTAGTCACGGACCATCTTTGGTGGGCCTTGACTCGATGACCCAGGCTGCCGAGAGATATCTTGCGGCTTTCTCATGTTTTCTTTGGGGACCACCCTGTTTGCCGGCCAAGGCGAACCAGTGCCTCTCTGCCTCCTCGGCGCCTTGGTGGGCGTCCGAGGATTGTCTTGATATATTTGGGTGGCGGCTCTGGCCACCCTTCACGGTTATATGAGCTCGGTCTCGTGGCGTGAGCGTTGCTAGGGAGCTCTTGGCGAGCACAGGAGGTATGTCTTCTTCTCTCTGCTTTTCATTTACATTTCTGTACTTTACGTACTCTGTACCTTTGCACTGCTTGTTATGCGTATCTTGTACACACAGCACACATATACGCTTTATCTTGTTGTACTGCTGTTCTGCTTGTACACCTGCTCAACACAATACACAACCTGCGGCTCTGTTATTTACGCTTTATTACGTGCTTTGCTTTATTACGATAATCATCTTGGCGTCTGTTTTGCGGTTGTGGGTGTCGCCTACTTTCCCGAGCTAGAGCGATCTGGGAGGCGGAGACCCCTCTGGTCGTCCCCTTCTCTCGCCGTTCTGACAGGCGATGTGTCCGAGACCGGGACACTTTAGCTTCTCTGGTCGTTTCTTGACACCATCACCCCTTTGAGGTATGTTTTACTTCTGATCCGTTTTAAGCTTCGCTTTCATGCGTACATTTATATCGATAGATAATCAAGCGTATTTCATTTGGTCACTGGCGGCCTTGGGCTCCACTCCCACGGTGATCTGAGATAGGTATCTTGGCGCCATCGAGACCTCGCTCTGGGATTCTCTGGAGGGCCGGTTTGTCGAACTGGTACAGGTGGCGCTTCTTGCGTCGGACCACAGGATTGCGGAAGCGAATAGTTCGATCCACCCTCCGAGCACATGAGGGACAGAGAGGTTTTACGTGCGGCAGATGGAGGACTACACCCTTGGTGGGCCATAGATGTGGATGCCCTCTGAGGCGAGGCGACTATTCGAGTATGTCCGGACCTTCTTGATCTGGCCTCTGGCCGGGCTCCGAGTGATCGGTGAGACCCACGGCGCCAGCCAGGCGAGCAGGAGGCGAGGCGGGGCCATCACGGAGGGCTCGAGCTCATGGCGGGAGAAGTGCGAGAGGGGCGAGGGGCGGTGGCCCGCTCTACCTACTATGTTGACTTATAGGGGCGAGTGGGGAGACCTACCAGATCCTTTGCTCCTCCTCCGGTGATCATGAGTTGGTGGCATTCTGACTTGCCTCGGTATGTATTACTTTATTTACGCATCTTGCATTGTCATTTCAGTTCATTTAGATATCCTGAGAATCTTGATGTATTTAATACTTTTGCGAGCTTCCTCAGAGTATACCCGTCGATGCTGTGGAGTGAATGCCTCCTTGATGGGGATCTTTGCGGCGGACTCTCGGCAGCTTTGGCCGTCTGACTTCTTAGGTATGTTCTCTTGACCACGATCTCAAATCATACTACATTTCGCACAATCTACTATCTTTGCACAAAAATCGATAAGCGCTCACGGTCTTCATACATTGTACTCATACCTGCTTGCATTCTGTCTTGATAAAGCGCTCACGGCATTCACACCTTTGCACTTATACCTGCATCTTGCAGCGATAAAGCGCTCACAATTTTACGATGTGTTTGTTCTCTGTATTTTCACCTCCTTTCCGATCCCTCCGATGGGTGACCTTTGCTCGGTGAGCCTCCGTCTCTACGGGATGGCGGGATATTCCCTCGTGCGAGAGGGGCGTGGTCATGTGGGAGTAGCTCTCGAGCTCGAGTTCGAGGAGATGGTGAGTCGGGCGGGGGCCGAGTCATTGCTTGGAGGCCGGGGCGGCTCGGGCTCGGGCTCGGCGATGGCAGCTCGGCAGCGCCTTTGTGCTTACTGCCGGGAAGAGGCGAGGCCGACCCTTAGGCATGGGGCCTCTTGTTGATGATGATGATTTTCTGCTTCTTTTCTTTATTTCTTTTCTTGTACTTTTCTCTTTTGATAGATAGAGTACCATGTCTTTGCCCTTGAGTTTTTTTTTCCGCATAAACTATGTATTGAAAAAGATGATATGAAACGAACTTTTGTTTGAAAAGAATGTTACATTTGTCTATCTTTGCGTATTTCATACTTTACCTTGCCTTTGCATCATTCTACACCTCAAATGTAAATGATATTAATTTGTTATCGATGATTTGAACACTTGCCGGTGATAATCAAACAACCAATCAACTAAACCGCAAAGGCGGCTCATACAAACCATTGCTCAATCGAACACACGGCCCATACTCTGCTGAGGCTAATCTGCTGAGGATTGATCGCATTTAGCCCATAACTTCGATTTGGTTCATTACGCACCACAAACCACGAACAAATAGGTCCAATCGACAAGGCGGATCACAAAAGCGACACGGTTGCGGTTGAAATACACTCAAATGCCCCAAATTTTCCCTTCCTTCTCTTGCTTTGCACGGATGTTAGAGAATGGCACGACATTCGAGCACAAGCGATTACTTTTGAAAGAGGATGGGTTTTCAACGAGTGCCGAGCCTAATCACTGAACACGGCGGACTCAAACCAAGAAACAAAAAGGCACACGACCTAACACAACGAGACATACTCGGGAAAGACTCAAGACTAAGTTGAGGCCGACAAATCAAAAGACACGACACCTGACGCATTTGAAAACAAAAGATCTTGAGGAGCCAATTCTTCCAGCAAGTTTCCCACCCCCTCTGATTTGTGACTCTCACATCACTCGGCCTTCAAGCTCGGTTTTTCTCAAAAAACCCTTCTCTCACTTTTCTCTCAACTTACTCCTCTCTATTCTTCAATCTCTCATTTGTGCATCCCTCCCCAGGGTGAATGACAGATGAATAGGAAGTAGCGGGTTCACGCCCGACGTAGCTAGCTTGCGACCACTTCTTACAGCGAATAAAAGCGCCTCTCGGGCAATCGAGGTTAGCAGAGGCAGAGGACTGACTCAATCGTGCCCCTAGTTCGTCATTTTGACCATTTTTGTTTTCTAAAATAGCTCTGACCAAAATGAGAGTTAGATTAACACACTTATTCAATTTTTGATTTGAAAATCATGCGAATCAAAATTTGTGAGCCTTGAAAATTTTCCCCTCTTGGGTCCAATCATGGTCCAATTTTGAAAATGGAATAGTTTTTAGAAAGTAAGTCAACCTCGGTGAAAATTTTCAAAAACTATTTTTTGCAAACAATCAATGCTCAACGGCGTAGAACTTACCCTCGAGATATGCAACCTCGGATCGAAGGCAATGGAAAATTGCCTGGCTTAAGGGGAGAAGGCAGCGGAAAGTTGCCTGGTTTGAACATAACTTCGGGGCAACTTATGGCAATGGAGGGCAGCGGAAAGTTGCCTTGTTTGGATGATGCCACGGCATGTTGTAAGCCGATCTTTGTTGGCGGCGGTCGGATCCGGACACGGAGGAGTCGAAGGCGGCTTGAATCAATATGTGGACCTGATCACTGGAAGATGTCGGTGGTTTGGCTTCAAGAGGAAGTTAATCACGCGGCTCAAGATTCTTGCAATCAAGATATCGGATTCGGAGGAAGCCAGTCAAAACCATGACATGGCACGAGGCGCTATGGAAGCGTTGAAATTTGGACTTCAAGGTGAAGTTGCCTATGTATCCCAAACATGGGAATCAAGCCTTACGTAGTTCCGGTTAGGGTACACTCGGGTATTTTAACCTTCACTATTTTTAGGCTCTAACTTTTGCCAAGGTGCCCAATGCGGGTTTTCGACCTTGCGAGCTATGGTTTTCGTTTTCATTCTTTTTCTTTCTTCTTTTTTTTTTGCATTTCTTTTGATATACATTTTTTGCATTTTTTTTTTTGTATTGTTTCTTTGCTCTAACTTTTTGCAGGTGCCCTTAGGGTTTTCGGCCAGTGAGCCTCTCAAGGGTAAAAGTGTAGCATGCCCATGCCAAATGGTTTTGAGATTGAAGCCTCTCTGTATCGGGAGAAGCGGCTATTGTGTTGATTTGCGAAAAGGTCCATCACGGCTACTTCGAGCTTTGCTTGGTGATTTGATCTTCTGATCGGACTCTGATGCCTCTTGCTCGATTTTGCTTTGAATAGGCCATCTGACGTCGCATTGATAGCTATCGTTTGAACATTACGGATCTTTGGTCAAGGTTTGAAAATAGGGAATCGAGTCTCGGTGAGGCGATCTAAATGCGTAATCTCGAAACGGTCCCACAGTCTTCGCAAGACTACATAAAATATCTTGTTTTTGAAAGTTTTTAAGAAGGCGACGATTTGCTCGTGCCGAAGACAGTGTGGAACCAATCTGGATCAAGGCTAGGGTCCTTCTCAGTACTCACGCCGACAAGCATGATTTCATTCATTAAGGGCTTAGCATGCCTCTCTTTCTCTCAATTTGATCAAAGTTTTGCAAATCCCGAGGAATTCCTCCCTCTTTGTTTTTATCACGCGGTGTTCAAAAGGTTTTGAAAAGCTTAGGTCAAAACAATAATTTTAAGGCACAAAAGCGGTGGAATGCCTTTGTCACCCCATTCAATTCTCTGGCACAACTAGCCCAACATAAATAATGCGGGATCACGATAGCAGCATTTGTTTCATTCGGGTTCCCTAGATGTAAGCGGCTCCACAGCGGTAGACCCAAAAAGAAAGCAAAAAGTAATTACAAAACAAAATGGTGCTCGAGGCAACAACCCGAAGTCACCTAGTATTCTTATACAAAAGAGGCGACTCATTACAATTAGGCAGACCCTTAAGCAAAAGGATGACTCAAAACAATGAGGCAGACTCAAGACAAATCAAAAATGACTCGACACCCAAGTCGGGTTTTACAAAACTAGCATCGGTAGGTGCTCAAAATCTTGGCGTAAGCGCCATATCCAAAAATGTACGGATATTGCCCATGAGCTTTGAATCCCAATTACATACTCGCAGTATCGGTGTCCTCGGTATCTGTGTCCTCACAATCCAAGAACTCTGTAGTGACTGACTTGGGCGAGGTAGGCGGGAGGATGACCTTGTTATCAATCAAATCCTGTACTTCATGCGGCGGAAGCAATTATCGATAGTATGGCGGTGTTGATGGTACGCCTGATCTTGAGTGGCATCATGGCTTTCTTTGGAAGGGTTTGGGGAGTGGCCTAGGATCGAGGGTGTGAGATGCCTTTTGGTCAAGATCAGAGTGCCTAGACAAAGGCATGTAAAGAGGATGGAAGACCTGCGCCCTCGGGCGGTACTTTGGAACTGACGCTCTTGCTAGATGCACTGAGCAGATTCGTGAGTGCGGCCTTAGATTTCTGATTCTTCCCAAATGCAAGGCTGGGAGCGGGAAGAACTGTCTTGGCATGACGGGGCCTGTCCCGATTCTCTGATTGACTGGAACTGCCCTCAGGCGGAGTGGGGAAAACATCATCCACAATTTTGGTTACAATCGCGGATACCTGTTGTTTGCTCATTTCCCCGGCTTTCAAAGCCTGGACTGCCCACAGCAGTTGTTCCACGGGGTCGGCATCTTCCTTTACTTTGTCTTTGCCTCTGGCCTCAGCCTGGTGAGAGGTTTGGGTTGGTACTGGTACATCACTGTTGTGGGTGGAGGTCATCTCCGACTGATTGAGCTCGATCACAATCCGCCCCAGTATCGGGGGCTCCTGGGGTTCGAAGTTTCCAGCATATGGTGCAACCGGTGGCGAGGTTGACATTAAAATGGCGAGATCCGCCCACGGACCTCTGGAGATCGCCTATCATCCCCATTAACTCGAATGTAGTGGGCTCATGAGCTTTGATAGAATTGAGGGTCAGTTGGGTGTGCGGCAGGCGACCTAGGCGGATGCGGCATATCAACGATAGCTTCATCTTGTGGGGTGGTTCCTTGACTCGGCGGCCGTCATGACCACAATCTCTTCTGAGTTCTGCATCATGTTCAGTCCTGCCTCAGCGACGAGAAGACACTAGCTGTTCTGACTCAACTCTCTGAATCTCTGAACTGAAACGGAAAACAAGCGACATTTGACCCCAAGCAGATCAAACACGGGTGTAGTCGAACAAGCGCACTCTACTCTTGAACACTTGTTCCCCAAAGTCAACATCCCCAAATCTGAATCGATACCATGAGATATAAGCGATTCTCAAAACAACGTCTTGGTGCCCTCGGGCGGATGCCAGACCATAAGTGGTATATGCATTCCCTGTAGAGATACACTCTAAAAGCACATAGCAAGTAAATGAGAGCCAATACACCCCTATGTTGGGGTAGGGTTTCCCTGTCCTATTTTGTCAGGAGCTAGGGTTTCGCTACGCATGCAGCGGTTTCAAACAACCTATATCGGGTAAGCAACCTGTCCTAGTTTGGTATGGTCACCACGGATTCCGACTATGCAACCAGGTCGAATGGTCCAAAAAGGGTGCCCCGGTAAAACCGGGGTTTGTGTTCCCATCTTTGGCGAGCCATAGCCGGTCGACCTTATGGACATGCCTTGACAAGACAAGCCTCCGACAAACCGCTCGGGGAATAGCGGATGGCCAACACGGTGTCCTAGGCGCACCAATGCACATGCAATGCAAAGAAACACATAAGTGTAATCAAAATAGGATATCACGAGTTGAGTCAAGCTCTCTAAAATCCCAATGAGTCGCCAGAAGCGTAGCACGTCCATGAGGACCTCGCGCTGATTCGGACTCCTTTTGTGTCGCGGTTCATCTGAACCAAGAGTCCAAATCGGCAAATCGTTTGAGAAAGCAGATTTTTGAAAAGTAGTGCCAAACATGGTGCTTTGCGGATTCTGATCGCCACCTAAATATTTTTAAAAGGGAAATTTAGGAAACCACGACTCGGTCTTAAGGCCACATAAAATCATCACCAAAGTGGTCTTGGCTCGGGAGCTTAGAGTGCGATCGGGGAAGGTCACTATGAGCACCCCTTTCGCGGTCAGAAGACCGGCCTCTACTAAGTGATATCCGTTTTTGAAAACTTTACATGCTCTTATTCGGTTATTAGCCTAGAATTACTATGTGATCGCCTGACAAACAAGTATAGACTAGATCGCCTAATTTGGAAATAAACATTGCATATCCGTTTTGTCTCGAAAAACGTGTTAGTTTTTGCTACTACAAGTAGGCTAAAATTCGGATTTCAACGAGTTATTCCAACTCAAACAATCCAACCTCCACCCACAGGCATTCAAACAGTTTATCACATAAGCACTTAGCCACATGGTAAGCATACTGTCATGGTAAACATTCGCACGCATGCGATATGCTAAAGCATAAAAAACTTACATCGTACTCCGTGCCAAAACAACAAACTAGTTAGCAAACATGCATGACCTAGTTCATGTTAAGTGGCTAATGCATCACAGGCATAGATGCAATCTAGAGCAGGCTCGGCTGACCCTAAACATGGCACGTGAAATGCTATCACATAGCACGTATTCAATTAGGAATTGAAAATACAATGCAGTTTGTATGATGTACCGAGCAGGTGCATGTAAACAAATGCATGAATGCGCATGCATTGCATAAGGTATGCTAAAGATAAGTATGCCCTAATCTACCATCAAAGAAGGTAATTAAAAAGGCAGAAAGAAATGGGGATTGGAAGACATACACCCACTCACACACTTATTACAATTTGCCCTCGCTCGGAGGGACCAAAAGAATATACAAAACTGAATAAATAATTAACTATTCTAGCTAATTAAATATTACAAATTGACTAAATTAATTAAATAAATAATTAATCTAATTAGCGATAAATGCCTCGGAAGGAGGGCTCAAATCTGTGGCCTCGGGACTTGCTCGGAATCGCACTACCATGCATGATTTGCCCCTGTTTTCTCTGCTCTCCTCCTCTGAAGGATGCCAAAATCCTGGGAAACCTTCCAGATACACTGAAGATCACCACCGGCTGAGGGGTTTGGCCACCGTGAGGATTGACCACCGGCTCAGATGAAGCTATCGACCCATCGATACATTGCCGGTCGGCACTAAATCTTGCCGGCACTTAATTCTGCAGAACACGCAACTCACAATGAGAGGGCAAGACTATGCATGGCAAGGCAATTCAAGCAATTTGTGCATCAAACACAATCCTTATCATGTTTTGGACTCAAAGGAGGTTGTGCCTCGGTTCCCGGACCACCAATCACGCATTTCCATGCATGATGGCCCTAAGAACCAAGAATGCACCTTCACTTTCAAATGCATGCAAAACACATAGGCACAAAAGGGGTGCTAAACCTCTATCAAACTCACTTCAAGAGGCTTGGTATGCATGTTAATGTAATGCAATCCTAAGCATGTCATCTAGGATGCAAGATGGACAATGGCATGATGCATTTATGCAAGCATACAAACAAGCATATAATACAAGCATGCAATCCAATGGAATAATGGACTTAGACATGAATTAGGCAACTCTAAAGGCCTAAGATCGTTGGCCAAAATGCCTAGAAAATGAGACCAAATGCACACACACATATGCAAGTGTTAAGGCTCAAGGCTTAGGCATTCAAAAGCAACTCTCATGCACACTTAAGAGGCCAAACATGGACTAATAGCATGCATCAAAAACTCTGAAATCCATGTCAAACATGATGCCAAATCATGCAATGAAGCATGCCAAACAAAGCATGCAAATGGCCTAGGCTTAAAAGCAAGTCAATAGGGCATTAAACCACACTTAGCTCAATCATACATGGCAATATTCAAGCACTTAAAGACAAAGTTTTAACACATAAAACTAAGCCTAAATGACCACCTAGATGGCATCTAGGAAGCATGGAATCTAAGGCATGCAATAAGGCCTAAACATAGAGCACTTAACACAAGCTCTTAAAAGCATTAACAAGGCCACCAAGGCAATCAAACAAGCATGTATGAAGGACTGAAATGGCATGCTAGATGGTTCCAACCATCAAAAATAAAGCAAGAATGTCATACTACATATTCATGCTTTTGAGGCCAACAAGCCAAATACAAAGAGGCTACCAAATTCATGCTAAGATTGGCCAAAATAGCTATGGACAGAGCTAAATCATGGCAAAATAAACACAAGCTTCACAGATCTAAGCTTAAAACATGCTAGAAAATAGGGCAAACAACCTAGACATGTTAAGGCATAAAAGGGGCATTACAAGGCAACTATACTAAGCATGTATAGGAGACCAAAACCAACTTGAAAACATGTTATATCATAGTAATATAAGCATAGAAAACAAGTCAAACATGCTCAACACACACTCAAGCATAGAGCTCCTTAAGGAAGCAAAATTTGTCCTTTTCAAGGACATCAAGGAGAGGGGGTGGCCCTCTCCTTCTTGAGACTTCAAGGCATGCTCTTCACCACTGAAATCCCTCAAGATTTCAGTGGTGAAGAGATCCTAAGACCAAAGTCTCGGATCTCTCACAAAATGGCACAAAAGGTGGCCTTTTCAAGGCCTAAAGGTGGTCAAAGTTCCTCAAACCACAAAACACTCTTAATATACAATAAAGAGGGTCAAAAATCAGAACTTTTATGTGCCAAACACTAAGCTCAAAAACAGTTCTAAATTAGGTAGAAATGAGTTGCAAAAATGGGGAAAAAAGTGCAAGTTTCTCACCCTTGATGACTACCTTCACAAAGGTTGTGGTTGATGCTTCCTTGAGCTCAAAATCTGTCAAGAACCTCCAAGAACAGCCTCTGGAAACTCAGTTGCAAGGAGAGGGTGAAACACTAGGTGTTTTAGTGCAATAGTAAGGCACTAAGCACCTAGTGTTCTAAGAAAGAGAGAGATATGATATATGTATCTAACTTAACCCTAAAAACCAGAGCTCCAGCTCTCTAACAATGTCTAATGCTCTGAAAAATGCTAACCTCAAGCCAAGAGGAAGAGCTTTCCCTCTTATAGAACTTGTAATGACTTACAAGCTAAGCAAGCAAGACTCATCCCCTCCATACACGTGTATGGAGGGGAAGCAAATGCTCAAAAGCTGTCTGAAAATATCTCAGAAAGCAGCTGTAAAGTGGTCGACTGGGCAAAATGGTCATTTCGCCCAAAATAGTGCCGACCGGCACAAAATAGTGCCGACCGGCACAATATAGTGCAGTGACAACTCTGACCCGGTGGCCTCTAGCCACAGCCGGTGGTGTGTAGGGATGCCTCACAAAGCATTCCCTGCCCTTCCAAGGCAAAACACAAGTGTTTGGTGCAAAACCAAACACAAACGGTCGAGTTCGGAGGTCCTGAGGCACGGCGCGCGAGCCGAGAACTCCGGGAACTCCAAACGAACACAAACATGGATAATCACCGAGTGTTCCAACGGTGACGTCCAAGTCTTGAGGACGGTCAAAAATGGGGTGTCTACAACTGGTTAAGTCGGGAGATGCTGTTGTAAGGGTTGATTGGGTGTTTGAACCGTGGGTGGGGTATGACCCGTGAGTCGAGTCACTGGAGTAAGTCTTTTGCAAAGTCAGGTTTGGGATGGTAATGAAAAGGTTGAGGACCTTTACTCCTCCGGGAATTTAGAATGGTGTATCTTTGAAAGCCTTATCGGCGACATGCAACGGTGTCGGGGTTGGTTCATAGTGGTTGTCTAGCGGTAGCATTGGCTAGTGGTTTGGCACGGAAGCTGAGTGTCTGGATTGTGCTCGCGGGGTGAGTGACAAATAAGGGTTGGAATGAAGGGTGGACCCTATAGGTTGTTGGCAAATGAAGGTACTATGTTGGTTTGTGTTCGGTACAAACGCTGACTTGGTAGTGGTGAATGTCACGGGGTAGCAAACCCTGTCAGTTAACTTAGTACGAGGGAAAGGGTATGTAAATTTTATTACTTCGAGCTCAGTCGAGGTGGTGAGTGGAATCTCTAGATGAGGGAGTTTTGCACAGTGCGATGCGTGTTAGTGTGTGGTTCGTATGGTTTCTAAGTGAAATCGTGAGGTTGGATGTTTGGTAAAGATACGCCACTTCGGCATAAGTGTCCGTCGTCCAGTTTGGATAGTGGTAACACAAGTGAAGTAGGAGAGTTGTGAAAAGTGAGTGAGGTACTCAGTTGGAACCGTTTTGATTCGTTTGGTCCTTGTTAGTATGTTGTAAGGCATGGGGGTGCGCAATGTTATCCGTTGTGTCGTTATGATATTGGGAATTTCAAGTGTTTAAGAGTTCTTTTATGAAAGTTCTGTTTTTGGTTACAGTGTCATCAACGTGAGTATGATGGGTTTTGTGGGATGGCTATGTCGTGTTTCACTTGGGGTTCATTGGGTACTCTCGTAAACTAAGAAAATTCTTGTTCAAGACCTCGAATTTATGGGGTAGTAATGTACTGTAATGTTGTTCTTTACCCGTGCTTCGTGTTACACCGGTTGTGTGAAAGTTGACTGGAAGCTTTGTGTACGAATGTTTTCGTGTTTCCTCTATTGGGTTATTGAGTACCAAATACCGATTTAAGTTTTGTGGGTAGCCGAGATGTGGTGGATGTCTCAGAACACTGTAGTGTTAGAATGTATATTACTATTATCATTGTTATCAAGTCTGGCTAAGCTGGACTTTTCCATTCGTTAAGATATTGTGAAAACGTAATGGGGTTGAGGAAACTACTTGGGTAAGTAAATTTCGGTTCCGAGAGAGAGGTATCTGGATCCATTGGTAGGTATTTGAACATATGTTGAATATCTGGTTGTATTGATGAACTGTATGGGCATTGGTCATGTTTCATTCTATGGTAGTGTTATGAATTGTGCCTTGAAAATGGTAGTTAATTTAGCATTATATATGTTAAATGTGATGTGGGAATGCAAGTGTACCATGAACAGTGAATGCATTTCGGAATTATGAGCCATGCATGTTAGAAGTTATTGATTTTGAAAGAAATGCATGTCGATATTGCATGTTATAGCATATATTGTAAATTGTCTCTTGAATAGAGATGAGGTAACCGGTAATGGGTTAGGTTGCTGAATACTAAATTGTGTTTTGTGGAGAAATTGATTTAATTCAAATGTTATGAGAAATTTCAATGAGAGGACTTCACCAAATCAAATTAGAATGGTTATGTGTTGTGAATAACACCGTGTTTATGAAAAATGTTTACAAAACTCTTGGACTTCACATGGTAAATGCAAAATTTATTTCAGAATGTTAACGTTGAAAATTTGATTATTTTTGAGAAAATGCCTTTTTAACCAGAGAATAATTTTCGTCGCGCTCATACAGAAGCTTGCATTGGTTGTTCTATTTGGTATTGTGATTGTTGAGGAGCGACTTAGCTTGGAACGCTAGTCGGTTGTTTTGGTGAGTTATCTCGGAGAGGGTTTGGTTTTGTTGAAATTTCGTATGTCGGGGTGTTATTTTCTTTCGGACCATGTTTCCTTGTTAAGCCCTTTCCATGTGCGAGGGTGAGTAGAACACCAGTTGAGAGAGTAACTTCTTTGTATTGTGAGCTTTGTGATCAATTGGCCTTGTGTTTTGTCGTTTCCTTAAATTCGGGGATGAAATTCTTTAAAGGGGGGAGGTTATAGCGATCCCGGGTTTACCCTTTGTTGTACAGTGATCCGGACGTGTGTCTGTGGATGTTAGTAGTTGATTATTATCTTGTTTACATCCTTTCCTACTTTGTATTTGAGTTATAGGATCTGTTGGGCAGGTTTGTTACAGGTTGGTTGCGTTTGGGAGCCAAGTGTTGCTGCCCATAATTTTGGACCTTCGCTCGAGCGAGCCGTTTGTCGCTCGAGCGAGCTTTTTGTCGCTCGAGCGAGCTTCTGTTTTGGTCCTTCGCTCGAGCCAGGTTTTGTTCACTCGAGCGAGAGTTGAGTTTTGTGTCTGGTGGCTCGAGCCAGGGTTTCTTCGTTCGAGCGTGCGTCTGCATCTCACCTGGACCTAAGAGCTGTAGTTTTTGGCTCGAGCGAGATTTCCTTCGCTCGAGCGAGGGAGGTGTATGTTTTTGAGTTCCTCGCTCGAGCGAGCATCCTGTCGCTCGAGCGTGCTTCTGGGTTGCAGACCTGAAGCTTTGAGTTTTTGGCTCGAGCGAGACTTTATTCGCTCGAGCGAGGGTTTCTTGTGTCTGGTCGCTCGAGCGAGCCTGTTTTATAATAGCAGTCAGCAGCGATTTTAAACATCTTTTTTCCATCTCTTTCTTTTTGAAACCCTAGCAGCCGACTCTCTCTCTCTCTCTAAACTTATCTTCTCTGTAGGATTTCATCTCCCTCTAGTGTGAATCTATCCTAAGCCCTTTGTTAAAAAGATAGAGGGTGTTGAGATCTTCGTTTTAATCTGAAAAAGTTGAGGTTTGGAACACGTCGGGTCCTGGTCTTCATCTCCGTTGGAGCTCAAACTTCGAGGTAGGGATATCCTACTCCTCCTTATGGATTTTGTCTTTAAATTTTAGCATTTTGATATGTTGGGGGTTGTTGGGTAATTTTTGAGAAAGCTTCGGCCTTTGTGTACTTTTACAAAAGTTGGGGTTTTTAATTATATAAACCTATATGCAAGTTAGGCATAGAGAAATGAAATTAATGTTGGAACATTGATGGAAATGGAACTTTGGGGTTGTCTTGTGAATTATGGTAATTTGCCCTAATTGGTTTAATTAATTGATGCATACAATTAATTAAAGAAAATGAGGAATTGAATTGAGAATGTTGAAATTGGAAATGTATGGGACTAAAGGGTGTAGTTGAAATGTTGATATATACTATCCATTTGTGCATTTATTTCCTGTTTAGAAATAATTGCTTTGGACTACCGGTGGAGGGTAGTATTGATTGTTGTAGATAATGCATGATGATTAGTCAAACTAAAACTAATCAATTGGATATGTCATAGAGTTGAACGGTTGATAGAATACATTAACTTCATGTATTGAGAGATTGTGCATATGACCAATGTGTTTATGTGCATTATGTGTAGACGGTTGATAGAATACATTGACTTTATGTATTGATTGATTGCGTATATGATTCTATGTTTATATGCGTTGCTTGTGTATGGGAGGAGATGGGGGATGTACTCCACGGTTTAGGGGAAGATGGAGGATGTACCTCTAAACCGGTTAATGGCTAAGGGAAGATGGGGGATGGACCCAGGGATGCAGCTCATATGCTCTTCCATTGGAATGATGATACAGCTCATATGCTTATCTGTGATGGTATTGATATAACTCATATGCTTATCTGTGGTGGTAGTGATATAGCTCATATGCTTATCTATTGTGATGTATGTTTGATTTGATATAGCACTAAAATGTATATCATTTATGAAGTATAGAAGTGGTTTATATGTTATTGATACAACACCAAAATATGTATCCACCTTGGATTTCGAAAGTGTTCTAGCGATGAAGTATAATCTCATCAAAGGTTTTGGCCAGAGTACTGAGCCTTATTTTTTTTAACTCAATGTTGAATAAGGAATGGAAAGTGAATTGTAACATAGACTTTATTGTCATGGAATTGTAATAAGATGTAAATGAATGTATACGTGTTGACCATCTATTAACTGCTAATCTTTTAGTCACTGTTCATAGTTGGTTTAGTGTATTTCTACTGGGCTGTGGCTCACCCTATATGGGACACCATTTTCAGGTACATGAAGCATGCCACCTCCAAGGACATCGCTTGGGAGGCTAGAGGCAGGCAGACGTTTGTGATTTTAATTATCTCTTATTGTATTACATGTAATTTCAAGCCAAGGGTTTAATGTGTATTTGAGTTAGTACTCTCCTCTTTGTAACCAAGTGTTAGCTTGGAAAGCTGTAAGCCCATAGGGCATTTGATTCTGTTGTTAACATGTAATGTTTCTTGTAAAAGAATTACTCTATGGAATAGAATAATGTTTGTCTCTTATATCAATGCATGTCTAAATTGATGGTCTTTAGTGTTATTATTTTGAGGGCGCTACAATATATCACTCTGCCTTCATTTAGCATGCCAGGCTTTTTGGTTTTTTGGTTATTTTAGCCACAAAAAGACAAAATAAGTTTCTCAGCATAATAAGACAAAACATCACATCTAACCCATAATCATTTCATTTTTTGTCTCACAAAAGTCAAAAAAAAAATCAAAAACTCTATTTGAAATGAAACTTTTTAAACTCAAGCTAAAATAGTTAAAAAATCAAAAAGTTAAAAAACCAACCTACATCTCAAACGAACCCTCTATACAGCGCACACGCCTAATTGCTATTTAGGTCAGAAAATTAAATCCATTTTTTATATCCAATATATATCACTCTATTAAAATATCTAAATAAAATCTCTTTTTTATTTATTATGTAATTATTAATTAAGAGCTGGTTTGGCATACCCTAAATAATCTAA
Organism: Camellia lanceoleosa; assembly: GCA_025200525.1. NCBI lineage: Eukaryota > Viridiplantae > Streptophyta > Magnoliopsida > Ericales > Theaceae > Camellia > Camellia lanceoleosa. Next base: position 45,059,675 of record CM045762.1, on the reverse strand, counting down.
CAAGTCAAAAAGTTACTAAAAAATTTAAAAGTTATCATCATTCACCAAAAAAAAAATAAAAAAATTTAATTTTACACAAAAATTATTACAACTCAGTCTGACGTCCCACAAACTTTTACTGATTTTTTTGAAAAAAATTGCACAAGCGGGGTGCATAAACAACATGGTGTTGTTTGGCACGTGGGAGCCCATCACAGGTCCCGTTTTGATAATCTGAACCATTAAATGTATAGAACTCGTTGAGTACTAAATGCCTATAAACAATCACATTGGTCGAATATCGCTAACTATATGATCAAATCAGTTTTGTATAAAAAAAAATGGATGGTGTTATAGTTAACGGTTGAAAAAAAAAAAACTAATCCGATCAGATAGCTATCGATATTTGATCAACGTGATTTTTTACATGCATATAGTACTGGACGAGTTCTACACATTGAATGGTTCTGATTAGCAAAATGGGACCTGTGGTGGGCCCTTACGGGCCGAATAGCACCGTCCAATGCAATGTCCGAAAAAGAGGCAACCATTTCTTATATCAAATCACCCTGCCCAAACGGTATAGGTCGTACTGCCTACTCTCCCTAACTTCTCCTACACACTAATTTATATAATTTTTTAATACACATTTTTTCGTAAAAAGTTAAAAAGTTAACCCAAACAATTTTTTTTTCTTAATTTTTTAATTCAAAAAGTCAAAAAATACATTTATTTAAGACATCTCAAACAATTACTAATTATTCTGTTAACATATCACAAGACATGGAGATTCTGGGGTTGTTTGGGATATCCTAAATAAGTGCACTTTTTGTCTTTTTGGACTAAAAAATTGAGGAAAAAAATACAGATGTTTGAGTTAACTTTTTGACTTTTTATGAAAAAATGTGTATTAAAAAATTGAATAAATAAATGTATAGGAAAAGTTAGTGATGGAATAGGCCGTACGGTCGGAAGGCGTAAGGGGCAGCGTGGCAGAGTGTAGGGTAGGAGCTAATTCTCTCCTTTTCGGACATAAATTGGATGGTGTTGTTCGGCCTATGAGGGCCCACCACGAGTCCCGTTTTGCTAATCGAAACCGTCAATGTGCAGAACTCGTCAAGTACTATATGCTTGTAAAAAATCACGTTGATCGGATATCGATAACTATCTGATCGGATTAGTTTTTTTCAACCGTTAACTATAACACCATCCAATTTTTTTATACAAAACTGATTTGATCATATAATTAGCGATATCCGACCAACGTGATTTTTAATAGGCATATAGTACTCAACGAATTCTACATATTGAACAGTTCAGATTATCAAAACGGGACCCGTGATGGCCCCCACGAGCCAAACAACAGTCTTTAAGCTTGCCTCCGCATATGTAGTTAACCTCGCCAAAGTCAGGCAAAGACGCCTTCGATCAGAGTGAGTTGTCTCACAATTTGTATAAAAATAATTTTTTTATATTTTTTTTAGTGAATAGTGAAAATTTTTTAATTTTTTTGATAATTTTTTAACTTTCTGATTTTTTATTTATTTATTTATTTATTTATTTATTTATTTATTTTGGTGTAAGTTACCAAACCTGCCCTCTAATTAAATTGTGTGTTCAAAGCAAACGCCGTTAATGGTCAGATGTGCTGCTACTGTGGCTGGTCCACGGGCAGAGTCGTTCACAGGCGCAGTATTATTGATGTGGGAACACCAACCGACATTGATGATGTGATCACTTCCTCTGTCAATTGCGCATGTATAGCCGTGCCTTGCGGAGTCCAGATCCTCGGCCGCCATTCCCAACAGCCATTCCCTGCAACCCCCAAAACGACGTCGTTTTGGGGGCAAATTTTCAAAAAAAAAAAAACAAACAAACAAACAAAACAGAGATGGGTTCATTGCTTGCGCAATTGATTCCCTTCTTCCCCTTTGTTTCCGAAGAATCGAAACCTGTAACTTCCAACAAACCCTTATCTTGCAAACTAAATTGCATTCCTATCATCGTTTTGGTGTCTTTTTTTTTTTTTTTTTCAACATCAACAAATTTTTTTTGCTTTTTTCTGCGTTTTTCTGCAGATTTTTCATCAACAAATTTTTTCTTTTTTCTCTTCATCATCTTTTTTCTCCTCAAGAAACAACCGTTGTGGTTCCCCATTGATGACACAGAGAGGAACTTTATGAGTACGTAAAGTAGTTTTTTTTTTTTTTTCATCCTTTGAACCCAGCCTCTAATCTAGAAAAAGTTAGGTAGAATTATGTACGTTGAGAAATTTTTCTATAAAATTTTTCAACCTTATATATATATATGTATTGTAAATTTTTATAGATATAAAGATATATATATATCATCTTCATCAACAAATTTAGCGTGGATCTGTAGAAAAACATCTTCATCATCTTCAACATCATCATCATCCTCCCCGTCTTCATCAATATCAACATCTTCATCAACAACACAGATCTTCCTCTTCTCTCTTCCTCTTCTCTTCCTCTCTACATCTGTCCTAATTCCCCATCTTCATCAATATCAACATCTTCATCAACAACAACACAGATCTTCATCATCTCCAGATCAAAAAAAAAATAGATTGGTGATGGCAGATTCACAAGAAAACGAAGATCTGAAAGGTACGAAAGAGGGGGGGAAAATGGATTTGGGTGTTTCAGATTTCGGTTCTGTTATGGTTTTGTGTGTGTGTGTGTGTGTGTTTTTTTTTTTTTTTTTTTTCAAAAATTGCCCCCAAAACGACGTCGTTTTGGGGGCAGCAGGGAATGGCTGTTGGGAATGGCGGCCGAGGATCCGGTCTCTGCCTTGCGCGCCTCTCTCATTGGTGGGCCCTGAGCTAATGCTTTCAATTCAAAGTTGTCACCGTCCAGGTTGGTTGGTAACCTTCTATTTTGATGATGAGTAGATTTGAAAGGAGATTTAAAATTTAAAATATATATATGAAATAAAATATAACATATTTTATTTAATTTATGTATTTTTTTATTATTTTTTTTAAGATTTTTGTTTGGTATTGATTTTTGATTAAAAAAAATACAAAAGATTAAATAGATTAAATAAGTTAATAAAATAAAATATTATATCTAAATAATAATTATTTTACTTTTTTTATCATAAAAGTCAAAAAAATAAAACTAAATAAATTTTTAATCCCAAGTTAAAATAGTTAAAAATCTAAAAAGCTAACTAAAAATGTCAATTATCAAACGGCAACTAAGGCCTAGTTTGGTGTCTCTAAAAAAATTCAAAAATTCAAAAAGTTATTAAAAAAGTTAAAAAGTTATCACTATTCACAAATTAAAAATATAAAAAAAATTAATTTATTACATATTTTAATACAAAGACGTGACTGGTACCGAGAATTGATAGAAAGGCTATCAAAGGAAAAAAAAAATTAGGTATATATATTTATTAAATTGGAGGGTAATGTTGGGCCAGTAGGGACCCACCATGGGTCCCGTTTTGATAATCCAAACCGTGAATGTGTAGAACTTGTCAAATACTATATGCTTGTAAAAAATCATGTTAATCGGATATAGATAGCTATATGATTAAATCGGTTTTGTATAAAAAAATAGATGGTATTATAATTAATAGTTGACAAAAAACTGACACGATCAGATAGCTATCGATATCCGATCAATGTGATTTTTTACAAGCATATAGTACTCGACGAGTTCTACATATTGAAACGGTTCCGATTAGCAAAACGGGACCCGTGGTAGGCCCACACGGGCCGAATAACACTGTCCAATTCAAGCCTAAAAGGGAGACAACCATTTTCCATCTCCTAACTAGCTGGCTACACTGCCTAGGTACTGTACAGGCTACCCAATAACTTCTCCTATATATTTATTTATATATTTTTTAATACATATTTTTTTGTAAAAAGTCAAAAAGTTAACTCAAACATCCATCTTTTTTTCCTCAACTTTTTAGTCTAAAAAGACAAAAAGTGCACTTATTTAGGACACCTCAAACAAATCATTTTTTCGGCGATGCTCCCGCGGTGCTTTGACAGCATTCCGGCGATCCATTTTACACTTCTAAAGTGTAGATCTACACTCCTAAAGTAGATCTACAGTTTTAGAGTGTAGATCTGAACTTTTTTATATTCGAAATAAGAGCTTTGAGAATTTTTTCTCTAATTTCGGCATAGATTTTTGATGTTTCGTTACCCACAATGGTTTCCTCATTTCTCAAGCTTTCTCCTATACATTTGTAGGTATATTTCCTTCTCTGGCGGGGGTGGTGACGAAGTTGGACAGTAGCAATGAGGACGAGGTCAACGGAGACGACGGCGAGCTTTCAAACAGATCTTGTTTTCCAGACTACATCTTTGATCATATCAGTGGTTTTCCCTAGATCGTAACTGTTTTTTTGGTGGATTTATTTTTTGTTGTTGGTTTTTTGTTTTGTTATTGGTTAGGATGGCCCTTTGGAGTTTTGTTTAGGTACTATTGTTGTTTTATTAATATAATGTTTCTCATGTTCTCAAAAAAAAAAAAAAAAAAAAAATTAGGGTTCATTTGGGAAAAAAATTTGAACTTGACTTTTTAAGCTTTTGGCTAATTCTGTTTGGGAAAAACTATTAAACTTTTTTGACTTTTTTGCTTTTTTGTGAGAAAAAAATGAAATGATTATGATTTGAATGTGACATTTTGTCTTATTAACTTATTTAACCTATTTTGTCTTTCTATACTTTTTTAGTCTCAACCCAAACCCAACTTACTTGCCAAACGACAGCTTACTTCTTCAACTATTCCATTCGTCTCAAAATATATATTAGTCTTTTTTAAAGAATTTAATTTTTTTAATAGTACAATTATTATACTTAAAAAATATTATTAATTTTTTAAAATTACCCTTTGACTCTTTTTTTTTAAACATCAATTGCCTCGAATTTCTTTTTTTTTTTTTTTACTGTGTTAGTTTTGTTTTTTTTTTTTTTTCCTCTCTTTTCTTTTCTTTTCTTTTCTTTTTGCAAAGGTGGTTATATGTAGGGTTTACTAAAAAACTAGACATCCCGCACCAATTTATCCTATAGGGTTTGATAAGGTAAGTGAGTTGGGTTGGAGTGATTGGGTAATAAAATTGACTGATCAGTTAAGCTGCTGATTAAAATTTGTTAATTGCATATAGTTTTGTACGAGTCCCTATTATATTTTTATTTCAAATCGGGAAAATTCTTTCAATTTCTTCAAAATCTTCCTGATTTAAAATAAAAATATAGTAGGAGCTCGTACAAAACTATATGAAATTAAAAAATTTTAACCAGTAGCCTAACAGATCACTCAATTTTATTACCCAATCAGTCCATATCGGCTGAGTTGTTTTTTCTTTTTTTTTTTCCTTCTATTTGTTGGGTTGTGTTGGTTTTTATTTTATTTTATTTGTTGGGCTATGTTGGTTTGGTTTTTATTTATTTTATTTTTTTTTATTTTAAGGTGGTTATGTGTAGGAGTATGCCAAAAAACTAGACATTCCGCACAAACTCATCGTACAAAATTATATAGAATTGACAAATTTTAACCAGCAGCCTAACTGATCAGTCAATTAGGTTGGACTGGTTTAGTGATAAAATTAAGTGATGAATTAGGTTGTTGGTTAAATTTTGTTAATTTCATATAATATTGTACGATGAGTTAGTGTGGGATATCTAATTTTTTTGCACATTCCTACACATAACCACCCCTTTAAAAAAAAAAAATAAATAAAATAATCGAGGCAAATTCAAGGCCTCTAGCACTGCCATATGTTAAGGAAGTATTAAATGAGAATAACCACACCCACTTATCTAGAAATAATAAAAAGTTTAAAAGTTGTCTCAACTCAATAAATGTTTTTCTAATGAGACTAAAATGTCCTTTTTATTTTCTTTTCATTTTATTTCTTGACATCACAATTCTTATTTTTTGTATCCTTTTTTTTTTTTTTTAATTTTCTTTTCACCCACTCGTCACAACTTTTTTTTTTTTTTTTCATGGTTGTGTTAGGTTTTTTGATTTTTTGATGAAATTTCCATTTGCATTTGTTAAAAAACACTATAAATTTGGTTGAATTTTTAGAATTTATTTTTTAGAAAAAATTAAAAAATTAGTTTGATAAAAAAAATAATAATAAACACTCATTATTTTATATAATTTTTTCTTTTTGAGAAAAAGTAATTTGAAAAAAATTTAAAAATATCCTTTTTTGTATTTTTTTTTTTTTTTTTATCAAACTAAATTTTCAAAAGGATTCTACTTTTGATTCCACTTTGTGGGGGGCGTTTAGGTCAATTTCAAGCAGCAACAGCGAGTGAAAGTAAGCGTAGGGCTGATCCAATTTCGTTAGGAAGTGGGCTTCCTTGGCTTAGGTTCCTTCACCCTACACCTAGGACTCGAAAGGATCCTAGAGGGTTTTTTTACCATAGGCGAATCATGGAAAAACACGTGAGAGAAGGAACTACGTGAAGACTTTATCACTCTTAATATAGGATAAGAATATTCGTAACTCTTTTCTAGGCCTTCAAGTGAGGAAGACAAAACTTCATGACCCATTTAGTAGATGGCCAGATCTCATCCCCTTGCGGAAACCCTAGGGACATTCCCTTGTTTTGTTGTGGCACACCCCCTCCCCTCCAACCACAAGTACCTTCGGGCTTAAGGGGGATCAAAAAATGCCTTTCGTTAATCAACCAAATACAAATATTTTGAAACTAGAAAGTTTTATTTTGCAATATAAATTTAAATATTTTGAAACAAGAAAGTTTTATTTCGAAAGGATTTTTTTTTTTTTTTGGTTCTAACACCATAATATTACATATAAATGGGGTTACTTTTGTCCATGTAAGGAAAAAAAAAATTAAATTCTGAAAAATATTAAATTTATTTCCACTTTTGTTTCACTTTCTCCATACAAGTGGAAGTTGTTCAAGTTATTTATTATTTTCCTAACATGTGTCCTTATGACACATGTTAATAAGACCTTTTAAAATAAGGACAAAATAAGAAATTCATATTATTTTAGTCATCAATTTTTGAAAAGGAACTAATATTTTGAGACAATAAAAAATGGAATAAGTGACTAATATTTTGAGACAGAATGATTATTATTTTATTTTTTTATCTATGAATTCATATTGTTAGACTTATTTATCTTGATGATTTATTTAATTATGTTTTAATTTATTTGAAAGAGAAAAATAGAATTCAAAATTTATTTTGATGATTTATTTAATTATGTTTTAATTTATTTGAAAGAGAAAAATAGAATCAAATTTTATTTTGTCCAATTATTTCTCACCTAAACCTTTATCCTAAATATTATTAGAACGTATTTAATATTTGATTAAATTAGGAGTTCAAATAGCCCAAAACAGAGGTTTAAACAGCCCAGCACAGCAGCAGTTCAAAAGGTTCAAGTGGAAGATATTCAAATTTGTAATGATGGAGTGGAAGATATTCAAATTAGTAATGATGGAGTACAACGGCTATAAACGGCTATAAATTCAAATGAATACAACGGCTATAAACGGCTATAAGTTTCATTAGATATACCAAAACCTCTAATGTAAACAAGTTACAAAAAATCATAAAATATTCTTTGATCTATAATCACTCACATCTATTCTCTGAAAAATTCTCTAAGAAGTGTTTTTCAATTTTTATTTACATCCTCTTTCAGAAATTATATATTGAGACGTATAGCTTTAAGCCTATCTTTCCTGTGTGAGGTTTACAGAAAAACCAGAGCTTCATTTTGTATATCCATCTGGGAGAGATATTTATTGTAAGCTTTCTTTGAAAGCAAAAATACAATTTCATCTTGTAAAAGTGTTGCAAACACTATGTTCTTGAAATTTTGAGAGTGATTGTGAATCACCTAAGATTTGCAAGGGTTTGGACTTGTGAAGTGTGTGTAAAATCTATGGATGATTGCTCCATGTTTATGAGGTTGCTAGCACCCCTATGAATTTAGAAGATAGTGAAAAATCTCAAATAAAGCTTGAGGAGTGAATGTAGGCTTGGTTGAAGCCAAACCACTACAAATCTGTTTGTCTCCTCTTCCCTAATCTATTTACTTTCCTACTGCTGCTATAGCTATCTAATATTCATATGTTAATCATTTGATTTACCATGTATGTTAGTTATACTTCATTGCTATTTTGCTGGATCATTTACTACTAAGTTCATCATTGTGCTTGTTAATAATTTGTTGTACTATTAGTTAATTTTATTGGGGTATTATTAATTTTAATTTGTAGAAACCTAATTCACCCCCCCTCTTAGGTTGCTTTTTGGGTAACAATTAGTATTAGAGCCTGGGGCTCTTGTTTAGATTTAACAATCTTGAATTTTTGATCCATAGCAACAATGTATTCTACTTACTCTGCAGTGGGACAAGCTAGTAATAGGTCATCTCTCTTTAATGGTCGTAATTACATTCATTGGAAAGAAAAAATGACTTTGTATCTTCAAGCTCCCAATTATGCTTTGTGACTCATTATCACTAAAAGTCCTAAAATCCCTTCCAAGGTAGTAGACCATATCAGTGTGCCTAAACTTGAAGATGAATTTGATGAGCGTGATTATAAACTCCTTCAAACTAATGTTGAAGCCAAGCTTATTCTTGTGTGTAGACTAGATGCAAATGAGTACAATAGAATTTCTAAATGTATTACTGCTAAAGAGATTTGAGATAAACTTGAAATCACCTATGAATGAACTAGCCAAATAAAAGAGTCTCGGATTGACATGCTTATTCATGATTATGAACTGTTTACTATGGAATCATTTGAATCTATTTCTGAGATGTTTTATAAATTTACCAATATTATTAATGCTCTAAAATCTCTTGGTAAATCTTATATTAATGGTGAGTTTGTGAGAAAAATACTTAGGTCTTTGCCAAATGAATGGGAAGCTAAGGTTACTACTATCCAAGAAGCAAAAGACCTAACAAAATTAGGCATTGAAGAACTTCTAGGTTCACTCATGGCTCATGAACTTTCAATGATGGATGTCAGCAAAAATGAAGCCATTTGGGGAGAAAATGATGGAGTAGCCAACCTGTGTCTCATGGCTCTTGGAGAAGAAGAATTCACTCAAGATGATGTAATTTTTAATTATGTAGAACTTGAAAGTGCTTTCAATGAATTAGATGACATATTTAAAAATGTTTGTGTTGAGAATTCTAAGTTAAAAAAATTAGTTACTTCTCTTTCAAATGATGTGGATGTTTTAAAAATGAAAAATACTACTTTGAAAAATGACTTTACGTCTATTGCCAATGTAAAAAAGATTTTGAAAAACAATGTTGATGATTTAAACAAAACTATTGAAAATTTTGTAAAAAGAAAAGAAAACCTCAACATATATGTATTTTGACACATATATTTTGACATTTTTAATTATAAAAATGTATCATTTTTTTCCTCAATAGATTCTCTCCAGATCAACTCTAAAATGAGTATATTTATACAATTTTTATAATTAAGTAGGTCAACATATATGTGTTCATAAATGGGATAAAGTGATATTCGCTAATAGCAGAAGAAGTCTTAATGTAATTAATTCTTTTTAGGGGTTGTTTGGGATATTCTAAATAAGTGCACTTTTTGACTTTTGGGATAAAAAAGTAGAGGAAAAAAATATGGTTGTTTGAGATAACTTTTTGATTTTTTATGAAAAAATGTGTATTAAAATATTATATAAAATAGCAAAATTATCATATTACCCGTACTATCTGTACTTGCGTACTGACAGTACCATCACCATGGAAGCCAATACGATGGGCAGCATACATGAGAAGATGTATAGGAGAAGCTTGCCTCCAGTTCGAGATCTGACTGGACGGTACTGTTCGGCCCGTGAAGGCCCACCACGGGTCTGTTTTTGATAATTGGAACCATTCAATGTATAGAAGTCATCGAGTACTATATATTTGAAAAAAATCACATTGATCAGATATCGATAGCTATCTCATCAGATTAGTTTTTTGTCAACCGTTAATTTGTTCACCGTCTATTTTTTTATACAAAACTGATTTAATCATATAGCTATCGATATCCGATCAACGTGATTTTTTACAAGAATATAGTACTCAACGAGTTCTATACATTAAATGGTTCAGATTATCAAAATAGGACACGTGATGGGCCCCTACAGACCGAACAACTCCATCTTGTGAAAATTTTTTGTGCACCTGCGTGTAAATTTGTACCATCACTTACCATCACTTCAATACACAATGGCTTGTACTTGGCTTGTGTTAAAAAAAAAATTAATATATTTTTTTTGGTGAATAATGATAATATTTTGGCTTTTTTAGTAACTTTTTGACGTTTTTTCTTTTATAGTGTATGCCAAACCAGGCCTTATTATGGGTTTGGCTTCTCTCATGTTCACAATCCAATTTGAGAGAGTATCTGAGCTTAATGGGCCCAATCATGGTGATGCAAACCATTCACTTTTTGGTACTTGTTAAGAAGAATATTCATATAAAAAATTAAGATGATTGGATTTCGGTAGTAATATGTTTGAATCACATTTATTTAAAAAGAATAGATGGCAAATATAATTTTTAAGAATGACTATCAATTTTTTAATGACAAATGTGATTCAAACATATAACCACCGAAATCCAATTATTTTGACTTTTTACATGAATATTTTTTTTAATGAGTTTTAAAAAGTGAACGATTTGAATCTCTGAATTTGGACTTACAATGGGCCTACTAAGCCCAAATGGTCTCTCAAATTAGATTCCCAACATGAGAGAAGCCACACCATTTTATTATTATAATTTTGTTTAAACATAAAATATCCATTTTATACTTTTTCCTAACCTCCCAAACCCAAAACCCTAACACCACCATTCTGTCTGGTACTCTCCCCACTTTATTCCAACTCCAGTGACCTTTGCCAACCCCTCCCTATCCTTACCTGTTCCTTTTTAACTCTTCTTCACCACCCAACCATCATCGCTACCACTGTCATCGCCGATCTCTCTATCTATCCCTCTCATTTATCGTTGCCACCAACCTTATCACCCTTATAAGGGGCTTCACCACCTTCACCAAACTCTAAAGTGACATTTTCCTTAAACAACATTGACAAATAGTGTAATTTGCCCTTTTCATTTGGTTCTTGAACTATCTCAATTTTCCCAAATTTAGCCCAAGTCTCAAAGGCCCATTCAATTGATAACGAAAAATGACATGTCAACAGTTACATGACATTTTACATACAAATATGATCAAAAGCAATTTTCCTCGTGCCTCTTAAGTATTGCTCCCTCCAGGGAAGGATCTAAGATTATGACTTTGGGGAAAGCCAAAGTATGTTTAACCTCTAACCAATAAAATTCGAAGTTCAATACCAATTTCTACTAATATGAAAAAAATCAATAATGTTACGATAAAATATTGAACAATATATTCCTTATCAACATAGTTGAGTACCAAAAGATGATTATACAATTGAGAATATTTTTGGCCCATATTCACTTACAAAAAGTAGTAACTATTTCTACATGCATTTATTTACTAAAATTAGGCATCTTCAATTGAGCTCGACGCTCTTTCATAATATCAAAAGCATGAATGATAGAGTCTACATCAAACCTTCGAGCAATGTCTTTTTCAATATACGCAATCAAGTAACTAGCCAGAAAACCATCTTCCATCCTATTGCGCAATTTAGAATTAACGAGTTCCATAGCTGAAAATGCAGGTTCCAATGTAGCAGTTGAAATAGGTAAAGTCAACACAAGACGGATCAATCTATCAATAAGAGGATAACTTATTGACTTTTTTTGTTTTTGCCAACATTTGACACAACTCAGAAATGGTTGATGACTTACAAACTTCGAAGTATGGAAATATCAAGCTTATAGTTTTCCAACTAATACTTCAAATGCAATTTTTCTTGCTCAGTGAAATCCATGGGATAATATTTATTTGCAAGATTGCAAATATCCTCACTTTTGAATGATCTATAACCATCCCTAGGATCCAAAGCTGAGCTAAGAACAAGCAATTCCATTACATCTTCCTTAAACCTATTGTTTAATTCTTGTAACTGAGAATCAATTGTAACCATAAAAATATTAACTCGAAAATGATGTTCCATGGTGAGCTGATCTCTTTCAGAACGAGACCAACCTCAGCCTCCTTTATAAGGATAGCTCATATCAGGAATCTGTACACCATGATCATTAGAAAATAATTTAATTTTCTCCAACAATGGAACCCATCCATCTTCTCTAAATTTTTCAATAAGTATCTTCGTTGTAGACACCAAATGCATTGCATTTAATATATCTTGAGATTTACTTTGCAAAGATTGGCAAAAATCATCAGTAATCTCCATGATATCTCTCATAAGATGTAAGATGAAGACAAACTCAAAAGATGTAATGGAATCATAAACTCCATCTGTTTCAGCTCGTTGATTCGATTTGCTTCCATCATTAATTATGTTTCTTAGAACTACACAAGTAGCACTGAAAATGTTAATCAAACTATAAATGGAACCCAAATGAGAACCCCCATTGAGTATGTCCAGCCTGTTTCAATGTTCCAATATGAATTTTTTCTTTACCAATCTCAAATTCATCATCAATGGCAAGCTTTTCAGTAATATTTGCAGCCTGAGCAGCTCTTAATTGATCATGTCTTTTGCAAGATGAGCCAACTATATTAATTACTCGAGTCAAGTAAGAGAAAAATTGAATAATAGATATAACCTATTTAGATGCTCCTACTAAAGCCAATTGGAGCAGATGAGTAAAGCAATGAAACATAATATGCAAATGGACACTCAGCACAAAATAAAGCCTGCAACCCAGTCCACTCTTCAGACATGTTACTGGCACCATCATATCCTTGACCACGAATATTTTGCATACTAAGGTTATGACGAAAAAAGAGAATACAAATTTCTTCTTTCAAAGTTGCCGACATGGTATCTAACACATGAACTATGTCAAAGAAAAGCTCTTTAATAAAACCATATTTATCAACAAATCTCAAAACAATTGCCATTTGCTCCCTTTTCGATTCATCTTCATATTCATCAATTAGAATGCAAAAATTCCCATCATTAATCTCCTCACGAATGAATTTTTGTATCATATTAGAGAAAATACTAAGAATCTGCTTTTGAATCACATGGGAATGAAAGGAAGCATTTTGAGGAGCATTTTCCAAAACCACTACTGCCACATCCTCATTATAAGAAGCCAATAGCTTTATCAACTCAATAACATTCTCTCGGTTGTTAGATTTGTGGCGTTCATCACGACCTCTAAAAGCACAGGCTTGGAATGCTAACCATTTAATCACATCTATCGAGGTCTTCAACCGCAAGCGATTTCTAGCAATTTGTATGGAAGTTTGTTTTTCAATAATTGCCTCAATATGTTGCACGAGATTTGTTAAATCACAACAACATTTGACAGCAACTCTATGCAATGAGTTAGGATCCTTCCCCATATGTGATAACAGAGGACAATTCTTCCCTTCATTGACTTTCTTCCAAGATGAAAATCCCTCAATCGTAAAAGCACTAGATCCAGGTGTAGACACCCCATTTTTTATTGCCCTTAAGACTTGGGTATCTTCTTTTGAACACCCCATGATGCAAATTGGAATATGTCATTTTATGAATTTCTCAGCAGAAAACCCAGATTGAAACTTTAATCTCAAACCTCACCCATTTTGGCCAAATTATTAATTTGTAGTATTTTATAATATTTTATAACTTTATGTGTGTGTACATATTTTTAGGTGTTTTATCAAAACCAAAAAAAAAAAAAAGAAGAAGAAAACTAATAAAACAAAAAAAAAAAATAGTACAGTCAGAATATTTGGATGGAATTTTGGGGAGGGGGGAATGATGAAGAAAATATCATGATGCTGAGAATATTTGTGGTGGAATGATGATGATTATGTTTTCGTCAGTGGAGGATGTATGATTTATTTGGGAGAGAGAGAGGTTGGGTGGTGGAAGATGAGTTTAAAAAAACAAACAAACAAACAAACAAATATAATCTCTTTCTTGAATTCGGTGGGTGGGTTCAAAGGTGTGGAGGATAAATTATTTTTGGAGAGGTTTTGGGAGGTTTTGGGTTGAAGAGAGAGAAAAGGCGGTAAGTGGGGGCATGTGTTTTGTTTTGGGTGGTGTTCACATGGGGGAAGAACCATGACACAGACGGCTTTTTCTAGCTTTCGGTGGAGAGCATCTCGCGTGGAGCATAAAAAAAAATAGAGAGACACTACACAGGGGCCACTGGGCATCAACCTCTCTCTCTCTCCTTCCACACACGTCACATACATGCATATATATGCAGGGACGGACACAGGATTCTAATGTCGGAGTCAAGTGTATATTCAATTAAAAAATTTGTAATGAGCATGTGATATACAATATCAATTTCTACCAAAGTATCACAAAAATATATATAATTACAAAATATTATCAAAATACAATTTGAGATGTTTTGGTAAATCCATATTAATTTTCAAAAAAGCAATTATTTGCTCTACATATCTACTTAGGCATCTAAAGCTGTGCTGGATAGTTGACAATAGAAATGTAATACAAAAGTATAAACAGTTGGCTGAGAATTACACCAATGGTTCCATTACCAGCATTACCAAGTTCATAGTCTAATCTTTTTTCCGTAAATAATAAACCCTAACTCTTCTCCTTCGAGAGAGATAGAGATAGAGAGACAAAGATCATGGAGAGAGATAGAGAGAAAGAGAGAGTGTACCAGAGTACTGTAAGAGAAATCATGATCTTGAACACCGGAAGACTCACGATGCACGAGAGAGAGATTGTGTTTTGGGTCACTAGTTCTGATGATTTGGGTTCACTAGTTGTGAAATAAGAGAGAGAAGAGAAGCTTCTTTGTTTTGAATATATGATAACTGCTCTAGGTAGGCTACTACTGCTTACATATGATTGAGACTTGTATCTTCTTGAGTAATCATTTTTTTTTTTTAATTTTTTTTATTTAGTTATAAGCAAACAACTAAAAAATTTTGGTTCTAGTCAGACAAAAAAGACTTTAACATATTAACAAATAAATTCTTAATTATTTTAATATTACTAAATTTAAAATAAAAAAGTAATCATACTTAAAAAATAAATTATTATTATTATTATTAGTATTTATGAAATAAATAAATAAATTTTTAAATTTTAAAGTACAAAATTTAAGGGGTGGCAGTTCTTAAATTTTGTGCAAAAATTTTAGAGTGACAAACCTATGTAATTTAAAAATATTTATAATTGTATTACTATATTTTTAGGATTTTTTCAAAACTTTGGGGGGTTGCCCCTGCCACACCCCCCCCCCCCCCCACGTGGTCCATCCCTGTATACATGAGTCATTCACACACCATTGAGGGGACGGAACATGACATACATACACAACTCTTGGAAGTTTTGTTTTTCTAAAAAAAATGTAAGGAGGAGACAATAAGAGACACACATGGTTTAGAGAAGAGAAACCCACCCAACTTGATCTCCCTCGGGTTAGGGAGGGAGAGGGAGATACACACACCCATTTTGAGGGAGATACATGATAAAGAGCCTAGCCATGATCAAGCTTCATCAGTTACATCAAAGTATAGCTCCAGCTCAAGCTCCAGCCAGCATGATCAGTCGACAACTTCATCTTCATCAGCACTTGCAACTGCTGTGGCTAAGTCATTGCATCAGTTAAACAGTTAGGCAGTTACAAAGTAGTTAGGCAGTTACAGAGTAAACTAGAGTTAGTTAGTTTGTTATGAATTAGTTAGATTAAACCAGAGTTAGTTTGTGTAGTTTATAAATACCTTTATCTCTGTAATTGTAATTCAATTCGAATTAATAGAAAAGTTTTGATCTCAGCAAAATATCTTTTATGGTATCAGAGCCATTAACTCTTGCGAGCATTGGTTCTTGAGGATTCATCAATGGCGTCTTCAATGCCATCTCTGAATCTATCCTCTTCTGCTATATCATCTACTTCATCTTCCATACCTCCAAATCTTGCACTACTCATTACAAATTTGAATGCCTTCGTAAATGTCAAACTTGATGCCACAAACTTTATTATCTGGAAGAATCAAGTTCAAAATATTCTGAAAGCTACACAGCTTCTCAGTTTTGTTGATGGCACACAGGTATGTCCATCATCCACTATCATCGATGAACACAATCATGAGATTTTGAATCCAGACTATACAAATTGGATGCTGATTGATTCTCATCGTCTCAGTTGCTTAACTACAACTCTTTCACCATCTATCTTCACTTTTGTGTTACATTGTTCCACTAGTCATGAAGTGTGGAGTGTTCTTCTCAAACGTTTTATATCTTTGTCATGATCACATATTCATCAGTTGAAGAATAAACTGTGTCAAATTGTAAAAAAAGGCCACACAATGGATACCTATTTGACTCAGATCAAGTCCATTGCTGACCAATTGGCTTTAGCTGCATCACCTATTGATGATGAGGATCTGGTTCTCCTAATTCTTAATGGTTTGCCTGATGAATATAATGCATTCAAAACAGCAATCAGAACTAGAGTTGAAACCATTTCCATTGGAGAGTTATGTTCCCTATTAAATTCTGAATCAATTCATGTTGAATCTTCCTCTAAGCAAGCTCATGCTTCAGAACTTCCTTTTGCTTATCATGTTTCAAGCGCTTCTCATAGAGGTGGCTTTAGAGATGGTTCTTACAGAGGTCGAGGAGGAGGAAGAACTGGTAGCCGGTTCTTTAAAGGAAATTCTAGTTCTAGCAATGCTACTTTTCGAGGTAGAGGCAGATCTTCTACTTCAGGCCAAGGTCACATAGGATATCAGTCAGGATATCAGTCCTATCAATCAAGTTTTGCTGCTCACTTTGCTGCATCTAATCCTAATTCTTCTCAAGTGATTTGCCAGATCTGTGGGAAACCAAATCACTCAGCATTAGAGTGTTGGTACAGATTGGACACATCTTTTTTTCAATCTTCAAGGCCTCAAACTCATCAAGCCTATATTACCAATACAAATCAGTCTGCTTCTGGTTCTCCTGGTGACAGTTCTCCCAACACTACCAACTAGTTTTTAGATTCTACAGCCACTAGTCATATCACAAATGACTTGAACAATCTCTCTTCTTATCAACCATATCATGGACATGATCAGGTCACAGTTGGTGATGGAACTGTCTTACCTATTCATCACACTGGTCAAGGTCTTCTTCCTACTCCATCCTTTCATTTTCATCTCTCAAACATGCTTCATGTAGCTTCCATTTCTTCCAACTTAATTTCTGTCCATCGGCTTATTTCTGATAATCATTGCACTATTACTTTTGACAAAGATATGTTCATCATACAGGACAAGAGTAGTAAGAAGGTGCTATATAAAGGCTTTCATTCCCATGGTCTCTATCATCTTCCTAGTGCTGCTCCATCTTCTGCATCTGCATCACCAGCTTCTTTTCAGTCCATTGTTAATTCTTCTCATTGGCATTTTAGATTAGGCCATCATTCTTCAAGGAAACTTCAGCACATTGTTACATATCATTTGTTACCTTCTTCATCTGTAAATGTTCCATCTGTTATTGATAATAAAATGTGCTCACATGGTTGTATTTCCAAAAGTCATAGACTCCCTTTTAGCTTGTCTAATTCTACAGTTAATAAGCCATTGGCTCTTATTCACTCTGATGTATGGGGGCCATTTGCTTCATCTATTTCTTCATACAAATATTATGTGTTGTTCATTGATGACTATAGCAAGTTTACATGGTTCTTTCCTCTTCATTATAAAAGTGAAGTTTTTCATAAGTTTTTGGAA
Source organism: Camellia lanceoleosa (assembly GCA_025200525.1). NCBI lineage: Eukaryota > Viridiplantae > Streptophyta > Magnoliopsida > Ericales > Theaceae > Camellia > Camellia lanceoleosa. The sequence continues at coordinate 45,041,854 of CM045762.1, read as the reverse complement.
TTTAAAGCATTTGTTGAAACACAATTCTCTACTCAGTTACAAGTATTAAGAAGTGACAATGGTGGTGAATATCTTAACACCAAGTTTCATGATTTCTTAAAAAGTCATGGCATCTAACATCAGTTAAGTTGTCCTCACACACCTGCTCAAAATGGAGTTGCAGAGAGGAAACATAGACATCTCATAGAAACCACCATTGCTCTTATGCACCACTCTTCATTGCCTCTTGCTTATTGGTTTGATGCTCTTGCCACATCTGTTTTTCTCATTAATAGACTTCCTTCTGTTAAGATCAATTTTCTTACTCCTTTTGAAATGTTGTACCACCATGGTCCTGATTATACATTGCTCAGAACTTTTGGTTGCAGATGTTTTCCATGGCTTAAACCTTATGCTACACATAAACTTCAACCTAGCTCTGTGCCTTGTGTGTTTCTTTGTTACATTCCATCAACCAAGGGCTATAAGTGTCTTGATCTTACTACTTGACAAATTCATGTTTCAAGACATGTTGTTTTTGATGAGGATGTCTTTCCTTTTGCTTCTTCTCCATCAGTTAAGTCTGCCTCTCCTTCTTTGTCTCAGCTGAGCTCATTTTTCTGGTTTGATCAGTCTTTATCTGTGCCTTCCCCTGCAGTTTTTCCTGCTTCAGCTCAGTCACCACAATCACAATTTTCACCACAGTCACACATTCCACCACAGTCACATATGCCACCACAGCCATAGTCACAAATTCCACCATAGTCACCAATTTCAATTGTTTTTGGTCAATTTGATTCTACTCAGTCCTCTGTTCCACAGATTGCCCATCAGTCTATCCCTTCTGCAAATTTCTCTGTTCCAGAAACTACTGCTCCTCTTGGCAGTCAGCCTTCTGCTTCAGCTCAGTCTGCTGGTTTGCCTCAGTCTGCTACTGCTCTGTCTTAGTCTGCTGGTTTACTTCCTTCTTTTATTTCCAAGCCTACTTCTGAGCCTCAAATTCCCATATCTTCTTTATCTGTTCTTTTACCTCCTATTCCTGCTTCTCATTCTACTCACTCCAATTCTCCTCCTAACATTCATCCTATGATCACTAGGTCTAAATCTCTGCATCAGTGTTTTCTCACTTCTTCTGATCATACTGAGCCTCAATCCTATCAAGAGGCCTCTCAATCCAGTGCTTGGACTGCTGCCATGAAAGATGAATACTCTACCTTGATCAAACAAGGTACTTGAACTTTGGTCACTCTCCCTCCAACCAAAAGGGCTATTGGTTACAAATGGGTATTTCGCCTTAAGAAAAATTCTGATGGGACTATTGCTCGGCATAAAGCCAGATTGGTTGCAAAAGGGTTTCTCCAAACTGAAGGCATTGATTACTTTGAAACATTTAGTCCCGTAGCAAAACAACCTACTATTAGAATTCTCCTCTGTTTGGCTCTTCATTTTCAGTGGTTTATCAAACAGCTGGACATTTCTAATGCATTTCTTCATGGTATTCTAGAGGAGGAGGTGTACATGCATCAACCCATTGGTTTTGTTAATCACAATAATCCTTCCTTAGTTTGCAAACTAAATAAAGCCTTGTATGGCCTCAAGCAAGCACCTAGGGTCTGGTTCTCTATTTTTTCCTCCTTTCTTCTTACTCATGGTTTTAAGGCCAGTCATTGTGATTCATCTCTGTTTGTTAAAAAGACTCCTCACTCTATCTCTGTCCTTTTAATCTATGTTGATGACATTTTACTTACAGGCAATGATTCTTCCTATATTTCTACTCTTATTACTCAGATGCATTCTACTTTCTCTATGAAAGAATTGGGGCTGCTCAATTATTTTTTGGGGATCTCTGTTACTACTTCTTCTTCAGGATATTTTTTATCTCAAAGAAAGTATGCTATTGAAATTTTGGTTAAAGCTGGTATGACAAATTGCAAATTTTCTCCTTCACTTTTGCCTCTCAAATCTTCTACTGATTCAGTAGATTTACCCTTTTCTCAGCCTTCTCTCTATCGTAGTCTTGTTGGTGCCTTACAATATCTTACCATTACTCGTCCTGACTTAGCCTTTGCTATTAATCATGCATGCCAATTTCTTCAAACTCCTCTTACCTGCCATTTTGCTTTGGTTAAAAGAATTCTCAGATATCTGAAAGGCACTCTTCAGCAAGGTCTCCATTTTACTCCTGGCCCTCTTACCTTACATGCCTTTTTTGACTTAGATTGGGTAGACTGTTCCCTTGACCGCAGATCCACCATTGGTTATTGTGTGTTTTTGGGTCCTAATTTGATTTCTTGGTCAGCCAAGAAGCAACCTACCGTGTCTAGATCTTCCACTGAAGCTGAGTATAGAGCTCTTGCTCAAACTGCTGCCGAGTTGAGCTGACTTGGAATGTTGCTGTCTGATCTTCATATTGCAGTTCCAGCTCCCATCCTTTGGTGTGATAATCTATCTGCAATTTCCTTATCCAGCAATCCTGTGTTTCATGCCAGATCTAAACATATTGAAGTTGATTATCATTATGTTCGAGAAAGAGTTGCAGCCAAGAAGCTTCTTATTCATCATGTTTCTTCTATAGATCAGCTTGCTGATTTGTTCACCAAGCCTCTCCCCTCTCCTCGGTTTTTGTATCTTCAGAACAAGCTTATGGGATCTTTCATCCCTCTCAGCGTGAGGGGGCATGATAAAGAGCCTAGCCATGATCAAGCTTCATCAGTTACATCAAAGTATAGCTCCAGCCAACATGATCAGTCGACAGCTTCATCTTCATCAGCACCTGCAACTGTTGTGGCTAAGTCATTGCATCGCTTAAGCAGTTAAGCGATTCTGAGTAGTCGGCGATTCTGAGTAAACTAGAGTTAGTTAGTTTGTTATGAATTAGTTAGATTGAACCAGAGTTAGTTTGTGTAGTTTATAAATACCTTCATCTCTGTAACTGTAATTCAATTCGAATTAATAGAAAAGTTTTGATCTCAGCAAAATATCTTTTAGTACACACACTAAGCTTCACCATTCAAACACTCACACACAAGACACCACAGCACAGACCTCTCTCTCTCTCTCTCTCTCTCTCTCTCTCTCTCTCTCGGGTTTGAGTGTGGAAGAACAAAAAATACAAAAACAGACAACATATCTTTACTCTCTCTCTCTCTCGCTCTCGGTTGGGAGAGCAACACACACACACACCATTTTACACACAGAGGCCAACCTCTCTCTCGATCTCTCCCAAGCTGAACAACACACACACCACACAACACACACACATACACAGAACACACACGGGGAGACGGAGGACAAGACATACATGGTCTTTCTCTCTCTCTCTCTCTCTCTCTCTCTATGAAGCTAAAAACACACACACACTGGGGCTAAAACCAATATCTTGGTCTCTCTTCAAAGCCATGAAGTTAGAAGAAAACGTAGCAGCTCTCTCTCTCTCACACACATTTTCAGAGAAGCTCTAATACTGGTGGAACTAGAAGGTGATGGCATAGATGCTTCGTTTCTTGTGGTGAGATTAGAGGCTACCCAGAAGCTCAAATAAGTGTATATTTCGCAACTTGGTGGGTTTTGAATGTGGTTTTCAATATATACAACAAGGAGGGAAAATTCAACCATTCAAGAGCACCACATGGCTGAAAGAGCGCCACATGGCTGCTACGGAGACCGTGAATGATCTCAGAGAACTTTTGAAGCAGAAGCGTCTTCATCTTCTCGACACTAATGTGTTGAGGTATGCGAGGTCTCAAAGGAATGTATCGATCGGCGGCGAATCTGCTGCTCCTCGTGAAGGTTTGGTTTGGAGAAGAAGAAGCTTGTCAATTTGAGAAACAAACCTCAAGAACCAAACCTCGAGAGCCTCACGAGCCCGAGCTCAATAACAAGATGAGCAAGCCTGCATACTCAGCGCTTCGCTTCGTCGTACGCCTAGGATGGGATGAACTGAAGCAGCCATGATTGCAGGTGCAAGAGAGGCTGGTGTTTCTCCTTCTAAGCTGCATTAGTAGAGTTTTTTCATGGATGAATGTTTACAAAGGCTTATTGATAGAATTGATTCAGAAGAAGGGAGAGGCAAAGGGTGTTGCTGCGGTGTTGCAGTGGTGGTGGGAAGGTGTGGAATTCGATAGAAAAGGAGAAGGAAGAAGGAAATGGGAAGTTTGTGAAGATGTTGGAGAAACTTATAGGGATATCAGCATTCATGCTAATTGGAGCCTGTCATCCTGGAGCAACTGTTGGTGCTGTTGAGAAGGAATTTTGCTCAGAGGTGTGTAGCCTCATCACGGAACTAGCATCTGCAGCAGCTGCTGAGAAAAGGATAGCTATTTTGCACATGAAGTTTTATGCCACCCATGGGTTCAGGTTGATGGTGTTGCTCCGGACAAGCCTCTGGATTCAGCAGTTCCAAGTCGCATGAAACAGTTTTCTGCCGTGAACAACCTAAAGAAAATGGCAACTACGAAAGAGTTTACAGTCCAGAGGTCCCGTTTGAGGTCAAATTATTACAACTACATGTTGGTATTGTTGGCTGCCTATTATACCGCAGAACCTTTATTCAGATTGGTCATGGGTATATTGGCCTTGAATCTTGAACGACAGACTGGCGGCCTCGTTCCATTTGAAATGGTTTCACTCATCATTGAGGCTTTTGCTTGGTCACTACAAAAAAAGGCGTTTTTTGCGACGGTAACGAGCCGTCGCAAATGTTCCCGGACCCCGTCGCTAATGCTTTTTGCGACGGTAAGTTGCCTTTTTGTGACGGTAATGAGGGGTCGCGACAAAGGGGGTTGCAAAAGAGCTTTAGCGACGGTACGTACCGTCGCCATTAGTTTCTGCGACGGTAAGGTCTCTTTTTTGCGACGGCATTTTTCCCGTCGCCAATAATGGGAAAAATATCAGTTTTCGCGACGGTACGTATTTACCGTCGCTAAAAGTGAGGTTTTGAGACGGCAACCACCCCGTCGCTAAAACTCTGACTTCATATAAGTATTGGCAACGGCAAAGGTTACCGTCGCTAAAGGTGTCTTCTACATTCAAATGGCACAGCTTTTGCGACTATATTTGGTGCCGTCGCAAAAGCCCATATTTGGTTTTTGCGACGGGTTCTTATCCCGTCTCAAAAAAAAAAAAAAAAAAAAAAAACCTGCTGAAAAATTATTAAAAAAAATTAAAATAACCTGTATTATATAAAAAATAACTATAAAAAAATCCAAAAATTACAGAATAATATAAATACATACATAAACAAAAGTTGACAAATAATGAAAATTAATAATATTGTTCCATTCATAACAATACATAAATAAAAATTCATAACAATAAAAATTATGCCACTACATAACATCCCATAATACATACATAATGTTGCTCACAAATTTAAATAACATAAATCAAAATCAAAACTAAAAGTTTTCGTCTTCATTCGCTAAGTGGGTTACAAAAACAAAAATTTGTCATAATCTTGATACGCTGCATTCCAAAAGAAGCCAACTGCTACTCAGGAAATATCTGAAAAAAACAAGATAAACATAATTAAAAACCATATAATGGTGTTAATATTTTAATTATAGAAAAATATAAAAAAAATTGACTACTATATAATTAGAAAGATTGTTTAGTAAATAATTTTGACTGGACAAAAATCCGGCTCTAACTCCCAAACCGAATCCGATTCGAGCCCCGTCTTCCCACAAGTCTCTCGTGCCTAGGCGGTCGTGTGTGCCAAGTTTCGTGCTAAACCGACGCCAAGCAGGATTTTGAAGCGCACGCCTCGAATTAAAGTTTCTTAAAAAAGTAGTTTGCCTAAAGTGAAATCCGGCTCTAACTCCCAAACCGGGAACCCGATTCGAGCCCCGTCTTCTCCCACAAGTCTCTCGTGCCTAGGCGGTCGTGTGTGCCAAGTTTCGTGCTAAACCGACGCCGTTTGGTGATTTTGGGGCGTTAACTCCTCGAATTCAAGTTTCTTAAGGAAGTAGTTTGCCTAAAGTGAAATCCGACTCTAACTCCCAAACCGGGAACCCGATTCGAGCCCCGTCTTCTCCCACAAGTCTCTCGTGCCTAGGCGGTCGTGTGTGCCAAGTTTCGTGCTAAACCGACGCCGTTTGGTGATTTTGGGGCGTTAACTCCTTGAATTCAAGTTTCTTAAGGAAGTAGTTTGCCTAAAGTCAAATCCGGCTCTAACTCCCAAACCGGGAACCCGATTCGAGCCCCGTCTTCTCCCACAAGTCTCTCGTGCCTAGGCGGTCGTGTGTGCCAAGTTTCGTGCCAATCCGACCCCATTTGGTGATTTTGGAGCGTCAACGCCTCGAATTTAAGTTTCTTAAAGAACTAGTTTGCCTAAACCGAAATATGGCTCTAACTCCGAAACCGGGAACCCGATTCGAGCCCCGTCTTCTCCCACAAGTCTCTCGTGCCTAGGCGGTCGTGTGTGCCAAGTTTCGTGCCAATCCGACCCCATTTGGTGATTTTGGGGCGTCAACACCTCGAATTTAAGTTTCTTAAGGAACTAGTTTGCCTAAACCGAAATATGGCTCTAACTCCGAAACCGGGAACCCGATTAGAGTCCCGTCTTCTCCCACAAGTCTCTCGTGCCTAGGCGGTCGTGTGTGCCAAGTTTCGTGCCTATCCGACACCATTTGGTGATTTTGGAGCGTCAACACCTCGAATTTAAGTTTCTTAAAGAACTAGTTTGCCTAAACCGAAATATGGCTCTAACTCCGAAACCGGGAACCCGATTCGAGTCCCGTCTTCTCCCACAAGTCTCTCGTGCCTAGGCGGTCATGTGTGCCAGGTTTCGTGCCAATCCGACCCCATTTGGTGATTTTGGAGCGTCAACATCTCGAATTTAAGTTTCTTAAAGAACTAGTTTGCCTAAACCGAAATATGGCTCTAACTCCGAAACCGGGAACCCGATTCGAGTCCCGTCTTCTCCCACAAGTCTCTCGTGCCTAGGCGGTCGTGTGTGCCAAGTTTCGTGCCAATCCGACTCCATTTGGTGATTTTGGGGCGTCAACACCTCGAATTTAAGTTTCTTAAGGAACTAGTTTGCCTAAACCGAAATATGGCTCTAACTCCGAAACCGAGAACCCGATTAGAGTCCCGTCTTCTCCCACAAGTCTCTCGTGCCTAGGCGGTCGTGTGTGCCAAGTTTCGTGCCTATCCGACACCATTTGGTGATTTTGGAGCGTCAACACCTCGAATTTAAGTTTCTTAAAGAACTAGTTTGCCTAAACCGAAATATGGCTCTAACTCCGAAACCGGGAACCCGATTCGAGCCCCGTCTTCTCCCACAAGTCTCTCGTGCCTAGGCGGTCGTGTGTGCCAAGTTTCATGCCTATCCGACACCATTTGGTGATTTTGGAGCGTCAACACCTCGAATTTAAGTTTCTTAAAGAACTAGTTTGCCTAAACCGAAATATGGCTCTAACTCCGAAACCGGGAACCCGATTCGAGTCCCGTCTTCTCCCACAAGTCTCTCGTGCCTAGGCGGTCGTGTGTGCCAAGTTTCGTGTCAATCCGACCCCATTTGGTGATTTTGGAGCGTCAACTCCCCGAATTCAAGTTTCTTAAGGAAATAGTTTGCCTAAAGTGAAATCCGGCTCTAACTCCCAAACCGGGAACCCGATTCGAGCCCCGTCTTCTCCCACAAGTCTCTCGTGCCTAGGTGGTCGTGTGTGCCAAGTTTCGTGCTAAACCAACGCCGTTTGGTGATTTCGGCGCGTTAACTCCCCGAATTCAAGTTTCTTAAGGAAGTAGTTTGCCTAAAGTGAAATCCGGCTCTAACTCCCAAACCGGGAACCCGATTCGAGCCCCGTCTTCTCCCACAAGTCTCTCGTGCCTAGGTGGTCGTGTGTGCCACGTTTCGTGCTAAACCGACGCCGTTTGGTGATTTTGGGGCGTTAACTCCTCGAATTCAAGTTTCTTAAGGAAGTAATTTGCATAAAGTGAAATCCGGCTCTAACTCCCAAACCGGAAACCCGATTCGAGCCCCGTTTTCTCCCATAAGTCTCTCATCTTCTCCCACAAGTCTCTTAACTTAGAATGTAAAGAATGCAAAGATACATTTTAGCTTAGCATGCAAAGATACATTTTATACCTGATCTTCTGGTGGTGGTGTATATGGATTCTCGTCTTCTGCAGATTCCCTAAATGCCCGGTGGCCACTCGATTCATCAGGAACCTATGTTAGTCAGTGCATAATGTGTTAATCAAATTCGAATTTCATACATAAGCTTCAGTGAAAATTGAACTATCAAACAATTGTGATGTTTATATGGAACCTGTCTGTTGGGATCCACACTCGCCCCCTGTGACACAAGGGCCATCATCTCAGCTCTCATCTGCTGCAACTGTGTAGAGAACTCTGCTCGAATCTCCTCCCTCAACTCATCCCTTAGCTCAGCACGAATCTGATCAATAGTCGATGGCTGGGGTGTTGACTGTGATGGCCCAACACCATCTTTATACACCACTCTCCGAGGCACGATTCTCCCGTATGTGCGACAATATCCATGTGTGTCATGACCTATCAACTCATGGAAAATGGCATTCCTAGCCTCCAAAGTCCGACCATCCTCAGGTAGCATAGAGAGTTGACGATTAAACTCATCCTGTATTGAATAAGACACACAAGTATACGCCAAATTAAGATGGTTGACACACAAAAAATAAACTTTAAATACAATCACAGGTGTTTGGAAACTACCAAGGTCTGGATAACCTCTGGGTCATCTACTCTACGTGTCATAAGCCAAACATTCATCTTATCAGTAGACGCTCCCTTACTGGTCATCTAAATTTTTTTTAGAAATATGAAAATTAGAATCCAAATAATTTGCAAATATACAATGTTTATTTATATACAAAAATAAAACAATAAAATGTAAACCTCATGCAGATCTCGAGAGAAAGTAGTATGCATACGTGGTATGAGCTATGCCGTGAGCTCGCCATGATTTTAGCGTTCCTACTTGCAATTTTCTATAACAAGTTCAACAAATGTAAGTATGTAAATATGATTTGTATGTTTACATATCATAAATATAACGTAATTGTATACCTCGGCATCGAATGCGCCAATACTCCACAAGTTGTTCCCCCGCTTGGCACAACGCGTTCATAGGAACATCATCCTTGATTAGGATCGAGCTTCTAGGCTTGAAATACTTTGCCTTAAGTTTGTTCTTGTGATCCTTCCATATGCTGTTGCAGTTTTTCATGCAGAGTGGCTTGTACTCCTCTGGACATAGATTCAAATTGTCCTATAAAACACAAAGTTTAAGGCTAAGTATAACACAAATTTGGAATTCGAATTTGTGGACAAAAATATACTTTTACCTTCACATCCTTCCAGATAGCATCAATAATATCATCAGGCACACTGTTCCAGTCAACAAAAGTAAGAGGAACAATGTTACCATTCCGGACAATAATGCCAAGTTGAGTAGTTAACTTGGCCGCGTTATCCCCTATTGGGCAGTAATTTCCATCAAATTGTATGTCCAGCTTTTTACCAGTACCCCACTCTTTAATGCCCTTGGCACATCCTCTACCACGCCTACTCGAGGTTGATGAAGAACAAACATGACCTGCGATATACAATAATAATAAACAATATCAATGGTAACAACCAAATACAAATTTAAATAATGTGAATACAAATCATATCAAATAAACCTGATGTGGGCTGTGAAGAAGTCGAAGGGTCTGCAAAATACAATGAGAATAAACAAGTTATATATAATGAGCATAAATAAATGTATGTGTAAATAATTTTCATGCAAATCAAAGCAAATTTATATACCTGCGGATGGCTCATAAGCTGATGATGATAGCTGCTGTGGTGCCACTGATGGTGGACGCACTGATGGTAGGCGTGGAGGCTGAGTACATGGTAGCTGCTGTGGTGCCACTGATGGAGGTCGATACGGTGGTAATGGCCCCTCAGATGGTGGTGGCACTAATGGCCCCTCCGATGCTGGCCGATGTGATGCCTCCTCTGATGGTGGTGCTACTGATGTCCTGTTATGTAGCACATCAGACATCATCTTGCCGGATGATCAGGCTTCCTCTTCCTTCCCATAATAATCTGCAAGCAATATAACATTAATTGACATTAGAAACATAGACAATGGTTTGTCATCAACTATAATATGACATGAATTGAACTAATACAATTACAAAGACAAAGTAAATTAAGAAATTGATGATTAACTACAACCTTGGCCTTAATTGAATTACTAATTGATTACATATCAGCCTATTTGAACATCAACTGTTTCTTCTCGCGCTTCCCTCACCCAACCAACTTCTTCATCACGAAGCATTATATTTTCTTCCAATTGTTGGCTCATGTATGGCTCGATTTGTGGATCAGTCGAACTCATATCAAATAAACCTCTTTGAGACATCTTCACTACGACTTGCCAGTCTGGTTGTAACGGGTCTGCAACATACCAAACTTGCTCTGCTTGGGATGCCAAGATGAAAGGTTCATTGGTAATTCGATCATCTCGGTACAACAAATGATTGAAGTTCACCAACGTGAAATTGAAGACATCTTCTTTCTTTCCGTGAATGTTGTCAATCCAATCACACTTAAACAACACATGTTTCTTCTCATTGGAATATCGAACCTCAACAATATCATCAATTGTCCATAATAGTACACGCAGACCCAGACGAGGATTCTTGTCTTTTCGACTAGCATAACTTATGGTATCGCCTTCAAAGCTACACCACAATTTTGTGTGGCTCGACGATCATCCATGGCCTTTACTCGATATCTGAAACCCATTCAAGATATACCGTTGAACCTCCTTGCCGAGTTATGAGGACCATTTGCCAATAGAATAATCTCTTGAGAAAGTATGACATCGATGAGTCCTTCGCAAAGTTTGGACCTATTTAACACGAAAATGTAAAATTTAAAATGTAGATCGACTGAAGTAACTAGAATCTATAGAGTTAAATACATACATGTTCCTTGAACCAAATGTGAAAAGTTTCAAAATGTTCACGCCGAAGTTGATGATCGTCGACCACGAGGCATTTTGAGCTTAAGTACTTCAAGGTGTTTCTTTGTGTAGATTGAAATTTTAGCCATACCAAAAATTTAGTTGAAAATTCAATAAAGCATAATAAAATATTGAGTGAGTGACTTAACCTACTTTATGAATGGTTGAACCGCTTGTATTGCATAAGATGTACCGATGAGCTTGTACCCAAGAAGTATTATCAAGATAAAAGCTTGTGTTTTCACCAAAGAGCATGACCCAAATTATCGGCACCACTATAGTTCCTCACGAATTCGACTAGATTTGGTTTCACATCATCGAGATATTGTGCACAAAAATTCATGCATTCTTCCATAAGATATCCTTTAGCAATTGATCCTTCAGATCGAGCTCTATTCCGCACGTATTGCTTCAAAGTAAGAAGATACCTCTCAATTGGATACATCCATCGAAACTGAATCGCTCCACCCAATAAGGCTTCATCAGCTAGATGTATAGGCAAGTGCTCCATTATATCAAAAAACTCGGAGGAAATATTTTCTCTAGATGACAAAGTGTTACAAATGATCGATCTTTAATATATTGCAAATCCGTCGCACGATTCACTTTCGAACACAATTGTCTAAAGAAATTGCTCAATTCAATCAAGGGTTCAATTACATTCTTCGGTAACGATCTGCGAATAGCCAATGGAATAAGTTGTTGCATCAGAATATGACTATCGTGGCTCTTAAGACCCCCAACGCTTCTATCATGTAAGCGCACACGACGTGATATATTGGATGAATACCCGTCGGGAACTCTTACTTCCTTCAACACTTTCAAGAACAAATCTTTCTCATCCTTGGTCATCGTGAATTGTGCTGGTGGTAAATAGGCTTTATTCGACCCTCTTAACTGCAAATGTAGGGGTTTTCTAATATTCATATCTTGTAAATCACGCCGAGCATTAACACCATCCTTTGATTTTCCTGCAACCCCTAATATTGTCCACAACACATTGTCACAAACATTCTTCTCTATATGCATCACATCGAGGTTGTGTCTTATTAGATTGTGCTCCCAATATGGCAATTCATAAAAGATACTCTTTTTCTTCCAACTATGGGTGCGATGTCCAACTTTCTCCTTCTCTACCTGTCTCCTATGCCTCTCCTTAAGGTCATCCCTATTGTATTGGGTTAAAATACCCTCAGATTCTAATTGTAGCAACATCTCAGTTCCAGACAACAATTTTGGTTTGAGTCTGACTTCCCGACTACCATCAAATGATACTTTATCCTTCCGAAATTTATGGCCAGTAGGTAAAAATCTGCGATGACCCAAGTATGATTGTTTCCTACTATGCTTCAACCAACACGATGTAGTTTCCTTATTGCAACAAGGACATGCATATTCGCCTTTAGTGCTCCATCCTGACAAGTTTTGCGTATGCAGAAAATCACTAATTGTCCACAAGAAAGTCGCATGCATTTGAAACATTTGATTTGTTGATGCATCAAATGTTGACACACCCTCATTCCATAGTTCTTTCAACTCCTCAATCAACGGTTGCATATAAACATCAATCTTGTCACGGGTCCTTTCGGTAGTCAATAAGCACGGATAAAATTAGAAATGGTTGCTTCATGCACATCCATGGCGGCAAGTTGTATGGAATGAGCACAACATGCCAAGTGCTATGAACTATGTTCATCGTCCTGAATGGGTTAAAACCATCAGATGCTAAGCCAAGCCTTACACTTCGGCAATCATTACTAAAGTCAATATTCCGACGGTCAAAATCTTTCCATGCAAGGGAGTCAGCAGGATGCCTGAAGACACCATCATCAGTTCGTTCCTCTGCATGCCATCTCATTAACTTGGCCGTCTTGGATGACATAAACAACCTCTGCAACCTTGACTTTAAAGGAAAATACCTCATCTGTTTTGCAGCTATTTGTTTGCCACCTATGTTAGGACCATTTGAACCACCATCACCATTTGATTTCCATCTAGAACTGTTGCATATGACACATTTATCAAGATTGGCGTCCTCGTTTCGAAACAACATGCAACTGTTGGGACATGCATCCCACGTCTCATACGTGAAGCCCAAATCTGTTGTGACCTTTTGAGCTTTATAATATGAGTCCGGAAGTTTCACACCCAACGGAAACGCCTCATTCAATAACTCAAGCAACATGTCAAAAGACTTGTCCGTCCACTGATTAAGCACCTTCAAATGTAGAAGTCGAACAATGAATGACAAAGATGTGAACTTCTGACAACCCGGATACAATTCACTTTGTGCATCTTGAAGAAGTTTGAAATACTTTGCAGTCTCTGCATTTGGACCGAGCTGGGGTTCAGATGCATGGGGATCAGGCCCCTGTGGTTCATCACCCTCAACACTTGTACCGGCATGTGGATTTCCCATAGCCCCCTGTATCATTCCAATCATATCATCTCCAATGTCTAAATTAGCTAATGTTTCATTCTCTCGATTACCATGCAGAGATATGTAAGATTCCCCATGATTAATCCAATGTTTGTATTTTTTAAAAAAACCATTCAAAATCAGATGCTCCCGTACACCATCTCGTACAAAATAGTATCGATTCTCACACTTCCTACACGGACAACTGATCATCGAACCTTCAACCCTATTGGTGTAGGCAAACACAAGGAATTCATCAATCCCATTAATGTATTCACTCGACATCCTATTTGGCAAATCAATCCAACTCTTATCCATCATCTGTACACATCCACAAAAATATCTCACCAAAGTAACTCTAAATATAATACCTACACATAAATATTCACTCGACATCCTATTTAAAGTACTACTACTTAAATATGTTATATTTTTTAAATCTGTTGGTTAAGCATATTATTTCAACTATTAATTTAAATAAACTACAAATAATTAAAAAAATTAATAGTAGCATGAAAATTAATAAACTACATAAACTTAAACAAAAAAATAAAAATTAATTAATAAGGGCTATGAATGATATGTAGCATGTTATGCATGATGGTGAGTAAGAATGATTTATATTTTATCATCTCTTGTCATAATTCCACATGCAATGCAAGGTAGTGAACAATCATGAATTGGTCTTTCTCTTCATCTTTTGTCTGCAATTTTTTTATTTTTTAAATTATACTTACTTATTTCTTATAGTTAAACCTCTCTCACTCCAACAAGAATGAGTTCTTCAATGCTTATTTTATGAACCAAAAAAAAAATATTATTGAAACAATGCTTATATATATATATATAGACAGATTTATAGACAGATTGAAACAAAATATATATAGACAGATTTATATATATATAGACAGATTTCAGATTTATATATATATAGATTTATATACATTGCATATATATACAGATTTATATATATATCGACATTCATCAAATTAAAACAAAATATTATTGAAACAATGCTTATATATATAGACAGATTTATAGACAGATTGAAACAAAATATATATAGACAGATTTATATATATAGACAGATTTCAGATTTATATATATATAGATTTATATACATTGCATATATATACATATTTATATATATATCGACATTCATCTATATATATATACAGAGACCGAGAGAGAGAGAGAGAGAGCATACGCAGAGCGAGAGAGAGTCGTCGCCGGAGCCACACCACCGCACCACCGCACCACCGCTGTGTCTTGCTCGTAGCCCGTTTGGGAAATTTGGGGGTGAAGTTAGGGATTTGGGAGGAAGGATCGAGCGGCAAAGGGAAAAAGAAGAGGGGGGCTTTTTTTATTTTGAGTTTTTGCGACGGTATGCTGTAGCCGTCGCAAATAGAAGGCATAACTTCCTAAAAACGGCGCCGTTTGACTTAATAATTTTTTGCGACGGCACATTTCCGTCGCAAATGAGATATGCCGTCTCAAAAAAAGGTGATTTTGCGATGGTTTGTTTTACCGTCGCTAATACTTCCGGATTTCCGACCCCTCCGCTAAGTTTCATTACCGACGGGTAACTACCGTCGCTAAAGGACATTATTTGCGACGGGTGGCCTTCTGTCAAGAAACCGTTTCATGACGAAGCGGCGTCGCTAAAAGCTCCGTGTTTTTTGATCCCTTTTCTTGTAGTGGGTGCTCTATGGTGGTCATGCTTGGTGTAGAGACAAAGGTCTACATCAGTTGTTCAGGTTAATTCATTAGTGTAATTAATTAGTTCATTACAATTTTATAATTAATTAATTAGTGTAATTAGAATTTTATAATTAATTCATTTGTGTAATTAACTAATTAATTAGTTAGTTAATTAGAATTTTATAATTAATTAATTAGTGTACTTAATTACTTAGTTAATTCAAATTTATAAATTAATTAATCAGTGTAATTAATTAATTGGTTAATTCAATTTATATAAATTACTTAATTAGTGTAATTCATTTAATTACAATGTATCAATTAAATAATTAGTGTAATTAATTAATTAGTTAATTAGACTTGTATAAATTAATTAATTAGTGTAATTCATTTAATTAGTTACTTTGAGTTTTATAAATGTATCAATTAATTAATTAGTGTAATTCATTTAATTAGTTACTTTGAGTTTTATAAATGTATCAATTAATTAATTAGTGTAATTAATTAAATAGTTAATTCAAATTTTATAAATTAATTAATTAGTGTAATTGATTAATTAGTTAATTAGAATTGTATAAGTTAATTAATTAGTGTACTTAATTACTTAGTTAATTCAAATTTATAAGTTAATTAATTAGTGTAATTAATTAATTAGTTAATTAGACTTGTATAAATTAATTAGTGTAATTCATTTAATTAGTTAATTTAAGTTTTATAAATGTATCAATTAATTAATTAGTGTAATTAATTAAATAGTTAATTTGAATTTTATAAATTAGAATTGTATAAATTAATTAATTAATTAATTAATTAATTAATTAGTTAATTAGACTTGTATAAATTAATTAATTAGTGTAATTCATTTAATTAGTTAATTTGCGTTTTATGAATGTATGAATTAATTAATTAGTGTAATTAATTAATTAATTAGTTGTCATTAAGTAGTTAGTTCCAATTTGTAATAATTAGTTAGAATAGTTTCTTAATTGTGATGTTGTAGCTAGCATAGGTAATTGATTTGTTTTGTAATAATTAGTTAAGTAATTGGTTAGCTAGTTAGTTCATTCAGACTCTCCTGCGCGAGGGCAGACAAATTTGTAATAATGTGTATGTCTTCCAACCCCACGTCTTTTTCCTTTTTATTTATCAGCTTATAATGGTTAGTTTAGGGACGTCATGTTTCATTTAGCATACTCATATTTGCATCCACTTGTATTGCATGCAGCGGGGCTTGGTTCATCATTCCAATTCGCATTATCGTTTCAATACTTCTTTGAATATATGCTTAGACCGCACGCGATCAAATCATTTCATATGCCATATTAGTAGCCGAGCCTAATAATTGCATATCACATGTGTCGTATAGTTAGGAATCATGCATATTTTCTAACTTTGTTTTGTAGTTGTTTGCGGGACGTCGGTAAATATGTAAGTTGTTATGTTTTAGCATCCCGCTTGTACATAAGTTTTTCTTATTATGGTTACATCCTACCATGAGGCTAATTGCATAAATGATAAACTGTCTGAATGCTTGCGGATGAAGGCCTGTTGCTTAAATTGAAATGATTCAACGAATGTACGTTTTAAGCCCACTTTGTAGTGGCAAATTAACAAACTTTAAGTCCACTTTGTTAAGTGGCAAATTAAGCCTACCTGAAGTGGCAAATTCGAACCCTTTTTGAGAAACAAACATGAAATTGAATTGTTTCAATTTGAGCAAACTAGTCTATACCCTGTATGCTTCACATAATAAATTTTAGGATTTATTAAATAATCAAAATAAGAACATATATTGTACATAAGAATCACATCATAATTAGTAGAGGCCGATCTTTGATCAGGTGAGTGGGGTGCTCATTATTGACCTTTCCCTCTCATACCTAAGTTCCCGAACCAAGACACTTTGGTAACGACGGACTAATGGCCTTTGGCACGAGTCACGGGTTTTCTAAATTTTCCAAAATAAATATTTAGGCGACGACTCTGAAATCTGGTAAAGCAGTCCATTTTTGGCATTTGCTTTAAATATCGATTTTCCAAAAAATAATTGCCAGATTTGGACTCTTTTTGTATTTCCACTGTTTCACATTACACTTGTGAAATTAGATTCAGAACCAACACAAGTAGAGTCCAAACTGTAAGGGCTATTTCATTCTTCCGAAAGGGGGCGCGAAAAGCTGAGCTACACCAGGGTGTCCAGTTGGCTTTGTAAAAAGAAAACATGGAAGGCAAAACGCACGATTTTTTGTTAGAGAGTATTCCAACCAATCCGGAAATAATTTATACCAAGAATCTACAAAACGGTGTCCATTCTTATTAATTTCAAAAGGTTGATTGTTTGGAGCCTTGGGTTGATATTGTCCGGATCTGATATAAGCACATCTAATCTCATCACATTCAGATACCGGGTAATCTCATATTTGTTGACACAACCCGAGATCCTTCACCAAAGAAGATATATCAACTTCTTTAGATCCGACTCTTAGAAGTTTAGAAGGACGTTGTTCCAGAGGAGTTGAAGTTTCAACATTATTGGTGAAACTTTGAGCGATATTTTCGGAACCTCTTTTCTTAAAGAAGGAATCGATTTTTTTGTTTGCCGTGATTAACTTAACTTTCGATAATTGTCATTCAACAACCTGAAAGCAATTAAGAATAATAATAATTATTATTGCACTACATTTTTAATGTAAATAGACTCTAAAAAATAACTTTCAGAATCTTATATGTTAGCACAATCCTATCCTATTCCTAAAAGTTATAAAATATATGGCATCACAAAATAACATTTAGATTTTTATCCAAATTCTTAGAGGAAATCAACAAATCATAACCTAAAAGCCTGTTCAATTATCAAGAAATCACACAATACCTACCAATTACAATAAATCATAGTATTACAAAAAAAAAAAAAAAATCACAATATTTAGTTAATAATTGTACCAATAACAATTATCAGATATTCATCGCACCAATAACAAGTTAACAACCAATAACAAATTAAAAACAAAATAATCACATTATTCAGTCTAAAATCACAATCAATCATAATATTCAGTCTAAAAGCATAATATAATCACATTGAAGCCGAAGGGATATCAGATAACTTACCAGTGAGAGTCCACAGTTCCACCGTCCACGCCGACAGCTCCGACGAAGCCTTCACCAGACCACCGACAGACAGTCCAACAACAAAGTTTCTCCGTTTCTTCCCTCATCTCTTCGCTCCTCTTTCTTTCATAACAAGTCTCTCAGATCAGTTATTTTCTTTTCTTTTTTTAATCTTAGTGCTTTGTTTAAACAAGCTTCTCCAGCAAGCCTTATAATTTATATATTTGTAAAAGTTTCATATTTTACACTTTAACCCACTCTAAAATTTTGCTTTCATCTTGACCTAATTTAAAAAATGTGTATACATGAAATTTAAAATAGATTATTATATATGTTAACTAATAATTCAAAAAACAAAAAAAAATCCAAATAATTTAAAAAATTGGAGGGCTACTCTATATAATTTTGAAATTATCCAAAAAAATTTGGAAGTGTGAACTCCTATAATTTTAAATTATTTTAAAATTTCTAATATAATATATGATATTTTTCGACCCCAGCCCCCTGGTAACGACGGACTAATGGCCTTTGGCACGAGTCACGAGTTTTCTAAATTTTCTAAAATAAATATTTAGGCGACGACTCTGAAATCTGGTAAAGCAGACCATTTTTGGCATTTGCTTTAAATATCGATTTTCTAAAAAATAATTGCCAGATTTGGACTCTTTTTGTATTTTCACTGTTTCACATTGCACTTGTGAAATTAGATTCAGAACCAACACAAGTAGAGTTCAAACTGTAAGGGCTATTTCATTCTTCCGAAAGGGGGCGCGAAAAGCTGAGCTACACCAGGGTGTCCAGTTGACTTTGTAAAAAGAAAACATGGAAGGCAAAACGCACAATTTTTTGTTAGAGAGTATTCCAACCAATCCGGAAATAACTTATACAAAGAATCTACAAAACGGTGTCCATTCTTATTAATTTCAAATAAATGGGATTGTTTTAAAATAATTATATTATATATATATATATATATATTTGTATGTACCACTTGATACTTTCAATGCCCGTAAATCATGACCATTATCGCAGCGTATTCCGATGTGACGATTTAGAACCAAACCAACATAAAGTACGTGAGATAAATGTTTGATTTGTATTTCAATCATATTAACATAGGGCCCGACTTATTTGATGTTTGAGATTAAGATTGGACTGTTCAGTCCGGTTCATGAGCTCATTTTTAAGCCTCGTTTGATAATTCAAACCGTTCAATGTGTAAAACTTGTCGAAAATTATATCTCTGTAAACAATCATATTGATTGTATATCGATAGCTATTTGATCAAATTAGATTTGTATAAAAAAAATTGACGGTGAAAAAATAAACGGTTGACAAAAATCTAATCCGATCAAATAGCTATTGATATCTAATCAACAAGATATTTTACAGAAATATAGTATTCGAGGAGTTCTATTCATTGAACCATTCCAGTTATCAAAACGAGACACAAAAATAAACCTATGGACCGGACTGAATGGTCCAATCTTAATCTCAACATGAGACAAGTTGGACCATTAACATAACCAAGCAGGGTACGAAATTTAAGGCTCACCAAATGGCTGCAAAATGCTTACTACTCTTCTCTTGGGTTCTTGTTCTGATTATGGTATTTGATAATTGAATTTAGAATGTATTTAGATTATAAATTTATTAAGTCACATTTCATCTCCATTTTTTTTTTTCTTTTTAAATTCATCATCTAAACATAATTTGAGGACAGCTAACACAAAATAGCCTTGAAACTTCAAATCGTCTTTCAATAATCGATCCACGCCATCCTCCATTTTGCAACAAATTCTTTCTTTCATCATCAATTAAAATTTTAAAGGAAGATTTATTAGAAAATCCTTTTTCAAAGTATTTATATTTTAATTAGTTCATAAAATATTTTTTGTATTTTAATAAATCATATTATTTAAACATTTAACCTAACCAATCCTAGTTCTCATATTTAAAGTATTTTATAAATATTTATACCCTTACAAATATTTTTTGAACGATTAATAATTTGGTAATATAAATATTCATATTTTACAATGTGAATATATACATAGACGTGTGAATGTTCACACCATCGACATGTTAATATTCACATTGACGGCGTGAATATTCACATCACATAATATTCACACTGTAAATTTAAATATTATTAGAGATATTTTGATAACTATGTCACTCATAAAACTTATTTAAATATAAAAAAATAATGTGGACTAATTAGAATATAAGTAGGTGAAAATGAATTTATAAAAAAATGCCCCAATTATTTACTAAACTTTAAAAAAATTAAAAATTAGACTGACAAAAATAAATACTAAAATATATTTTTTAATTTTTAAAAATTATTTCATCTAAAAAATAATCAGTGTGCTTGGTTTGAGTTTTCTGAATTAAATTTTTTTAAAAACTGAGTTTTTTAGTTTTCGTGTTTTTTTTTTTTTGTTTTTAGTGAATATTTTTAACATTTTAAATATTTTTTTTACTTTTTTAGATGCACCTTACTTAGATATATCTAAAGAGTAAAAAATTTGTGTAAAAATATTTTAAAAAATTAATAAATACATAAAAATACAAAAAATGTACTAAATTCTTGTATTTTTGGTGTTTAGTGTATTTTTAAAAGATTTTTTTTACAATTTTTTTACTTTTTATTGATTATTTATGTTAGGTAGGTCTAAAAAGTAAAAAAATTGTTTAAAATATTAAAAAAATCAGTAAAAACAAAAAAACACAGAAAATAAGAAAGTATAATTTTCTGAAAAGTATTTTTGAAAAAATGGAACCAAACAAATGAGGTTTTTTTTTTTTTTTTTTTCACCAAATTAATTTTTGAGAAATTTTCAAAAACATATTCAGAAAGTTCAACAAAATCAGATTTTACGGAGACTATATATTACTCAGGTAGTGTTCGGTTAATTATTCGATTATTTTCACATTTGATTCACTAAAATAATTATGCAAAATACATTGCAAATGTGATTATTATTCAACACTATATATAGATGAATAGTCATTCTTTCCATTCCGTTGCTCTTTTATTCCGGTAAATCAAACATATCTTTATAATGTTCTTAATAATGTTTTTGTTTTTTCAATATTTTACTACACAAATAGTGAGGGAGAAAAACTAATTAAAAAAATAAAAATAAATCCCCCTACTGGTTGATTGAAAATCAACAAAAAAATGTTTATGCAAAAAAAGACTTTACAATAATACAAAGGAAGAGATTAGATTATTTGAATTAAGGGAGATGAGGCATTAAGGCCCTGAATTTGCATAATCTTTTTCAATAAAATGAGAAGCTCATTCAAGATTTATTTATTTATGAGCATAAGTTAATATATATATATATATTTATTGTTGATGCGAATCCAACTACTACAATATTCAGATTACATTAATAAAGACAAAAGATCAAGGTCATCATTACTTAAAAAGAACATATCGCTACTAAAGTTTACACATGCTTCTAAGCTAATCATATACTGAACCAAAGTCTCAAATGAGGTTGGTTTAGTCTCAAAGCCTAGATTCTAATCTCCACAACTTCTTATTAGGAGTAAAGCACATTTCTTAGCCTTTAGAACAGGCGAGAGCCTTAGCTTTGACCCCCTTTGACCCCTACATTGTGGTGGTTCCCTACATTGTGGATCCTAAGGAACAACATTTTTTGCCGAATATGTAGAATAACCTATTGGCATATCAAAAAAATATATATATATATATATGTGTAGCAAACAGGACAACCAAGTAGCCAACACCAAACTATATCCTAAAGGCAAGAGAACTACGCCTGTACTAACCCATCAAACATATTACAGCTAGCTGAATGCACTTTCAAGTATGGAAAAGAAAGCTTGAAGGACTTAACCAAAGACAGTAAAAAAAATAAAAAATCAACAACATTATCCAAGTATACAAAACCAAACATTTTCTTAAGTTAAGACCATTAGCACCTGGGAGATCCATGGTTGCTGAAACATGGCAAAAAGCAACAAAGACAGAGCAGATGCCATGAAAGCCATGGAAGAGTACTCACAGAGCTTGGCAGGAAATGAAGTGTCATGGATTAACAACGCGCTCAACGAGCCAGTAAAGGAGAAGATCAAGCACACTACGAATGCGTGGAAGGTGGAGGGTAGTCCGTTGAATATGAGAGTTGGAACTGGACTGTCATCTATGTATTCACATGGAAGTACGAGGAGAACAGTGACAATTGTGAAAGATGCTACCAATATAGATTTCAATATATTGGTTTGAATTTGTTGGACAGAGCTCAACTTCAACCCATCTCTAAGAGCTCCAAAAACTTCGGCTGATACCATGTTGCAGATTTGCAATTTGGGCTTTCGGGGACTTGTTCAAGTGTTTAGATGATAGTACTAGACTACTAGTAGTACATTTATGGGGAAACTAACTCTAGGTGGGGTGAAGAGGAAAAGAATTACCAATATAGAAAAATGTTTTGAAATTTTAATAAAGGAGTTTTAATAATTTTAATTGGGGTATAAGTTTTATTATGATAGTGATGTTTGTATACTGTTTGTTTTGTTTTGTTTTGTTTTATTTATTTATTTCTTTTCTTATTAAAGCTCATTAATTTAGAGAGATGTATTATTGTTGTATTAATATATCACCCTTGTAATCTTTCATTTGTATTTTATTATAGACATATTTATACCTTTTATGTGTTAGAAAATTTTTTTTTTCTCATACCTGCATGAAATTTCCCTTATATTTACAACAATGATAGAAAGCTTTAATTTTGAAATTATAAAGAGAGTTCTAATTTTGAAACTTTAAAGAGAACTCTAGTGATGTGGTAAGAGAAAAAAAAAATATATATATATATATAGACACATACATTATATCACATGTGGGTCTTACTCTTTATCACATTATTAGAGTTCTCTTTAAAACTCTAAAATTAAAACTCTCAATCTTTATTCTATATTTATCGGGTGAATTTGAATTAGAGTTAACCCACATTTTAAACCACAATCTATTAAATATTAAAATAAATTATATTTTTCATATCTTTTCTAATTTATAGTCAATTATCCCTTTTATACATTACTTGATTTTAAAAATAAACAAAGAGAGAAATTGAAAACAGAGGAGATGAGGAAGATGAGTCTCTGTTGCTCTGTGGGAACAGTTTTTTAGAAATAGATTAAAAATTAATTTTTTAATTTTTCAATTTTTTTAAAAAAAAGTATAAAAAAGATAAAATAATGATGTGACTTTAAAAAATTTAAAAATTGTCAAAAAGGTGCAAAAGAAAGTCGGTGCAACCAACACTTCAAAAAAGTAAAATTTTGAAATAATTTTTTTTAAAAAAAATTAGAGTTTGAACCAACCGAAAAAACAATCCGCGCCTCTGTAATAAATGGGTCCCGTTTATGGCTTTGAATTTCATCCGCTTTTAAATTCAAATTTCCCTCCGCTCCTTAAAATAAATAAATGTAAATACATTGCTTCAAATTAGTGGAAACGATGTAAAAAAAATTAATAAAATATTTTTATATAAAATAATATACAGTGTATTTGATTTCAGCTCTTTGAAAAATATTATTATCTTCATATTTTTTTATTTTTAGTGAATTTTTTTAATTTTAAGTAATTTTTTTTTTACTTTTTTTAGATTCACATTACTTAAATGTATATAAATAATAAAATATTTGTAAAAAAATATTTTAAAAAATTAATAAATACACAAAATATGAAAAATATACTAAATTTTCATATTTGTTTTTATATTTTTTGATATTTAGTGTATTTTTAAAGATTTTTTTTTCAAAAATATTATAATTTTTAAGTATATTTATGCTAGGTATGTCTAATTTTTTTTTAAAAAAAAAAAGCTCAAAAATATTTAAAAAAATTCATTGAAAACATTAAAATATGGAAAATAAAAAGTAAAATTTTATGAAAATTATTTTTTGAAAATCAGAACCAAACAAGCTGAGAAATAGTTAGATTTTTGTATGTAAATTATGAAAACAAAAAAATATTGAAATTTACAATTTAAGTTTAATAATTTTATCACAATTTATGTATCAATTTTTAATTTGTCAGAACTTCAATTATATAACTTTCAACCCGCTTGCTAGAGTTGTAAATTTGAGCGAGTTCAACCCAAACAACTCAAGCCAAGTTTGAAATTTTTTAAAGATTGGGTAACATAATTTTTAATTCGTTGAGGACTATGTAAAATTCAAATAAATTTGAGTAGACTTTGGCAAAAATACCAAATAATCTGAGCAATCGAAACAAAATTATATATATAAATATATAAAATTGTTTGTTAATTTATTTTTTTAATAATAAATATGATTAATTAAAAATTTAATATTAATAAACAAAAGTAAAAGCAGTATGCTTAAGTTTTTTCAATAGAAACTTTCTTTTTCATTATGTTTAAAAAATACACCTTAGAAAGGGTTGACCATTTCCTAACACCAACTATCCCTTAATTTTGAAAATTACATCATGTTTCTTGAAATTTATCCATTTATAATTTCATACAAATAATAATTTTTATTAATAAATCATCAAGTCAATTAATAACTAATGGTGGAATTTGTGACACAACATGATAATTCAACTCGAACCGTACACGAAATTAAAGAGTTAGGGTTGACCATTTCCTAACATGAACACGTATATGACATGACTTGATAACACGAATAGTAAACAGGTCGGGTTAGTTTCAAATCTGTATAACACAAAATTGACACGGATAATCTATATAATGAAGAATTAATTACACATTTTAATATTATTTCTACTAAAGAGTATCATAACATTTTTTAATCTCTTCTGTAAGTACATCTAATTTATTAAAAAGTATGTAAAATGCAATTTTTAAGTTTAATATAGGTTTTATTTTTACTTTTAATTAAACTTAATTTATTGTTTTGCCTATCATTTAAGCTAATCTAGTAAAAAATATAATAATAAAATATAATATTTATAAATTAACAAAATCAAATTAAGTTGAAATAAAATATTTTTATAAATAATTTCATTTAATAGAGATTAGTTTCATTAAATTTAACTTGTGAAGAAATTTTTAATTTTTTTTCATACATTTGATATTTTTAGTTAATAGTGGAATTTTTTGACATAACATGTTAACATGACACGAATTGGATATAGACCGAAAATGAAACGACACGATAACACGAAATAATACACGGGTCAAGTTAGTGTTGAGATAATTCTGACACGAACTCAAGATGACATGACACGAACACGAATACGAACACGACCTAACACGACACGACGCCCACCCCCATTAATAATTTAGATATTTTTGTTATTGTATAGGAGAATAGTTAGAAATTTTATTTTTAGTTAATTCTATTAAATAAAAAAAATTGACAGTGAGATATTTGTAATTTTTCAAATCACACAAGATAATTCGTATTTTAAGCAAAACTTCAAGAAGTGTATGTGTAATTTACACAATAAATAAATAAATAAAATTGGGTCTCTAGTTTTTAAATATATATAGGTTAAATTATACTTATTGAAAATTATAAAAACCCTTGAGATATTAATTCATGATTATGTTTCAATTTTAAACAATGAATATCAATTTTAATCAAACAATCAATAACAAATAGACATAACGATTTAATGTGGATAAAATCACAATTGGAGCATCTCCAATTGTGATAAAAAAAATACATGTCAAAACTACAGAACAATCCACTAAGAAGACAAAAAAGAATTACACACGAGTACCCTAAATTACCTAGTAAATCCATACTCAAATTGAACCAAGCCCGATGTACCTCTTCCACCACATTCACCTTGGAATTGCTTTACGCAACGTTAAATCCACAACACCAATATTGGATTCACGATAATGAGTCACTCCGGAATCCACCAGAACTTTAGTCCCAAATTCTCCAGAATCCATCGAAAAACACCTTTCTTTTTATGTGAAGAGGTGAACGAAAATAACCTTTGATATTTGACACTATGTAGTTCGTTGATCGATCGATGACCTTCTATACATCAAGGAAACTCATATAAAAACACTCTCCAATATAGAACACTTTCTTTTTTAGTCATCTCTAATAATCTGGACGGGTTAAACCTTAAAAACAGCAAACAACACACTTTATAGTAAATAGAGCCTCGAGGACTGCTCGAGCACACACTTCAGTGCTCAAACAGTGTGACTAAAAGGCAATGCAAACATATAGGCCAACTGCTTGAGCGCAACATCCACCACTCGAGCAGTGAAACATATTTCCCAAAAGTTTAGTATAGCGATTCTGGTTTAAACCCAACCCATTTGATATTTTGGATTCGAGTTTATTGTTTTATACGATTGCTCATGTCTTATTTCTCATTATTCCTTATTGAGTTTGATTATTGGAGTGTCTTGGTTGCATTTGGAACAAGTTGGGAGTTAATTTTTTAAAATGGTTTCTATCTAGATTTTGGCTTCTTTGCTCAAGCGACACTTCTTGTGCTCAAGCAGTCTTTGAGAACTCTAAGTATTTTTGCAGGCCTGCAAAGAAACTAGGAGTTGGCATTCTACGCTCAAGCAGTACTTCTTGCGCTCGAGTGGCGTTGGCTCGAGCTGTCATTCTTGAGCTCTAGTGATGGTTCTCTATCTGTAAAACTTCTGGGAGTTTGTATTCTTCCCTCAAGCGGTAATTTTGTGCACTTGAGCGGTCACACTTATTGTGGTTGGTCGCTCAAGTGACAATTCTTGCGCTTGAGCGGTTTGCGCGTATATCAATCCGTAAAAGTCACTTTTTAGATCACTTTTTCATATCTCTCTCCATAAACATTCTAAAAAACCCTAGATCTAGAGTCTCTCTCTCTCTATAAAACTCGCCTTCTATCTACAAATACACCCTCATCTATTGATTTTTTAACCCTAGTCTCATTGTTAAAAGGTAAAACTTATCTAAAGTTTCGTTTTAATCGAAACAAAGTTGGGTTTTGAAGTTTCTCCATTCTCTCTCTCGTCTTCTAAGCCTGAGGTAGGGATTCTTTGCACTCTTTTATGATTTTGTAACTTAGTTATTTGCAATTTCTAAAATAATATTGTGATTTGGGAATTTTTGAACAAACCTAGGGTTTTGGTTTAAAATTCAAAAGAGGGGTTTTCAAATGGTTTCTTAAAAATAGTTGTGGGATTGGAAATGAGGTGGAGATGTGACAAAATGGTTGGTTTTGATACTTGGAATTGATTTTGGAAGAAAATGAGGGTTTTGCCCTAATTATCTCAAATGTTGATTTCATATAAATAATTGGAATTGATGTTAGAAATGCAAAATTGGGTTTATATTGATAAGGATGGTGGAATTGGATATGTATTACCACTCACATCTTGAAGTTTGAAAAGTTTATCTTCATAGAAATTAATTATTTGTTTAGAGATACCTATTTTGGGTTATAGGTGGAGAATATCTATGATTATTGTAGAAATTGTATGGGAATTAGGAGAATTAAAGCTCATTTTTCATCCTTTAGCATTGAATATTGTTGCATATTTACTACATTGAAAATATGCATTGTTTTGAGAAAATGGGTAAATCTGGGAAGTAAGTGTTGTCTTGTTGAAATAACTTGGCTTGTGTGTCCATGGTGAAAGTCCTAAAAACCACATGTTTACATGAGTGTCGATCCCGCGGACGAAATTTTCATGAAATGGCAATAGTAGTGCTTGTATAGCCTACGTTTACATGAGTGCTGGTCCACACTTTCCTACGGATGAAATTTCCGTGAAAGGTTGCATTCATTTTGACATTCTCGTAGATTGTGATTCACTGCCTTGTTTTCTATTGTAAATGAAATAATTTTAGTTGTGATAAACTTGGCATTGCATGGTTTTGGGAAAATGATATAAAATGTCTTGGCACGAACATTGCATATGTATATCACCTTATATCTTTGTTAAGATTCATAGATTATGTTGGATTATTTCTACTGAGCTTTAGCTCACCCTATGTGGGAAAACTATATTCTGGTGCTGATAATATGTCTCCTCCAAGGCAGTAGCTTGGAAGGAAACTTGGAGCCAAGGGCTTCTTTTTGTTATATGCTGTAATTATTTTTATGCAAGCCAATGACTTTATTTGTATTGGGTTTCAAACTCACTTTTGATGTAACCAAGCATCGTCTTGGAAAGTTGTAGCCAATAAGGCATTAACCTATCTATTTATTCTTTTACTTCATGTCTTTAGTTATGACACATGCTATAGGTTCAGGGTTAGGGCTTATGAATGTATAATAGCATGTCTTACCTTTTGTATAATGGAATCAGATGAATGGAAGGGTATTTTATTTAGAAATGCATGGTTGTTTACTAATTGTCTCGGGTTCTATTATGGTTATTATTTTGGGGCGTCACAACTTGGTATCAGAGCGTACCGGGTTTTGAATACTTTGGGTACGTGGGAAATGGTTCTTTCCGCAATGGGTTTATCTTGCTTGATAGAGATGTTTGTATATTTGATATGCTATGTGATAACATGTTTATGTGACTAAGTGAGTATGAAATTTAATTTTTAAGATATTGATTGGGTCTACAAGTTTCTAGAAGTCTTGTTAGAAGGGCATTTGATCACCATTATTTCTAACTAAAACTCTGGCAATGTTGTGGGATGACCATTGTCTAGAAAAGAAATACGTATGTGTTTATGTGATTATGTGCTTATGTGGAGTGAATTATTTGTTGTCCATTATATTAGGACGCGAGTGAGTTAGTTTTGATGCATTTGTAAATGTGCTAATCTCTTATGTTACCTTTATTAGGATGTCAGGACGTTGACGTCGTGGTGGTAGGCATGGCAGGTCTAGACAGCATGAGGTGCCATTATCGGTTGAAATTCTGGTGCAAGAAGAAGGAGTTGGTCAGGCCAATGTGGCCGAACCAGTTGGTCAGCAAGCCATGGGCGCTTTGGCCCATGAAATGGCCAGAGTCTTGTGGGAATCCATGGACATTCTCAGAGCTGAGAATCAAGTCCAAGCCCAAGTAAGGGAGACATGGCCATCTTTCTTAGAGTGGGAGTTCTTCTGGTCGAATCTGGATGAGTTTTTGGGGGATCCTAAAGAGCCTTTGAAAGTGGATGAATGGCTCGAGCAGATGGTGAAAACGTTCAAGATGCTTGGCATAGAGGATGATGGGTTGAGAGTGACCTTGGCATTCTTCCAGCTAACGGGAGATGCCGATTAGTGGTGGAAATTTGTGCGGGGCATATTGGGGTGACTTGATGTTAATGCCTTCCAAGACAAGTTTTTGCCTCCCATGGTAAGGGAAAAGTTGGCGGAGTAGTTCTTGAAGCTCAAGCAACTTAACACACCGATGGCCGAGTTTAAGGCTACCTTCACTAGTTTGTCGAGGTTTGCACCGGAGTTGGTAGCTATTGAGGAATGCCGTTGCTTGGAGTTTGAGAAGAGGTTGATGTTTGGAATCCTTTTCAAGATGGTCGCGTCCATGATTAGGGATTACGGTCATCTTGTGGAAGCAGTGGCTCACTTAGAGACCGTGATTCAAACCGAGGAGGATAAGATGAAGGGCTCTAGGAAAAAGAGCCAAGACATTCAGGGAGAGAATCGAGACAGTAAGAGGCAGATGGGTTCTAACCCATAGCAGTCCCAAGAAGCACAATCTAGATCCACATTTCCTGTGCTTAGTTTGGGTTCAGAGAGAGGTAATCAAGGAGGTTTCACTTGTTTTAAGTGTGGCCAGTTAGGTCACAAGTCTTGAGCTTGCCCGCAGAGAGGATGAAGGTAAAAGTCTGCACCGTCTTCGGCTCGTCCTCAAAGCTAGAGTCCGGGGAAAGGCAGCCGCCTACTTGTTATCAGTGTGGGCAGTTAGTGTGATGCCCCAAAAATCAGGAACATCAGATAATATATTAACAAATAAATACAGGGTTTATCTAAGATTACAAAATAGAGAACATCACTAATTAGTCCTTTAGTTAATTACCAAGCAAGATCACATGAAGGTCGGAGGACTCAATATAGCCTCCCTTCAAAGTCCAACCACCTTGGACAGCAAAGTTACCCATTTGACAGATCTTAACAAGATATTAACACAAGGTCTACATGAGTCGACGAGAATATAAGAAATAGGTAATATAAAAGATATGTATAGATATATAATAATTACAAAATATGTCTTAAATACAACGTGGGATCTATCACTTACAATCTCAAAACACGTTTACAAACTAGTTTCTAATCCTTCTAGGGTAGCCGACGTCCTCAAATGCTTCAGCTTTGTCTTCGACCGGTCTAATAGTCTTCAATACCTGGCATGAAACGTCATGTGCTTTGAATGCCCAGTGACTGCACACACACCCTGTTCCTTTTTCCCAATCCAAACAAACAAGTAATAAAGCATGATAATCATTCAATCATAAAGGATT
Source organism: Camellia lanceoleosa (assembly GCA_025200525.1). Lineage (NCBI taxonomy): Eukaryota > Viridiplantae > Streptophyta > Magnoliopsida > Ericales > Theaceae > Camellia > Camellia lanceoleosa. Next base: position 45,011,224 of record CM045762.1, on the reverse strand, counting down.
ACAAGGTTAGATGTTAGTGATCTAGAAATCTCCCAAAGAAATTTCATTCTCCCAATCGCAAGAATTGGACATCAGACTATTCGGAGCTGCCTATTTTGTTACTTTGTTGTAGAACTTACCTCAGATGCCAACGAACGGTTATATACCGCGTAGCGCTAATCATAGGACCTTAAAAGGGATGGTGAAAAGAAAAAGGTTTTATCATCTCGAATCCCACCTTATCCTTCCAAAAAAAGTTTTATCCACCTGAATGTCCCATTTGGAGCAAACCTTTTCTCACCAATCAAACCATCGCAAAGAGTCTGAATATGTCCGTTTCATTCTAGGGTTTACGCGATAACCGCTTACGCAAGACTTAACCTTTAATTAGCGAGCACATCCCATCAATCCATACATAACACATTATCATCTCTTCATTATCCAAGTGATCGAAAACCCAATACCACCCCACTTAAGTTTCCCGTTGAGTTAGATGTCTTAAAATAAAGTTAGAACAACTTAACAAAATAGTAATATCCACATAAGCATGAACATCATCAATTGAAGAAGATAAGGAACATAACCATAACACATGCAATATCATACCAAGACATGATCGTGTACTAATAAGCATATTCATAAACATAAGAGCATAAAACATCTATGCAAAACTAAAATTCGAGATTCAGTACTATTTAAAGATTAAAATCAAAAGGACCATTTCAGATTTTTTCCAAACCTGGCCCTCCTATGGTTCGTAGAGAATTTAATCTAGTTTTCAGAACATGTTTTGGAAATGGACTAGATTTTCTAAATTTTTAGTTATTTAAGAAACACTCCAGCTCTGTCCAGATTTGTTGACCTTTATGAAAATCAGATTTTCTCCCAAACTGCTCGCTCTTTTTTTTATGAAACCAATTTTAATTGAAAGATAACTCTTTAATAAGATTTTGACATAAAACGAAAGTCTAGGAGATTTTTCTACATTTTTCTAAAATTTTTGAAAGTTGGATGTAAAGCAGGTTTTTCATGCACAATACTCAAAATAAGAAGATTGGTGAGAAAAGTGGCCAACTAAAGGAAGTTTTCCACTTATTTTGTGATTAAAACATACTTAATAATGTATCAGTAACTCATATTTTTAGAATGATGGTATGCTTTTAGAAATAATGTGAGATATGGGAAGAAAAGGTAGTTTTGCATCTATTAAGAGGAAATACGAATGGAAGAAGGATTAAAGCCTAATTCATCAAATTTCAACACATGAAAAACATTACAACACATCTGAAAATATGATTTTAAACCTCTAATAACATGTATTTGAAAAAGAAAATTAAAAGAGAGAGTTGTGTTGTGACTTACTTGAGGCTTGGTTGGTTAACAAGACCCTTCTCTTTGTTTCCTTTCTTCCACCAAGCTCACCCTCTTCCTGTCTCTTCCTGTCAGTCGAATGAAGTGTTTGTATGTGTATTATGGTATGTAAAATGTTAAGGGTGAGGTTTCTTTTATAGGAAAGTTGGTGCAAATAGTCTAAAGTGCCCATTGGTTGGAATTGGATTGGATATTTTAGATTTACTTGGAATCTAATGGAATGGTGAATGATTAGAGGCCCTAATTATACAATTAATCATGATCTAGTTAGGATTTGGTTAGGAGTGGATTTAGGGTGGAGGAATGGTTCCATGTTTTAGGAGTACTTGCCAACACTTTTCCTTGATTTCATGGATATGGTTTGAAAAAGTTGTATAATTTTCTATTCCCTAGGGTGGCTAGCCATGTAGGCTGATTTGAGGGAATTAATTTATTTTTTTCTTGTGTACAATTGTTGGAAATTGGAAAATATAGTGTATAATATAGGTTTAAAGGTACAAGTGTATATATATATATTAGTACTAGTTTGGGTTTAATTTGCAATTTAATAAAAATCTGAGAGCTTTGGGTTTAATTCATGTATTGGAACATTTATTTAAGTGTAATATTTAATTTAATTAGGATTTGGAACTTTAAGTCGGTTAAAGTTTCTTTATTTCGAATTAAATGGCGAGTCGTAATAAGAATCGAAAGCCTAGGGTTTTTTGATTGGCAAATATAGTTAGGGAATTAATTTAATTAGGGTAAACTACCAATAGGTCCTACTTGGGAGACTTATTACCCAATAGGTCCTACTTTGAGACTTATTACCCATTAAGTCCTATTTGATATAATTTATTAAGTGATAAAGACAAATTTTATCAGTTTTTTTTTTTATGAATAATTTTATAGTGATAAATTTATCAGTCTCTTTTTTTATGAATAATTTTTTAGTGATAAATTTATCACTCTCTTATTTTTATAGTTTTAAATTTATTAGTTAGGACCTGTAGATAAATAAGTCTAGTGAATAGGACTAATTGGTAAGTACCCCATTTAATTATTATTAGGGCTTTGGAATGATCTGTGAGTTCCTGGGTTCAATCAAGATTTGTGAGTTTTCAGTTGGCGCACGTTTCGGCTCTATAGCTAGAATTGAAATAAATAAGGGATAGAGGGTCTATATTGATATAGTTCAAAAGTAAAGGTCTAAATAAAATTATAAAGGTCAAGGGCCTCATAGTTAAATAATTAATATTAGCGTGTAAAAACGATTTCTAAGCTATCGGGGTCAATTTGGTTTTGTACGGGTTTATTCGCGATGCGTCATTGATTCTCGGGTTAAATTTGTGAATAAACAAAGAACTAAAGGCTTTATTATAATGACTCAAAATTTAGGTACATAATAGGGTTTACAAATGTTAGGGGTCTCATAGCCAAGGCATGTAAGGAGGTTTTGCCTTCAGTTGGGTAGCACACCTGGTGTGTTTGGTTCAAGGTAGACACAGAGCCATCAGCCTAGCCAAGGGTGAGTAGGTAGAGAAGAGACCTACAGGGCGTGTGTATGCTATTACTATGCTAGATTTAGTACTAGTGCCTTTGGTAGTGAGAGGTAACTTCTTATAGTGTAATTCTATTGCCAATGTGTTGATTGATACATGTGCATCTCATTCTTTTATCTCGTCTGTATTTGCATCGACATTGGGATTAGAAGTGGCTTGGTTAGCATCTCCACTCAGGGTTGAGCCACCAGTTGGTGAAGACGCTATGTTGGACCAAGGGTGTCAAGGTTGTGAGATAGAGGTTGTCGGTCGCCGACTTCCTTTTGCATTTACATTGATTGATATGTTGAGTTTTGATGTTATATTAGGCATGGATTGATTGTCATCTTATTGAGTTGTTATAGACTGTTACAATAAGAGGGTTATTGTGTGTATCTCGAGTGGTGAATATTTTTATTTCTTGGGGGACTAGATTGATAGAGCTTTATTGCCAGTGTGTGATCCACGTGGTTGGGTGAGCTTAGTCTTCTTCTTACTACATTCTTAGAAGTTGAGAGTGATGTTGTCTGAGTTGAGTTGTCAAGGGTAGTTTGTGAATACACAGACGTCTTTCCCGAGGATCTCACTAGTTTGCCACCTCACCGTGAAATTGAGTTCTCTATTGATTTAGTGCCTGGCAAGGCATCGATTTCTATGGCACCGTATAGATTTGCACCCGCCAAGTTGAGTGAGTTGAAGATTCAACTCCATGAATTGTTAGATAAAGGTTTTATCACACCCTAGTACATTGCCTTGGAGAGCACTAACTTTGTTTGCCAAGAAGAATGATGGTACATTATGATTTTGTATTGACTATTGAAAGTTGAACCGGGTAACTATTAAGAACAAATACCCAATGCCTCGTATAGATGATTTGTGTGACCAGTTGAAAGGGTCTTGTTGTTTTTCTAAGATAAACCTAAGACTGGGTTATCACCAATTGAGAGTGAAGGAGGAGGATATCCATAAAGTGATATTCCGTACGCAGTATGGCCATTATGAGTTCATAGTAATGTCTTATGGGGTTAAACAATGCACCGGCCTTGTTTATAGATTTGATTAATCGGATTTTTCGTGAGCTCCTAGACCGTTTTATGGTTGTCTTCGTTGATGACATCTTGATTTACTCACCCCCTGAGGAGGAACATGAGAAACACTTGCGAGTTGTGCTTGAGTCTCTTAGATCCCACAAACTGTATGCTAAGTTCGGGAAGTGTGAGTTCTAGTTCAAGGAGGTGAAATTCCTAGGATATGCAGTATCCGGGGAACGGGTGACGGTAGATTCCTCTAAGATCGAGGCAGTGCAAGATTGGGAACAACCTAAGAATGTCTTTGAGATTCGTAGTTTTTTGGGATTAGCCAGGTATTACTGTCAGTTTGTGAAAGATTTCTCTAGATTAACCTCACCATTGACTAGGCTTACGAGGAAGGGAGTTAAATTTGTGTGGAATGACACCTGTGAGAAGTCATTTCAGGAGCTTAAAGTTAGACTTACCATTGCTCTAGTGTTGATTATTCCGAAGAGGGATTTGGGTTATTCGGTGTATTGTGATGCATCTCAGAAAAGTTTGGGTTGTATCTGGATGCAATAGGAGAATGTAGTAGCTTATAGCTCACGTCAGTTGAAAACATACGAGAGAAACTATCTTAGTTATGACTTAGAGCTAGCAGCGGTGATCTTTGCCTTGAAGATTTGGAGGCATTACTTGTATGGTGAGAGATTTGAGGTCTTTTTCGATCATAAGAGTTTGAAGTATCTATTTTCACAGAAAGATTTGAATTTGAGGTAGAGAAGATGGATGGAGTTCATGGAGGACTATGATTTTAAGTTGCATTATCATTCGGGGAAGGCCAATGTAGTGGTTGATGCCTTGAGTAGAAAGTTCTTTAGTAGTGTAGCGAGCATTGTCATCCAGAAATGGGAGAAGTTGGGTGCTATTGGCAAGTTTGACTTGCATCTTGGCAAGTTAGTTAAGTCGGCAGCTTTGTTTATAGTAGTTGCATAACCTACACTATTGAGCAAAGTTATGGAAGCACAGATCCCTCCAGGAGAAGATCTCTAGTGGGAAGATAGAGAAGGGCTTGAATGTGTATTCTGATTCAAGTGTTAAATACCTCAATCGTCTTTTCGTGCTGGAGTCTTGCAAAGAGGAAGTACTTCGAGAGTTTCACCATTCGCTCCTTGTGGTACAACCAGAAGGCACAAAGATGTATCACGATCTTAGTCACCAGTTTTGGTGGAAGAGTATGAAGAAGGATGTAGATGTGTTTGTATCGAGGTGCCTCACTTGTCAACAAGTGATGGCCAAACATCAGAGGCCAGTGAGTTTGTTGTAGCCCTTGCCTATAATCCAGTGGAAGTGGCAGCATGTCACGATGGATTTCATTGTGGGTCTTTCGAGGACTCAACGGGGTAATGATACCATTTGGGTAATAGTTGATCAGTTAACTAAGTCAGCACACTTTGTATCTATACGCACGAGTGACTCGGTAGATTTTCTTGCCGACCTATATGTTAGGGATATTGTTCGACTTCACGGGATCCTTGTGATTATTGTTTTAGATAGAGATTCGCGTTTTACGACTCGGTTGTGGCAGAGCCTATAGAATGCTTTGGGCACTAGATTGACTTTTAGCACTGCTTATCATCCTCAAACGGATGGGGCAGTCAGAGTGTACCATTAAGATCCTTGAGGATATGCTTTGGGGTTGTGTTCTTGACTTTAAGGGGTCGTGGGAGAGGCACTTACCCTTAGTGGAGTTTGCCTATAACAATAGCTTTCAAGCGAGCATTAGCATGGAACCTTTTGAGGCCTTGTATGGCCGGCCTTGTAGATCTCCTATGTGTTGGACTGAGGTGGGTGATGCATATATGATAGGTTTAGAGTTAGTTCGGGAAACGACGGAGAAGGTTGCGTTTATTTGTACAAGGTTGGTTATGACTCAGAGTCGCTGGAAGACCTATGCTAACCGTAGAAGGAGACCATTATCATTTGAGGTAGGAGACCATGTCTTCTTGAAGGTATCACCTAGACAGGGTTTGATGAGACTTGGGAAGAGCGGAAAGTTATCTCCTAGATTTATTAGGCCTTTTGAGATCCTAGAGCGGATTGGAGAGGTAGCTTATCGTTTGGCCTTGTTACCACAACTTTCTGGGGTTCATGACATGTTTTATATCTGTATGCTCTAGAAGTGTGAGCCGAATCTATCACACGTGTTGGATTGGACCGAGCTAGAGGTAGATGAGGATGCTTCTTGTGAGGAGAGACCAGTTAAAGTATTAGATACACGGGACCAACTCTTGCGAGGCAAGACAATTCCATTGGTAAAGGTGTTGTGGAGACATCACGGGATTGAGAAAGCAACTTGGAAGCGTGAGTTGGAAGTCTGTGAGAAGTATCTAGACCTATTTGTTGATGTTTGAACATATATTGAAAATTTTGTTATGTTAGTGTAATACAAACATTGTATATATTTTGGAAATATGAATTGTATATTCAGTAATGAGCACGTGTTTATCGTGGTGATGAGAATGAATGACCCGTGGATGGGTCATGGTGTTGAATTTGATTTACTATCATTGTTTTAATTGGTTTAAACATGGCTTTGTTGTTGCATTCAAATTTCAGGGACAAAATTTTTTAAGGAGGGAGGTTATAGTGATTCTGGTTTAAACCCGACCCATTTGATGCTTTGGATCTGGGTTTGTTGTTTTATACAATTGCTCATGTTTTATTTGTCATTATTCTTTAGTGAGTTTGGTTATTGGAGTGTCTTTGTTGCATTTGGAACAGGTCGGGAGTTAGTTTTTTAAAATGGTTTTTGCCTAGATTTTGGCTTCTTCACTCGAGCGACACTTCTTGTGCTTGAGCAGTCTTTGCGAACTTTCAGTACTTTTGCAGGCCTACAAAGATACTGGGAGTTGGCATTCGACGCTGGAGCGGTACTTCTTGTGATCGAGCGATATTGGCTCAACTAGACATTCTTGAGCTCGAGCAATGGTCCTCTATTTGTAAAACTTCTGAGAGTTTATATTCTTCACACGAGCGGTCACTTTGTGCGCTCGAGCAGTCACACTTATTATGTCTGGCCGCCCGAGCGACACTTCTTGTGCTCGAGTCGTCTGCGTGTATATCAGTTCGTAAAAGTCACTTTTTAGATAGTTTTTTTATACCTCTCTCTCTCTCTAAACATTCTAAAAACCCTAGATCCATGGTCTCTCTCTCTAAAACTCAAAGTCTCTCTACAAATACACCCTCATCCATTGATTTCTTAACCCTAGTCCTTTTGTTAAAAAGGTAGAGCTCATCTGGAGCTTCGTTCTAATCGGAACAAAGTTGGGTTTCGACGTTTTTGAAGTTCCTCCATTCTCTCTCTCGTCTTCTAAGCTTGAGGTAGGTATTCTTCGCACACTCTTTTATGATTTTTAACTTAGTTATTTGCTATTTCTAAAATAATGTTGTAATTTGGAAATTTTTGCATAAACCTAGGGTTTTGGTTTAAAAATCAAAATAGGGGTGTAGCTTGACCCTTTTGGAAAATGAATAAGCCCTATAGTATCGGACTCCTGCGGTTTTGAATCTGATTTCACAAGTGCAATGTGAAATAGATAAACACCAAAGAGTCCAAATTCGGCAAATCTTTTTAGAAAATCGATTTTGAACCAAATTGCCAAAAATGGACTGTTTTTCCAGATACAGAGTCGCCACCTAAATGTTTTTGGAAAATTTAGGAAAACCATGATTCGTGCCAAAGGCCACGTGTCCATCATCACAAAAATTGCAATACTTGATTTCATGTCTGTTTTGAAAATTGTTTCGAATATGTACCACTTGAAAAAAAGATTACATATGAACATTACTTAAATTATTCCAATTCAAGCAACTAGCTTTCGTCCACAGGCATTCAAGTAGTTTATCATTTAAGCAATTAGCCTCATGGAAAGCATGCTACACATGACAACAAGCACATTCGTGCAATATGCTAAAGCACAAAAGAGCTCACCTAGTACTCGAAGCAAAAAGATGACAGAGTTAGAATAATACATAATCCTAACTATGCAATGTGACTAATGCAATGCATGCGATATGCAATTTAAATAGGCTCGGCTACTTAACATAACATGTGAAACAATTTGATAGCATGTGGTCTAAGCACGTATTTAAAGAAACATTAAACTAAAATTGCAAGTTAGCATGATGAACCGAGCCTTGATGCATGCAAGACAAGTGGATGCAAGGCATGAGAGATGCTAAACAAAACATGATGCCTTAAACTAACCAACATAAGCTAGTAAATAAAAGGGAGAAAGACGTGGTGTTGAAAAACATACACATTATTAAAAGTTTGCACCCTCACGCAAGAGGGTCCGAATAAACTAACTAGCTAAGCTAATTAACTAACTATTACTAACCCAAATGAATAAATTAGCTAAGCTACTTAACTAATTATTACAACAATAAATTAATTAACTATTCTACCTAATTAACAATCACAACACAAAATAACTAACAACTTCTAACTAATTAATTACAACACAAATTAACTAGTTAGCTATCTATTACAAGTCCATAAGCGAACGAGCCTCGATAAGTAAGCGAAATGCTTATGCATTCACGGATTTCCACCCATAAAAGCCACTGTTCTGCTGTCAGAATGCTTCTGTTGCGCAGTAGAACATCTTTTCACCTTAGACATTGCTCTGTTCTGCTCCACAAAGTCACTGCTCAATTTGACAAAAGTAGGCAGCAGCTAGAATTGGTGGCCTACCGGCCACTACTTGTAGCCTGCCGTCTAAAACTTATGGCTTGCCAGCCACAATTAGTAACCTGCCAGCCACAAAAGTTTTGTTCCTTCTGTTGCAACAAAAAGCATACAGAGCTAGAACAGAGTATTCTCAAGGGTTGTTGGCACAAATTACCCCTCCTTATCATCAAACAACTCAAAGGAGTAGTAAATTTGATTCACAAACCATCAATCGATGCAATTTCATTGCATGATGGCCTATGAACCAAAGTGTACAAGTTTAATAAATGCAACAAATAAAGACTCTCAAACCGCCTCCCTATCACGGATTGATCAAGGGAAGTGGTTAACATTGACTCTTGAACTGTTTACATCACTAACAAGTATGAAATGATTCAAGACTCAAGGGTTCAATTAACGTCCGATTGAACCCAAACCAAGTTTTTATCTTGCATCATTTTTAGTCATCATTTTATTACCCCATTTTAATTACCAACCATTCCTTAGCAAATTAAGTCTAAAGGTAAGTTTTAAATTCTCTAATGGAAAGAAGCATCAAACCAAGAGTTGTTTTAGATATGAGAGAAGTGTCATGCCATTGATAATGAACCCTCAAAGAGATTAAACAATTGAGCATAAGACCTCAATCTTAGGCTTTAAACAAGCAACTAGTTGGAACTAACTTTCAAAGCTAGGCAAAAGCCAAGAAAGGAGGGAGGTTGCAGAACTTATTAGGGGTGAAAACAAGTATGGAAAGCCATAAACAAATGCTATCAACTCAAATAGGTTGGTAGCTAAGGCCTAAACCACCAAACCTATGAGGACAATTACACTACAAGCATGCAATACAAGGCTCAAACGCAATGAACAGCCAAAAACAGTCCTAAAATAGTCCTAAAAAATGCTATAATTAAGACAAAAACAGCTAGAACAATAAGCTAAAACATGTAGCTATGTAAGCTAGTAAACAAAGCATAAGGAGGGGAGGCTACTTCCTCCATTTTTGGACTTTAAAACATGTTTTTAGCCACTAAAAAAGCTAAAAAAAATATAATGTAAAAGTGGGAAACACAAGGGTAAAGGTTAGAGAAGCAAGGTGGAAAGAAAGATGAACCACCCCTCCACCCTTTAAGACCTTAAACCTCAAGTTTCAGCCCAAAATTATAGAGTTTATATAGACCAAAAACAATAGGAAAAATAGAAAACAAAGTAAGGAAACAAATCAAGCTTTATACCTTTTGAAGAGGAGAACGCTTCTAAGCAACAATTCAACACATACACACCCTCAAGAGCTCAAAGTAGGCTCAAAAGTACCTCAACTCAAAGATGGCAAGGTTTGGTTTAGAGTGTATAGGCAAAGGTTCAATAACTAGCGAGAGAGAGAGAGAGAGAGAGAGAGAGAATAATTTGCTCCAAAATTTTCTAACCTCGAAAGCAAGAGGGTAGGTCCTCTATATATAGACAAACATCAAACTTCCTCAGAAATATCAATACATACACGTGTAATCAAGTGCATGCGTCTGTGACAACAGCTGGCATAGCTGGCAGAAAATATTTGCAAAACACACTTGTGGCTGGCAGGCCACATCAGTGGCTGGCAGGCCACATCAGTGGCCGGCAGCCAAAAGTGGTGGCCGACAGGTCCCAAGGTTTTTCAGGCTTGAAGAATTAGGGTTGTGGTCCAAAACAAGGCAAGAGGTGTGTAGGGTTTGAAAGCTCAAAGTTGTGGCATTCCACTGAGGACTTCCGAGCACTTAACAAGCATACATGCATTCATCATTGGGTGTGCAAGTGGTGACGTCTAAGTCATAAGGGCGGTCAAAAATGGTGTGTCTACAGTTGCCCTTCCTTAACAGAACTCAGAGTCATGAAATGACGTGAGTGAATGTTAAAGTCTGAAGACGGCCCATTTTGACAAGGCCGTATGACTTGGACAAATAATCAAGACATAAATTAAATGGTTGCGCCCCCAGGTTTTTATGTATCCCTTTGCAAGGAATCAAACTAGCATAGTTCTGGGGCAAGATGCAAATGATATGCATAGAAAATAAACTTTGAAAGCTGGACTCATAGGCTTCGCAAAGCCGGCTATTTTGAAAACTCATGATCATGCAAGATGATGCAATAAGCAATAATAGATGCAATAAGCAAAATAACAAGATACAATAGGTAATAACAAGATCACAACATATGAATGAGCAGCTTCAAGCTTAAAACCAACACAAGTTCCATACAAAAAGATTTAAAACACACTCTAACCACACCAAAACGCGGGACGAGGAAAGAAAACACAGCTCAGGGTTGCCTTTCACGTATCCTGAGAATTGAGAAATGAAAACCGCTCGGGATCAGTCTCGAGATACTCTAATCACGCTGAAATCATGAGAAGAAAAGAAAAAACACTCGGGGCCACGCTTCACGTGTCCCAAGATAAAACCTGCCCAGGGTCACCCTTCATGCGTCCTGACATACAAGAGAAACCGCTCGGGCTAGCATTTCATGCGTCTCGAGATAAAATACGCCCAAGGTCATGCTTCATGCTTCTTGAGATACAAGAGAAACTGTTCGGGCTCGTGTTTTACGCATCCCGAGATAAAACACGCCCAAGGCCGCACTTCACGCGTCTTGAGATACAAGGAAAACCGCTTGGGCTAGCATTTCACGCATCCTGAGATAAAAACACACCCAGGGCCGTGCTTCACGCATCCTGAGATACAAGAAAAATCGTTTAGACTCGCGTTTCACGCGTCCCGAGATAAAACACGCATAGGGCCGTGCTTCACGCATCTTGAGATATAAAAAAGACCACTTGGGCTCGCGTTTCACCCATCTTGAGATAAAACATGCCCAGGGCCGCGCTTCATGCATCCTGAGATAGAAACAAAAGATGCAAAGATGAATGAACATGTGCGATAGATGCACAAAGCGAGACAGTGTGATAGATGCATAAAGTGAGACAGTGTGATAGATGCACAAAGTGAACATGTGCGATAGATGCACAAAGTGAACAAGATTACAAATCAATACAATGACAACGCATATTCCATGCAAGATAGACAACCTATGCATGATGTTAATTGAAAGCATGTTCTATGCACGAAACAAAAGCATATTCTATGAGAAATTGAAAGCATGCTCTATGCAAGAAACAAAAGCATATTGTGGGAGCCAGATAATGTTGATGTACCTACAAGAAAGCCGAATAAAAGTCTAACGATAATCAGGATAAAAATTGTATTCGGCTCCATCTCGGACGATCCCAAAGCCGAATAGATTAATCAACCGTAGGACCAGTTGAACAAAAGCCAAATAAATAAACGTGCAATGGATCAAGAGTGGGCTCGACCCAGGGGTCCAAAAGAAAATATAAATAGAGGAACATCAGCCAAAGAAAGGTACGTGAGAACAGACCTTAGAAACTTAAGTTACAAGCAAACTTGAGACATATACTGACTTGTCCATCGGAGTGCTAATTCTGTCACCCCCGACCGAAGTGTTAATCCCCTTTTTCAGGTGTCAATCAAAGGATCAAGAGCGTCCACCAAGATACAAGAGTATTTCCAAACCTACTTTCTCCACAATTGCCGCCGTCTGTGGGAATACTCAAGCATATTCATGGCGAGCGTCATAACAGATCCTTCGATAGTCACCGATGAAACTACACCAAGAGACGACCTCACTCCAAGAAACATGCTAGGACCGGAGAATATCGCCGCACAACGTGCCTTGAACTTTGATTCAGTAGCTCAGTCCTTGCCCTGAACTTCAATGCAAGAGACAATGCAGACGATTATGGATCAAGCAAAGCAAAATGAACAGCGGCTGGAGAACATGATGGCCATGAATGAGTGCCTGTGCCAGGATTTGGCCATGGAGGTGGCGAAATCCCAACAAGCTGCATACCAAAATTGAGTTCGACCTTCGGGAAAGAAAGATGATCGAGGACTTCGACTTCAGAAACGCAATAATGACAGTGACTCTAACTCACCTTTCCTTGAGCCTAGAAAGAAAGGACGCGTTGATGTACCCAACTCATTTGAAGAAAGTCCACATGTACGGCATAAACGAGAGAAAAATGATGATTTGGATGAGGAAGATAAACATGATCCATTCGTGCGACGAATTGCAAGGGCTGTGCTACCTAAAAAGTTCAAGGCACCGTCGTTCACCCTCTACGATGGAAAATCGGACCCCACTGATCACATTCGTCATTACAAGCAAGTGATGACGCTTTATGCTGACGATGAAGCCCTCATGTGTTGAATATTTGCAAGCAGTCTGGGACCATTGACCGTGAGATGGTACTATAAACTGGAGACGACATTGATTAAGAGCTTCCTCCAACTCCAAAAGTCATTCAGGGCGAGATTCATCACTAATGAGGTCCAGCCGAAGTAGGCTGATTCTCTCTAAGCCATGCAAATTAAACTGGAAGAAACTCTTCATGAATACTCGGCCCGCTATTGGGAGTGCTTCAATTTGGTAGATGATGCTTGCAATGACTCTATGGCCATCACTGCCTTCAAGATGGGGTTGCAACCTGATAGCCCCCTTTGCAGTTCATTAACCAGACGACCCCACAAAACCGTCTAGGCATTAATGAAGAAGGTCGAAGAGTACTGAAAAGTGGAGGACGATGCCTTGCGGGTCAAAGCCGGACATAAAGCCGTTGAGACGGCCATATCGGGAATTGTTCAACCGATTAGATCCGTGCCACCAAGAAGCCCCGAGCGACGAAACCAACCTAAACGGGACAAAAGGCGTGACTCACGCCGATCAAATGACCAATGTTCACATCGAGCTAATGAACAATATCAAGTGGATAGTAGGCGCACAAGGCACTTAGGTAAGAAATACACAAAGCTAATAGAGCTGATCAGTAAGATTCTGTTGAAAATACAACACCTTCCATTCTTCAAGTGGCCGCCCAAGATGACAGGACCTCCCGATGCGAGAAGTCATGATAAACGGTGTGAATATCATAAGGACCATGGGCACGACACCGATAGTTGTTATGCATTGAAAGATCACTTGGAAGAGTTGGTATAAGACGGTCGTCTTACGCAATACATCCGAAAGAACAATTCAACAAATACAGTAGCCCTTCGGCCGCAGTCACCCCCTTTGGGTGTAATTCACATGATATACAGCCTGCTGGTGTTGTCCGAGGTACAAACAATCCAGTTTCAGTCAAGCCCACATAGCCCTATGATGCCAGCAAAATGGCACCATGACACTGGAAGGATTAGTTTCGATGATAGTGATTTAGTTGGAATAACCCTCCCCCCACACTGATCCCCTCGTCATCGAGCTACGTGTCAACAGATTCTCCATTGAGTGTATTCTCATTGACCAGGGCAGCACTTCGGAAATGTATTACAAAACTTTCATCAAGCTTGGCTTTACCAACTCGGACCTGTCCCCAGCGGATTACTTATTATTCGGCTTCAACGCTAACCCGGAATACCCTTTGGGCAAAATCACACTACCTGTACGGGCCGGCACCAGATCAGTGGATGTAGAATTTATGGTTGTCAAGCTTCCTTCGCTATATAATCTCATCATGGGCAGAACTTGGTTGAATATGATGCAAGCCGTGCCAAGCACCTACCACCAACTACTTCATTTTTCGATTGAATATGGTATCGAACAAATTCGCGGCTCTCAGAAATCGGTGCAAGCATGCTATCTTCTAGCTACAAAGAGACCAAGGGAGGTGGAAGTGCATTCCATTGAGGTACCGGATAGGGAAATCCTCGAAGACATTGGGAGGATCCCAAGCGAAAAGGCAACTGAAGCTCTGCATCGGGTCGACATTGACAAAAGTCTTGAGAAGTTCTTCATGATCGGTGCTTCCTTGGATATAGTTGAAAGGAAGGAGTTGGTATGCTTCTTACTCAGCAATATTATTGATGTATTTGCACGGTCCCCATACGAGATGCCAGGAGTGGATCCATCAGTGGCCCAACACCGCTTAAACGTTGATTCGAAATGTAAGCCAATTATTCAGAGAAGTTGGCGGTCAGCCGCGGAGCATACTTCGGCCGTTGTTGAAGAAGCAGATTGGTTACTTGATGTCGGGGCAGTTCGCGAAGTAATCTATCCTACATGGTTGTCCAATACTGTAGTTGTGAAGAAGAAGAATGGCTTTTGGTGTATCTGTGTGGATTTCACAGACTTAAATAAAGCTTGTCCCAAGGACTATTTTCCCTTGCCCAGAATAGACCAACTCGTAGATGCAACGGCACATCATCAACGCATGAGCTTCTTGGACGCTTATAAGGGCTATCATCAAATTGCCATGCATCCAGAGGATCAAGAGAAAACCGCATTCCTCACCCCAAGAGGAACCTATTGCTACAAGGTCGTGCCTTTTGGGCTGAAGAATACGGGGGCGACTTATTAAAGACTAGTGACTGTAATGTTCAAAGAACAACTCGGCTGTACTATGGAAGTATACATCGATGATATGGTGGTCAAGTCCAAGGAAAAGCACTAGTCGATTTGGCAGAGACATTCGACACTCTTCGAAAGTACAAGATGAAGCTGAACGCCTCGAAGTGTGCAATCGACATCGGATCCGGCAAATTGCTTGGCTACATCGTTAACAACCGCGGAATCGAAGCCAACCTGAGGCAAATAACGACAATTCTAGAGCTTAGCTTCCCTCACTCAGTGAAATAGGTTCAGAAGCTAATGGAAATAGCTGCTGCACTCAGTAGGTTTATTAGCCGTTCCACAGATCGCTACTGACAATTCTTTCACACACTTCGGCAAGGCAGAGCATTTGACTGGACACCTGAGTGCCAAGTAGTTTTGGACAGCTTGAAATCCTCTCTCCGTTCAGTACCACTCTTGGCAACACCTACGGCAGGCGATCCCCTCATTTTGTATTTGGCGGTATTCGATTGGGTGGTCAGCGTCGTATTGTTAAAGGAAGAACTTGGGGAATTGCGACCGGTTTACTATGTAAGCAAAGCAATGGCCGACACCGAAACACGTTACCTTCCATCGGAAAAGCTTATCCTTGCCCTCGTCATGGCTGCAAGAAAACTGATGCATTACTTTCAAGGGCACACCATTGGGGTACTAACAGATTATCCCCTCCGGTTAGCGCTCCGCAACGCGGAAGCATTGGGGCGCGTTTTGAAATGGGCTCTGGAACTCAGACAGTATGTGTAACACCCACCTTTTCCTTAACTGTTACTTTTATAATTAAATTGAATTATGCATTTATCTGTGCCTTATATGCCTATTTTTGTGTGTTGTGTTTGCTAACAGATAAGTTCCCTTATGTTATGCCCTGTCTAATTCATTAAATTGTAGAATTATAAAATTAGGTAATGGAGTAAGTGAGTGGGGTTAATTAACCTATGCCATAATAAGATATAATACAAAGAAATTGGGTATAACTTAATTCAATGGGAACTAAATCACCTAACTTTTATAATATATATATGTTTGTTGGCTTCAAAATAGGAGAGAGAGAGAGAGAGAGAGAGAGAGAGAGAGAGAGACATGATCTGAGAGTGAGTTCTAAAGAGCAAGAGAAGAAAAGAAAAAGGGAAAGGAAATGAGGAGAATTAGAAGTAATTCCATCAAATTAACTTGTTAAGCTAAGAATCTGTTCTAATTCCTTGCATGAAGAGGATTTTCATTTTGAGTTCATGGAATTTGAGGAGTGGATAAGGGATTGAGTAGTGTAAGTTGAGCTAGAACCCCAATAAGAGGAATTTTCCATAACTTTGCTCATTCCTATGACCTTATATGAATTTAAGCCATATTTTCATGATTTTATTGAGGCATAGAATTACCATGTGTGTTCTCTCTTTAATCTTTAAGTTGTTCATGAGATTAAGGGAATTAATGTTTGACTTCCAAGCCCTATTCTTAGTAATTGTTTTATTACCATGTTTCTTAATTTTTGGATCTCAATTTGAATGAATTTGGGTTTGATTTTTGGTGGGTTAAAGTTCCAAAAACAGGCAAAAACTCGGTTCTGGAATACCCAGAACCGCCGCGTAGTTGGAGCCCTTGCGTGTGGGAGATCACTAAGCGCGCGTCTTGTGGTAGTCCGCACGTCTGTAAAACAAGGGCGAGAAAGACGACATTCTGAAATAAAAGCACTTGGGTGTTTTATACCTGTAATTACTGTCCATGTGCATTGCATGAACATTTAGTAGGAGTTAACAACATTTGGGCTACTCGATTCCTAAGATAAGGAACCAATACATTTAATGTATGACAATTAAGCATTCTACGTTTATATTTGTCTATGTAGGTCAAACACCAAGTGCCAATCACTTGCATCACGAAACCCACTGTGAGTAATACTGCTGTAAATATGCATTTGATTTAAATTATCTTTTCCTTGCTTAAACTTATGTGTTATTCTGATATATACTTCTCCTATGGACGAATGGTAATTCTATTCCAGTTTCCTTTATTTACTGTGACAACCCTGGTACCTCTTCGTATGAATACAGTTCCGTTAGTTCCATTTTATGGAACTCTTGTTTAATATGGAAATAGATATCATAGCTGATCTTCGGTCTTTATAACCGTCTGTTTGGTCTTTATGACCGTCTGTCCGGTCTTCATGACCGCCTAGTCGGTCTTTTAGACCGCCTGTATTTACTACTTTTGAATATACTACACGAAATGTTATGCATCTCAAGCATCAAATGAACCTGCTTAGCTTGTGTTTCATTTTACGTCATAGTTATCAATCATAATCTTCTTATTCAGTTGTTATTCACTGGGCCCTAGCTCACGTTTTGGTATACCATGTAGGTGACCCAGCTCAGGAAAGGAGATAGAGGCGTCGGTCTTACTTTGGTTTTGGTCAAGCTAACCGTCGTGCCTCACCGCGAGGTTCCTATCCACCTAAGTTTTGATTTGGCCAATGTTCACCCTTTTGTTATGCACTCATGTGCTTTCGTCAGGTTGTCACTAGTATTGTAATTGTTGTTCATGGGAATATCTTTTCCCCCTTTTAAATGTCTTTTTAGACAAACTTGTAATAGCACTGTAGACGTCCCCGAATATCCTGGGAAAAATCCCGCTTTGTTCATTTGGGCTTACTACAGTTCGGACTCAAATGTCACGATTCTTAATCTGATCTTGCAAAATGCAATGCAAGATTGATAAATCACCAAAGAGTCTAAATTGGGCAAATCGTTTTGGAAAATTGATTTTTAAGAAAGAAGTGCCAAACATGGACTGCTTTGCCAGATACAGAGTCGCCACCTAAATATTTTATTTTTGGGGAAATTTAGGAAACCCTAACTCGTTGCCTAAGGCCGCGTGTCCGTCATCACCAGAGTTGCCCCGGCTCGGGAACTTGGGTACGATTGGGGAAGGTCAGCTATGAGCACCCCTGCTTGCCCGATCAAAGATCGGCCACTACTAAACATGATATCTCATTTTTGAAAACACATGCATTCTTATTTTGGTTAATTAGCTAGAATTACTAGGTGATGCACACAACACACAAGTATAGACTAGATCGCTTAATTTGGAACAAAGCATTGCATATCCGTTTCTTTGGAAGGCAGTTTGAAGTTTGCTACTCGCAAGTAGGCTAAATCACGGATTTCAATGAATTATCCCAATTCAAGCAACCCAACCTTCACCCACAGGCATTCAGGCAGTTATATCACATAAGCAATTAGCCTCATGGCAAGCATGCTATCATGTTAACACTTACACACATGCAAGATGCTAAAGTATAAACACTCACAGTGTACTCCGAGCCAAAATAAGAAACTAGTTAGAAATCATGCGTGATCCTAGTTCATGTTAAGATGGCTAATGAAACACATGCAAAATGCAACTAGAATAGGCTCGGCTAACCTAAGAATGGCATGTGAAATGCGACAACTCGATACACGTATTCAAGTTGGAATTGAAATACTATGCAATTAGTATGATGCACTGAGCCCGGTGCGTGCAATACGGATGAATGTATGCAAACATTCTAACATAAGTATGCTAATTGAAATGTGACCTAAAACTAACCATTGAAAGCAGGTAAGTAAAAGGGAGAAAGACGTGGGGTTGGAAGACATTCAAACACGCACGCGCACTTATTACAAAATTCGCCCTCTCGATGGAGGGTCCGAAAGAATAATACAAATCAAATAATTAACTAACTAATAAGCTAATTAATTAATTACACAACACTTAACTAATTAACAAATTAATTAAGCTATTAAAGCGGTAAAGAGGCCTCGGAAAGAGGGACAAATGCATTCATGCTCGGCTCCGCTCGGAAATTTATCGCCATGCTCATGCCGCCTCTGTTTACATTGCTCTGCACCTCTGAAAACTGTGCAAGTCTCAAGGGTACTTTTGAATCACTCCCTGAGCACTATGGGATGTCACCGGCCAAGGTATGGGAACACTGGCCATGTGGAATTGGTCATCGACCAATAATGGAGCTGTCGGCCACAAATTTGTAGCCGACCGGCACTGAAGATGGCTAGCCAGCCATCTCTTCCTGCAAAATGCTACTTTGTTGCAGCAGAGGACAAATAGAGCATGGCAATGCATTTTCAAAGCAATGTGTGCACAACCACCCTTCATATCATGTCATGAACTCAAGGAAGTATGTTTTCAACCCTCGGGCCATCAATCAGGCATTTCAATGCATGATGGCCAAAGGTGCCGAATGTGCAATTCAATATCAAATGAAATGCACATAACACATAATGGGCCCCCCAAACCTCTATCATGATTGATCAAGAGGCAAAGGATGCATGCGTGCAAGCAAGACTAATACAACATGAGCATGTTAATGACAATGCCATACAAGGCTAATGGTAACAAGCATGGCAAATGCAATGCAACTTAGACAAGCGTGCAAAATGCAACATGGACATTTCCAGCATGCAAGGCAAACATGTGACAACATGTAAAGGGACAAGATATGCAAACTTGCAAAGCTACTTAACAAAAGCATGCTGAATGCAATATCACTTAAACATGCAGCAACATGTTATGGACTAAGTATGCAACAAGGCACAATTAAACTAGCATGTTACAACATGCAATTTACCAAATATGCAACAAGCATGTGACAACATGCAAAGAAAGCATTCAACAACATGTACGGATAGACTTAAACCAAAATGGACAGCTCTCAAATAGGTCCAAATCAGTGGCCAAAATGCTATGGAAATGGGGACAAAAGCTCATACAAACATGCATACTAATTGGCCTAAAGACTAAGGCATAAAAGAGTAACTTTTAAGGACACTTAAAAGAGGTGAAAAGCATGCAAATGTGACAACATTACATGCTCTGAAATGATGCTAGGGGTGATGCCAAATCACATAAACAAATCAAGCATAGCATGCGTAAGGCTCAAAGCCTAAGGCTTGTGAAGGGACTTGAACCAAAGCTACACAAAACAAGGAGCACATGGCAAACATAACCCAAAACAGTCCTAAATCATGTCGAGATGATCCTAAAACATGCAAGGAATGAAGCCAAAACATGCTAGAACAAAGGCCCAAAAGCATGAAGCAAACAAGGCCACAAAAGAGGTGTTACACTACACCTATCAAAGTCAAACATGGCGTGACTTAAGCAACCAAAAACAGAGTTATGGCATGTCAAAATGAGCCTAAAAACCCACTTAGATGGCATCCCAAATGCCTAAGCATAATGGCATACACAATGATACATTCAAGAGGCATAACATATCGGCTCTTTAAAGCATTGAAGAAGTTACAAGTGCAAACATATGAGCATACTATATGGACTAAAATAGCATAACAAGTGATGCCAAACCACTGAAATGGTCGAAATAGAGCATGCTAATGACTTGAGCACCCGAAGCTAACAAGCTAGATTGCATGGTAGCTATACAAAACAATGCAAGCATGACCAAGAAGACCAAAATCAGAGCTTAAGCATGTCACAACATGGCTAAAAGCTTCATGGAGTTAGGCCAAAACATGCAAGCATAGTAGTGTAAACGCTAGGTACATGTTAAGGCAAATCATGAGATTACAAGACAAGTATACAAAGCATGCATGGTATGTCTAAACTAAGTCAAAACAGTGCTATATCATGGCAAAACAAAGCCTAATATATACTGAAATGAAGCTAAAACAAGCTAAGCAAACTTGATACTAACATAAGCCATTTATGCAAGAAAATGAGACACAAAGGGAGGGGGGTGTCCCTCCCCTATTCAAGACTTCAAAACCACTTCTCCACCACTGAAAATCCTCTGGATTTCAGTGGTGAGATGGTCAAAAAAAAAAAAAAAAGGGTTTTGAAGCTAAAAAAGAAGGTCACAAAATAAGGCCAAACAACACCTAAGATGGGGTAGACAACCCCCAACACAAAAGTAACCTTAAACAAACATATTTAGCATACAAAAACAGAACTTTTTTCAGTTGGACACTAAGCTTAAAACAGTATGTAAGTATTGCTAAAAGCTTAAGCAAAAATGGGGAATAAAAGAGTAGTTTCTCACACTTGAAGAACACTTGAAGAACACCAACTCCAGCACCTCCTTCTGATCAAAACCAACTCAAAAACTCTGAAATCAACTCCTTAGCACCTTAGTAACTAAGGGATAGTGTACCACTAGGTGCTTTAGTGCAAAAATATGAACAAAAACACCCTTTAGAACACTATTACACACACAACTATAGAGAGAGAAGAGATATAGAGAGAGAGTGATATATATATCTTCTATATCAGTTGGCTGAACCCATGGAAAGGGAGAGGAGGCTCTACTTTTATAGGAAATCCAATTCAAAGCTTCCAAGAGAAGCTAAGTATTGGTTCAAATCCCTCCATACACGTGTATGGAGGGGGGAGGGGAATTGTGGATGCCAGCTGCACCAGCTGGCACAAAATATATGCAAAAAGCAGATGAACAGGGTTTGGCCACAAAAAATGGCCGATCAACCAACATAAGTGCCGGCTGACCAAATATAGTGCTGATCGGCCAACACTCTTGGCCGATGGCAAGAAAAAGGGGCTGATGGCATCATGCCCTGGCCGGTGGGTTCAGGGGATGGCAAACAAGCCACCCACTTCCTTTAGAAGCAAAAACACAACTGTTTGGTCCACAACCAAGCACAAAACAAACAAGTTGAGAGATCTTGAGGCAAGGCGTGTAGCCGAGACCTCCAAGAACTCAAAACGAACACGAGCATGGATGATCATCAAGTGTTCAAACGATGACATCCAAGTCTCGAGAACGGTAAAAAATGGGGTGTCTAGAGTTGCCCCTCTTTGACAGAACTCGAAAGTCACAAAGTGACGGGAGGTAATGTCAAAGCCCAGAGACGACCCATTTTTGACAAGGCCGAAGACTTAGACAAGCAGGCAAGATAGCAAGATATGTGCCCGAAGGTAGGGGCAAGACGCAAGTGACATGCACGATGTCGTTCATAACTTATGATCATGCAAAGAGAGCTGTAATGAAGCATTTATGAAAAACGAATGCAAAAATTTAAGCAAGCGAATAAGAGATAACGGTCCAACACATTCCAACAGAAAGGGTGTAAGAAAATTATGCAATTCTCACTGCGCCTTATGCAGAGAATATTAAAGGCGACTACTGAGGACACTCGAAGTGTCAAACACAACATCTCTCAACGTATCATACGCAAGAGAGGCAAAGGAGTATCTCTCAGCGTGGCATACGCATGAGAGGAAAGGAAGCATCTCTCAGCGTGGCACACGCATGAGAGGAAGGAGAGCATCTCTCGGCGTGGCACACACGTGAGAGAAAAGAGAGCAATAAAGTACGATGCACATAATAGTGCAAATACATCCAAACACGGCATGCGAATGGAGAAAGGTTGCGTAAGAAAGCGCGGTGCACATAACAGTGCGAGTACGTCCAAACGCGGCACGCGAGTGGAGAAAGGTTGCACAAGAAAGCGCGATGCACATAACAGTGTGGCTACGTCCAAACGCGGCACGCGAGTGGAGAAAGGTTGCGCAAGAAAGCACGACGCACATAACAGTGCGGGTACGTCCAAACGCAACATGCGAGTGGAGAAAGGATGCGTCCAAACGCAGCACACGAGTGGAGAAGGGTTACGTCCAAATGTGGCACGCGAGTGGAAAAGGGATTACGTCCAAACGTGGCACGCGAACGGAGAAGAGTTACGTCCAAACGCGGCACGCGAGTGGAGAAAGGATACATCCAAACGCGGCACGCGAGTGGAGAAATGATTACGTCCAAACGCGGCATGCGAGTGGAGAAAGGGGTTACGTGCAAATGCAGCAGGCGAGTGGAGAAAGGGATTATGCCCAAACGCGGCACGCGAGTGGAGAAAGGATTACGTCCAAACACGGCACGCGAGTGGAGAAAGGATTACGTCCAGACGCGGCACGCGAGTGGAGAAAGGTTACATCCAAACGCGGCATGCGAGTGGAGAAATGAGTTATGTCCAAACGCAGCACGTGAGTGGAGAAAGGAGTTACGTCCAAACGCACACGCGAGTGGAGAAAGGAATACGCCCAAACGCAGCACGCAAGTGGAGAAGGGTTACGTCCAAACGCGGCACACGAGTGGAGAAAGGGGTTACGTCCAAACGCGGCACGCGAGTGGAGAAAGGATTACGTCCAAACGTGGCATGCGAGTGGAGAAAAGAGTCCAAACGCGACACGCGAGTGGAGAAAGGATATGTCCAAACGCGGCACGCGAGTGGAGAAAGGATTACGTCCAAACGCGGCATGGGAGTGGAGAAAGGTTACGTCCAAAAGCGGGACGCGAGTGGAGAAAGGAGTTACGTCCAAACGCGGCACCTGAGTGGAGAAAGGGGTTACGTCCAAACGCGGCACACGAGTGGAGAAAGGTTACGTCCAAACGTGACACGCGAGTGGAGAAAGGGGTTACGTCCAAACGCGGCGCGCGAGTGGAGAAAGGATTACGTCCAAACGCGGCAGGCGAGTGGAGAAAGGAGTTATGTCCAAACGCGGCACGCGAGTGGAGAAAGGATACGTCCAAACGCGGCACGCAAGTGGAGAAAGGAGTTACGTCCAAATGCACACGCGAGTGGAGAAAGGAATACGTCCAAACGCGGCACGCGAGTGGAGAAGGGTTACGTCCAAACGCGGCACACGAGTGGAGAAAGGGGTTACGTCCAAACGCGGCACGCGAGTGGAGAAAGGATTACATCCAAACGTGGCATGCGAGTGGAGAAAAGAGTCCAAACGCGGCATGCGAGTGGAGAAAGGATACGTCCAAACGCGGCACGCGAGTGGAGAAAGGATTACGTCCAAACGCGGCATGGGAGTGGAGAAAGGTTACATCCAAAAGCGGGACGCGAGTGGAGAAAGGAGTTACGTCCAAACGCGGCACCTGAGTGGAGAAAGGGGTTACGTCCAAACGCGGCACACGAGTGGAGAAGGGTTACGTCCAAACGTGACACGCGAGTGGAGAAAGGGGTTACGTCCAAATGCGGCACGCAAGTGGAGAAAGGATTACGTCCAAACGCGGCACGCGAGTGGAGAATGGATTACATCCAAACGCGGCACGCGAGTGGAGAAGGGTTACATCCAAATGCGGCACGCGAGTGGAGAAGGGTATAGTTAAACTGAACCGGAGTTTCTCTTGAATGAACCGTACATACAATACCATGCCTGGTTTCACCAACTTCAAATGAACTGTACATACAATATCTTTCCTGCAAAAGAAAGAGACTTAACAGGTACAATTTTGTTAGAAACATGCATAGCAATGCAATTTAAAATTGTGTGACAACGCGAGTAAAGTGTGCATAGTAATGCAGGTAGAACATGCGAAACAACGCGAGTTAAAAACGTACATAACAATGTAAATAACGAACGTAACAATGTAAGTTAAGGGTATGCGAAACAACGTGATTTAGAGAAGTTTGCAAAACAGTGCAAGTTAGATGAGTTTGCAAAACAATGCAGGTTAGAGTGGTGTAAGACAATGCGAATGAAATTTGCAACAATGCAAGAGATTGAAATGCACGATAATGCAAATGAAAGATGCATAACAATGCGAGTTGTTGAAATGCATCACAATGCAAACGAAAGATGCATGACAATGCACGTTGTTGAAATGCATGACAATGCAAATAAAAGATGCATGACAATGTAAATGAAAGATGCATGACAATGCACGTTGTTGAAATGCATGACAATGCAAATGAACTGAAATGCATGACAATGCACGTTGTTGAAATGCATGACAATGCAAATGAAAGATGCATGACAATGCACGGTGTTGAAATGCATGACAATGCAAATGAAAGATGCATGACAATGCAAGTTGTTGAAATGCATGACAATGCAAATGAACTAAAATGAACGACAATGCATGTTGTTGAAATGCATGACAATGCAAATGAACTAAAATGCACGACAATGCATGTTGTTGAATTGCATGACAATGCAAATGAAAGATGCATGACAATGCAAGTTGTTGAAATGCATGACAATGCACGTTGTTGAAATGCATGACAATACAAATGAAAGATGCATGACAATGCAAGTTGTGTGCGCTACAACGCATATAGACGCGCATAACGATACAAGTGAATAGTGCATAACAATGCAAGAATGGTGTGCGCTACAATGCATGTAGACGTGCATAACGATGCAAGTGAACAGTGCATAACAATGCAAGAATGGTGTGCATAACAACACGTGTAGTACGTGCATAACGACGTAACCTATGTATGACTATCATAAGCAAGACAAAACATTGTAATGCAATGCATTTAAAGCAGTTATTGAATCTCGCAAGATAGAAAAGGATACGAAAAAGAATACACCCTGCGCGTACCGAACATCGCATTCGAAAGGCATGATTCGAGGTCAACACGAAGGTCGGTTAAGCTTCAAAAATGTTCTTTCTTGCACTGTCTTAAGTAATGAAGGTCCCAAACCACATAACTAACCCAACCAAGGGTGTGGGAGGTTCACTGACCACAAGGGGAGGCCACCGGCCATCAATCGGCCACGAAATAATCTCATCGGCCAACTATTTAGCCGATCGGCTAACAATTTGGCCGACCAGCCAAAAATGGCAATGTCGGGGCAGTTTTTTTCCTTTGGCCACGGATCTTTAAATATAAGGTTCCAAACCTTATATTTCCACTTCACCCTAGCTCGAAAATCCCTCATCTCTCTCCTTAGGTATTTTTCTTCCTTCGATCCGTGTTTTTGTCTTGTTTTCGACACTTTTTCATCGTTCGATTCGCGAAACTCTCCCTGTTTTGCACACTTTGAACCGAACAAATCTTGGTTTCGGTGCCCTTTTCTTGGTTTCCATCGTTTGGGGTTTGTTTTCCCTGAGTCATACCTCGATCTTTGTGCCTTTCCCACACCCCGACCTTTCCTCCCATTTTTCATTCTCTCAGGGTTGACTTTTGGGTTGACCTTTCCCATTCTTGCCCCTTTTTCACATTCTCGGCCATTTTCACGCTCCTTTTGAGATGGCGGATGACATTCCACGTGGTGGGACTCCCCCGGAGATGGACGTGGATCCCGAGGTCAGGCTCCTACCTCTTCGCATATGGCCGTTCGATCCGGTGACTTATAGGCCGGCGATACATGTGTTGCCTCCCGATGGCATCCACCACTTTAGGAGCTATGCGTAGGGCGCGCCACTAGAGCTTTTGTTGCACGAGCCAGAGTCACATCTGTCTTACGGCGCTTCTGAGGTACACTCTTCGTCTGTTTCATTTTCTGCAATGTAGAACACATAACTGCAATAGTCGATTCTGTTCTTTAACTGCTTAACTCAGACACACTGATACATCACATGCTGTAGTTCACTATGAGCACACCCACACCCGATATTTGTTTAAATCTGAACACATGCACACACGCTGCATTCTCAACTGAACAATTCAAACAGACTGATACATCATATGCTGTAGTTCACTGTGAGCACGCCCACACCCAATATCTGTGTAGACTCTGACACATGCACACACACTGCATTTTCATCAATTCTGAGCGCATTCAACATCAGATTTGTAACATCGCTTGCATAGCTGTTTGTTTTGATCACAAGGAGATTCCCATGCCTTCCGGGGGTATGGGAACACTGCCGCCCGAGGTTGGTATATGGAGTTACCCGATGCGGTCCATCATATTGTCGACCAGGCCAGCTTTGGGACTTTCTGCATGGGACTCTCGCACCTCACTGTGAGTAGGCCCCTTCTTGCCGCTTTGGTGGAGAGGTGGTGGGACACCACCGACTCCTTCCACCTTTCTACTACCGGGGAGATGACGATGACTCCCTTCGACTTCTCGATGCTCATTGGCATCGAGGTAGGGGGTGATATGATCCCCTTTGATACAGATATGGACGAGTGGGACGCCGCCCAGATACACTTGCTCGGCGCTCAGCCACCTCTTGCTCGGCTAGGGTTCGTGAGGTACTCGTGGTTTGAGGGTCACTTCTGGATCCAGGCGCCTACTACTCTGGAGGAGGAGGAGCAGTATGCCCGTGGCTTCATCATGTTCCTGTTGGGGACCACACTCTTCACCGGCCGGGCGAACACCGTCGCCCTCTACCTGCGGAGTGCGCTTGTGGATGTGACACGGATTTGCGGCTGCGACTGGGGTGGTGCGGGCTTGGTCACTCTTTGTGGATATATGAGCTCATCCTCCCACCTCAGTGGGCAGTTGCTTGGAGGCTACTGGCGAGCCTGGGAGGTACACGTTCCCTTTTTTGTCTTTTCAATTCTGCTGTACATTATCTGTATACCACACACACTGTACATATGCAATCTGCTTTACACTGGTTGCACACTACATATACCGCACAATATCTTGCACATACTACACTCTGCTTTATCTGATAAGCATACTCATATCTGCTTTGTTACATTATACAGTTGTGGGTGTATGCCTACTTCCCTAGGCTTGCCCTATTGCCAGATGAGGAGAGCTCTCTCCGTGTTCCATTTTCTCACCGTTTTGACGTGAGATGCGAGCGGAGGCCACGGGAGTCCTTCATGTTCTTCCGCCGCTACTTTAACACCATCACTGCAGCCGAGGTATGTCAAACATTATAGTTCATTTAAGCTTCGCTTTATATTGTACTCTCAATATCAGTAGATAACAAACTATGTTTTATTTGCAGATCACCTGGCAGCCTTGGGCCGTTCGACGCAGCGATATCTGGAGATCGCCCAGTTTAGGGTTCTACTAGAGGGCCCATTCTGTCGGGCATGGTATTTCGAGGAGCGCTTCTTATGCCAGACCCTTGGTCTACCAAAGCAGACAGTTCCAGCACCTCCTCCTACCCGCGTGAGGTACACTGAGAGTTACACATTAGAGGAGATGATAGACTATACGATTGGCTGGGACTTTGAGCCTTTTAGGGATGAAGGTGACTACGCTGAGTACATCTAGGCTTATATCATGCGGCCTTTGACTGGTGCTCGTCGAGCTGAGCGAGAGAGGCCAGCGGCGCCAGCAGCAGGAACAGGGGCACCGAGGGCACCTCCAGCCCTAGGTAGGAGTGGGTCCCGGAGGGGACAGGGAGCTAGATGGCCAAAGCTGCCTACGACGATCACATGCCAAGGACGGGGTGGGGAGACTTATCAGATTCCCTTCGCTCCTCCTTCGGCTGATCATGAGCTTGTCGGAGTCTATGGCTCGACCCCGGTATGCACTACTAGACTTTGCATTCTGTACAGTCATTTCAATTCATTTCATATCCTGCATAATACTAATGACTTCAACACTTTTGCAGCCTTCCGTGGAGTACACTCGCCAGTCCCTAGAGTTGACAGCCTCAGCGGTAGGGATGCTACATCGGTGCATCGACTTGTTGACCATCTATAATATCCCGGTAAGTTCTTTCAACTGCAGTCTCAAACTCTGCCCAATCGGTTTCATACATAATCTGATGCATCACACTATCAACACGACACTTGATACACATCACTTATGGTATTGATACACTGTAACCCACATACTGCTCACAGCATTGCTCATGGCATTCATATACTGTACTCAGACATTGTTTTTGGTATTCACATTCTGCTTTATCTGTAACTGATGCATTTTCCATTTGTCCTTTTCAGGCCCCATTCCAGATTCCGACCGCAGGAGGTGCTCCAGCTGGACCATCTGTTCCTGCTCGAGGAGGAGGGGGAGTCAGGCGGAGGATGACTAGCCATAGCAAGGCGGAACATAGGCGCACTCATCTTTGAGGCGATTCGAAGCCCTCTCCCGATGATTCTGATGAGGATGCGGCGTCGTTGCAAGGCGAGGCCAGAGACATCTTAGATTCTGACTATGGAGATGGCGGTGGTGCCCCTAGACCCTCGTCCAGGAAGAGGACCAGGACCGACTCCCGTACTTGAGGCCACCGATATTGATCCAGACATTCTGCTGCTTTTTCTTTTCTTTGCTCTGTTCAGACATTTTGTTGCTTTTCTCCCCTTTTTGTTTTGCTTTATTTTTCTTTTTACTGGTAGTTTGAGCATATTGTACTGCCTCAGGAAGGTTTTATTTTCTCGAAACTATGTACTTTTTGCAAAAGACATGATGAAATGAAACAACTGTTGTTCAAAAAGTGTTACATTTGTACATTTTATGCATCGCATCATATTACATAACAATGGGATTGAATAGAAATTGAACATGCATGTATTACCAGGTCACGTAGTGAACCAACGTAACAAACAAAACAAATTAACTCAATAAGCAACAATATGACCTTGACAAGTTTACAACTCGATAAACAAAATTGCGACAACTTGATAAACAAATGAGCAACAACTTGATAAACGAATGAGCAACAACTCGATAGACAAATATGCAACAACTCGATAAACGAATGAGCAACAACTCAATAGAAAAATGTGTAACAACTCGATAAGCAAACACATTTTTTTATGCATGAGACAAGCAAAGCATATTCTATGCAAAATTGAAAGCAAGCACATTTTACGCCATAGATAGGCATATTACATGCAACATTGACAGCATATTCTATGCATGAATTATAACGATGCGCGGCACACATGCAACAAAAGTGTAGATGAAAGTGCACATTCTATACAGTAGGGGGCCATCAAACATGTACTTTGGTGCCTCCAATTCATCTCTCGGAGGGCTTTGCAACATACTCAGCTCAAAAAGGGTACACCTTGTTTATATTGGCAAGAGATAACATCTGCATGTGAAAACCATAGGTGCTGCTCGGACTACCATTCTGACTTGAAGTAGGCTTACACTTGGACTCGAGATACACTCATACTCTTAAGAAATGCGAGGCCTAAGAAGGTGCACCTGAAATGCAATCTCGAAATTCATTGGAGTTAAAACACACTAAGATGCTCCACATTTTCCCTCTTTTCTTTTGCTTTGCAGTCTGGAACCCACATAGCTTCAGATAGATCCTTGATCTAATGTTCTCACATGACCTGGGTTGAACCCTACAGTTTTTGTGAGAGAACAAAACCTGTTTTGCACAA
Organism: Camellia lanceoleosa; assembly: GCA_025200525.1. Taxonomy (NCBI): domain Eukaryota; kingdom Viridiplantae; phylum Streptophyta; class Magnoliopsida; order Ericales; family Theaceae; genus Camellia; species Camellia lanceoleosa. Next base: position 44,981,151 of record CM045762.1, on the reverse strand, counting down.
ATATGGAGAATGGCACAGCACTATGAGCACAAAACGATTTTATTTTGAAATTGAGAGATGAGTTTTTGACCGTGTATTGAGCCTACAACTGACCGCAACGAAAAAGACTCAACAATGGAAAACAAAGGTAAAACAACCTAAGCACGTCTATTGACACTCGAAACGACTCAAAACAAGAATCGAGACAAACAAAACACAACAAATCATAAGACTCGAATGCGCACAGGGAGCCTGTTTCTCCGGGTATTGTCTCCCACCCTTTCTCATTTGTGATTCTCGCATCACTCGGCCCTCAGGTTCTGTTTTTTTGAAAAAGCCCTTTTTCCTCACTTTTTCTTGTAACGCACATCTCTCTATTCTTTAATCTCTCATTTTTCATCCCTCCCCTGGGTGGTTGATGGATGAACAGGAAGTGTCGGGCTCCTGCCCCTAGCATTCTACTATATGCTTCTTTTGCTCACAACAATGAGCTTTCCCACAGAGGGGTTGCCGTGCGACCAGATGCGTAGTAGATCTACCATTAACGTTGGTTGACGATGCCCTTGGCCAGTTTGGACGTGATCAAATCCGTCCAGATGAGGGAGTGGAATATCTTGATCCATTCCAATTCGTGCTTCGCACTTGGCTTGATACCTCGCTGCCTGGAGGATGAGATAGCTTTCGGCCTTTTCCTGTTAGCTTCAATTGTGCCCTTTTTGGCAGGTAGAGTGCCCTTTCTAGCAAGTATGTTGACAATGGGGAAAAGACAGAACACCTGACTTAACTGTACCCTTAGTTCATCATTTTGACAATTTTTTTTTTTTTGTTTTGGCTTTCTACTAAAACAATTTTGATCAATATGAGAGTTAGATTAATATACATGTTCGACTTTTTGATTTAAAATCATGCAAGTTAGGCTGTGAGCATTGAAATTTTTTCTTTTTTGGGTCGAAGAAATGGTCCAGTTTAAAACAAAAATGAAGCAAATTTTCGAGAAAATTAGTCAACTTCAGTAAAAATTCTCAAACATTGTTTTTGCAAATGGTCACCGCTCAATGGGCACGGAACCTACTCTTGAGATGTACAACCTCAGATCCAAAACAATGGGACATTGCCCCTTGCCTGAATGGCACCGCAGTACACTGAATGGCAACGAAAAGTTGCCCCTTGTTTGAATAATTACCCATGACCCTACCAATGAGAAAGTTGCCCTGATGCGAATAAGCGCCATGACATGGCAGCGAGTCCTCACAGTGACCATTACTGCCAAATTCTCGGATACAGAGAAGACAATGATGATCAGAACCATTTCATGGACACAATCAATTTGGAAGTGTTTATGGCTGGACTTTAGAATGAGGTTGCCTACGTATCCCAAACATGGGAATCAAGCCTGACGTAGTTCCGGGATTAAGGTACACTCGGGTATTAACCTCTCCTTTTGCGCTCTAACTTTTTCCAAGGCCGCCCTTCCGAGTTTTCAACCTTGCAAGCTCTGTTTTTCTTTTCTTTTCAATTCTTTTCATTTCTTTTGATTTCTTTTTTTATTTTCTGCATTTTTCTATTTTTGTTCTTTTTCTTTTCTTTTCATTTGCTCTAACTTTTGCCTGGGTCGCCCTTTCGGGTTTTCGGCCCAGCGAGCCTCTCAAGGGTAAAAGTGTAGCTTTGTCCATGTCAAATGGTTTTTAGGATCTCGAAGCCATCTGAATCCAGGAGAATGGCTGCTGTTCGCTGATGATGTAGGAGCCCGTCCAATCGGGGCTGAATTTGCCCCTAGTGTTGCGGATATGAACTTGGTTGTCCTTCAGCAAAACTTTCACCGTTCCTTCCTTCTGGGATTCGGCATTCTTGCCAATCTTCATTGATTTGCAGAATGATCCATCTTTAGCTCTTTGAGTACGTCTGATATTTTTTGTCCCTACTCCTAGGGGTGTTTCTGATCTAACTGTGCAAGCTTTCCTTGACGGCGTCTGACCTTCTTGATCTTACTTTTCTTGCCCCTAGTCCGTGGGCTGCTTCAAATCTGGCCACACAAACCTCACATTGTTATTTGATCGTTGAACCTTCTGAATCCAAGTTCAAAGTTTGAAAGCGAAGGGGTCAAGTCTCGAGGCTGAGAGCGATCCTAAGCTGCACAATCTCAAGATCGATTCCACATAGGTCTTCGCAGGACGACGCAAAACATTTTTTGAAATCTTTTAAGAAAGCGACTAATCGCTGGCGCTGAAGACAATGTAGAACCAATCTGGATCAAGCTAGGATCCTTCTTAGTACTCATGTTAACAAACATGATCTTATTCATTAAGAGCTTAGCATGCCTCTCTTTCTCCCAGTTGATCAAATTTTGCAAAACTCGAGGAATTCCTCCCTCTTCGTTTTCGTTATAATGTTCAAAAAGTTTTTTGAAAAACTTAGGTCAATGCAATGATTTCAAGGCACAGAAGAAGTAGGTGAAAAGCACTGCTGTTTCATTCAAACTTTTTGGCACAACCGGCGCAAGACAGAAGCGAACACAAGGGTATGAAAATTTACTGCTGTTTCATTTAGATCTTCTGGTGTAACTGGCTCCATGGCAGAAACAGACCCAAAAGAAAGAAAAAAGACAAATTCAAAACAAAACAGTGATATCCGAGATAACACCGCTGGAATCACTCGACTTCTATACAACAGGCCTGACTCGATACAACAAGACAGACCCGACTGACATAGTACAAAAAGACTGACTATATACGATAAAACAAGACTGACCCAAAATACCCAAGTTAGAAAGTACAAAAGCTAGCATTTGCAAATGCTCAAAATGGTGCGTGCCATACGGCACACCTGGAATAAACTGAGTGCCGCCCGCAGGTGGTTCAACCCTTGATCACATACTTGTATTATCCTCGAAGTCCACCAACCCAGTGATGACAGACTTTGCTGAACTCGGTGGGAGGATGACCCCATCGTCAAACAGATCATGTACTTCGTGGTGAAGTTGGAAGCAATTGTCGGTGGTGTGACCAGTCTGTTGATGGTACGCACAGTACTGGGTAACATCATGTGAGAGAGGGAGATTACTCGGGAGAGGCCGAGGCTCAAGAGGTTTGAGATGACCTTTTTCAGTGAGGAATCGAAGAGCCTCGGACAAAGGCATGTAGAGGTGTAGACGTCCATGGACATCCCGGGAGGGAATCCCGTTTTGTTCATTGGGCTCACTATAGTTCAAGACTCAATGTGACGGTCCTGTATCTAATCTCGCAGAGTGCAACACAAGACCGATGAACCATCAAAGAGTCCAAATTCGGCAAATCGTTTTGGAAAACAGATTTTTCAGAAAGAAGTGCTAAACATGGACTACTTTGCCAGATATAGAGTCGCCACCTAAATATTTTTTATGGGGGAATTTAGGAAACCCTGACTCGTTTGCCTAAGGCCACGTGTTCGTCATCACCAAAGTTGCCTCGGCTCAGGAACTTGGGTACGATTGGAGAAGGTCAGCTATGAGCACCCCCGCTCGCCCGATCAAAGATCGGACACTACTAAACATGATATCTTGTTTTGAAAACATGTGTTCTTATTCCGGTTAATTAGCTAAAATTTACTATGTGATGCGCACAACACACAAGTATAGACTAGATGGCCTAATTTGGAACAAAGCATTGCATATTCGTTTGCTTGGACAATAGTTTGAGATTTGCTACTTGCAAGTAGGCTAAAACACGGATTTCAATGAATTGTTCCAATTCAAGCAATCCAACCTTCACCCCCAGGCATTCAGGCAGTTATATCACATAAGCACATAGCCTCATGGTAAGCATGCTGTCATGTTAACATTCACACTCATGCAAGATGCTAAAGCATAAAAAGCTTACCGAGTACTCCGAGCCAAAACAAAGAACTTGTTAGCAATCAATGTATGATCCAAGTCCATGTTAAGTGGCTAATGCATCGCATGCAAAATGCAACTAAGATAGGCTCGGCTATTCTACAATGGCATGCGAAATGCAACACTTAGCACGTATTCAAGTTGGATTTGAAATACTATGCAGTTAGCATGATGCGCCGAGCCCGGTGCATGCAGTACAAATGAATGGATGCACGCATGCATAGCATAAGGTATGCTAAATTGAATATGTCCTAATACTAACTATCAAAAGCAGGTAAGTAAAAAGGGGAAAGAAGTGGGGGTTGGAAGACACGCACACACGCACCCACACTTATTACAAATTCGCCCTCGCTTGGAGGGACCAAAAGAATATAGAAATTAATTAACCTACAAGCTAATTAATTAAATTATACAACACTTAACTAATTAATGAATCAATTAAGCTACTGAAAGGAATAAAAGGCCTCGGGAAGAGGGATGCACGCATGTTCGGATTGGCTTCGCTCGGAAATCCAATGCCATGCACAAGCTGCCTCTGTTTACCCTGCTCTGCTCCACTGGAAATTGCATAAGTCCCAAGGAACACTCTATGAACACTGTGGAACACCACCGGTCAAGGGGAATCATCACCGGCCATGGAAGGATGGTCACTGACCATTGGTTGAGCTCTCGGCCATCAATATTTGGTCGGTCGGCAGTAGAGATGGTTGGCCGACCATGTATGCCTGCAGAAACCTGTTTTGACAGCAGTAGAGGGCAAAACATGGCACGACAATGCATTTCAAGCAATGTTTGCACCAACCACACTCCTTATCATATTCATGACTCAAACGAGTTTGGTACTCGGCCCTCGGACCACCAATCGCGCATTCCAATGTGTGATGGTCAAAGAGGCCAAGTTGTGCATTTTGATTTCAAATGTAATGCAAAGCAAATAAACACATAAGGCCCAAGCTCTATCACTTGATCAAGAGGCAAGACATGCATGCCAAATGCAACCTAAACATGTTAGCTAAGTATGCAACGTGAGCATGCAAGCAAGCAATGTGCACTACGCACTCAACCTAAGCAAACAAGCATGCAAGGCATTCAATAACAATGCTAATGGAAAACATGCAACAACAGGTGAGGGAACTAACATGGAGACATGCAAAGCAACTTAGCAAAGGAAATGCATGCCAAATGCAAAGTGTTTCAAGCATGTAACACATGCGATGGGCTAAGCATGCAACAACACACGAGGCGAGCATGCGACAACATGCAAACAATGGACTCATACCAATTTGGACAACTCTCAAATGAGCCCAAAACAGTGGCTAAATGCCAAGGAAATGAAAGCCAAAACACATACAAACACGCATGCACACATGGTCCAACACTTAGGCACCAAAGAGCAACTTTTAAGCACACTTAAAAGAGGACAATCATGGACTAATGACATGCATACTAAGCTTTGAAATCATGTTATAAAAGGTGCCAAACCAAGCAAACAAGACAAGCTAAGCATGCAACGATGTCCAAAACTCAAGGCAAGCTAAGGGGCTTAAACCATGGCCATGCCAACCAAGCCTCACAAGGCTAAGAGGACTTAGAATAGTCCCGAGGTAGACCTAAACAAAGCTAAGGACACACCTAGATAGCATCTAAGTGGCCTACACATGGAAGCATACAAAAGAGGCCAAACATGGAGCACAAGATTACAACCTTTTAAAACATTAAAGGAGCATCAAATGCAAGCATACAAGCATACCATGGGGACTGAAATGATGCTATAAGTGGTGCCAAACCACTGAAACAAGCTAAGCAATGCATGCTCAAAACTAACACACCCGAGGTTAGCAAGCCAAAATGCAAGGTGGCTATACAAAGCATGTCAAGCATGGCCGAAGCAATTAAAAATAGAGCTAAAGCATACTAAAACACGCATAAAAGCTTCACAAAGCTTGGTCAAAATCATGCTAGAACAAGGCTCAAAGAACAAAGCATGTTAAGGCAAATTCATGGCATTACATGACAAGTATGCTAAGCATGCATGGTGTGTCTAAACCAAGTAAAAACAGTGCTACATCATGGCAAAATAGGCACAAATAACACTTAAGACATGGCCAACATGGACTCAAGAATGGTGCTCACACATGAGGCAAAAATGACACATTTTGAAGACAACAAGGCGAGCGGATGGCCCTCTCCTTCTTAGGACGTCAAACCACCATCCTCACCACTGAAATCCCTCAAGATTTCAGTGGTGAGGAGGCCCAAACAAGGTGGTCCCGGAGCTCACCAAAATAGCACAAAATGGGGGCCAAACAAGGCCTAAGAGGGGTCAAACAACCCCAAAGCTCAAAGCAACCTTAAACAACTATTTTAAGCAAGAAAAATCAGAACTTTTATATGTTATATACTAAGCTTAAAATAGCAAGCAAGGATGGCTAAAATGTTATGCAAAAATGGGGTAAAAAGGGTGAAATTCTTACCCTTGCAGGGCCCTTTCAAGAACAGCACTCCAGCTGCTTCTCCAAGCTTGAATCCACTCAAGAACTTCAAGAACAACCTATTGGCTCCTCAGCAACCAAGGGGAGGTGTAGAACTAGGTGTTCGTGCACAAAAGTAAGGACAAACACACACTTATACACACAAGAGAGGGAGATATAGAGATAGAAGAGATACACAACCCTAACCCTAATATCAGAGACCCTCTAGAATTTTTGTAACCCTGGAGGAGGGAGAAGAGGCCCTTCCTTTATAGAGGATCACTCTTGCAAAGCTTACAATACAAGCTAAGCAAGAGTGAAATCCCTCCATACACGTGTGTGGAGGGGGTGCAAAGTGTATGCCAGCTAGCACAGCTGGCATAAAAATATCTACAAAAGCAGATGCATAGTGGTCGGCCAGCCAAAAATGCCAAATTGACCAAATACATGGTCGACCGACCACAAAGAGTGCCGGCCGGCCATCACCAATGGCCGGTGGCAACAAAACATGGCCGGTGGCCTCAAGCCATAGCCGGTGGGGTGTGGGGATGGCCAACAAGCCATTCCTTGCCCCTCAAAAGCAAAACACAAGTGTTTGGTGCAAAACCAAACACAAAACAGTCGAGTCGAGAGGTCTTGAGGCAAAGCGCGTGGTCGAGACCTCCGGGAACTCAAGACGAACACAAACAAGGATGATCACCGAGTGTTCAAACGATGACATCCAAGTTTTAAGGACGGTAAAAAATGGGGTGTCTACAGTTGCCCCTCTTTGACAGAACTCAAAAGTCATAACAATGACGGGAGTGAATGTCAAAGCCCAGAGACGACCCATTTTTGACAAGGCCGAAGACTTAGACAATGCATGCAAGACAATAAAGACATGCTCCTAAAGGCAGGGGCAAAATGCAACTGACAATGCACAAAGCCGAGTATAACTTATGATCATGCAAAGAAAGCTGTAACGAAGCATAACAATGCAACAGTTTTAAGCAATCTAACACAAATCCAACTACATTACAATGCAGAAAGGATGCAAGAGAATTACGTGACTCTTGCTGTGTTTCACGCGGAGAATATATTACCTGTGCGGCTCGTCTGGTTGCACCAGCTTCAAATGAACCGTGCATACAATATCGTGCCTGAAAGAGAAAGAAAACTCAACAAGTACAATATTGTTAGCAATATGCATAACGATGCAATCGAAAGCTGCGTGACAACGCAAGTGTAGGAGTGCATGATAATGCAACCTATGTGTAACAACGCAGAACAATGCGGAATGGATGCAAAATGATATGCAACATTTACAAATCTACGTATAAACAATGCAAATGATATGTAATGCAATTGAATCATGATCAAATCATGAGTGGTTCAAAAACAACACAAATGTCATAAAGATGATGGAGATGCAAAGTCCGTTTACCATAGAAAAGGTGCCGCAACCCTCAAACCACAATACCAGCAGTGGAATAGGTGCGCGCACATGCAGAACTATGAGTGATGTAGACGGAACACAAGAACAAGTAATTGGGTGGAATGACATAAGTGGGGAAATGACCCGCTGAGGAAAGACCATGATCCTAAATGCTAGACGCAACAAATTAGACTACAATGTAATATATACAATGTATAAGGCCTACGGCTAAACCGTATCTTGCCTAGGAAAGGCATGGACACAAACAAGCCACGTTTAACATAGAAACGGTGCTGTCACCCACAACACTAGGTGCGTACACATAATATCATAACTGTGCTTCAACGCGAAAAGTATGGGCACATACCAAACCAAGCTCAACAAGGAAAGGCGCAAGCCGTGGATAGAGGTGATGCAATGAATGCATGCAAGCTACAATGCAATATATACAATATGCAATGGAATGTAATATCATGTACAGTGCATTATATACAAGGGATGCATGACATATGCAATATATACAATGATGCATGACATATGCAGCATATACAATGATGCATGACATATGCAATGAAACGCATGACATATGCATGTTGTCTTTGTTGTTTTTTTTTTTTTTGAAATACAAGTGAAAATGTAAATAAAATATGCATTTTTTTTGGGGTGAAATGCATGATAATGCAAATGAAACAAATGCGCGACAGCACATGTCTTTTGAAATGCATGACGATGCATATGAACTTGAATGCGCGACAACGCGCGTCTCTTGAAATGCATGACGATGCATATGAACTTGAATGCGCGACAACGCGCGTCTCTTGAAATGCATGACAATGCATGTGAACTTGAATGTGCAATGACGCGAGTCGCTCGAAATGCATGACAATGCATGTGTAGTGCGCATGACAATGTGACATAAAGAAGATGCATACTAATGCAAGTATGGCGTGCGCATGACAATGCGAGTGGAATGACGTATAACTCAACGCACGTTTACGACAAAGCATTGTAATGTATGCATGTGGGGCAACTTTCGAATCTCTCAGGAGACAAAAGGATACAAAAGGGATACGCCGCACACGTATTCGAGTGCTACGCACAGAAAACACGGTCCAAGGTCAAAACGGAGACCGATTGAGCTTCAGAAATGCACTTTCTTGCACTGTGTTGAGCAATGGAGGCCCCAAACCACATCGAAGACCCAAACAAAGGTGTAGGAGGTTCACCGGCCATCGGAGGAGGTCACCGGCCATCCATCGGCCACCAAAAAAAGTCCACCGGCCATATATTTGGCCGACCGGCCAAATATGCCTATATCGGGGCAGTTTGGTCTATTCGGCTTGGGTCTTTAAATATAGGGCTTATTTCATCGGCCCTATTTCTTCACTTCCTACAAACTCGAAAATACCTTGCCTCTCTCCCTAGGTTATTTTTCTTCCTTCATTCCTCCGTTTTCCTCAGTTTTAGAGCCCGTTTCGACGTTCGATTCACGAACTCCTTCGCGTTTCGAACATTTTGAACCGAACAAAACTTTGTTTTGGTGTCTCTTTTTTCGATTTCGACCACTCGGGGCTTGTTTCCCTTGAGTTCACCTCGATTTTCGTGCCTTTTCCACACCCCGACTTTTCCGGTCATTTTTCACCATCCTGGGGTTGACTTTTCATATTCTCACCCGGTTTTCACATTTCCGGCCACTTTTGCATTCTTCTTGAGATGGCGGATGACATTCCAGGCGGTGGGGCTCCCCCGGAGACAGATATGGACCCAGAGGTCGAGCTCTTGCCTCTCAGCGTTTGTCCGTTCGATCTGGCGACTTACAGGCCGGCGATTCACGAGCTGCCTCCTGACGGACTTCGCCAATTCAGGAGTTTTGACAGGAGGGTGCCACCAGAGCTGCTTCTGCGCGAGCCAGAGACGCACCTTTCATACGGCGCTTCTGAGGTATACTCTTCCCCGTTTTATTTTCTGCAAAGTAGAACACTTAACTGCAATAGTCGACTCTGCCTTTAACTGTTTGATCCGGATACACCGATACGTTGACTGTGAATACACCTGCATTCGGTATCGGTTTGAATTGGAACATGCTCACACACACTGTATTTGCCCTGAATCACTCAAACACCCTGATACATCTTGCATTGTAGTTCACTGCGAGCACACAGGCACCCGATGTCTATTTGAATTTGAACACCTGCACACACGCTGTATCTGTACTGAATCACTCAAACACACTGACACATCATATGCTGTAGTTCACTGCGAGCACATCGGCACCCGATGTCTGTTTAAATCTGAACACGTGCACACACGCTGTATTGTTATCAATTCTAAATGCTCTTCAAAACTGTATATTGAATATTGCTTCGTAACTGTTTGCTTTTGAATACAGGGGGATTCCCATGCCTTCCGGGGGTATGGAAATGTTGTTGCCTGCGGATGGTACATGGAGCTACCGGACGCAATCCGTCACATCGTCGATCGTCGTCGGTAAACCGGCGTATCACGCCTTCTGCGGCGAGCCTCTTCTTGCCCCTCTGGGGGAGAGGTGGTGGGACATCACCGACTCCTTCCACTTCTCTACCACGGGAGACATGACGATCACTCCCTATGACTTCTCGATGCTCACCGGCATCAGGGTAGGCGGTGATCTGATCCCATTTGGCACATATATGGATGAGTGGGAGGTCGCTTAGATATATTTGCTTGGCGAGCTGCCGGCTCTTGCTCATCCAGGCTTCGTCAGATACTCGTGGTTCGAGGACCACTTTTGGATTCAGCCAACTTTAGCTAAGGAGGCACCGATGGCTCAGGAGGAGGTGGAGCGGTATGCACACGGCTTCCTCATGTTTTTACTGGGGACGACCATCTTCGCCAACTGGTCGAACACCGTGCCCCTCTGTTTGCTGAGCGCTCTGGTGGATGTCACATAAATCCTGCGCTATGACTGGGGTGGAGCAGCCTTGGCCACACTCTATGGATACATGAGCTCATCCTCCCGGTGCAGCGGGCAGTTACTCGGAGGCTACTGGCGGGCTTGGGAGGTATATTTTCTTCCTCCTTTACATTTCTGCTTTACATTATCTGTACCACAGCCTGCTGCACCTGCTTCTTGATGCACTTCACATTATTTGTATACACTGCACATATAATCTGATTTACACTGACTATACACTGCACACATTGTACACTCTGCACAATACACTGCACAACACACGGTTCTGTGATTTCTGCTTCATTTTGTATTCTGCTTGATAAGCATACTGATATTTGCTCTGTAGTTGTGGGTCTACGCCTACTTCCCGAGGCTTGCGCCAGTACCCGATGAGGAGACCCCTCTCGGCGTTCCTTTCTCCCGCCGCTTCGATGTGAGGTGTGTGCAGAGACCTCGGGAGTCTTTCATATTCTTCCGCCGCTACTTCGATACCATTACCGCCGCAGAGGTATGTTCAACTTTAGATTTTATTTCAAGCTTCGCTTTGCACTGTATTTTTAGTAACAGTAGATATTTGACTGCATATCATTTTCAGATCACCTGGCAGCCCTGGGCTTCATTGCCAGCTGCGATTTGGGAGCGGTTTACCGGTGTTGAAGAAACCGCTCGGTTTAGGATCTTGCTGGAGGGCCCGGTCTGTCGGGCTTGGTATGTGGGTGAGCGCTTCCTGTGCTAGACCCTGGGTTTACCAGAGCAGATAGTTCCAGGTTTGCCTCCTACCCACATGAGGGACACCGAGAGGTTCACTCCTGAGCAGATGGTTGATTATACGATCGGCTAGGATGCGGAGGGCTTCAGGGGCGAGGGCGACTACATAGAGTACGTCCAGACCTACATCATGCGGCCTTTGAGCAGTGGCCATCGAGTTGAGAGAGAGAGGCCCGCGGTGCCAGCAGCTAGGGCAGAAGCGCGAGCAGGAGCATTGAGGACGGCTCGGATCCGTGGCAGGAGTGGGGCTCGGAGAGGGGGGGCTAGTTGGCCAGCACTGCGCACGACGATGACATGCCGAGGGCAGGGTGGAGAGACCTATTAGATCCCCTTCGCTCCCTGTCCGGCTGATCACGAGTTAGTCGGGTTCGACGACTTGCCCCCGGTATGTACTACTGCATTTTACATCTTGCATTGTCATTCCATTTCATTTGATATTCCGCAGAATACTGATGCTTCTAACAGTTTTGCAGGCTTCCTCTGAGTACACTCGTCAGTCCCCTAATCTGACCGCCTCTGTGATAGGGATGCTCCAGCGGAGCCTCGATCTTCTAGCCATTTATGGCATTCTGGTATGTTTTTCTGACCACGATCTCAAACCATACATAAACTGTTTCACATAATCTGATGCATCGCACTGTCAACACAACACTCGATACACAGCCCTCCGGATACATCAGAGTAGCCACAATTGCTCGCATTGCTCACAACATTCATACACTTTCGATCATCAGATCTATATTCATACATCGCCTTTGTACTTATACACTGTATTCTGCACTGAGATATTGCTCACAACAGTCATACACTGTACTCACACTGCATTCAATACTGACACATTGCCCACAACAGTCATACACTATACTCACACACTGTATTTGGCATTCATACCCTGCTTTGCGTAGTATACTGATGCGCTTACCATTTGTGCTTTTCAGCCTCTATTCCAAATTCCTGCTGTAGGAGGTGTTCTAGCTGGGCCTTTTATTCCTGCTCGAGGAGGAGGGCGAGATGGCAGAGTATATCCCAGCACCAAAGCGGGGCGCACTCATGTTGGGAGTAGCTCGCGGGCACCACTTCCCGATGAGGATGAGTTCGAGGCCGAGGCAGAGACGGAGGCAGAGTCGTCCGAGGAGGAGACCGGAGATGGTTCGGGCTCAGATGACGGTGCTGATGATGATGCTCCTGGACCTTCATCCAGGAAGAGGACGAGGATAGATGTAGACACCCCATTTTTGACCATCCTCAAGACTTGGATGTCACCGTTTGAACACCCGGTGATTATCCATGTTTGTGTTCATTTGGAGTTCCCGGAGGTCTCGGCTACGCGCCTTGTCTCAGGATCTCCGAACTCGACCGTTTAGTGTTTGGTTTTGCACCAAACACTAGTGTTTTTCCTTGGAGAGGCAGGGAATGCCTTGTGAGGCATCCCCACATATCACCGGGCATGGCTAGAGGCCACGGGCTGGTATTTTGTTGCCACCGGCAATGTATATTGCCGGTTGGCAGTCCATTTTGTCAAAATGGCAATTTTGAGCAGCTGACTACTGTTCATCTGCTTTTGCAGATATTTTAGGACAGCTGTGTGGCATTTGGTTCCCCTCCATACACGTGTATGGACGGATGGCCCCCTTGTTAGCTTATTGAATAAGCTTTGCAATATGGGTTGCCTATAAGAGAAGGGGTCTTCTCTTCGCATTAGGGTTAGAGAAATTTTGTGAGAAAAACACAGTGGAGAGCTCCGGTTCTAGGGTTACAAAGTTGAAACTATTCTATCTCTCTTTTTCTCTCTTTTATGTTCTAGGTGCTTTTGTCCATACTATTGCACATAAACACCTAGTCTTTCACCTTTTCTTGGTTCTTGAGGGATCTGAGGCTTGTTCTTGCTGTTATTGGCTGGATTTGAGCTCAAGGAGGCAACAAAATCATCTTTTGTGAAGAGGTCTACAAGGGTAAGACACTAACCCCTTTTTACCCTATTTTTGCACATTACTTTTGCCTATCTTAGAATTGTTTTTGAGTTTAGTGTATAATACAAAAAAGTTCTATTTTTAAGCCCTCTTAATAGTTTATTTAGAGTGTTTTGTGGTTTGGAGGTGTTAGACCCCTCCTAAGCCTTGAGAGGCCTCATTTTGTGCCATCTTTGGTGAGGTCCGAGACTTTGGTGCTTGGGCCTCCTCACCACTGAAATCTTGAGGGATTTCAGTGGTAAGGATGGTGCCTTAAAGTCCCAAGAAGGATCTCCTTGTTGTCCTTGAAAAGGGCACTTTTTAGCCTCTTGAGGAAACATCTAGCTTAGGCCCTTGTTGACCATGCCTTGGTTGTTATTTATGCTCATTTTTCCATGAAATAACATTATTGTATGTTGGTTTTGGTACACCACGCTTGCCTTGCATACCTACCTTGTAATGCCATGATTTGCCTCAATACATGCATAGCATTTAGACTATCATGCTTTTGTGTTTTGGCCAAGCTTTGTGAAGCTTATTTGCATGATTTGGTGTGCTAAGGAATTGTTTTAAGTCGTTGGAGTCATTCATGCCTTGCTTTGTATAGCCAACATGCAATACCTCTTGTATGCCTTAAGCTTTAACCCCTCTAGCATGCCTTACTTGCATGACTTGTTTGATTGGGCACCTTTTCTAGCATGTTTCTAGTGTCTAACATGTTGGTTATATGTCCATGTTTATGCCTTTTAAGTGTGCTTAAAAGTTGCTTCATTATGCTTAAGTCTTGAACCATGTATCTATGCATGTTTGCATGAACATTTGCCTTCATGTACTTGGCATTTTTGGCCACTGTTTTAGGCCTAATTAGAGCTGCCTAATTCATGTTTAAGTCCATCCCTTCATTGGTTGCATATGCTCCTTGTGTGTTGTAGCATATTGGTAAGTTGTTGCATGTTGGAATTTGCATGATTGAATGAAGTCACATGCTTGTTTGCGTGCTTGAACATCCACATTACATCTTGCATGCTTGTTGGTTAACATTGATGTTTTATGTCTTGTATGCTTGTTAGCTTGTATGCTTATTTGCATGGCCATGGTTGCATACTAGTCAACGTGCCTAGGATTGCATTGCATCAATGTGCATGCTTGGCCTCTTGAAGTGAGTGTGATAGTGGTTGGCCCTTTTATGTGATTATGTGCATTGCATTCATTTGAAATTGAAATGTGCACATTTGGTTTTTGGGCCATCATGCATCGAAATGCTTGATTGGTGGTCCGAAAACCAAGGACCATGTCCCTTTGAGTTCTACACATGATAAGGGGTATGGTTAGGGCATACATGGTTTGAATTGCATTGCCATGCAAGTTCTGTCCTCTGCTGCTGTAAGTTGCAGGTCCTGCAGGCATTTTTGGCCGACCAGCAACATATAGTGCCGACCGACCATCCATTGGTGGCCGATGTATGCATCTTGTGCCGATGACCACACCCCACAGCCGGTGGTAATTCTACTCAGCCGGCGGTGTTGCCCAGTATCCAGAGAATCAATTCAGAGACTTTGTGATCTTGAGAGGCGAGCGAGAAAAGCAGGGATCTATGCATGGCAGTGCGCTTCCGAACAAGATCCGAGCATGCATTGCACCAGACTCTCCTCCCGAGGCAGTTTACTATTTTTCCTAGCTTAGTTAGTTTGTTAACTAATTAGGTAACCTGTAATATTTAATTAGCTCGTAGTTAGTTAATTTGTATTATTCTTTTGGTCCCTCCGAGTGAGGGCAAATCTGTAATAAGTGTGGGGGTGTGTGTGTATGTCTTCCAACCCCCACCTCTTTCTCCCTTTTATTTACTTGCTTATGATGGTAGATTAGGACATGTTTATTTTAGCATATCTTATGCTATGCATGCGTGCATCCATTCATCTGTATTGCATGCACCGGGCTCGGTACATCATGCAAACTGCATTTGTGCTTCAAATGTAACTTGAATATGTGCATCGAATGATTGCATTTCACATGCCATTTTAGGTTAGCCGAGCCTATTATAGCTGCACTTTGCCTGTGATGCATTAGCCACTTAACATGAACTAGGACCATGCATGATTGCTAACTAGTTTATTGTTTTGGCACGGAGTACAATGTAAGTATTTTCATGCTTTAGCATACCGCATGTGTGTGAGTGCTACCATGACAGCATGCTTACCATGTGGCTAGATGCTTATGTGTTAAACTGCCTGAATGCCTGTGGGTGAAGGCTGAATTGTTTAAGTTGGAACAACTCATTGAAATCTGACTTTTAGCCTACTTGAGAGTAGCAAATTTCAAAGTATTTTTCAAGACACACGGATATGCAATGCTTATTTCCAAATTAGGCAATCTAGTCTATACTTGTTTCCTGTGCGCATAACATAGTGATTTTAGGCTAATAACTGGAATAAGAGCACATAACGTTTTCAAAAACGGATATCACGGCTAGTAGAGGCCGGTCTTCGGACCGGGCGAGAGGGGGTGCTCATAGCTGACCTTCCCCAATCGTACCCAAGCTCCCGAGCCGAGGCAACTTTGGTGATGACGGACACGTGGCCTTTGGCATCGAGTCAGGGTTTCCTAAATTTCTCAAAATAAAATATTTAGGTGGCGACTCTGTATCTAGCAAAGCAATCCATGTTTGGCACTTCTTTTGAAAAATCTGTTTCTCAAAATGATTTGCCGGATTTGGACTCTTTGGTTCAAGATTAAGAACTGTGACACAAAATCGAGTCAGTATGTGAGGCCCCCATGAGCGTTATTCTGATTCCTGGCGACTCTGCTGGGGAGTTTAGAGAGCTTGACTCGAACTCGTGATATCTTTTTTTGACTACACTTATGTGTCTCTTTGCATTGCATGTGCATTGGTGCGCCTAGGACACCGTGTTGGCCATCTGCTATTCCTGAGCGGTTTGCCGGAGGCTTGTCTTGTCAAGGCATGACCATAAGGCTGACCGGTTGCGGGCTCTGCCAGTATGGGAACACAAACCCCGGTTCTACCGGGGCACCCTTTTCGACCATTCGACCTAGTGCATATTCGGAATCCATAGTGACCATTCCAAACTAGGACAGGTTGCTTACCCGATGTTAGGTTGTTTGAAACCGTTGTGTGCGTAGTGAAACCCTAGCTCCTGACAAAATAGGACAGGGAAACCTTACCCCAACATAGGGGTGTTTTCGGCTCTCTTTTACTTGTTGTGTGCTTTTAGAGTGTATCTCTGCAGGAACGCACATATCAGTTCGCAAAGTTTGAATATCAGGCCCGAGGGCACCAATGTTAGTATTTGATAGAATCAGTTATATCTGAGGGTATCCAATTGATGTTTTGGGACGATGATTTCTAGGAAAGCGATGATCGATAGTAGAAATCTGATTGTTCGGCCTTTGTGTTTGATCCGTTTGAATTTGAAATGCTACTTGTTTTTCCTTCGATTGAAGAGTCCCAAAATAGTCGGCTCCCCTTCTTTGGCAGGGCTTATGATGACGCAGAATTCGGAAGAGATAGTGGTTATGACAGCTGCATTAGATCAAGGAATCACTCTACAAAGTGAGACCAATATGCCGCATCCACCCAGATTGCCGGTTGCGCACCCGGTCTGGACCCCCCAGCTATATCAGGCTCGCGAGCCTACCACATTCGAGTTAATGGGAATGATAGGTATCTCCAAAGGTCCGTGGCGGATCTCGCTTACGGGATGTCAGCTTCGCCGCCAGCCGCACCATATGCCGGGAGTTTTGTACCCCAGGAGCCCCCGATGTTGGGACGGATTGTAATTGAAATCAGCCAATCGGAGATGGCCTCCAGCTATGGCAACGACGTACCAACCCAAATTCTAGATCGGTGAGGCGAATACAAAACAAAAACAAAGGCGGAATCTCGATCCTATTGAACAACTGCTGTGGGCAATCGAGGCTTTGAAAGCCGGGGGGATGAACAAGCAACAGGTATCTGCAGTTGTGACAAAAGCTGTGGAAGATGCTTTCCCCACTTCACATGAGGGTAGTTCAAGACAGTCAGAAAGCCGGGATAGGCCCCGTCATGCCAGGACAGTTCCTTTTGCTCCCAACCCTGCACCCGGAAAGGATCAAAAATCCAAGGCCGCGCCTGCTGACCCGTTCGTTAGTGCGTCTAGCAAGAATACTCAACCTCCGAAGTACCTGCCCCGAGGGCACAGGGTCTTCCATGCTCTCTACATGCCATTGTCTAAGGCACTTCAAATCCTTGCCGAGAGGGGACACCTTAAACCCCTGGAGCCTCGGCCTCTCTCGAAAAATCTCCCTGCTACTCATGACCACCTTTCGATCTTCTTGGCGTACCACCAGCAGACAGGCCATGCTACCGACAATTGTTTCTGCCTCCGTCATGAGGTGCAAGATTTGATTGACAACAAGGTTATTCTCCCGCCCACCTCAGCCAAGTCCGTTACTACTCAGCTGTTAGACTTTGAGGACACTGATACTGCAAATATGAAATCAGAGAGTGAACCACCTGCGGACGGCACTTGGTATATTTTGATGTGGCGTCTGGCACGCATTTTTGAGCATCTGCGAACACTAGCTTTGTAAATTTTGGCTTGGGTGTCGAGTCAGTCTTTGTTTTATTTTGAGTCTATCTCGTTGTCTTGAGTCAGTCCTTTTTGCTCACGGGTCTGTCTTGTTGTAGCAAGTCAATCCCCTTTGTATAGAATGTCAGGTGATTTCGGGGTTGTTGCCTCGAACACCGTTTTGTAATTATCCTTTTGTTTTTCCTCTTGAGTCTGTCTCGGTTGAGGAGCCAGTCATAATCAGGGAATTTGAATGAAACAGCTGTGGCTATCATGTTTCCATACTTGTTTCTATTTAAGCTGGTTGTGCCAGAGGATGTGAATGGAACAACAGTACATTTTACCTACTCCCCTATGCCTTGAAGTCATTGTAATGACCTGAGTTTTTCAAAACCTTTTGGAACACTGCGGTGAAAACAAAGAGAGAGAAATTCCTCGGGATTTGCAAAACTTTGATCAAATTGAGAGAAAGAGAGGCGTGCTAAGCCCTTAATGAATGAAATCATGCTTGTTAGTGTGAGTACTGAGAAGGACCCTAGCTTTGATCCAGATTGGTTCCACACTATCTTCAGCGCAAGCGATTTGTCGCTTTCTTAAAAACTTTCAAAAACAAAATGTTTTGCGCAGCCCTGTGAAGACTTGTGTGGAATTGCTCTTGAGATTGTGCAGCCCAGGATCGCTCTCAGCCTCGAGATTCAATCTATCTGTTGCGAACCTGGAATCCGTTCAAAACGTTCAACAGTTAATTGCCATGGAAGGCCTGTGTGGCTCAATTTGAAGCTGCCCTCAAGCAAGAGGTATCAAATTCAGATCAAGAACGTCAGGTCTCACTGGAAAAAGCTCGTGAAGCAACCGTGATGGATTCTTCTGCAAATCATCACAGTAATCACTCTCCTGAGTACAGGGGCGTTTCAATTTCAAAACCATTTGGCATGGACTTGTTACACTTTTACCCTTTGGGAGGCTCGCTGGGCCGAAAACCCGGAATAGCGACCCAGGCAAAAGTTAGAGCAAGAAAGGAAGAAAAAAAAGAAAAAAATAAAAATAAAAAAAATGCAAAAAAAAAAAAATTGAAGAAAAATAAAAGAAGGAAGAAAAGAAGTGAAAAAAAAATGAAACAAAAGAGAAGAAGAAAAAGAAGCTCGCAAGGTCGAAAACCTGCAACAGGCGCCTTGGCGAAAATTAGAGCGTAAAAAGTGAAGGTTAAAATACCCGAGTGTACCTTAACCGGAACTACATAGGGCTTGATTCCCATGTTTGGGATACGTAGGCAACTTCATCTTGAAGTCCAGCCCCCAACGCTTTCACAGCGCCCCAGTCCATGTAAATGGTTTTGATCATCCTTGCTTCCTCTGCATCCGGCAATTCGGTTATAACAACCCCGAACTATGTAGGCTTGATTCCTATGTTTGGGATACGTAGGCAACTTCATCCTGAAGTCCAGCCACCATTGCTCTTACAGTGACTGTGTCCATATATTGGTTCAGACCGTCGTCTTCAGAGTTCAGTCGTCATTGATAAAAGCAGTTTACAGTATGCTACGGCACCATCCAGACAAGGGGCAACTTTCCGTTGTCGCAAGTTATCGTCCAAACCAGGGGCAACTTTCCGTTGCCATGTATCCCCTTTGAGCAAGGGGCAATTTTCCATTGTCTTCGATCCGAGGTTGCGTATCTCGAGGGTAAGTTCCGTGCTCGTTGAGCATTGACTGTTTGCAAAAAAATAGTTTTTGAAAATTTTTATTGAAGTTGACTATTTTCTCGAAAACTATTTCATTTTCCAAAACCGGACCATTTCTCGGACCCAAAAAAGGAAAATTTTCACTACTCACAACCTAACTTGCATGATTTTCAAAATCAAAAATCAGACAAGTATGCTACTCCAACTCTCATTTTGGTCAAAACTATTTTAGGAAGAAAACAAACAAAGGTCAAAGTGATGAACTAGGGGCGCAAGTGAGTCAGGTCTTCTGTCTTTTCCCCGCCGTCAACATACTTGCCAGAAAGGCACTCTATCTGCCAGAAGAAATAGCCGTGGGCTAACAGTGTTGGGCATGAACCCGCAATTCCCTATTCATTCATCAATCACCTTGGGGAGGGATGAAAAAAATGAGAGAATAAAGAATAGAGAGGTGTAAGCGGAAAGAGAAGTGAGCAAGAGGGTTTTGAGAGAAAAACCGAGCCTGAGGGCCGAGCGATGTGAGAATCACAAATCAGAAAAGGGTGGGAATATACCCGGAGGAACTGGCTCCTCGATATCTGAGGTTTTCATAAACACGTCCGTGTGTCGCGTCCTTTGTCTTGTTTACCTCAACTTTCGTCTTGAGTCTTTTCCAAGCGTGCCTCGTTGTGTCCAGGCCGCTCACCTTTTGTTTGAGTCTTTCCCGCTGCATTCGGTTTTAGGCTCGATACCCTGGTTGCAGAACCCCTCTTCAAAAGTTGAAATCGTTTATGCTCAGACTGCTGTGCCATTCTCCACATCCATGCGAAGCAAAAGAAGAAAGGGAAAATTCGGGGCATCTGAGTGTGCTTCAATTTCGGACGGTTTCGGCCTTTGTGGTCAGTCTTATCGAGTTAACATTTGTTCGATGCTTGCTGTGTGCAGAATGAACCAAATACTGTGTTATGGGCTGTATGCAAATTAGTTCCCAGTGGAGTAAGGGTTGTGTGTTCAAATGAAAGCATGGTTTGCTTGGGTTGTTTTCTTCTTTGGGTGGTTAGTTATCTGATTATCACAGTGCAAGTGTTCAATTTTCAGACGGCAGATCAATATCATTTACATTTGAGGTGTAATATAATGCAATGCAGTACAAAGTATGAAATACACAAATGTAACAACTTTTAGATTAAAAAGTTTGTTTCATTTCATAATCTTTTCAAGTACATAAGTTTTGGAAACAAAATCTGCCCGCGGCAGTACAAAGTACCCTAACTACTAACAAAAAGGGGAAAGTGCAGAAAAGAACAGAACAAACAAAAGAAGAAAAATTGTAGAAATCTGTATCAAGTGTCAAAAATGGCTTCGGAGCTATCAGTCTGTCCTAGTCCTTTTCCTGGACGAAGGTCCAGGAGCATCCTCAGCGTCGTCATCAGAGCCCGAGTCAGCACTGCCTCCGGTCTCCTCCTCAGATGACCCCGTCTCTGCCTCTGTCTTTGCCTCGGAGTCGGACCCGGACTCATTATCATCGTCGTCAGGGACAGGTGCCCGAGAGCTAGCGTCAACATGAGTACGCCCTCCCCTGGTACAAGGATGTATAGTATCTCCTCACCCTCCTCGAGCAGAAATAGAAGGCCCAGCTGGAGCACCACCCACCGGAGAATCCGCAGGAGGTGAAAAGCATAAAAGGCAAATGCATCGAATCATGAGTAGTTCATCGGTCACGAATCACGATGTATAGTCTGATTTGTGAATCTTGTGAGCGATTCATCGGTCGAGAATCTGATGTATAGTACAGTTTGTGAGTGCCGTGGCGATTCATTAGTGCGAATGCGATTGTATGAGTCTGATTTGTGAATCTTGTGGCGGTTCATCGATGTAGAATCTGATGTATGAGTACAATCTGTGAGTGCCATGAGCGATGAATCGATGCGAGAATCACGATGTATAGTCTGATTTGTAGTGCCGTGAAGCGATATATCGATGTAGAATCACGATGTATGAGTACAGTCTGTGAGTGCCGTGAGCAATTTATCAGTACAGAATGCAGTGTATGAGTACAGTGTGTGAATATAGTGTATGAATGCTATGAACAGTTTATCAGGTGTTATGTCGTGCATCAGATCGTGTGAAGCAGTTTGCGTATGGTTTGAGGCTGTGGTCGGAAAGAACATACCGGGATACTGTAAAGGGCCAGGAGGTCGAAGGTCCGCTGTAGCATCCCCATCATGGAGGCATTCATCTCCAATGACTGCCGGGTGTACTCAGAAGACGCCTGCAAAAGTATCAGATGCATCAATATTCTGTGGAATATCAAATAAACTGCAATGAAATAACAGTACAAGATGCGAAATGAAGTAATACATACCGGAGGCAAGTCGGGGATACCGACAAACTCGTGGTCAGCCGGCGGAGGAGCAAAGGGGATCTGGTAGGTCGCCCCACCCTGCCCTCTGAAAGTTAGTGAAGCGGGCAGAGCAGGCCAACCGGTCCCCCGCCCTCTCTGAACTCTGCCTCTACCATGCACTCGAGCTCTCCTCGACGCTCCTGCTCCAGCAGCCGGCACCGCTGGCCTCGCCCCCTCAGCTCGTCGACCACTGCTCAAGGGTCGCATAATGTAGGTCCGGACGTACTCGGCGTAGTCGCCCTCGCCTCTGTGACGCTCCGCACCCCAGCCAGCGGTGTACTCTCTCAGGTGCGGAAGGGAAAACCTCTCTGTATGCCTCATGTGTGCAGGAGGCGGACCCGGAACTATCTGCTCCGGTAAACCTAGGGTCTAACACAAGAAGCGCTCCCCTAGGTACCAAGCCCGACAGACCGGTCCCTCCAACAGGATCCGGAGGCGGCCAGTCTCCTCTGCGCCCTCACAATGATGCCTCACCACGGCCGGCAATGGAGCCCAAGGCTGCCAGGTGATCTGCGGGTACAAATTTAGTTTGTTATCTATCTGTTATAAAAAATACAGTGTTATGCGAAGCTTAAGCAAACTCTACAGTTGAACATACCTCCGCGGCAGTGATGGTGTTGAAGTAACGGCGGAAGAAAACAAAAGACTCCCGGGGTCTCCGCACACACCGCACATCGAAGCGATGAGAAAAGGGGACGTTGAGCGGGATCTCCACATCGGGTACTGGGGCGAGCCTAGGAAAGTAGGCGTAGACCCACAACTGCAGAACAGATATCAATATGACTATCAGATAAAGCAGAATACAGAATAAAGCAAGAATGGCAGAGCTGTGTGTTGTGAAGTGTATTGTGTAGAGTGTACAGTGTGTGTAGGATACAGTCAGTGTAAAGCAGAGTATATACGTGTGCCGCGTGTGCAGTATATAGTCAGTGAGAGATAGACCGTGCAGTGTATAGAATATAGAAAATGTAAAGCATAAAACAGAAATATAAAAAGGGGAGAAAATGTACCTCCCAAGCTCTTGATATCCGCCATGAGGCTGTCA
The DNA here is from genome assembly GCA_025200525.1 of Camellia lanceoleosa. NCBI lineage: Eukaryota > Viridiplantae > Streptophyta > Magnoliopsida > Ericales > Theaceae > Camellia > Camellia lanceoleosa. The sequence continues at coordinate 44,958,097 of CM045762.1, read as the reverse complement.
TGAGGCGGGAAGAAGAGCTCATATAACCGTACAATGTGGCCAAGCCTGCGCCACCCCAATCATAGCGACAGATCCGCCTGACATCCACCAGTGCGCTCAACAGGCATAGAGGCACGGTGTTCGCCTGGTCGGCGAATAGGGTCGTCCCAAGCAGAAACCTGATGAAGCCCCGCGCATACTGATCTACCTCTTCTGGGGTCATCTGCGCCTCCTCCTCCAAGGCTCGCTGAGTCTGGAACTGAGTCTCGAACCACGAGTATCTGACAAACCACCTTGCGAGGGTGGTGAGTCTTAAACATGTCTGGTGGGTGGCGTCCCACTCACCCATATCAGTGTCGAAAGGAATCGGATCCCCCCCTACCTCGATGCCAGTAAGCGTCGAGAAGTCATAAGGGGTCATCGTCATGTCCCCTGCGACAGAGAAGTGGAAGGAGTTGGTGGGACCTCTCCACCAAAGCAACGAGCAAGGGTCTACAGGTAGTAAGCTGGGAGAGCCCCCTGCAGAAGATGTCGAAACCCGCCTCATCGACGATCTGGAGAACCGCGTCTGGCAACTCTACGTACCAGTCTCGGGCAACGATGTTCCCATACCCGCGGATGGTATGGGAGTCCCCTTGTAATCAAAAACAATAATTGCAAAGCAATATTCAAGATACAGTTTAAGAAGCATACATATATAGTGTGTGTGTGCGCATTCTGAAATGAAAAGCCGGCATTGGGTGTCAGTATGCTAACAGGGAACTACAACGTATGATATGTCAGTGTGTTGAACGATTCAGTGCAGATGTAGTGTGTGTACGTCTTTCAGATTCAAGCCGGCATTGGGTGTCAATGTACTAGTAGAGAACTACAACATATGATGTGTCAATGTGTTTGGGTGGTTCAGGGCAAATATAACATGTATGTATGTTTTCGGATTCAAACAAATACCGGGTGCCGGTGTGCTTACAGTGAACTATAACGTGTGATGCGTCAGCATGTTCAAGTAGGTTCAGTGCAAACATAGCATGTGTGCAAGTTTTTTTTTAGATTCAAACAGGTCCCGGGTGCCGTTGAGTTTGCAGTAAGATACGGTGTGTGCCGATGGTTTGAATGACTCGAGGTCAGTGCACCGTGTGTGTATGTGCCGGTCTTAAACAGATATCAGTTGCAAGTTTGTTTGCGACCAACTACAGTGCATCAGTGCGTTCGAACTAAGCAGTTAAAGAGCATAACCAGCTACGGCAGTTTTCTATCCTACATTGCAAAAAGTAAAGCAGAGAAAGAAAGTTACCTCAGAAGCGCTGAAGGACAAGTGTGACTCGGGCTCACGAAGTAGTAGCTCGCGCGCCGCGCTCCTCTCGAAGCTCCGAAACTGGCGTAGCCCATCGGGGAGCATCACGTGAACCGCAGGCCTGTAGGTCTCCAAATTGAACGGCCGGATGAGGAGTGGCAAAGGCTCGGCCTCGGGGCCCATCTCAAGCTTTGGAGGAGCCCCACCCTCTGGAAGACCATCCGCCATCTCGAAGAGAATGTGAAAACAACCGAAAAGAGGAAAAACGGGCGAGGATGTGAAAAGTCAACAAAAAGTCAACCCCGAGAGGGTCGGAAATGGCCGGGAAAGCCGAGGTGAGGAAAAGTCACAGGTATCGAGAAAAACTCGGGGGAAACAAGTCCCGAACGGTGGAAATCAAAGACGGGATACCGAAACAAAGTTTCATTCGGTTCAAAACACTCGAAACGCGAAGCTATTCGCGAATCGAACAGCGAGATCAAGGCTAGAACGCAAGAAAATGGGGAAATCGAGGGAGGAAAATAGCCTAGAAAGGGAGAGGGAGGATTTTCGAGCAAGGAGGAGGTGAGAAAATAGGGTTAGAAACCCTATTTTAAAAGACCCGCGGCAAAATGTCAAAACTGCCCCGAACAGGAATTCTTTGCCGGTCGGCCACACTCTTTGCCGGTCGGCAATATATTGTGCCGATGGAACTATTTGATGGCCGATGGACGGCCGGTGATGAATTGTGATGGCCGGTGGACAGCCGATGCTCTCCAACAGTGGTTTTTGAGCCTCCTACACCTTTCCTTGGGTTATATGTGTGGTCCAGAGCCTTCATTACTCAAAACAGTGCAAAACAGTGCATTTTCGACCCTCAACCGACTTCCGTTTTGACCTCGGATCATGTCTTCTGTGCGTGGCACTCGAATTCGTGCAAGGTGTATCCTTCTTGTATCCTTTTGGCTTTTACAAAACTCAAAAGTCGCCCCGCGTGCATCGTATTTCGATTTGCACCATCACGTGCATCATATTTCGCACCACGCTGTTTTGCGCATCTCATTGCATTTGGCATGCATTCTATCGCGCGATCTTGCATATCGCACTGTCTTATGCATCGCATCTCTAATTCATGCATTGCCCCAAAATGGGTTCGGCGGGACCAAAAACACGCCACGGTCTGGCGGGACCAAAAACACGCGCTGTCCGGCGAGACCATAAACCCGCTCGGTCGCATTGTCATGCATCTAAAGCCGCGCGTCACCGCGCATCAAATTTTCATGCATTGTCATGCATTTCAAATAGACCTGCGTTGTCGCGCACATCAACATCATGCATCATTTGCATTCCAACAAAAAAAACATGCATTGTCATGCATGCATTTTGCATCCCAGTCTAGGAGACCTTAAATCCTCTAAAGGTGAAATTCCTTTGGTGTTTGTCGTGCCCGAATGACTTTCGGTGGTCTGGTAAAGCCACCTGCCTGTGTTTGCGGTGAGTTCCTAGAAGACCAACTGGGACGGTGGAAACTAGAGTTCGAACGGCTTATACCTAGAATGCAAAGGTTCGGGAGTTCCGAGACTAAAGTCTGGTTTAAATACCCAGGGGTGTATCCTCGGCTTGAAATCTGTATAGAAGCCCCATAGGTTGAGGCAACATGTTTGCGCTTCAGTTCTGGATACTGAACCAACCTAGTATATCGCCCCGTTGGTAAGATAGGGAAAGCTGCAATCATAGCCATTGCATCATAGTGCATTGTCATGCATCCATTGTAAGCACTGCATTGTCATGCATTTCCATTATAGATTGCATGCATTCATTGCATCACCTTCCACCTATGGCTTGCGCCTTTCCAGGTTGAGCTTGGTTTGGTATATGCCCATACTTTTCACATCAAAGCATAGTTCAGTAGACCGTTCTATGTTAGCCGCGGCTTGTTTGTGTATATGCCTTTCCTAGGCAAGATTTGGTTTGGCTTGTGTGCCATATCCATTGTATCCATTCCATTGCATTGTAGTCGCATGCATCCATTGCATCATCTTCCACCTATGGCTTGCACCTTTCCAGGTTGAGCTTGGTTTGGTATGTGCCCTTACTTTTCACGTTAAAGCACAGTTCTGCATGTGTACGCGCCTATTCCACGCTGGTATGTTGGTTTGAGGGTTGCGGTACCTTTCCTGTGTTAGACATGGCTCGTATGCGTACATGCCCTTCCTAGGCAAGATTTGGTTTGGCTTGCGTGCCATATCCATTGTATCCATTCCATTGCATTGTAGTTGCATGCATCCATTGCATCATCTTCCACCTATGGCTTGCGCCTTTCCATGTTGAGCTTGGTCTGGTATGTGCCCATACTTCTCGTGTCAAAGCATAGTTCAGTAGACCGTTCTATGTTAGCCGCGGCTTGTTTGAGTACATGCCTTTCCTAGGCAAAATTTGGTTTGGCTGCATGCCATACCCATTATATATTACATTGTAGTGTAATTTTGCATCCGGCATTAGGATTATTGTTCTTTCTCCAGCGGGTCGTTACCCCACTTATGTCATCCCCCCAATACTCGTTCTTGTGTCCGTCTACATTACTCATAGTTCAGTAGACCGTTCTATGGTAGACAGACTTGTCACCCCCATCAATCTATTTGACATTTGTGTGGTTTCAAACCGCTCATGATTGGATCATGATTCAATTGCTTTGCATATAGTTTGTATTTTCATTTGCATTTTCATTTGTATATATTGCATATCATTTTGCATTCATTTTTGCATTGTCATGCATGTTGCTAACAATATTATACCTGTTAAGTTGTTTTCTTTACAGGCATGATATTGTATGTACGGTTCATTTACCATTGGTGGAACCAGACGAACCGGACATGTATTGTATCCTCCGCGTGAGACGTATTGAGAATTCATAATTCTCTTACATTCTTTCTGCACTGTAGTGTAAGTTTGGCGTATGCTAGCTTAAAATTGTCACATGTATGCTTCGTTACAACTTTTCTTTGCATGATCATAAGTAATGCTCGGCTTCGTGCATTGTCTTGCATTTTGCCCCTGCCTTCAGGCGCATACCTTGTTTGTCTCGCATGTTTGTCTAAGTCTTCGGCCTTGTCAAAAATGGGTCGTCTCTGGGCTTTGACATTCACTCCCGTCATTGTTATGACTTTCGAGTTCTGTCAAAGGGGGGCAACTGTAGACACCCCATTTTTGACCGTCCTCAAGACTTGGACGTCACCGTTTGAACACCCGGTGATTATCCATGTTTGTGTTCGTTTGGAGTTCCTGGAGGTCTCGGCTACGCGCCTTGCCTCAGGATCTTCGAACTCGACCATTTAGTGTCTGGTTTTGCACCAAACACTAGTGTTTTGCCTTGGAGAGGCAGGGAATGCCTTGTGAGGCATCCCCACATATCACCGGCCATGGCTAGAGGCCACCAGCTGGTATTTTGTTGCGACCGGCAATGTATATTGCCGGTCGGCAGTCCATTTTGTCAAAATGGCAATTTTGAGCAGCCGACTACTGTTCATCTGCTTTTGCAGATATTTTAGGACAGCTGTGTGGCATTTGGTTCCCCTCCATACACGTGTATGGAGGGATGGCCCCCTTGTTAGCTTATTGAATAAGTTTGCAAGATGGGTTGCCTATAAGAGAAGGGGTCTTTTCTTGGCATTAGGGTTAGAGAAATTTTGTGAGAAAAACACAGAGGAGAGCTCTGGTTCTAGGGTTAAAAAGTTGTAACTATTCTATCTCTCTTTTTCTCTCTTTTATGTTCTAGGTGTTTTTGTCCATACTATTGCACATAAACACCTAGTCTTTCACCTTTTCTTGGTTCTTGAGGGATCTGAGGCTTGTTCTTGCTGTTATTGGCTAGATTTGTGCTCAAGGAGGCAACAAAATCATCTTTTGTGAAGAGGTCTACAAGGGTAAGACACTAACCCGTTTTTACCCCATTTTTGCACACTACTTTCGCCTATCTTAGAATTGTTTTTGAGCTTAGTGTATAATACAAAAAAGTTCTATTTTTAAGCCCTCTTAATAGTTTATTAGAGTGTTTTGTGGTTTGGAGGTGTTATAAGCCTTGAGAGGCCTCATTTTGTGCCATCTTTGGTGAGCTCCGAGACTTTGGTGCTTGGGCCTCCTCACCACTGAAATCTTGAGGGATTTCAGTGGTAAGGATGGTGCCTTAAAGTCCCAAGAAGGAGAGGGCCACCCCCTCTCCTTGTTGTCCTTGAAAAGGGCACTTTTTAGCCTCTTGAGGGAGCATCTAGCTTAGGCTCTTGTTGACCATGCCTTGGTTGTTATTTATGCTCATTTTTCCATGAAATAACATTGTTGTATGTTGGTTTTGGTACACCATGCTTGCCTTGCATACCTACCGTGTAATGTCATGATTTGCCTCAATACATGCATAGCATTTAGACTATCATGCTTTTGTGTTTTGGCCAAGCTTTGTGGAGCTTATTTGCATGATTTGGTGTGCTAAGGAACTGTTTTAAGTCGTTGGAGTCATTCATGCCTTGCTTTATATAGGCAACATGCAATACCTCTTGTATGCCTTAAGCTTTAACCCCTCTAGCATGCCTTACTTGCATGACTTGTTTGATTGGGCACCTTTTCTAGCATGTTTCTAGTGTCTAACATGTTGGTTATATGTCCATGTTTATGCCTTTTAAGTGTGCTTAAAAGTTGCTTCATTATGCTTAAGTCTTGAACCATGTATCTATGCATGTTTGCATGAACATTTGCCTTCATGTACTTGGCATTTTTGGCCACTGTTTTGGGCCCAATTAGAGCTGCCTAATTCATGTTTAAGTCCATCCCTTCATTGGTTGCGTATGCTCCTTGTGTGTTGTAGCATATTGGTAAGTTGTTGCATGTTGGAATTTGCATGATTGAATGAAGTCACATCCTTGTTTGCATGCTTGAACGTCCACATTACATCTTGCATGCTTGTTGGTTAACATTGATGTTTCATGTCTTGTATGCTTGTTAGCTTGTACGCTTATTTGCATGGCCATGGTTGCATACTAGTCAATGTGCCTAGGATTGCATTGCATCAATGTGCATGCTTGGCCTCTTAAAGTGAGTGTGATAGAGGTTGGACCTTTTATGTGATTATGTGCATTGCATTCATTTGAAATTGAAATGTGCACACTTGGTTTTTGGGCTATCATGCATCGAAATGCTTGATTGGTGGTCCGAAAACCAAGGACCATGTCCCTTTGAGTTCTACACATGATAAGGGGTATGGTTAGTGCATACATGGTTTGAATTGCATTGCCATGCAAGTTCTGTCCTCTGCTGCTATAAGTTGTAGGTCCTGCAGGCATTTTTGGCCGACCGGCAACATATAGTGCCGACCGGCCATCCATTGGTGGCCGATGTATGCATCTTGTGCCGATGACCACACCCCACAGCCGGTGGTAATTCTACTCAGCCGGCGGTGTTCCCCAGTATCCAGAGAATCAATTCAGAGACTTTGTGATCTTGAGAGGCGAGTAGGAAAAGCAGGCAGTCTATGCGTGGCAGTGCGCTTCCGAACAGGATCCGAGCATGCATTGCACCAGACTCTCCTCCCAAGGCGGTTTACTGTTTTTGCTAGCTTAGTTAGTTTGTTAACTAATTAGGTAATCTGTAATATTTAATTAGCTCGTAGTTAGTTACTTTGTATTATTCTTTTGGTCCCTCCGAGCGAGGGCAAATCTGTAATAAGTGTGGGTGTGTGTGTATGTCTTCCAACCCCCACCTCTTTCTCCCTTTTATTTACCTGCTTATGATGGTAGATTAGGACATGTTTATTTTCGCATATCTTATGCTATGCATGCGTGCATCCATTAATCTGTATTGCATGCACCGGGCTCGGTACATCATGCAAACTGCATTTGCGCTTCAAATCTAACTTGAATACGTGCATCGAATGATTGCATTTCACATGCCATTTTAGGTTAGCCGAGCCTATTATAGCTGCACTTTGCCTGTGATGCATTAGCCACTTAACATGAACTAGGACCATGCATGATTGCTAACTAGTTTATTGTTTTGGCATGGAGTACAATGTAAGTATTTTCATGCTTTAGCATACCGCATGTGTGTGAGTGCTACCATGACAGCATGCTTACCATGTGGCTAGATGCTTATGTGTTAAACTGCCTGAATGCCTGTGGGTGAAGGCTGAATTGTTTAAGTTGGAACAACTCATTGAAATCCGACTTTTAGCCTACTTGAGAGTAGCAAATTTCAAAGTATTTTTCATGACAAACGGATATGCAATGCTTGTTTCCAAATTAGGCAATCTAGTCTATACTTATTGGCTGTGCGCATAACATAGTAATTTTAGGCTAATAACTGGAATAAGAGCACATAACGTTTTCAAAAACGGATATCACGGTTAGTAGAGGCCGGTCTTCGGACTGGGCGAGAGGGGGTGCTCATAGCTGACCTTCCCCAATCGTACCCAAGCTCCCGAGCCGAGGCAACTTTGGTGATGACGGACACGTGGCGTTTGGCACCAAGTCAGGGTTTCCTAAATTTTTCAAAATAAAATATTTAGGTGGCGACTCTGTATCTGGCAAAGCAGTCCATGTTTGACACTTCTTTTCAAAAATCAGTTTCTCAAAACGATTTGCCAGATTTGGACTCTTTGGTTCAAGATGAAGAACCGTGACACAAAATCGAGTCGGAGCTGTAGCGAGGCCCCCCCGCGGGGATTGTTACAATAGACTCTCGTGCCTGAGACCATTGAGGCTGATCTAGATTTTTGCTGCTTTTCTTCTTTTTGTTTTGCTTTTTATTTTTGTTGGTAGCTTGAGTACCTTGTACTACCACCGGCAGGTTTTTGTTTTTTCCAAAACTTTGTACTTGAAAAGATGATGAAATGAAACAAACTTTTTATCTAAAAAAGTGTTACATTGATACATTTCATACACTGCATCGCATTGCTTCATATCACACCTCAATGTAAATGAGATTGATCTCCTGTATGAAAATCAAACACTTGTATTGTAATAACCAGATAATGAACCGGCCAACAGCAAAACAACTCAAACGAACAACTGGTCATTCTGAACTCTCGGTTCGTAACACAGCGCTTGGTTTAATCTGTATATAGCCCACACAGCTCACAACTAATTCTGAACACTGCTCATTCTGAACTCTACTCATTCTGAACTCATGGGCCATAACAGCATATTGCTCATTCTGAATACACAGTTCATTCTGAACTTGTAGAAGTTGGAGCACACTCAGATGCTCTAAAATTTCTTGTTTCGCAATCCGGAACCCAAAAGCTTCAGATAGGTCCAGGTTTTTCTGTTCACACTTTATCGGGGGTGGACCTTGCAGTTTTATGAAAGAGCCAAATCGTGCTTTGCATAAATGTGGAGAATAGCACAGCACTCTGAGCACAAAACGATTTGAGAAAAGGGTTTTCAACCGGGTATTGAGCCTACGACTGAACACAGCAAAAATGACTCAACAACAGAAAACAAAAGGTAAACAACCTAAACACGACGAGACACGCTCGGAACGACTCAAAATTGAGACAAAATGAAAGACACGACACACAGACGTGTTACAAAGACGAGAGACCTCAGATCACGAGGAGCCAGTTTCTTCGGGTATTATTCCCACCCTTTCTTATTTGTGATTCTCATATCACTTGGCCCTCAGGCTCGTTTTTTTTCACTCAAAACCCTTTGGCTCACTTTTCCCTTAACTTATATCTCTCTATTCTTTAATCTCTCATTTTATATCCCTTCCCTGGATGGTTGATGGATAAATTGAAGGTCATGGGTTCATGCTTAACACTGTTAGCTCACGGGTCTTTCTTCTGGTGACTTTTAGTCGATGCCCTGGATGAGGGAGTGGAGTGTCTTGATCCACCCCAATTTTGTGCTTCGCACTCGTCTTGTTACCTCGTTGCTTGGAGGATGTTGAGAGCTTTCAGCTCTTTATAGACAGCTCCAGTTGTGCCCTTGTTGACAGGTAGAGTGCCCTTCTGGCAAGTATGTTGATGATGGGGGAAAAGGCAGGAAGCCTGACTCAACTGGGTCCCTAGTTCATCATTTTGACCATTTTTTGTTTTGGCTTTCTACTAAAACAATTTTAACCAAAATGAGAGTCGGATTAACATGCTTGTTCGATTTTTGATTTGAAATCATGCAAGTCAGGCTATGAGCACTGAAAATTTTCCTTTTTTGGGTCCCAGAAAATGGTCCAGTTTTGGAAAATGAAATAATTTTCGAGAAAATAGTCAACCTTGGTAAAAATTTTCAAAAACTATTTTTGCGAATGGTTAATGCTCAACGAGCGCAGAACTTACTCCCGAGATGCACAACCTTGGATCGGAGGCAATGGAAAATTGCCCCTTGTCTGGATGGCACTGCACGGCAACGGAAAGTTGCCCTTGGATTGAATGGCGACTCATGGCAACGGAAAGTTGCCCCTTGTCTGAATAACACTGTAGCATATTGTAAACAGTCCTCCTTAGTAATGATCACGACCGAACTCTCGGATACAGAGAAGACGAAGATGGTCAAAACCAATATATGGACACAGTTACTTTGAAAGTGCGTGTGGCTGGACTTCAGGATGAAGTTGCCTACGTATGCCAAACATGGGAATCGTGCCTGACGTAGTTCCGGTTAAGGTACACTCGTGTATTAACCTTCACCACGCTCTAACTTTTGCCAAGGTCGCCCTTCTGGGTTTTCAACCTCGCGAGCTATGTTTTTCTTTTCTTTTTTCATTTCATTTCTTTTTTGTTTTTTTATCTTTTCTTTTTTGCATTCTTCTCTTTTTTGTATTTTTCTTTTCTTTTTTTTTTTTGGCTCTAACTTTTGCCTGGGTCGCCCTTTCGGGTTTTCGGCCCAGCGAGCCTCTCAAGGGTAAAAGTGTAGCTGTGTCCATGCCAAATGGTTTTTTTGAGATCCTGAAGTCATCTGAATCCAAGAGAATGGCTGTTGTATTGATTTGCAGAAGGTTTCATTTCCGGCTTTTCGAGCATGTCGAACATTTTTGCCCCTAGTTTGAGGGGTGCTTCTGATTTAGCTTTGCAAGCTTCTTTTGGCGACATCTGATCTTCTTGATCTGACTTTGGTGCCTCTTGTTCGAGGGCTGCTTCAAATCTGGCCACACAAGCCTTACATTGCGGTTGACTGTTGATCATTCTGAATTCAAGGTCCAAGGTTCGAAAGCAAGGGCTCAAGTCTCGAGGCTGAGAGCGATCCTAAGCTGCACAATCTCAAGAGCGATTCCACACAGGTCTTTGCAGGACTGCACAAAACATTTTGTTTTTGAAAGTTTTTAAGAAAGTGACAAATTGCTCGCGCTGAAGATAGTGTGGAACCAATCTTGATCAAGCCAGGGTCCTTCTCAGTACTCACACTAACAAGCATGATTTTATTCATTAAGGGCTTAGCACGCTTCTCTTCCTCTCAATTAGTCAAATTTCGCAAAACCCGAGGCAATCTTTCCTCTTCGTTTTCATCACATTGTTTGAAAAGTTTTGAAAAACTTAGGTCAATACAATGACTTATAGGCACAAAAGAGCAGGTGAAATGCGCTGCCGTTCATTCTAACTTGCTGGCACAACAGGTTCAAAGCAGCAATAAGCACGGAAACATGATAGGCGCAGCTATTTCATTCAAAACCTCCGGTTGCAACTGGTTCCACAGCAGAGACATATTCAAAAGGAAACAAAAGGGGTAGTTACAAAGACATGACATTTGAGGGAACAACCCTGGAATCACCTAACATTCTATACAATGGGGCTGACTCAGTACAACAAGACAGACCCTGAAGCAAAAAAAAAAAGACTGACTCAAGACAATGAGACAGACTCAAAACAAAAACAAAACCAAAGAAATGGCTCAAGCCCAAGCCAGAAATTACAAAAAAAAAAAAAAAAAACAACAACATCCGCAAATGCTCAAAACAGTGCATGCCGGACGCCACATCTAAAATACACTGAGCGCCGCCCGCAGGTGGACTAACTTCTGATCACATACTCGCAGTATCCTCAAAATCTAACAACTCGGCAGTGACAGACTTCGCTGAGGTAGGTGGGAGGATGACCTGATTGTCGATCAAATCCTGTACTTCACGACGAAGACGGAAACAGTTGTCAGTACAATGACCGGTTTGCTGGTGGTACGCGCAGTACAAGGTAGCATCGTGTGTGAGAGGGAGGTTCTTCGGGAGAGGCCGAGGCTCGAGGGGTTTAAGGTGCCCCCTTTCAACAAGGATCTGGAGTGCCCTAGACAAAGGCATGTAGAGGGTGTGGAAGACTCTACGCCCTTGGGGCAGATACTTCGAAGTTTGCTGACTTTTGCCGGATGTACTGGCAAAAGGATCGGCAGGTGCCGCCTTGACTTTCTGATCCCTTCCCGGTGCAGAGTTGGGATTGGAGAGAATTGTTCTGGCATGACGGGGTGTATCCCGGTTTTCTGTCTGGCTGGAACTCCCCTCAGTTGGAGTGGGGAAAGCATCATCCACAGTTTTGGCCATCACCGTGAATATTTGCTGTTTACTCAATCCCCCGACTTTCAAAGCCTTGACTGCCCACAACAGCTGTTCAACGGGATCAGCACCCGTTCCCACTTTGTTCTTACCTCTGGCCTTAGCTTGATCGAGGGTTGGGGTTGCTCCATCAGAGCGGAACTCGGTTGTTGTTGACATGTCATTGCTATAGCTTGAGACAACCTCAGGTTGGCTGAGCTCGATCACAATTCACCCTTATAGCGAGGGCTCCTGCAGTACAAAATTCCCGATGTAGGATGTGGTTGGTGGCGAAGCCGACATTCCGTAGGCAAGATCAGCCATAGATCGCTGAAGATCACCAATCATTCCCATTAATTCGAACGTGGTGGGCTCGCAAGTTTGACACAACTGGGGCGCCTAGACCGGGCGCGCGACAGGCGACCTGGGTGGATGCGGTACATTAACATTGGTCTCATCCCGCAAGATGTTTCCTTGATCCAATGCGGTGGTCATAACCACCATTTCCTCTAAACTTTGCATCATCATAAGTCCGCTGTACTGAACGGTGGCTGATGGATCAGATCTCTGTCTTGCCTCAGCAAAGAAGAACACTGGCTATTCTATACTAACTCTCTGAACTGAAAGAGAAAACACGCAGCATTTCGGCCTAATCAGAACATACACGAGCATAACTGAATAACTGTACTCTACTACTGGTCACTGTTCCCAAAATCACTACCCTAAAAAACTGAATCTGATACCCGTAGATATAACTGATTCTCAAATTCCGGTACTGATACCCTCGGGCCTGATACTCAGACTTGCAAACTGATATATGCATTCCATGTAGAGATACACTCTAAAAAAAGACATAACAAGCAAGCAAGAGCCAAAACACCCCTATTTTGGGGTAGGGTTTCCCTGTCCTATTTCATCAGGAGCTAGGGTTTCACTACGCACGCAGCGGTTTCAAACAACCTATAATCGGGTAGCAACCTGTCCTAGCTTGGAATGATCACTATGGATTCTGAATATGCACTAGGTCGAATGGTCAAAAGGGTACCCCAGTGACAACCGGGGTTTGTGTTCCCATTGTGGCAGAGCCCGTAACCGGTCAACCTTATGGCACGCTCCTCAAAGCGAGCCTCCGGCAAACCGTTCAGGAATAGCAGATGGCAAACACTGTGACTTAAGCGCACCAATGTACATGCAATGCAAAGAAACACATAAGTGAAATCAAAACAGGATATCATGAGTTCGAGTCAAGCTCTCTAAACTCCCCAGCAGAGTTGCTAGAAACTGTAGACGTCCCCGAACATCTTGGGAGGGAATCTCGTTTTGTTCATTGGGCTCACTACAGTTCAGGACTCAATGTCACGGTCGTGTATCTAATCTCGCAGACTGCAATGCAAGACCGATGAATCATCAAAGAGTCAAAATCCGGCAAATCGTTTTGGAAAATAGATTTTTTAGAAAGAAGTGCCAAACATGGACTGCTTTGCCAGATACAGAGTCGCCACCTAAATATTTTTTATGGGGGAATTTAGGAAACCCTGACTCGTTTGCCTGAGGCCATGTGTCCGTCGTTACCAAAGATGCCTTGGCTCGAGAACTTGGGTACGATTGGGGAAGGTCAGCTATGAGCACCCCCGCTCGCTCGATCAAAGATCGGCCACTACTAAACATGATATCTTGTTTTGAAAACATATGCGTTCTTATTCTGGTTAATTAGCTAGAATTTACTATGTGATGCGAACAACACACAAGTATAGACTAGATCGCCTAGTTTGGAACAAAGCATTACATATCCATTTGCTTGGAAAATAGTTTGAGATTTGCTACTCGCAAGTAGGCTAAAACACGGATTTTAATGAATTGTTCCAATTCAAGCAATCCAACCTTCACCCACAGGCATTTAGGCAGTTATATCACATAAGCACATAGCCTCATGGTAAGCATGTTGTCATGTTAACATTCACACTCATGCAAGATGCTAAAGCATAAAAAGCTTACCGAGTACTCCGAGCCAAAACAAAGAACTTGTTAGCAATCAATGTATGATCCAAGTCCATGTTAATTGGCTAATGCATCGCATGCAAAATGCAACTAAGATAGGCTCAGCTATTCTACAATGGCATGCGAAATGCAACACTTAGCACGTATTCAAGTTGGATTTGAAATACTATGCAGTTAGCATGATGCGTCGAGCCCGGTGCATGCAGTACAAATGAATGGATGCACGCACGCATATCATAAGGTATGCTAAATTGAATATGCCCTAATACTAACCACCAAAAGCAGGTAAGTAAAAGAGATAAAGAAGTGGGGGTTGGAAGACACGCACACACTCACCCACACTTATTACAAATTCGCCCTCGCTTGGAGGGACCAAAAGAATATACAAATTAATTAACCTACCACTTAGCACGTATTCAAGTTGGATTTGAAATACTATGCAGTTAGCATGATGTGCCGAGCCCGGTGCATGTAGTACAAATGAATGGATTCACGCATGCATAGCATAAGGTATGCTAAATTGAATATGCCCTAATACTAACCATCAAAAGCAGGTAAGTAAAAGGGAGAAAGAAGTGGGGGTTGGAAGACACGCACACACGCATCCACACTTATTACAAATTCGCCCTCGCTTGGAGGGACCAAAAGAATATACAAATTAATTAACCTACAAGCTAAGTAATTAAATTATACAACACTTAACTAATTAACGAATCAATTAAGCTACTGAAAGGAGTAAAAGGCCTCGGGAAGAGGGTTGCACGCATGTTCGGATTGGCTTCGCCCGGAAATCCAATGCCATGCACAGGCTGCCTCTATTTACCCTGCTCTGCTCCTCTGAAAATTGCACAAGTCCCAAGGAATACTCTATGAACACTGTGGAACACCACCAGCCAAGGGGAGTCATCACCGGCCATGGAAGGATGGTGACCGACCATTGGTTGAGCTCACGGCCATCAATATTTGGTCGGTCGGCAGTAGAGATGGTCGGCCGACCATGTATGCCTGCAGAAACCTGTTTTGACAGCAGCTGAGGGCATAACATGGCATGGCAATGCATTTCAAGCAATGTTTGCACCAACCACACTCCTTATCATATTCATGACTCAAAGGAGTTTGGTACTCGGCCCTCGGACCACCAAACGCGCATTCCAATGTGTGATGGTCAAAGAGGCCAAGTTGGGCATTTTGATTTCAAATGTAATGCAAACCAAATAAACACATAAGGCCCAACCTCTATCACTTGATCAAGAGGCAAGACATGCATGCCAAATGCAACCTAAACATGTTAGCTAAGTATACAACGTGAGCATGCAAGCAAGCAATGTGCACTACGCACTCAACCTAAGCAAACAAGCATGCAAGGCATTCAATAACAATGCTAATGGCAAACATGCAACAACATGTGAGGGAACTAACATGGAGACATGCAAAGCAACTTAGCAAAGGAAATGCATGCCAAATGCAAAGTGTTTCAAGCATGCAACACATGCGATGGGCTAAGCATGCAACAACACACGAGGCAAGCATGCGACAACATGCAAACAGTGGACTTATACCAATTTGGACAACTCTCAAATGAGCCCAAAACAGTGGCTAAATGCCAAGGAAATGAAAGCCAAAACACATACAAACACGCATGCACACATGGTCCAACACTTAGGCACCAAAGAGCAACTTTTAAGCACACTTAAAAGAGGACAATCATGGACTAATGGCATGCATACTAAGCTCTGAAATCATGTTATAAAAGGTGCCAAACCAAGTAAACAAGACAAGCTAAGCATGCAACGATGTCCAAAACTCAAGGCAAGCCAAGCGGCTTAAACCATGGTCATGCCAACCAAGCCTCACAAGGCTAAGAGGACTTAGAATAGTCCCAAGGCAGACCTAAACAAAGCTAAGGACACACCTAGATAGCATCTAAGTGGCCTACACATGGAAAGCATACAAAAGAGGCCAAACATGGAGCACAAGATTACAACCTTTTAAAGGATTAAAGAAGCATCAAATGAAAGCATACAAGCATACCATGTGGACTGAAATGATGCTATAAGTGGTGCCAAACCACTTAAACAAGCTAAGCAATGCATGCTCAAAACTCACACACCCGAGGCTAGCAAGCCAAAATGCAAGGTGGCTATACAAAGCATGCCAAGCATGGCCGAAGCAATTAAAAACAACACTAAAGCATACTAAAACATGCATAAAAGCTTCATAAAGCTTGGCCAAAATCGTGCTAGAACAAGGCTCAAAGAACAAAGCATGTTATGGAAATTCATGGCGTTACAAGATAAGTATGCTAAGCATGCATGGTGTGCCTAAACCACGTAAAAATAATGCTACATCATGGCAAAATAAGCACAAATAACACTTAAGACATGGCTAACATGGACTCAAGAATGGTGCTCACACATGAGGCAAAAATGACACATTTTGAAGACAACAAGTAGAGGGGATGGCCCTCTCCTTCTTAGGACCTCAAACCACCATCCTCACCACTGAAATCCCTCAAGATTTCAGTGGTGAGGAGGCCCAAACAAGGTGGTCCCAGAGCTCACCAAAATAGCCCAAAATGGGGACCAAACAAGGCCTAAGAGGGGTCAAAAAACCCCAAAGCTCAAAGCAACCTTAAACAACTATTTAAGCAAGCAAAATCAGAACTTTTATATGTTATATACTAAGCTTAAAATAGCAAGCAAGGATGGCTAAAAGCTTATGCCAAAATGGGGTAAAAAGGGTGAAATTCTTACCGTTGTAGGCCCCTTTCAAGAACAGCACTCCAGCTGCTTCTCCAAGCTTGAATCCACTCAAGAACTTCAAGAACAACCTAGTGGCTCCTCAACAACCAAGGTGAGGTGTAGAACTAGGTGTTCGTGCACAAAAGTAAGGACAAACACACACTTAAACACACAAGAGAGGGAGATAGAAGAGATACACAACCCTAACCCTAATATCAGAGACCCTCTGGAATTTTTGTAACCCTGGAGGAGGGAGGAGAGGCCCTCCCTTAATAGAGGATCACTCTTGCAAAGCTTACAAAACAAGCTAAGCAATACTGAAATCCCTCCATACACGTGTATGGAGGGGGTGCAAAGAGTATGCCAGCTAGCACAGTTGGCATAAAAACATCTGCAAAAGTATCTGCACAGTGGTCGGCTAGCCAAAAATGCCAAATTGACCAAATACATGGTCGACCGACCACAAAGAGTGCCGGCCGGCCATCACCAATGGCCGGTGGCAACAAAACATGGCCGGTGGCCTCAAGCCATGGCTGGTGGGGTGTGGAGATGGCCAACAAGCCGTTCCCTACCCCTCAAAAGCAAAACACAGGTGTTTGATGCAAAACCAAACACAAAACAGTCGAGTCGAGAGGTCTTGAGGCAAGGCGCGTGGCCGAGACCTCCGGGAACTCAAGACGAACACAAACAAGGATGATCACCGAGTGTTCAAACGATGACGTCCAAGTCTTGAGGACGGTAAAAAATGGGGTGTCTACAAGAGGGCATGAAAGACCCTGCGACCTCGGGGAAGATACTTCGAAGCCTGTGGACCTTTGCTGGACGCACTAGCAAAAGGATCAGCAAGTGCTGCCTTGGCTCTCTGATCTTTTCCAGGTGCAGGGTTAGGATTGGAAGGAACTGTTCTGGTACGACGGTCCCTATCCCAATTTTTCCTTTGGCATGAACTGCTCTTGGTCTGAGCAGGGAAACTGTCATCTACAGTCTTAGCCACAATTGCGAGTACTTGTTGCTTATTCAACCCCTTGGCTTTCAGAGCCTCAACAGCTTGCTGGAGTTGTTCATAGGGATCTGTGTCCGCCTTCATCTTGTTCTTTCCACTAGCCTCAGCTTGGTGAAAGGTTTGGGTTGCTACTTCAGTGCGAAGCCCCGTTGTTGTCGACATGTCATTACTGAAGCTTGAGACAGCTTCAGGTTGGCTGAGCTCAATTACAATTCACCCCAGTAGCGGGGACTCCTCCGACATGAAGTTCCTGGCATACGATGTGGTTGGTGGCGGAGCCGACATTCCATAGTTCAGATCAGCCACAGATCTCTAGAGGTCGACAATTCCTATTAACTCAAATGTGGTGGGTTCACAAGCATGAAACAACTGGGGTTCCTAGATCGGGCGCGTGGCAGGTGACCTGGGTGGGTGTGGCACTTCAACGTCAGTCTCACCCTGCAAGATGATTCTTTGCTTTAATGTGGCTGCCATAACCACAATTTTCTCTGAATTTTGTGCCATCATAAATCCGCTGAACTGACCGGAGGTGATGTGACCGGTGGCTGACGGATCAGATGTCTGCCTTGCTTCAGCGAAGGAGAACACTGGCTATTCTAAACTAAATCTCTTAACCCCCCCTGAAAGAGAAAACAGGCAGCATCTCAGCCTAATTTCACCCGAACAGACATAAGCATAGCTGAATAACGGTATTCGACCTCTGATCACTGTTCCCAAATCACTGTCCCAAAACTGAATCTGATACCCGCAGATATAACTGATTCTCAAAACACTGATGCCCGCAGGCCTGATACCCAGACTTGCAAACTAATACATGTATTCCTGTAGAGGCCAACTCCAAAAGCACATGGCAAGCAAGTGAGAGCCAAAACACCCCTATGTTGGGGTAGGGTTTCCCTGTCCTATTTTGTCAGGAGCTAGGGTTTCACTACGCACGCAGCGGTTTCAAACAACCTACAATCGGGTAAGCAACCTGTCCTAGTTTGGGAATAGTCACTATGGATTTCGATATGTCCTAGGTCGAATGGTCACAAAGGGTGCCCCGGTAAAAACTGGGGTTTGTGTTCCCGTCGTGGCAGAGCCCGCAACCGATCAGCCTTATGGCATGCTTTTCAAAGCAAGACTCTAGCAAACCGTTCGGGAATAGCATACGGAAAACACGGTATCCTAGGCGCACCAATGCACATGCAATGCAAAGAGACACATAAGTGTAATCAAAACAAGATATCATGAGTTCGAGTGAAGTTCTCTAACTCCTCGGCAAAGTCGCCAGAAACTGTAGACGTCCCCGAATGTCCCGGGAAAAATCCCGTTTTGTTCATTTGGGCTTACTACATTTCAGACTCAAATGTCACGGTTCTTAATCTGATCTCGCAAAGTGCAATGCAAGATTGATAAATCACCAAAGAGTCCAAATTCGGTAGCTGGTTTTGGAAAATTGATTTTTAAGAAAGAAGTGCCAAACATGGACTGCTTTGCCAGATATAGAGTCGCCACCGAAATATTTTATTTTTGGGGAAATTTAGGAAACCCTGACTCCTTGCCTAAGGCTGCGTGTCCGTTATCACCAAAGTTGCCTCGGCTCGAGAACTTGGGTACGATTGGGGAAGGTCAGCTATGAGCACCCCCACTCGCCCGATCAAAGATCGGCCACAACTAAATATGATATCTCGTTTTTGAAAACACATGCATTCTTATTCTGATTAATTAGCTAGAATTACTAGGTGATGCGCACAACACACAAGTATAGACTAGATCGCCTAATTTGGAACAAAGCATTGCATATCCGTTTGTTTGGAAGGCAGTTTGAAGTTTGTTACTCGCAAGTAGGCTAAATCACGGATTTCAATGAATTATCCCAATTCAAGCAACCCAACCTTCACCCATAGGCATTCAGGCAGTTATATCACATAAGTAATTAGCCTCATGGCAAGCATGCTGTCATGTTAACACTTACACACGTGCAAGATGCTAAAGTATAAACACTCACAGTGTACTCCGAGCCAAAACAAGAAACTAGTTAGAAATCATGCGTGATCCTAGTTCATGTTAAGATGACTAATGCCACACATGCAAAATGCAACTAGAATAGGCTCGGCTAACGTAAGAATGGCATGTGAAATGCGACAACTCGATACACGTATTCAAGTTGGAATTGAAATACTATGCAATTAGTATGATGCGCTGAGCCCGGTGCGTGTAATACAGATGAATGTATGCAAACATGCTAAGATAAGTATGCTAATTGAAATGTGACCTAAAACTAACCATTGAAAGTAGGTAAGTAAAAGGGAGAAAGACGTGGGGTTGGAAGACATTCACACACGCACGCACACTTATTACAAAATTCGCCCTCTTGACGGAGGGTCCGAAAGAATAATAGAAATCAAATAATTAACTAACTAACAAGCTAATTAATTAATTACACAACAGTTAACTAATTAACAAATTAATTAAGCTATTAAAGCGGTAAAGAGGCCTTAGAAAGAGGGACAAATGCATTCATGGTCGGCTCCGCTGGGAAATCTATCGTCGTGCTCATGCTGCCTCTGTTTACACTGCTCTGCACCTCTGAAAACTGTGCAAGTCTCAAGGGTACTTCTGAATCACTTCCTGAGCACTATGGGATGTCACCGGCCAAGGTATGGGAACACCGGCCATGTGGAATTGGTCATCGACCAATAATGGAGCTACCGGCCATAAATTTGTAGCCGACCGGCACTGAAGATGGCCGGCCGAACATCTCTTCTTGTAGAATGCTACTTTGCTGCAGCAGAGGACAAACAGAGCATGGCAATGCGTTTTCAAAGCAATGTGTGCACAGCCACCCTTCCTATCGTGTCATGAACTCAAGGAAGTATGGTTTTTGACCCTTGGGCCATCAATTACGCATTTCAATGCATGATGGCCAAAGGTGCCGAATGTGCAATTCAATATCAAATGAAATGCACATAACACATAATGGGCCCCCCAAACCTCTATCATGATTGATCAAGAGGCAAAGGATGCATGCATGCAAGCAAGACTAATACAACATGGGCATGTTAACGACAATGCCATACAAGGCTAATGGTAACAACCATGCCAAATGCAATACAACTTAGACAAGCATGCAAAATGCAACATGGACATTTCAAGCATGCAAGGCAAACATGTGACAACATGTAAAGGGACAAGATATGCAAACGTGCAAAGCTACTTAATAAAAGCATGCAGAATGCAATACCACTTAAACATGCAGCAACATGTTATGGACTAAGTATGCAACAAGGCACAATTAAACTAGCATGTTACAACATGCAATTTACCAAATATGCAATAAGCATGTGACAACATGCAAAGTAAGCATTCAACAACATGCAGGGATGGACTTAAACCAAAATGGACAGCTCTCAAATAGGTCCAAATCAGTGGCCAAAATGCTATGGAAATGGGGACAAAAGCTCATACAAACATGTATACTAATTGGCCTAAAGACTAAGGCATAAAAGAGTAACTTTTAAGCACACTTAAAAGAGGTGAAAAGCATGAAAATGTGACAACATTACATGCTCTGAAATGATGCTAGGGGTGTTGCCAAATCACATAAACAAATCAAGCATAGCATGCATAAGGCTTAAAGCCTAAGGCTTGTGAAGGGACTTGAACCAAAGTTACACAAAACAAGGAGCACATGGCAAACATAACCCAAAACAGTCCTAAATCATGTCAAGATGATCCTAAAACATGCAAGGAATGAAGCCAAAACATGCTAGAACAAAGGACCAAAACCATGAAGCAAACAAGGCCACAAAAGAGGTGTTACACTACACCTATCAAAGTCAAACATGGCATGACTTAAGCAACCAAAAACAGAGTTAGGCCAAAACAATGCAAGCATGACCAAGAAGACCAAAATCAGAGCTTAAGCATGTCACAACATGGCTAAAAGCTTCATGGAGTTAGGCCAAAACATGCAAGCATAGTAGTCTAAATGCTAGGTACATGTTATGGCAAATCATGAGATTCCAAGACAAGTATACAAAGCATGCATGGTATGTCTAAACCAAGTCAAAATAGTGCTATATCATGGCAAAACAAAGCCTAATATATACTGAAATAAAGCTAAAATAAGCTAAGCAAACATGATACCAACATAAGTCATTTATGCAAGCAAATGAGACTCAAAGGGAGGGGGGTGTCCTTCCCCTATTCAAGACTTCAAAACCATTTCTCCACCACTGAAAATTCTCTAGATTTCAGTGGTGAGAAGGTCAAAACAAAAAGGTTTCGAAGCTCAAAAAGAAGGTCACAAAATAAGGCCAAACAAGGCCTAAGAGGGGGTAGACAACCCCCAACCCAAAATAACCTTAAACAAACATATTTAGCATACAAAAATAGGAAATTTTTTAGTTGGACACTAAGCTTAAAACAGTATGTAAGTATTGCTAAAAGCTTAAGCAAAAATGGGAAATAAAAGAGTAGTTTCTCACCGTTGAAGAACACTTCAAGAACACCAACTCTAGCACCTCCGTTCGATCAAAACCAACTGAAAAACTCTGAAATCAACTCCTTAGCACCTCAGTAACTAAGGGATAGTGTACCACTAGGGGCTTTAGTGCAAAAATATGAACAAAAACACCTTTTAGAACACTATTACACATACAACTATAGAGAGAGAATAGATATAGAGAGGAAGTGATATATATCTTCTATATCAGTTGGCTGAACCCCTGGAAAGGGAGAGGAGGCTCTGCTTTTATAGGAAGGCCAATTCAAAGCTTCCAAGAGAAGCTAAGTATTGGTTCAAATCCCTCCATACACGTGTATGGAGGGAGGGAACTGTGGATGCCAACTGCACCAGCTGGCACAAAATATCTACTTAAAGCAGATGAACAGGGTTCGGCCACCAAAAATAGCCGATCGACCAACATAAGTGTCGGCCGACCAAATATAGTGCCGACCGGCCAACACTCTTGGCCGATGGCAAGAAAAAGGGGCTGATGGCATCATGCCCTGGCCGATGGGTTGAGAGGATAGCAAACAAGCCACCCACTTCCCTTAGAAGCAAAAACACAAGTGTTTGGTCCACAACCAAGCACAAAACAGACAAGTTGAGAGATCTTGAGGCAAGGCGTGTAGCCGAGACCTCCGAGAACTCAAAACGAACACTGGCATGGATGATCATCGAGTGTTCAAATGATGACGTCCAAGTCTTGAGGACGGTCAAAAATGGGGTGTCTACAGTTGCCCCTCTTTGACAGAACTCGAAAGTCACAAAGTGACGGGAGTGAATGTCAAAGCCCAGAGACGACCCATTTTTGACAAGGTTGAAGACTTAGACAAGCATGCAAGATAGCAAGATATGTGCCCGAAGGCAGGGGCAAGATGCAAGTGACATGCACGATGTTGTTCATAACTTATGATCATGCAAAGAGAGCTGTAATGATGCATTTATGCAAAACAAATGCAAAAATTTGAGCAAGCGAATAAGAGATAACGGTCCTACACATTCCAACAGAAAAGGTGTAAGAAAATTATGCAATTCCCACTTTGCTTTATGCGGAGAAGATTAAAGGTGACTATCGAGGACACTCAAAGTCTCAAACACAACATCTCTCAACGTATCATACGCAAGAGAGGCAAAGGAGTATCTCTTAGCGTGGCATACGCATGAGAGGAAAGGAAGCATCTCTCAGTGTGGTACACGCATGAGAGGAAGGAGAGCATCTCTCGGCGTGGTACACGCGTGAGAGCAAAGAGAGCAATAAAGCACGATGCACATAACAGTGCGAATACGTTCAAACGCGGCACGTGAGTGGAGAACGGTTGCGCAAGAAAGCACGATGCACATAACAGTGCAGGTACGTCCAAATGTGGCACGCGAGTGGAGAAAGGTTGCGTAAGAAAGCGCGACGCACATAACAGTGCAGGTATGTCCAAATGCGGCACGCGAGTGGAGAAAGGTTGGGTCCAAACGTGGCACATGAGTGGAGAAGGGCTACGTCAAAACGCGGCACGCGAGTGGAGAAGGGCTACGTCCAAACGTGGCACGCAAGTCGAGAAAGGTTACGTCCAAACGCAGCACGCGAGTGGGGAAGGGATTACGTCCAAATGCGGCACGCGAGCAGAAAAAGGTTACCTCCAAACGCGGTACACGAGTGGAGAAAGGATTACATCCAAACGCGGCATGCGAGTGGAGAAAGGGATTACGTCCAAATGCGGCACGTGAGTGGAGAAGGGTTACGTCCAAACGCGGCACGTGAGTGGAGAAAGGTCACATCCAAACGCGGCACGCGAGTGGAGAAAGGATTACTTCCAAACGCGGCACGCGAGTGGAGAAAGGTTACGTCCAAACACGGCACACGAGTGGAGAAAGGAGTTACGTCCAAACGTGGCGCGCGAGTAAAGAAAGGAATACGTCCAAACGCGGCACGCGAGTGGAGAAAGGGGTTAGGTCCAAACACGGCACGCGAGTGGAGAAGGGTTACGTCCAAATGCGGCACGCGAGTGGAGAAAAGGGTTATGTCCAAACGCGGCACGCGAATGGAGAAAGGATTACGTTCAAATGCGGCACGCGAGTGGAGAAGGGTTACGTCCAAACGCGGCACGTGAGTGGAGAAAAGGGTTATGTCGAAACACGGCATGCTAGTGGAGAAAGGATTATGTCCAAATGCGGCACGCAAGTGCAGAAGGGTTACGTCGAAACGCGACACGCGAGTGGAGAAAGGGGTTACGTCCAAACGCGGCACGCGAGTGGAGAAAGGATTACGTCCAAACGCGGCACGCGAGTGGAGAAAGAAGTTACGTCCAAACGCGGCATGCGAGTGGAGAAAGGATACGTCCAAACGTGGCACGCGAGTGGAGAAAGGAGTTACGTCCAAACGCGGCACGCGAGTGGAGAAAGGATATGTCCAAATGCGGCACGCGAGTGGAGAAAGGATTACGTCCAAATGGGGCACACGAGTGGAGAGAGGTTACGTCCAAACGCGGCACACGAGTGGAGAAAACAGTTATGTTGAAACGCGACACTCGGGTGGAGAAAGGAATACATCGAAACGCGGCAAGCAAGTGGAGAAACGAGTTACATCCAAACGCGGCACGCGAGTGGAGAAGGGTTACATCCAAATGCGGCACGCGAGTGGAGAAAGGGGTTACGCCCAAACGCGGCATGCGAGTGGAGAAAGGATTACGTCCAAACGCGGCACGCGAGTTGAGAAAGGGGTTACGTCCAAACGCAGCACATGAATGGAGAAGGGTTACGTCCAAACGCGGCACGCGAGTGGAGAAGGGTATAGTCAAACTGAACCAGAGCTTCTCTTGAATGAACCGTACATAGAATACCGTGCTTGGTTTCACTATCTTCAAATGAACCGTACATACAATATCATGCCTGCAAAAGAAAGAGACTTAACAAGTACAATTTTGTTAGAAACATGCATAACAATGCAATTTAAAACTGCATCACAATACGAGTAAAGTGTGCATAGCACTGCAGGTAGAACATGTGAAACAACGCGAGTTAAAGACGTACATAACAATGTAAATAACGAACATAACAACGCAAGTTAAGGGTATGCGAAACAACGCGATTTAGAGAAGTTTGCAAAACAATGCAAGTTAGATAAGTTTGCAAAACAATACAGGTTAGAGGGGTGCAAGACAATGCGAATGAAATATGCAACAATGCAAGAGATTGAAATGCATGATAATGCAAATGAAAGATGCATGACAATTCGAGTTGTTGAAATGCATGACAATGCAAACGAAAGATGCATGACAATGCACGTTGTTGAAATGCATGACAATGAAAATGAACTGAAATGCACGACAATGTACGTTGTTGAAATGCATGACAATGCAAATGAAAGATGCATGACAATGTAAATGAAAGATGCATGACAATGCACGTTGTTTAAATGCATGACAATGCAAATGAACTGAAATGCATGACAATGGATGTTGTTGAAATGCATGACAATGCAAAAGAAAGATGCATGACAATGCAACTTGTTGAAATGCATGACAATGCAAATGAACTGAAATGCACGTTGTTAAAATGCATGACAATGCAAATGAAAGATGCATGATAATGCAAGTTTTCTGCGCTACAACGCATATAGACACGCATAACGATGCAAGTGAATAGTTCATAACAATGCAAGAATGGTGTGCGCTACAACACATGTAGACGTGCATAACGATGCAAGTGAACCATGCATAACAATGCAAGAATGGTGTGCGCTACAACGCATGTAGTACGTGCATAACGATGCAACCTATGTATGACTATCATAAGCAAGACAAAACATTGTAATGCAACGCATTTAAAGCAGTTATTGAATCTCACAAGATACAAAAGGATATGAAAAAGGATACACCTTGCGCGTACCGAACATCGCATTCAAAAGGCACGATTCGAGGTCAACACGAAGGTCAGTTGAGCTTCGAAAATGTACTTTCTTGCACTGTCTTGAGTAATGAAGGTCCCAAACCACATAGCTGACCTAACCAAGGGTGTGGGAGGTTCACTGACCACAAGGGGAGGCCACCGGCCATCAATCAGCCACGAAATAATCTCATCGGCCAACTATTTAGCCGATCGGCTAACAATTTGGCCGACCGGCCAGAAATGGCAATGTCTGGGCAGTTTTGTCTTTTGGCCACGGGTCTTTAAATATATGGTTCCAAACCTTATATTTCCACTTCACCCTAGCTTGCAAATCCCTCCTCTCTCTCCCTAGGTGATTTTTCTTCCATCGATCCGTGTTTTTCTCTCGTTTTCGACACTTTTCCATCGTTCGATTCGTGAAACTCTGCCCGTTTCACAGACTTTGAATCGAACAAATCTTGGTTTCGGTGCCTTTTTCTTGGTTTCCACCGTTTGGGGTTTGTATTCCCTGAGTCATACCTCGATCTTCGTGCCTTTCCCACACCCCGACCTTTCCTCTTATTTTTCATGCTCTCGGGGTTGACTTTTGGGTTGACCTTTCGCATTCTTGCTCGTTTTTCACATTCTCGACCATTTTCATGCTCCTTTCGAGATGGAGGATGACATTCCATGTGGTGGGACTCCCCCGGAGATGGACGTGGATCTCGAGGTCAAGCTCCTACCTCTTCGCATCCGGCCGTTCAATTCGGTGACTTACAGGTCAGCGATACTTGTGTTGCCTCCCGATGGCATCCGCCACTTCAGGAGCTATACGTGGGGCGCACCACTGGAGCTTTTGTTGCGTGAGCCAGAGTCACATCTGTCTTACGGCACTTATGAGGTACACACTTCGTCTGTTTCATTTTCTGCAATGTAGAACACATAACTGCGATAGTCGATTCTGCAATCGCATCACATCATATTACATAACAATGGGATTGAATGGAAATTGAACATGCATGTATTACCAGGTCAGGTAGTGAACCAACGTAACAAACAAAACAAATTAACTCAATAAGCAACAATAAGACCTTGACAAGTTTACAACTCAATAAGCAAAAAGCAACAACTCGATAAACAAAATTGCGACAACTTGATAAACAAATGAGCAAGAACTCGATAAACGAATGAGCAACAACTCGATAGACAAATGAGCAACAACTCGATAGAAAAATGAGTAACAACTCAATAAGAAAACACATTTTTTTATGCATGAGACAAGCAAAGCATATTCTATGCAAAATTGAAAGCAAGCACATTTTACGCAATAGACAGGCATATTACATGCAACATTGACAGCATATTCTATGCATGAATTATAACGATGCGCGGCACGCATGCAACAGAAGTGTAGATGAAAGTGCGCATTCTATGCAGTAGGGGGGGCATCAAACATGTACTTTGGTGCCTCCGATTCATCTCTCGGAGGGCTTTGCAGCATACTCAGCTCAAAAAGGGTACACCTTGTTTATATTGGCAAGAGATAACATCTGCATGTGAAAACCATAGGTGCTGCTCGGACTACCATTCTGACTTGAAGTACGCTTACACTTGGGGTCGAGATACACTCAAACTCTTAAGAAAGGCGAGGCCTAAGAAGGTGCACTTGAAATGCAATCTCAGAATTCGCTGGAGTTAAAACACACTATGATGCTCCACATTTTCCCTCTTTTCTTTTGCTTTGCAGTCTGGAACCCACATAGCTTCAGATAGGTCCTTGATCTAATGTTCTCACATGACCTGGGTTGAACCTTGCAGTTTTTGTGAGAGAACAAAACGTGTTTTGCACAAATATGGAGAATGGCACAGCACTCTGAGCACAAAACGATCTTATTTTGAAATTGAGGGATGAGCTTTTGACTATGTATTGAGCCTACAACTGACTGCAGTGAAAAAGACTCAACAACGGAGAACAAAGGTAAAACAACCTAAACACGTCTATTGACACCCGAAACGACTCAAAACAAGAATCGAGACAAACAAAACACAACAAATCATAAGACACGAATGTGCATAGGGAGCTTGTTTCTCTGGGTATTGTCTCCCATCCTTTCTCATTTGTGATTCTTGCATCACTCGGCCCTCTGTAGACACCCCATTTTTTACCGTCCTTAAGACTTGGACGTCATCGTTTGAACACCTGATGATCATCCATGTTCGTGTTCGTTTTGAGTTCCCAAAGATCTTGGTCGCGCGCGTTGCCTCAGGATCTCTTAACTGCACTGTCTTATGCTTGGTTGGACCAAACACTTGTTGGTTTTTGCTTCTGATGGTAGAGAGCAGCTTGTTAGCTACCCTTGGAACCCACCGGCCTTGGCATGATGTCACCGGCCATGTTCTCTTGCCACCGGCCATTGGTGATGGCCGGTCGGCACCTTTGGTGGTCAACTGGCCTTTGATTTGGCCAATCGGCCATATTTTCTGGCCGGGGCTTCTTTTTTGCCTTTTTCAGGCATGGTGCATGGTAGTTGTGCCAGCTGGAGCATACAGATCTGTCCCCCATACACGTTTATGGAGGACTTGCACCCTTTGCACCCTTTTTGTTCTAAGCTTCTTGGAGAAGCTTGCACCCTTTGCTCAAGCTTCTTGAGGAAGCTTGACCCTTTGTCTTAGCATCCTCAAGAAGCTTGCACCCTTTGCCTTAGCTTCCTTGAGAAGCTGGACCCCCTTGACTCCTTTTGCTTAGCTTCTTTAAGAAGCTTGGGCCTTTATCTTGCTCTATATAAGAGAGCCTTCCCTCTCCTTTGAAGAGGTTCAGCAAAAACTAGAGATATATGACATATACATCTGATATATCTCAGATATCACTCTCTCTTTATATCTCCCTCTCTCTCTTCATTTGTGTGTGTTTGAGGGTTCAAAAGGGTGTTTTGTTCTTAGTTTTGCACTAAGGCCCTAGTATTACACCATACTCGGGTTATTGAGGTGTTAGTAGGTTCTTCTCAGAGTTTTGAGTTGGTTTTGATCAGAAGAAAGGGGCTGGACTTGCTACTCTTCAAGTGTTCTTCAAGGGTGAGCTAGTTACTTTATATTCCCTATTCTAGCACTAGCTTTTAACCCACTTTGCATGCTGTTTTGAGCTTTGTGTATAACTGATAAAAACTCTAATTTTTTAAGCTTAAGATGTTTCATTAAGGTCTCATTTGTGTTTGGGGTCGACCTCTCCCTCTTAGGCCTTGTTTGGCCCCTTTTGTGCTTTCTTTGGTTGAGCTTTGAATACTTTTGTACATTGGCCTTCTCACCACTGAAATCCAGAGGATTTTTAGTAGTGAAGAAGTGGTTTTGAGGTCTTGCGTAGGAGAGGGACACCCCTCTCCCTTTGTGTCTCATTTGTTCATGTTTTTGGCTCATAAGGGTAGCATGCATGCCTAGTTGTTCTTAGCTTCATTTAAGAGGTTTTTGGGTGTTATTTGGTCATATTATACCTTCGTTTTTGGTCAGATTTATTGTCCATTACATGCATCACATACTTGCTTAGTAATCTCCTTTATTGTCATAACATGTGCCATGCATTTGCCCCTCCGTGCTTGCATGTTCTAGCTTAACTTCATGAAGCTTTTGGTCATATTTTACCATGCTTAAGGTCTATTGGGTACTGATTTGATCATGTTTGCCATGTTTGGTATAGCCTCTTTGCATTCTGGCTTGCGAGTCTTGAGTGTGTGAGTCATTAGCATGCTTTAGTTGGGTTATTTCAGTGATTTGGAATCACTTCTCATGCTATTTCAGTCCATAATCCATGCTTGTATGGTTGCATTCATCATCCCTTTCATGCCTTGAAGAGTTGTTCTTTTATGCCTTGAAATGGGCCTTGGTGTATGCCTTTTTGTTTAAGACCTTGGGCTGCCATATCAGTGGGTTTTGGGGTGTATTTTGATGCATTGAAACCCTATTTTTGGTTGCATAATCCATGCCATGTGTGGTCATGATAGTTGTAGTGGAATACCCCCCTTGTTGGCCTCAAGTTTTGGGTCCTATTGCGCGCCTTGTTTGCATGTTTTGTTTGACTTGGCATCATCCCCTTTGCATGTATTTCAAAGCTTAATATGTTGGTTGAAATGCCCATGTTTGACTCTTTTAAGTATGCTTAGAGTTGCCTATTTTATGCCTTAGGTGATGGGCCTTGGTGCATGCATGCGTGCATATGTAATTTGTGCTCTTGTTATGCCACTTTGGCCACTGTTTTGGGGTGTGGCAGAGGCTCCTCCACCTTAGTGTAAGTCCATAAATCATGCATTTGTGTATTGGTACATGTCTATCACTTTGTATGGTTGCTTATCTAGGTTGCATCATTGTATATCTATTGTATTACCATGTTTGCATTACATGTTAGGTTGCATTGCATTGCATCTTGCATGCTTAGCACATTGTACATTTGCATGTTTAGCTTGCATTACATTTGGCATGTTTTGTTAACTTAGCCATTTTACATACTTGGGCCATTTTGCATACTTGAGTCACTTTGCATACATGCATTGCATCTTGCTTGGTTTGGGGTGTCAAACCAAGCATGAGGGGTGAGGTGTGTTCGTACTCAAAGTGACGAAACACGCCTCAACCCTCGGTCGCCGATGCCCTTGATCTCAACATGATAGTGTGTGTAGCACTCATGAGTTTTGTTGCATGCATTTACATTGATTTGCAAACTTGGTGCCTTTGGCCATCATGCATCAAAATGCGTGATTGGTGGCCCGAGGACCGAGGGCCATACTCCCTTGAGTCCATAGCATGATAGGGAGAGTGGCCATGCACACATTGCTTTGAAAATTACGTGCCATGCACTGTTTGTCCTCTGCTGCTGTCAAAATAGGGCTCTGCAGGAAGAAATGGCCGATCGACCACTTTTGATGCCGACCGACCATCAGTGTCCAGTCGGTGGTTCAATATTTGGCCGATAAGCATATTCTCATGGCCGGTGGATTTGAATTATGGCCGGTGGCACTCCACAACAATCAGAGAGTGATTCAGAAGGACTCTGGAAACATTCATAAATTTCAGAGGGGCAAAGCAGTGTAAACAAAGGCAGCTTTTGACGTGACAGTGAGTTTCCGAGCAAGGCGAGTCAAGCATGCAACATCCACGCATTCCGAGGCAGGACTGTAGCCATTTTCTTTTTGTAATTAATTTGTTAATTAATTAGAAGTTTTGTAATAATTAGTTAGCTAGAGTAGTTAGTTATTTATTTGGACTGTATAATTTATTCGGACCCTCGGAGCGAGGGCAATTGTGTAATAAGTGTGCGTGCGTATGTGCATGTCTTCCAACCCCACGTCTTTCTCTCTTTTATTTACTAGCTTACGATGGTTAGATTAGGGCATGTTTCAATTATCATACTTATGTTCGCATGTTTGCATCCATTCATTTGTCTTGCATGCACCGGGCTCGGCGCATCATACTAACTACATCGTATTTCAATTCCAACTTGAATACGTGTTAGCTGTAGCATCATCACATGCCATCTTAGAATAGCCGAGCCTAGCTTAGTTGTATCTTGCATGTGTTGCATTAGTCATCTTAACATGAACTAGGATCATGCATATGATTACTAACTAGTTTCTATTTTGGCTCGGAGTACTCGGTAAGCGTTTATGCTTTAGCATCCTTGCATGTGTGTGAGTGACTGCCATGACAGCATGCTTACCATGAGGCTATGTGCTTTTGTGATATAACTGCCTGGTTGCCTGCGGGTGAAGGTTGGATTGCTTGAATTGGAACAATTCATCGAAATCCGTGTTTTAGCCTACATGCGAGTAGCGAACCTCAAACTATTTTCCAAGCAAATGGATATGCAATGCTTTCTTCCAAATTAGGCGATCTAGTCTATACTTGTGTGTTGTGCACATCACATAGTAAATTCTAGCTAATTAACTGGAATAAGAACGCATATGCTTTCAAAACAAGATATCATGTTTAGTAGAGGCCGATCTTTGATTGGGCGAGCGGGGGTGCTCATAGCTGACCTTCCCCAATCGTACCGAAGCTCCCGAGCCGAGGTAGCTTTGGTGATGACGGACACGTGGCCTTAGGCAAACGAGTCAGGATTTCCTAAATTCCCCCGAAATAAAATATTTAGGTGGCGACTCTATATTTGGCAAAGCAGTCCATGTTTGGCACCTCTTTCAAAAAATCTGTTTTCAAAAAAATGATTTGCCGGATTTGGACTCTTTGGTGATTTATCAATCCTACATTGCTCTTTGCGAGATCAGATTAAGAACCGTGACATTTGAGTCCTGAACTGTAGTGAGCGCAACGAACAGAACGGGATTTCCCTCCAGGGAAGTTTGGGGATGTCTACAGTTTCTGGTGACTCTGCTAGGGAGTTAGAGAGCTTGACTCGAACTCATGATATCTTGTTTTGATTACACTTATGTGTTTCTTTGCATTGCATTTGCATTGGTGCACCTAAGTCACATTGTTTGCCGTCTGTTATTCCTGAATGGTTTGCCGGAGGCTCGCTTTGAGAAGCAGGCCATAAGGCTGACCGGTTACGGGCTCTGCCACGATGGGAACACAAACCCCGGTTGTTACCGAGGCACCCTTTTGACCATTCGACCTAGTGCATATTCGGAATCCATAGTGACCATTCCAAGCTAGGATAGGTTGCTTACCTGATAATAGGTTGTTTGAAACCGCTGCGTACGTAGTGAAACCCTAGCTGCTGACAAAATAGGACAAGGAGACCCTACCCCAACATAGGGGTGTTTTTTGGCTCTCACTTGCTTGTTATATGCTTTTAGGAGTGTGTCTCTACAGGGAATGCATGTATCAGTTTACAAGTTTGGGCATCGAACTGCGGCACCATTCAAGATTTTGGGAATCGATTATCTGCGTATCGATTCATTTTTTGGGGGCAGTGATTTGGGAACAATGATCAGTACTTGAGAACAGTGTATTTTAGCTTATCAACTGTGTGTTATGATCCCAACTGTGTGTTGTGTGTTTATTTACGCTGTTATGTTGTCCGTTGGTCTGGTTGTGTATTTCCTTATTATTGCTTTATTTATCTTTTTGCTAAGTAGTTTAGCACGATTGCTTCAGACAAAGCAGATATTCCCCAAGCACTCTAGACAAGAGGCCGTCGACTCCATCGATCTCAGGATCTGGTAGACGGACAACCAGTGTATCATTCTCTACCCCCGGTTACCAGACGGAGGCGGTTAGGGCGAAGGATATCGATTCGACAAGGTCGATTCAGAGGGCTTCGTCCACCCTGCCTAGGTATAGTAGGGATCAGAGTCATGTTTCTCCCACAGAGAGGGAACATATACCGACAGTACAGCTAGATTAGGATAGTATGGCAGGGATCGAAGAAATGATGCACCAGCACTAAGAGAGCATGAGAACCATACAGGAGGACGCTGCTCGTCAAGCGGAATTTGCCAAACAGCAGGTCGCCATCATGGCCCAACAGGCAGAGTTAATTACAGCTCTGGCAAAACAGCATCGAGCATCACTTCACATCAAGCTCCTCCCCACCAGAGTTCCAAGACCGAGGAGGCACCAAATGCCCAGAATGTCCAAGAGGATACAAACATCCCAACGGGGCCACCTCCGCCCCCGATTCTACCCCAACTATCTAAGGCACCTACGCCTATCAATCAACCGGACTCTCTCTTTGAGTTCGAGGTGGACCCTACAGCATTGAAGTTGAGCAAGCTTGAGAAGTTATTCAAGAAATCCTAAGGGGTAAAGTCCATCCCGGACATTGAGGACGGGTATACCGATGTGGCTGTGACGCTGCCGGACCGGTTCAAGATGCCACAGATCGACCGCTTCGACTGGTCTGGGGATCCCATGGTGCATCTACGTCTGTTTTCAGACATACTAAGGCCGATGGGCCTCACCCGACTACAAAAGCTTTCATTATTTGGCCGGACCCTGTTAGGTATGGCGGCCATCTGGTACGCAAAATTGGAAGACGATGTCAAGCGGAACTGGGATTGGATGGCCGAGGCTTTCATCACTCAGTACTCCTATAACACACAAATTGAGATTACCACCCGTGGTCTCGAGACAACATGGCAGGAGCCTAAGGAGAGTTTCTCTGAATTCGTAACCCACTAGAGGGCCAAGGCCTCAATAATGACCACTAGGCCCACCGATAAAGATCAAATTCGGATGATTGTGCGCAATCTCCAGCCTAAGCTAATGCAGAAAATGATCGTGCTTCTCTTCCGTACCTTTTCAGATCTGCATGAGATGGGAGTACAGATTGAGGATGCCTTGAAGCAGGGCTTGATTGATAATGATATAGAGCAACCCAGGAGGACCTTCAACCACAACACCAATGCAGGCCCGAGCAACACTGCCATTGCAAGAGCCTCAGAAGTGATCATGGTCACCACCAACCTCCCTCCAAGAACCATGGCAGCTACGCCATTATCTGGTGCGTCCGGAAGCAACACACAAACAACCAAATACCAACCCAAAAGCCAAAGAACTTTTGCTCCACTATATATGCCCTTGTCCAAAGCTCTAGGGGTTTTAATCAGAAAAGGGCACTTGAAGCCCCTAGAGCCGCAGCTATTGCCGAAAAAAGTTCTCCCTTCCCACAACCCAGCCAAATGTTGCGCATTTCACCAACAGCACGGTCATGACACCGACCAATGCTTCCGATTACATCATGAGATTGAAGATCTCATTGATAATGGGGTGATTGTGCCTCTAGAGAAACCCAATGTCACAAGCAACCCTCTCCCTCCACACAACCAAGCTCCACCTCCCAAACGCATCAACTTCATCCAGACTGGGGTCGTGTCTTACGACCCTAGCATCTATATCACTCCTTCTCACCTACCCAAGCCGGAGGTGTTCAACCCTGATAGCACTGAATTATGCATGTTGGACATCTCCAGAACCCAACCCGGACCAATGGTGGTGACTGTCGAAGACAGAACAGGGGAGATTTCAGGAGAGAATGAGATTATTGAGTTAGAATCTGAGGAATCTGGGAGTTTTGCTGAGGGGGTATACAGTCCGAGTGACTACATTCTATCAGCAAGCCAGGTTGGGCCAAATGTGGAATTACCGATAGGGGCAGAGCTTTGTGTGATACAGGGGGATGAATCTGGTCAGAGGATAGATGACTTGGCAGCTGTGGAAGGGGACTTTGCTAACCTCCAATTTTTCAATGAACAAGAGCCAGATGGCATGGTAGTCAACTAGTTAGACTTTGAGGAGTCAGCAGAGGTCACCAGGTGGCTTGATGACCTACCAGATGTTGTTGACGAAACTCAGATAGAACGGGGCCTGGCAGGGGTAAGAACATCAGTTGTGGTCGGAAGGGCCGGAAATCAGAAAGCATCACTAGAGAGCGCCGGTGCTAAGAATTTCGCCCAGGACTTGGGCATTGTGAATACGGGAAGTGTTCAACTGCCAGCTGTACTCACGCGGTTTGGACAAGAAACGTTCTGGGATTCTGAGAGAATCGGGAAAGCTAAGGCCCCTGAGGGGACTGAAAGTGCTGTGTGCACGAGGATAGAGAATCCGCGAGCATGTGGGAAGAAATCATGAGTACAATTGTACCGGAGCCGGACAGGTGTCTGTTGGCTGCCGACGGAATGTGGTGGGAAGACAATGATCTATGTCTTGCCCACACAGATGAGGATTGGGGGAGTAACCAGCCAGACGATACTTGGTACATCGGCAAAGTCGATCATATGACTAGAAGCGGGTGGTATTTCAAGCCCCCACATCTAGATCAGCCCGAGGCGTCTGGAAAAGATAAGGAGGCGGAGAAATAGACAGAGAAGCAACTCGAAGAAGAAGCTATACTGAAGCAGTTGAAAAAGATACAGGCAGACATCTCCATCTGGGGACTGCTTGTGGCATCGCGAGTGCATCGACAAGCTGTTTTATCGGCCATGGACAAGGCCAAACTCTCAATAGACACCACACCCGAACAGCTGGTGGGCTTAGTTTTTCCGGGAGAAGCTACGCCAATGTTGACTTTGTTCGACAAAGAATTGCTACCTGAGGGTGCGAACCATAACAAGCCACTCTACATCTCTGTGGAGTGCAGAAACAAATGGATACCCGTGGTGCTTGTCGACACAAGGTCCGCCATTAATGTGTGCGCGGCAAGAACAGCATATGCAATCGGTTTAAAGACCACGGACTTTGTGCGACAGCCCAGGTGATTCAGGCATATGATAACACAAGCAGAAAAGTAATGGGGACAGTGAAAATTCAGACCAAGGTTGGGCCACGACAGCATGAGGTAGACTTTCACGTCTTAGAAGTTCCTGTGACCTTTAACCTACTTTTGGGGCGCCCGTGGCTGCACCAAGCAAAGGCAGTTTCGTCCACCTTGCATCAGATGGTAAAATACCCCCATGGGAAGGAAGTAGCCATCGTTTTTGGAAATTCGTCGATCCATCCACTGCCAGAAGTATCTACGCCAGTTTTGGAAATTGAGCACGGTATGGAGGATGTGTTTGTATCGGGTTTTACCCTGGCTGAGGCCCGGGTTGTGCAAAACATCTTAGCTGTTAATGAGGGGGTGTATGTTAGCGCACAATCAGTATACCTCATGAACAAGCTTCAACACATCCGCGGGATGGGATTGGGAAAGAGCGGCCGGAAGGGCATTGTAGCATTGGCCGAAGTGCCACACAACCCACATATTTTTGGTTTGGGTTATCTGCCCACCAAAGAGGATTGGATAAGGAAAGGTAAGGAGATGGCTGGGAGAGCTAGAGAAAAGAAGGCGGGGAAGCCTTTTGAGCTAATGCACCGGCCCATCCAGGGTACCCTAAACGGACACTTCGTCTGGGAGGGAGAGGACTTTCCATTTTGTGGCTTCCCAGAGCCGTGGATAAATGAAGAGATGCGTCGTGTGCTAGGGTTTGAGATTTTCTTTGATCTACAGTTATCCGGGGATGACGTTGCCGAAGAGTAGATAGATCCATTAGCTGAGGCTGAGAAAAGCAAGAAAGTGGAGTCTGAGGACGCCGAAAGTGAAATGGGGGTAGCACTTGCGTGTCTACTTTCAGATCCTCCGATCGAACAGAAGTGCTTGGGGGATAACTTCACGGTATGTGTGATCGGGAATGAAATGGCCATGGGCCTACCAGCAAACATTTTGGATGCATCTATCGCACCCTCTCTCATTTGGCAGTATGAAGAGGGATTTTTGTCAAGCAGCACCGGGCCAGGTAGTGAGCCGGAATCTGATTCCTCTGAATCTGTTGAGTCGGAATTAGGTTCCAGCTCGACTGAGTCAGAGTCCAGTGTTCCTGGGGGTGATAACCCGGATGCCACAATCCTATCCAGGTCGTCTTTTTCTTTCTCTTTTGAGTTTGTTGTAACAGTAGAATCGGACGATTTGGAAGCAATTAATGAGAATGATGTGGCTGTGGTTTCGGAGTACTTTTCCGTACCTTTGATTTATTGCTTGAATCAGGATTTTCAAAATTTTGATAAAAAGGAAGAGGAAGAAATTCCTCTGGTTTTGCCACGATTAATTGATCAAGAGCAGGAAAGATTTGTTAAACCTTTAGTGGATGAAATCACTACTGTGAATATTGGTATTGAGGAGGACCCGCGAATGGTCCAGATGGGGACCACGTTGTCTTTAGAGGAACGCGAGCGCTTAGTCGCTTTGTTAAAAGATTTCAAAGATGTTTTCGCGTGGTCCTACGAAGACATGCCTGGAATCGATCCTGAGATTATATAGCACCGGATCCCTCTTGACATCGAGGGTCGACCCGTTAAACAGAAACTCAGAAGGATCCGCTCGGACTGGGCCTTCAAGATTAAAGAAGAGGTCACCAAGCAAATCGATGCAGGGTTCCTGCTGGTATCCGAATACCCGACTTGGTTGGCCAACATTGTTCCAGTGCCGGAGATGGATGGCATGATCCGGGTATGCGTGGATTTCAGGGATTTGAATAGAGCCAGTCCGAAGGATGACTTTCCCTTGCTGCATATTGACGAGTTAGTGGATTTCACAATGGGGCATGCTTTACTTTCGTTCATGGATGGATTCTTGGGCTATAATCAGATAGTGATGGCACCTGAAGACCAAGAGAAGACTGATTTCACCACCCCGTGGGGGACATATTGCTACAGGGTGATGCCATTTGGGTTCAAGAATGCTGGGGCTACATATCAACGAGCCATAACCACGATATTACATGACATGATCCACAAAGAGGTTGAGGTGTATGTGGATGACATGATTATCAAGTCCAAAGATAGAGAGGGCCACTACACCGCCTTGCAAAAATTCCTTCAAAGGATTAGAGAATTTTGGTTGCGGCTGAATCCTCAGAAGTGTATGTTTGGCGTTACAACAGGGAAAATGCTAGGGTTCTTGATTACACAGAGAGGTATCAAAGTCGACCCTTCCAAAATCAAGGCGATCTTAGAAATGCCACCACCAAGGACTGAAAAGGAGGTGCGAGGTTTTCTGGGTAAAGTGCAACTCATAAGACGGTTTATCTCAAAATTAACCTTGACTTGTGAACCACTTTTTGGCCTCCTGAAGAAAGGAAAGAAATTCCAATGGGACAGCCGATGCCAAGCTACTTTTGAACAGATCAAGGAATACTTACAGAACCCGCCCGTGTTGTCACCGCCAGAGCCGGGGAGACAGTTGATATTGTACCTTTCAGTGACTAAGACTACAATGGGTTGCATACTTGCACAAGAATCTGAAGACAAGGTAGAGAGGGCTATCTACTATCTAAGCAAGAAGATGCTGGAGTATGAAACCCGCTACACACCATTGGAAAAGGCTTGCTTAGCCTTAGTATGGGCTACCAGGAAGCTGCGGCACTACCTGTTAGCCCACTCTGTAATGTTGGTTTCGAGATTAGATCCCATTAAATATCTTTTCGAGAAACTGGCACTTACGGGTAGTCTAGCTCGGTGGGTGCTGTTGCTTTCTGAATTCGATCTGAAATATGTCACTCGCAAGTCAGTCAATGGAAGAGCGGTAGCAGAGTTCTTAGCTGATCATTCAGTGGAAGGAGGTGAAGCAGTTGAGTACTTATTCCCAGATGAGGCCATTCTTCAAGTCGACGACGAGTTTTGGACGATGTACTTTGACGAAGCGTCAAACCAGTATGGGATAGGAGTGTTACTGATAGCACTCAACAACTCCTATATCCCTCTAGCATTCAAACTCTGATTCAAAGTCTTGAACAATGAAGTAGAATATGAGGCATGCATTGCTGGTCTAGAAGCAGCCCTAGAATTAGAGGCAAAATGGTTGGACGTCATCGGGGACTCGAACCTTGTTGTATCTCAAGCGAAAGGAGATTGGAAAGTCAAAGAAGAAAAGATGATAATGTATCACCAGTCCTTGGACTTGTTAATTCCTCGGTTTGAAAAACTAAACTTTACTCATCTATTAAGGGAGAACAACAGGTTCGCAGATTCATTAGCAACTCTATCTTCCATGATAGATATCCCGTTTGGAGTCCGGATGCGTCCAGTCATTATCGACCATAAATTTGTGCCGGCTTACGAGTCAATTGCTGCTATAGATGAGGTTCAAGATGAGAACCGCTGGTATTACAGTATTTGGAATTTCTTGGAGAAGGAAGCATATCCACCAGGGGTAAATGCCAAGGATAAAAGGGTAATCAGAAGAATGGCTGCTCAGTTCATCATCTGTGGGGGTAAACTGTATAAAAGAGGTCATCTGGGAATGCATAAGCTGTGCGTTGAAGCTGAAGAATCAAAACACCTGATGGAGGCCATCTATGGAGGGGAATGCGGTGCACATATGAATGGGGTAATGCTAGCACGGAATATCCTTAGACAGGGTTACTACTGGTCCACCATGGAGAAGGATTGTGTGGGCTTTGTTCGGCGATGCCACAAATGTCAGATCAATGCAAACCGCATGAACATCCCGCTATCAAAACTATACAATATGACTTCGCCATGGCCATTTTCAGTTTGGGGAATCGATGTGATCAGGGTTGTCACTCCAAAGGGGTCTAATGGGCATGAGTTCATTCTGGTCGCGATAGACTATTTCACAAAGTGGGTTGAGGCCCAATCCTATGCAGTGTTGAAGGCTTCACATGTTGCCAAGTTTATCAAGAACAACATCATCTATCGCTATGGGGTCCCGAATGAAATCGTTTCAGATAATGGTTTCCACTTTAAGAAGGAAGTGATTGATTTGTTGGAAAAATACAATGTGGCTTTTCACAAGTCATCCACCTATTGGCCGCAGACCAATGGAGTGGTCAAGGCCGCCAACAAGAATATCAAACACATATTGCAGAAAATGGTGGAAACCTACCGAGATTGGCTAGATAAGTTGCCGTTTGCTCTGTGGGGCTATCAGACTTCAATTAGAACGTCTACTGGGGCGACTCCGTATTCATTAGTTTATGGGATGGAGGCCGTTCTACCTATCGAGATTGAAGTTCCATCTTTGAGAGTGTTGGCTGAGTGTCAGATAGCCGAAGTAGATTGGCAACAGAACAGATTTGAAGAACTCATACTCTTTGACGAGCGCAGACTGAAAGCACTGTACCATGTTCAAGGTTATCAGCGCAAAATTGCCAGGGCTTTCAACAAGAAAGTTAAGTCCAGGAATCTAAAAGAAGGAGATTTGGTGCTCAAGGACAACCGAGCTCCCATCCACGACCCAAGGGGCAAGTTCAGACCCAATTGGACTGGTCCCTACATCATTAAGTCTATCTGGTGAGGTGGAGCCGTGGTTCTGATGGACCTAGATGGCCTAGGGTTCTCCCAACCGATCAATATGGACAAGTTGAAGAAATATTACCCCTGAGAGGCTCGCTAGGCCGAAAACCTGAAAGGGCGACCTAGGCAAAAGTTAGAGCATGAAAAATTTGAAATTATAAAAATTGAGCTCGCAAGGTTGAAAACCCGCAAAGGAAGGCTTTGGCAAAAGTTAGAGCGTAAAAGGAGAGTGAAAATACTCAAGTGAACCCGAGCCTGAACTACATAAGGCTTGATTCCCATCTTTGGGATACGTAGGCAACTTCATCCTAAAGTTCATCCATAAACTTTTCCCTCGATCAACTTTGTCCATTTGATCATCTCGGTCATCTTTGTCTATTCAGTGTTCAAGAGCTTCGGTTGTGATCTCCGGTGCAGTGCTATTCAGACTGGGGGCAACTTTCCAGTTGCTGGGATCCGAGGTTGTGCATCTCAGTGACAGATTTCAGGCGTGTCCAGTTCTGATGCATATTGAAAATGGTTTTGAAAAGTTTTAATAAAAGTTGACTTTGTTCAAAATTAATCTTTTTACAACTTAGACCATTTTTGGACCAAAGTGGAAAATTTTCAGTACCCACAATCTTCAATTTTATTGATTTCAATACAGAGTCCTCCTGCTCTTGCATACAAATTGAAGTTGCTTTTGGTGACATTCATAAAGAAAACTTGAAAGTACTAATAAAGCAATAAATCTGGGGCATAGCTAAGTCAGGTGTTCCTGCACCCCCTCCCAGAGCTACTCGAAGCTTCTGATGCCAAGCTAGGCCCCGTCTGTGCCTCTTCATTGAGCCAATCTATGCACTCATCGACAAAATGCAACTAAAAGTGGGAGCGGGGGCCAGGAGTTCTCTCGTCCTCCATGCTGTGGCATACCGAGCAAGCGGTGCGCCTCGGACCGGGAATGTAGCAGGGTATTCTATCCCCTCTGGCGGGCAAGTCTGATCATAGCCGAACTGGCGCTGGAACCGGAAAGGAAAGTAGAACACGCAGTGTGTCAGGCCTATCAACTGAATCCCAGTCTGCCGGGACATGCTATAGCTCATTGCCAGTAGATTGAGCCAAGGACAGCACCAAACAATACGGTCTGTGGACAAGTTGTACATCCAGTCGAACCACCATCCCTCATCCAGGGCATCGACTAGGCGACGTCGGAAGAAGTAGCCACGAGCTGAGTATGCTGGGCAAGAGTCCACAACCTGCAACTTATCCATTAGCCACACCTAGGGAGGGATGAAAAATGAGAGATTAAAGAATAGAGAGATGTACGATGAGAGAAAAGTAAGAAAAAGGGTTTTGTGAGAAAAACCGAACTTGAGAGCCGAGTGATGTGAGCAATACATATGTGAGATTGGGTGGGAAACATTACCTGCAGCAATAGTGGACTCCCCGCAAATCTGGTTGTCTCTCGGCAATGGAAAGCGTCCAGCCCATCAATGTCTCAGCCAATGTCATGGCAATGCAGCTTTTGCCCTCCTTCAGGCCTTGGACAACCTCGATCAACCGGACACTAGATCCTCCGGAGCCTGAGGCAAGCAAGAAATGAAATAGCATGCACAAACAGAGGGCGTGTCGCCGAAAACCCTGCCAATGATGGTTGCCACGGTCACCGGCATCAGAAAATCGGCAAATCAAACTCAGAATATCCAGCATTCCGTCACCAATCAAAGATCGAGCGTCATGCATCGTGCGCGCACACATTCGCCCTAAAGCTTGGGCGTGGCCAAAGCGAAGTTGGGGTAAGATTACTTCGTTGTGCTCAGATTCAATCAAAACTTGGAAATCTTCGAAGGTAGGACATACCGCTTGCCCACCAAAGCTAAAGACATGTGTTACCGGATTCCAAAACCTCGCCGCGGCATGGAGAAATGGAAAGTGCAGCGGAGTACGACTCAAAGTGAATAGTGCGTTTATGTCGAAGCCTCGGAAATTCAACCTTTCCGAGCCATCCAAGTTGACAATCCAAGCTATGAGATTTTGGGCAAGAAATTCTTCCATTTGGAGCAAATCAGTGTTGAATTGAGAAAAACTATGAAGTTGAGGCTCTTGTAGGGGATAAGGTGTGAGTGGGAGACAACTGTCAGCATTTTGGTGGTTCTTGCCATCCATGGCCGGCCGGCCAAAAATAGTGCCGACCGACCACCACTTTTGGTCGATGGGTCAAAACTGTTGGCCGATGGCCATTTCTTGAGGCCGATGGCTTTCCCTTGTGGCCGGTGGTCTTCCTTCTTGTTCCCTGAGCTGTTTATGTATTGAACATGCTGAGAATTTGGGGACTGGCACCACTTCCAATGCCCTCCGATGATGGTTTTTGCGGAGTCACGCCCATTTGCTTATCGAGTTGTTGTATATTTTCTTATCGAGTTATATTTCATTTCTTCGAGTCTTTGTTTTGCTTATCGAGTTGTACTCGCACTTGGTTAGCTCATCGAGTTTCTTTGTTTTTCTTATCGAGTTGTTAGTCGGTTCACTACCTGATTATTACAATGCAAGTGCTTAATTTTCAAACAAAGTTCAATTTCATTCACATTGTTATGTGATGCCACGTGATGTGATGCATGGAAAGTACAAATGTAACACCTTTTTAAACAAAATAGCTGTTTCATTTCCATCATGCCTTTTGCAAAAAAAAAAAATATACACAGTTTTGGAAAAGTAAAACTGCCTGAGGCAGTGCAATGTACTTAAAACTAATGGTAAAAAAGGAAAGTAAAGCAAAAGGAGGGCAGGGCAGCAGAATATCGGGATTGATACTGGTAACCTTCCCTTGCGGTCGATGCATCCCGCGCCCTTGTTCAAGTCAATGATGTGGTTTGGCACCTTCATTACCCAAGACAGTGCAAGGAAGTGCACTTTCGGAACATTAGTACACTTTCAAGTTGACCTCAAGCTATGTCTTCTATGAGCGATGCTCGATGCGTGCGAGGAGCATCCCTTCCCGTATTCTTTTTGTATATTGCGAATTCCACAAATAATTTCAATCATGTCGTATTACGTTGTTTCGTTTTGGCTTTAAAAGCACGCTCGTTACGCGTCTCGCATTACACAATGCCTTGTCTAGTTCTGAATTTGCATCTCAACATCATGAATAACATGCCTTTACCATGCTTCAGTTGAATATGCCCCCTTTTTCCTTTTATACACATTGCATGCGTTGTGGCGTTATGCTTTACTTATATGTGTTCAAGTTCCTATACACATTGCATGCGTTGTCGCGTTATGCTTTATTTATATGTGTTCAAGTTCCTATACACATTGCATGCGTTGTTGCGTTATGCTTTACTTATATGTGTTCAAGTTCCTATACACATTGCATGCGTTGTCGCGTTATGCTTTACTTATATGTGTTCAAGTTCCTTTTATACACATTGCATCCGTTGTCGCGTATCGCTTTACTTATATGTGTTCAAGTTTCTTTTATACACATTGTATGCGTTGTCGTGTATACTTTACTCACATGTGTTCAAGTTCCTCATCATACACATCGTATGCGTTGTCGCGTATGCTTTACTTACATGTGTTTGTGCCTTCATCGCATTGTTATGCTTGCCCCAAGTCGCATTGTTATGCTTCCAACTCGGTTCGCGTTGTCGCGCACTTTCAATTGCATTGTTTTGCATACTGCTAACAATATTGCATCTATTAAGTTTCCTTTCTCTTACAGGCACGATATTGTATATATGGTTCATTTGAAGCTGGAGCGACTAGACGAACCGCACAGGTATTGTATTCTCCGTGTGAGACGTAGCGAGAATTACATAATTCTCTTACATCCTTTCTACATTTTAATATAGTTGGATTTATGATTGATTGCTGTAGACACCCCATTTTTGACCATCCTCAAGACTTGGATGTCACCGCTTGAACACTCAGTGATCATACATGTTTGTGTTCGTCTTGAGTTCCCGGTGGTCTCGGCCACGCGCCTTGCTTCAGGATCTCTCGACTCGATTGTTTTGTGTTTGGTTTTGCACCAAACACTTGTGTTTTGCTTTTAAGGGGCAGGGAATGGCTTGTTGGCTATCCCCACACCTCACCGGCCATGACTTGAGGCCACCGGCCATGTTTTGTTGCCACCGGCCATTGGTAATGGCCGACCGGCA
Organism: Camellia lanceoleosa; assembly: GCA_025200525.1. Lineage (NCBI taxonomy): Eukaryota > Viridiplantae > Streptophyta > Magnoliopsida > Ericales > Theaceae > Camellia > Camellia lanceoleosa. Next base: position 44,913,384 of record CM045762.1, on the reverse strand, counting down.
CTCTTTGTGGCCGGCCAACCATTATTTTGGTCAATTTGTCATTTTTCGATGGCCGACCACTGTGCATCTGCTTTTGCAGATATTTTTATGCCAGTTGTGCTAGCTGGCATACACTTTGCCCCGCTCCATACATATGGAGGGATTTCACTCTTGCTTAGCTTGTTTTGTAAGCTTTGCAAGAGTGATCCTCTATAAAGGGAGGGCCTCTCCTCCCTCCTTTAGGGCTACAAAAAAGCTGAGCGGAGCTCTGGTTCTAAGGTTAGCATAGTGTATCTATTTTATCTCTATTTCTCCCTCTCTTTTGCTCTAAGTGTGTGTTTGTCCATAGTTTTGCCCTAGGACACCTACCATCACACCTTACCTTGGTTGCTGAGGGATTAGGGGGTTCTCCATGAAGTTCTTGAGCATGTTTGGAGCTAAGAAAGCTGCTGGAGTGATCCTTGTGAAGAAGGTCTTCAAGGGTAAGATTCTTGCCCTTTTTACCCCATTTTTGCATAGTTTTTTTTGCCTATCTTGCAATAGTTTTTAGACTTTGTATATAACTAATAAAAGTATTGTTTTTATTTGCTTAAAATAGTTGTTTAAGTGTAATGACCCCAAAAGTCATCCTTATTTACTTAGGGGTTAATGTGTTTTAATTCAACTATGTCTATTGGAATTGAGAATGTTTTTATCTATTTTGGAGTATTGCTTGAAGTGGTGGTGTGATGGTAAAGTAAGATTGGACCAAAGAATATAATTCGGTTAGGTAATCTACAATCAGCCATCACTCTTTTGCCCTTTTCTTTTTCCACATTGTGAATTTGGATGTGAGGTTGGAACCATTGGAAAGCTTATCTCAGGGGCTTCAATTTGACCACAAGAACGACCTAGAACGGAGTCCGGATGAGAGAGTTATACCTGTTCAAAGTTTCGGAATCTGTGCTGAAAACAGGTCCGCTCGAGCGGGAATTTCTCCGCTCGAGCGGGAATTATGGGACAGCAGCTTTAAACCAGAATTTTTGGATCATTTCTCACATTTTCCTTTTCCCCTCTTCTTTTCTCTCTCCCTAGGTCCAAAAACCCTAGGGTTTTGATCCCAAATCCTCACCATTTCTCTATGTTTTGATCAAGATTTTCCACCAAGGAATGAAGAAGGCATGAAGATCAACATTTGCAACCGATTGGAATTTCGAAATTATGGAGGAATCTCACCAAGGCTTGCTTAATTCTTGAGGTAAGGAATCTTGAGAGTTAAATTGATGGGTTAAAGTGATGGACCATGTATCCTAGGTGTATAATCAATGGAAAAATTGGAATGAAAAGTGATGGGTTAATAAGTTTGAATTTTTCTTAAATTTCAATGTTTTCTTGAAACCCTAGGTTGGGTAATGATGTTAATTTATGATTTGGCTCAAATTGGAAGTAGAATCATGAAATTAGTAGGTTGAATTACATATGTGCAAGTTTAATTCGAATTTGGTGATACTTGAAAATTATGTTTAAAATTTGCGAATGAACTATGGTGTAAACATTGTAATTCATGCTATAATGTGAAGGGAAAATTGGGCAATAATTTATTAACGATATAGATGATATGAACTTGGTTTTAGAATGTTGGAATATGATTCAAGGATTTATTTTGCATTATGTTGAATTGTAAATGGTGTTAATGAACTAAGTGGTGTTGACCTTGTTGGATTATATTGTGTTAACTAATATTGAATTGAATAGACTATGATGAATTATGTTTGAATTACGTGAATTGTATAGGGTCCGCTATAGGGGCGGACCAAGCACCTGAACACTGTGAGTAGTAGTACTTCGGTGTATCTTTAACCGTTAATGATTATTGTTATTGATGTTATGATCTTCGTCGCAACAATTATGTTGACATGTATGTTATGTATTCTACGTAAGAAACATTGTGAAATAATGGAAACACCAAAGGTGTATGCTATATAAGGAACACTGTGAAATTATGATTAAATAACACAATTATGTGACTGACGTTATGATGTGAATGGCTCCACTCTTATTAATATAATGGAGCATTATTGTGTACCACATTCTATTTATTGTTGATAATGGATACTAACACACTGTTATCTGTAAGTCAGTTATGTGGATTCATGACGAACAAGTGGAATGTAAGTGCATTACGAGACTTCGGTATCTACATATCTGTGGACTCGTTTATTATGTAACAACATTCTGTTATCTATGAACTAGTGGCATTATTTCATGTGAATGCATTATGAAGTCCAAGCTGTTAATAGTTGCTATTAGCACTCTGTTGAACGTAACGTAACTATATTAACTTATGTGAATAATTAGAAGGAACTATGTGCTTCTGTATGAACTATTAGGCCAGAGGCCATTATGTATTTCTGATATGGAGCAAAGTGCTACACTTTGGTGGGAGCCACCTCTTGAGTCCATATATATATGTATACCGAGCTTAAAGCCAATATGAATTTATGAGGCCGAGAGCCATTTGTGAAATATGAATCTATGAGGCCGAGAGCCGTTTGTGAAATATGAGTCTATGAGGCCGAGAGCCAACTTGTGAATTTGTGAACTTATGAGGCCGAGGGCCAACTCGTGAATCTGTGAACTTATGAGGCCGAGGGCCGACTTGTGAATTTGTGAACTTATGAGGCCGAGGGCCAACTCGTGAATCTGTGAACTTATGAGGCCGAGGGCCGACTTGTGAATTTGTGAACTTATGAGGCCGAGGGCCAACTCATGAATCTATGAACTTATGAGGCCGAGGGCCGACTTGTGAATTTGTGAACTTATGAGGCTGGGGGCCAACTTGTGAAAATATGAATTCAATGGGCCAATGGCCAAGTTGTGAAGTTATGAATCTCAGTTATGAATCTATAAGCCAAAGGCTAATTGTGAATATGTGAACCCACCAGGCCAAGGGCCAATCTGTGAATTTGTGAACCAACAAGACCGATATGAAATTAGTACAGAATCAGACTAATTATGTGAACTCTGCAATTTCATACTCATAGATATGTTATGTTTTAAGTTAAGCATCGTTTTGTTATGTACTATTATTCACTAAGCCTGGCTTACTTTATGTTATGTCTGTTCTGTAAGTGATCACCTTGGAGGTCAATCTTAACCCTTGGTGCTTGCCTTTCATTTATCAACCGCAGTGTGTCCAGGCACCCAAACCAAGCCCATGCATTTCTGTAAAGTGTTGTTAAAATCTTGGTTAATTTTCTATCTAAGTGAAAATGTATGTATATGCCCCCCCCCCCTTTTTTTTAATAATGTTTAGTTATACGCTCAGTAAAGGGATTGAGTACGTATATGTGATCCTGGCATGTTAGTGATAGCTCAATGGATGTTATTCTACGTATTTTATATTATTAAATGCTTCCGTTCAAGCCCCGTATGATATGTATAACAGGTTTAGTGTCCGTTTTCAAATGAGTCATGCCCAAACTTTTAGGGGCGAGCTTGGGGCGTGACATTAAGGGTGTTTTGTTGTTTGGGGTTGTTTGATCCCTCATAGGCTTTGTTTGGCCCCCATTTTGTGCTATTTTGGTGAGCTCCGGGACCACCTTGTTTGGGCCTCGTGACCACTGAAATCTTGAGGGATTTCAGTGGTGAGGATGGTGGTTTAAGATCCTAAGAAGGAGAGGGCCATCCCCTCTCCTTGTTGTCTTCAAACCTGCCATTTTAAGCCTCGTGTGTGAACACCATTTTTGAATTCATGTTGGCCATGTTTCAGTAGGTATTTGGTAGTATTTTGCCATGTTTTACCTCTGTTTTAAGTTGGTTTAGACATACTATGCTTGCTTTGCATACTTGTGTGGACGCGCCTGCGTGGGGCCTCGTGCCACAGTTCGGACTTGATTTGTCACGGTTCTAAATCTGAACCAAAGAGTCCAAATCCGGTAAATCGTTTTGGAAAACAGATTTTTGTAAAGAAGTGCCAAACATGGACTGTTTTGCCAGATACAGAGTCGCCACCTAAATATTTTTTAATGGGGGAATTTAGGAAACCTTGACTCATTTGCCTAAGGCCACGTGTCCGTCATCACCAAAGTTGCCTCGGCTCGGGAACTTGGGTACGATTGGGAAAGGTCAGCTATGAGCACCCCCTCTCGCCCAATCCGAAGATCGACCTCTACTAACTATGATATCTCATTTTTGAAAACACATGCGTTCTTATTCGCATTAATTAGCTAGAATTACTATGTGATGCGCACAACAAAACAAGTATAGACTAGATCGCCTAATTTGGAACAAAGCATTGCATATCCGTTTGTTTGGAAAATGATTTGAGATTTGCTACTTGCAAGTGGGCTAAAACACGGATTTCAACGAGTTGTTCCAACTCAAGCAATCCAACCTTCACCCACAGGTATTCATGCAATTAATCAAATAAGCATCTAGCCACATAGTAAGCATGCTGTCATGTTAATATTCACACTCATGCGAGATGCTAAAACATAAAACACTTACAGTGTACTCCAGGCCAAAAACAGTGAACTAGTTAGTAATCATATGCTTGATCCTGATTCAGGTTAAGTGGCGAATGCGTTGCATACGAAGTGTCACTAGAATAGGCTCGGCTAATCCTAGGATGGCATGTAAGTAGCACGTATTCATGTTAGATTTGGAATACTATGCTGTTAGAATGATGCGCCGAGCCCGATGCATGTAATACAGATGAATGATACACACATGTATAGCATAAGGATGCTAAATTAAACATGTCTTAATACTAACCATAAAAAGCAGGTACGTAAAAAAGAGAAAGAAGTGGGAGTTGGAAGACATGCACACACGCACCCACACTTATTACAAATTTGCCCTCACTCGGAGGGATCGAAAGAATAATACAGATTTAACTAACCTACAGGCTAATTAAATATTACAGACCAATTAAACTAGTTAAGCAAATTAACTAATCTAATAAAATAGCAAATAGCCTCGGGAAGAGGGCCCAATGGAATGTGTGCTCGGCTCCCCTCAGAAGTCCACTGCCATGCACAAGTTGCCTCTGTCCACACTGTTTTCCTTCTTTGATCAGTGCAAGATTACCAAGGTGCACTCTATGAACCCTGAGGGACACCACCGGCCAAGGGAATTGGTCACTGGCCAAAGGAAATGATCACCAGCCATCAATTGTTTGTCGGTCGGCACTAGAGATGGCCGGCCGGCCAAACCTTCTTGCAGAATCCTGTTTTGACAGCAGCAGAGGGCAAAACAAGGCACAACAACGTATTCCAACCAAATGTATGCACCAACACATCTCTTATGATATTTAAGACTCAAAGGGACATGGTTCTCGGTTCTCGGACCACCAATTGCGCATTTCCATGCGTGACGGCCCAAGGAACCAAGTTATGCACTTTGTTGTCAAATGAAATGCGCATAAACAAACAAGGAGCTCGACCTCTATCATGCTCAATTCAAGAGGCTAAGCATGCATGCCAAATGCAACCTAAACATATGAACTAAACATGCAACATGGCAATGCAAACAAGCAAGCAATCAACAAGTATGCAAGCTAGTGGACATGCAAGACATGATGCAATCAAAGCATGCAAAGTGCAAGACATGTAGCAACATGTAGAGAGTGGACTTAAACTAATTTGGGCAGCTCTATACTAGCCCAAAACAGTGGCCAACATGCTCAAGAATGAAGGTAAAATGGCATGCAAACATGCATGCGCACAAGGACCAACACTTAGGCATATAGAAACAACTCTCAAGAACACTTAAGAGGATGCAAACATGGACAAATGGCATGCATTATAAGCTCTGAAAATCATGTTATAAAGGTGCCAAACTAAGTAAACAAGACAAGCTAAACATGCAACAATTGTCCAAGATTCAAGGAAAGCCTAAGGGGCTTGAACCATGGCTAAGTCAAACAAGCCTCACAAAGCTAAAGAGACTTAAATAGGTCCAAGGCAGACCTACACAAAGCTAAGGACACGCCTAGATGGCATCGAAGTGGTCTAAACATACAAGCATACAAAAGAGGCCACACATGGAGCATAAGATGACAACCTTGTAAAGCATTAAAGGGACATCAAATGCAAGCATACAAGCATACCATGAGGACTGAAATGATGCTATAAGTAGTGCCAAACCACTGAAATGATGTGAGGATGGCATGCTAGAGGGGACAATGCTCAAGGCATACAAGAGAGTTTATATGGTAGCTATACAAAGCAAAGCATGGACAACCCAAATGACTGAAAACAGACCTTTAGCATGCTAAAACAAGCATAAAAGCTTCACAAAGCTTGCCCAAAAACATGCTAGAACACGACTCAAATCACAAAGCATGTTAAGGCTAAAATATAGCGTTACAAGAGAAGTATGCAAGGCATGCATGGTGTGTCTAAACCAAGCAAAAATAGAGGTAATACATGGCAATATAAGCACAAAAAATAGCTAAGGCATGGCCATCATACACTTAAACAAGATGCTCACACATGAGGCAAAAATGGCCCTTTTCAAGGACAACAAGGAGAGGGGGTGGCCCTCTCGTTCTTAGGACCTAAAGGCACCATCCTCACCACTGAAATCCCTAAAGATTTCAGTGGTGAGGAGGCCCAAACAAAGTGGTCCCGGAGCTCACCAAAATAGCACAAAAATAGGGCCTAACAAGGCTTATGAGGGATCAAACCACCCTAGGGCTCAAAACACTCTTAAACAACTATTTAAAGCACTCAAAAACAAGACTTTTATTAGTTATATGCAAAGTCTAAAAGCAGTTGCAAGATAGGTTAAAAAGCTATGCAAAAATGCGGAATAAAGGGTGAAGTTCTTACCCTTGATGACCCTCTTCACAAACAATGCTCCAACAGGTTCTTCGAGCTTGAATCCACTCAAGAACACCAACAACAGCCCTTCAGCACCTCAGTAGCCAATAGAAGGTGTAACACTAGGTGTTTGTGTGCAATAGTAAGACTAAAACACACTTAGAGCAAAAGAGAGAGAGAAATAGAGATAGAATAGCTACAACTATGTAAACCCTAATTCAGAGCTCCCTCTGTATTTTTTGTCTAACCCTAATGGAGGGAGAAGAGGCTCTCTCTTGTAGACAATCCCTCTTGCAAAGCTTCTCAAGTAAGCTAGCCAAGAGGGAAATCCCTCCATACACGTATATGGAGTGGAGCAATGGTGTATGCCAGCTAGCACAGCTGGCATAAAAATATCTGCAAAAGCAGATGCACAGTGGTCGGCCGGCCAAAAATGCAATTTGACCAAAATAGATGGCCGGTCGACTACAAAAAGTGCCGGTCGGCCAAATATTTGGCCAGTGGAAACAAACCAGTGGCCGGTGGCCTCAAGCCATGGCTGGTGATGTGTGGGGATGGTCAACAAACCATTCCCTGCCCCTCAAAGGCAAAACACAAGTGTTTGGTGCAAAACCAGACACAAACCAGTTGAGCCGAGAGATCCTGAGGCAAGGCGCGTGGCCGAGACCTCAGGGAACTCAGGACGAACACAAACATGGATGATCACCGAGTGTTCAAGCGGTGACGTCCAAGTCTTGAGGACAGTCAAAAATGGGGTGTCTATAGTTGCCCCTCTTTGACAGAACTCAAAAGTCATAACAATGACGGAAGTGAATGTCAAAGCCCAGAGACGTCCCATTTTTGACAAGGCCAAAGACTTAGACAAAGCATGCAAGACAAACAAGAAATGCGCCCGAAGGCAGGGGCAAAATGCGACTGAAAATGCAAGAAGCCGAACATAACTTATGATCATACAAAGGAAGCTGTAACGAAGCATAACAATGCAACAGTTTTAAGCTAGCAAACACAAATCAAACTACATTACAATGCAGAAAGGATGTAAGAAAATTATGGAATTCTTGCTACGCTTAACGCGGAGAATACAATACCTGTGCGGCTCATCTGGTTGCACCAGCTTCAAATGAACCATACATACAATATCGTGCCTGCAAAAGAAAGCAACTTAACAGGTACGATATCATTAGCAACATGCATAACAATGCAATCGAAAGCTGCGCGACAACGTGAATGTAGGATTTAAAGTCTCCTTAGACCAAGGGGTGCACAAACAGTGCGATGATATGCAATTGAATCTAATGTAATACAAATGATATTCAAAATTACAAAACAAATGTAAAAACAATGCAAATAATACAAAACTATGTATAAACAATGCAAACGATATGCCATACCATTGAATCATGATCCAATCATGAGCAGTTTAAAACCACATAAATGTCAAATAGATTGATGGAGGTGCAAAGTCCGGCTACCACAGAAAAGGTGCCACAACCCTCAAACCACAATACCAACAGTGGAATAGGCGCGTACACATGCAGAACTATGAGTGATGTAGACGGACACAAGAACAAGTAATTGGGTGGAATGACATAAGTGAGGCATGCTCCGCTTAACCAAAGAACATGGTCCTAATGCTGGATGCAAAAATTACACTACAATGTAATATATACAATGGATATGGCATGCAGCCAAACCAAATCTTGCCTAGGAAAGGCATGTACACAAACGAACCGCGTCTAACACAGAAAAGGTGCCGCAACCCTCAAACCAACATACCAGCATGGAATAGGCGCGTACACATGCAGAACTATGCTTTATAAACAATATGCGTGCAAGCTACAATGCAATATATACAATATGCACCGGAATGGAATATATACAAGGGATAAGGCACACGGGCCAAACAAAATCTTACCTAGGAAAGGCATGTACACAAACGAACCGCGTCTAACACAGAAAAGGTGCCGCAACTACCAACGTGGAATAGGCGCGTACACATGCAGAACTGTGCTTTAACATGAAAAGTATGGGCACATACCAGACCAGGCTCAACATGGAAAGGTGCAGGCCATAAATGGAGGTGATGCAGTGGATGCATGCAAGCTACAATGCAATATATACAATATGCACTGGAATGGAATATATATATATATATATATAAAATGCATGACATATGCAATATTTACAGTGATATGCATGACATATGCAAAATTTACAGTGATATGCATGACAATGCAAATGAGGCAAATGTGCATTACAACGCACGTTTCTTGAAATGTATGATAATGCAAATTATTGTTTTTTGTTTTGTTTTTTGAATGCATGACAATGCATGATGAAGGGAAAATGCATGATAATGCATTTTTGTGTTTTTGTTTTTGAAATGCAAATGATGCATGTTGTTTTTGTTGTGTTCTTTCTTTTTTGAAATGCAAACGCATGATGATGCATGATTTTGAAACGCGCGACAACTCGTGGCTTTTGAGATGCATGACAAATGCAAATGATCTTGAAATGCGCCACACCGCACGGCTTTTGAAATGCATGACAATGCAAATGAACTCAAATGCACGTTACAACGCACGTTTCTTGAAATGCGTGATGATGCATGTGGAGTGCGCATGACAATGCGACGTAAGAATGTGCATACTAACGCAAGTATGGCATGCACATGACAATGCGAGATGTGTGCAGCGAGTGAGATGGCGTATAACCAACGCACGTTTCATGACAAAATGTTGTAACGTATGCATGTAGGGCAACTTTTGAATCTCTCAGGAGACAAAAGGATACAAAAAAAGGATACGTCACGCACGTACTCGAGTGCTTTGCACAGAAAACACGGTCCGAGGTCAAAATGGAGTTCGGTTGAGCTTCGAAAATGCACTATTTTGCACTGTGTTGAGAAATGGAGGCCACAAACCACATATCTGACTCAAACAAGGTTGTAGGAGGCTCACTGGCCATCATAGGAGGTCACCAGCTGCCCATCGGCCACAAAACATTCCACCGGCCAAATATTTGGCCGACCGACCAACAGTGTGGTCGACCGGCCAAATCTGCCTAAATCGGGGCAGTTTGGTCTTTTGGCCTTGGGTCTTATAAAATAGGGCCTCAAGCCCTATTTTTTTCACTTTTCCTTGGCCGAAATTTCTTCCTTTCTCTCTCTAGGGTATTTTCCTTCCTTCATTTCCCCGTTTTTCTTGATTTTAGCACCCGTTTCGTCGTTTGATTCACGAATACCTTCGCGTTTCGAACATTTTGAACCGAACGTTTCTTCGTTTCGGTGTTTCTTTCTCGATTTTCGCCTCTTAGGGTTTGTTCCCTCGAGTTTCTCTTGGTTTTCGTGCCTTTTCCATATTCTGACTTTTCTGGCCATTTTCCTCCCTGCTAGGGTTGACTTTCCGGTTGACCTTTCATATTCTCGCCCGATTCCCACATTTTCAGCCATTTTCACACTTTCTCTAAGATGGCAAACAATCTCCCACAGGGCGGGACTCCCCCGGATCATGAGATGGATCCCGAGGCCGAGCTCTTGCCTTTGAGCATCAGCCCATTTGACCCGGCGACCTATCGGCCGGCGATTCACATACTGCCCCCCGACGGACTTCGCCAGTTCCGGAGTTTCGATAGGATGGTGGCTCCAGAGCTTCTCCTGTGTGAGCCAGAGTCACATCTATCATACGGTGCTTTCGAGATAAATTCTTCCCCGTTTCATTTTCTACAATGTAGAACACTTAACTGCCATAGTTGATTCTGTTCTTTAACTGCTTAGCCCGGATACACTGATACACTGTATGCTGTAGTTGACTGTGAACACACTCACACTTGATATCTGTTTGAATCTGAACACATGCACACACACTGTATTTACCCTGAACCACTCAAACACACTGACACATCATACACTGTAGTTCACTGTAAGCACACCGGCACCCGATGTTTGTTTGAACTTGAAAAACGTGCACACACGTTGTATCTGTACTGAACCACTCAAACATACTGACACATCATATGTCATAGTTCACTGCAAGCACACTGACACCCGATGTTTGTTTAAACTTGAAAAACGTGCACACACGTTGTATCGTACCAATTTTGACTGTTCTTCAAAACTATATACTGAATATTACTTTGCCACTGTTTGTTTTCGAATACAGGGAGATTCCCATGCCTTCCGGGGGTATGGGAATGTCGCTGCCCGCGATTGGTACATGGAGTTGCCCGATGCGGTCCGCCACATCGAGACCAAAGCCGGCACCTTCGCGAGGACTCTCTCGGCCATCGCGAGCCTCTTCTCGCTGCTCTCGTGGAGAGGTGGTGGGATACCACCGACTCTTTCCACCTTTCCGTCGTGGGAGACATGATGATGACTCCCTATGATTTCTCGATGCTCACCGGCATCGGGGTAGGGGGTGATCTGATCCCCTTGGACACCGATATGGATGAGTGGGAGGCCGCTCAGATTTACTTGCTCGGCGAGATGCCGCCTCATGCACGTCCGGGATTTGTCAGATACTCATGGTTCGAGAGCCGCTTCCGGACTCAGCCAGGCTTGGCCGAGGAGGCACCGATGGCTCCGGAGGAGGTGGAGTAGTACGCCCGCGGCTTCCTCATGTTTCTGCTGGGGACTACCATTTTCGCCGATCGGGTGAACACCGTGTCTCTCTGTTTGTTGAGTGCGCTGGTGGACGTCACACGGATTCTGCGCTACGATTGGGGTGGCGCTGCCTTGGCGACTTTGTACGGACACATGAGCTCAGCCTCTCGTTGCAGCGGGCAGTTGCTCGGAGGTCACTGGCGGGCTTGGGAGGTACATCTTCTTCCTCTTTTACATTTCAACTTTACATTTTCTGTACTCTGAACACTTTGCACACTTCTGCTTCTGTTGTATCGCATACATGGCACACATATACTCGCTTTTAATTGATCAGACATCGCATTAATCGCACACACTGTACACCCTACACAGTACACTGTTCTACAATTTCTGCTTTATTCTATATTCTGCTTTATCTGATAAGCACACTGATATTTACTCTGTAGTTGTGGGTCTACGCCTACTTTCCGAGACTCGCCCCAGTGCCAGACGTGGAGACTCCTCTCGGCGTTCCATTCTCCCGACGCTTCGATGTGAGATGTGTGTGGAGACCCCGAGAGACGTTCATCTTCTTCTGCCGCTACTTCGACACCATCACTCCTATGGAGGTATGTTCAACTTTAGAGTTTATTTGAACTTCGCTTGACACTGTGTTTCCAATAACAGTAGATAACAAACTGCATGCCATTTACAGATCACCTGGCAGCCTTGGGCTCCATTGCCAGCTGTGATTCGGGATCGATTTGCCGGTGTGGAGGAGACTGCACGCTTCAGGATCTTGCTGGAGGGCCCGGTCTGTCGGGCTTGGTACCTGGGTGAGCGTTTCCTACGCCAGACCCTGGGTTTACCAGAGCAGATAGTTCCGGTTCACCCTCCCGAGCATATAAGGGATACCGAGAGGTTCACCCCTGAGCAGATGGCCGACTACACGATCGGTTGGGACGCGATACGCTTCAGAGGCATAGGCAACTACTCAGAGTATGTTCAGACGTATATCATGTGGCCCTTGAGCAGTGGCCGTCGAGCTGAGAGGGAGAGGCCTGCGGCGCCGGTAGCTGGAGCGGGAGCAGGGGCAGTGACATCGAGGACAGCCTGAGTCCGTGGTAGGAGTGGAGCTTGTAGGGGTCGGGGGGCTAGTTGGCCAGCACTGCCCACGACGATGACATGCAGAGGGCGGGGTGGGGCGACTTACCAGATCCCCATTGCTCCTCATCCGGTTGATCATGAGTTAGTCGGGTTCTACGGCTTACCTCCGGTATGTACTACTGCATTTTGCATTCTGCACAGTCATTTCATTTCAATTCATTTGATATTCCGCAGAATACTGAGACTTCTAACACTTTTGCAGGCGTCCTCTGAGTACACTCGCCAGTCACTGGAGTTGACTGCTTCAGTGATGGGAATGCTTCAGTAGAGCCTCGACCTCATGTCCATTTACAGTATTCCGGTATGTTCTTCTGACCACGGTCTCAAACCATACATAAAACCGTTTCACATAATCTAATGCACAACTCAACACTTGATACACGGTCCCCATGGCGTCTGACACACTGTAGCCTAAGCCCTGTTCCTGATCTACTCACGGATTCATACATATACCTCACACTATACTGCATTCTGCACCGATACACTGCTCAGAGTATTCACACACTGTATTCATACACTGCATTTTGCACCGATACACTGCTCACAGTATTCACACTGTATTCATACACTGCATTCTGTACTGATACACTGCTCACAGTATTCACACACTATAGTCATACACTGCATTATGTAGCATACTGATGCGTTTGCCATTTGTACTTTTCAGCCTCCCTTCTAGCTTCCTACTGTAGGAGGTGCTTTAGTTGGACCTTCTGCTCCTACTTGAGACGGCAGAGTATACCCCCACACCAAAGCGGGGCGCACTCACATTGCGAGTAGCTCACAGGCGCCAGTCCCTGATGATGATGAATCCGAGGCGGAGGCAGAGGTAGAGTCATCTGTGGAGGAGACCAGAGATGGCACTGACTCAAGCTTAGATGACAGCGCTGATGGCGATGCTCCTGGACCTTCGTCCAGGAAGAGGACGAGGACAGACCCTTAGGCCTGAGTCCGCTTGACACTGATCCAGATTTTTGCTGCTTTTCTTCTTTTGTTTCTGTTTTTGTACAGTTCCCTTTTTTGCTGGTAGCTAAAGTACTTTGTACTACTGCAGGCAGGTTTTGTTTTCACAAGAACTTTATACTTGAAAAAGATAATGAAGTGAAACAAAGCTTTTTATCTGAAAAAGTGTTACATTTTGGTACTTTTGCATGCTTCGTATTACATTAGATCGCATCACATAACAATGTAAATGGAATTGATCTCCTGTTTGAAAGTCAAACATTTGTATTGTAATAACCAGGTAACGTACCAGCCAACGGCAAAACAACTCATACAACCCAGTGCTTAGTCTAAACACTCGGTCCATACTCTGCTGGGAATTAATCTGTATACAGGCCATTCTGTTTATTCTGCACACGGCAAACCCTGAACAAACAGTCCAATTTGACAAGACGGAATACAAAGATAGAATCGCCTGAAGTTGAAGCACACTCAGATGCCCCAAATTTTCCCCTTCTTCTTTTGCTTCGCATAAATGTAGAGAATGGCACAGCACTCTGAGCACAGCATGAAATTTTTTTTGTTTTTTTAAAAAAAAAAAAAATTGAAAAAGGGTTTTTCAAACCGGGGTATTGAGCCTACAACTGAACACAGTAAAAAAGACTCAAACAGAAAGTACACGACCTAATCAAAACGAGACACACTCGGAAAAGACTGAAAACAAAAGTTGAGGTAAACAAAACAAAAGACACGAAAAACAGACGTGGTTACCAAAATGAGAAACCTTAAATCACAAGGAGCCAATTCCTCCGAGCATTATTTCCCACCCTTTCTCGTTTGTGATTCTCACATCACTCAGCCCTCAGGCTCGGTTTTTTTTTTTTTTTTCTCAAAACCCTTTTGCTCACTTTTCTCTCGACTTACACCTCTCTATTCTTTAATCTCTCATTTTCCATCCCTCCCTAGGGTGATTGATAGATGAAGAGAAAGTTGTGGGTTCACGCCAAACACTATTAGCTCGCCGCTATTTCCTCCCGGGACGTCTAGTCGATGTTCGGGACGAAGTATCTTGATCTATTCCAATTTGTGCTTCGCACTTGGCCCAATACCTCGTTGCTTGGAGGTTGTTTAAAGCTTTCAGCCCTTTACTGACAGCTTCAGTTGTGTCTTCTTCTGGCGAATGGACTGCCCTTCTGGTAAGTATTGACAATCGGAGGAAAGAAAGGGAGCCTGACTCAACTGTGCCCCTATTTCATCATTTTGACCATTTTTGTTTTGGTTTTCTACTAAAACAGTTTTGACCAATATGAGAGTGAGATTAACATACTTGTTCGATTTTTGATTTGAAAATCATGCGAGTTAGGCTACGAGCACTGAAAATTTTCCTTTTTGGTTCCAAGAAAATGGTCCAGTTTTGAAAAAATGGAATAATTTTCGAGAAAATAGTCAACCTCAGTAAAAATTCTCAAAAACTATTTTTGCAAATGGTGAATGCTCAACGAGCACGGAACTTACTCTCGGGAGGCGCAACCCCGGATCGGAGGCAATAGAAAATTGCCCCTTGCTTGAAAGAGCTACACAGCAATGGAAAGTTGCCCCTGGTTTGAATGGCGACTCATGGCAACGAAAAGTTGCCCCCTTTGTCTGGATGATGCTGCAACATTTTGTAAACAATCCTCATTAGTGGTAATCACGACCGAACTCTCGGACACGGAGAAGACGAAGATGGTCAGAACCAATATATGGACACAGTCACTTTGAGAGCGTTGGTGGCTGGACTTCAGGATGAAGTTGCCTACGTATCCC
The DNA here is from genome assembly GCA_025200525.1 of Camellia lanceoleosa. Lineage (NCBI taxonomy): Eukaryota > Viridiplantae > Streptophyta > Magnoliopsida > Ericales > Theaceae > Camellia > Camellia lanceoleosa. Next base: position 44,898,105 of record CM045762.1, on the reverse strand, counting down.
AAACATGCGAATCAAGCCTTACGTAGTTCCGGTTAAGGTACACTCAGGTATTTTAACCTTCACTCTTTTTTAGGCTCTAACTTTTGCTAAGGCGCCCGTTGCGGGTTTTCGACCTTGCGAGCTTCTATTTTTCTTTTCTTTTCAATTCTTTTCTTCTTTCTCTTTCTTTTTTTTTCCTTTTCTTCTTTTTCTTTCTTTTTCTTTTTTGTTTGTATTTTTCTCTTGCTCTAACTTTTGCCTGCGTCGCCCTTCCGAGTTGTCGGCCCAACGTGCCTCTCAATGGGTAAAAGTGTAACAAGTCCATGCCAAATGGTTTTAGGATTTTGAAGCCATCAGCATGTAGGAGAGTGGCTATTGTTATTGACTTGCAAAAAGGACTCATCTTCGGCTCTTCGAGTACATCGGACATTTTGCCCCTAGTTTAAGGGGTGCTTCTGTTCTAGTTTCACAAGCTTCTTCCGGCGAGATCTAATCTTCTTGATCTGACTTTGGTGTCTCTTGTTCGAGGACTGCTTCAAATCTGGCCACACAGGCCTCTCTTGATGATTGATCGTTGAACGTTCTAAATGGGTTCAAGGTTTGAAAACAAATGGATTGAATCTGGAGGTTGAGAGCGATCCTAGGCTACAGAATCTCAAGAGCAATTCCACACAGGCTTCACAGGACCGCGCAAAACATTTTGTTTTTGAAAGTTTTTACGACAGTGACACATCGCTTGCACTGAAGATAGTGTGGAACCAATCTGGATCAAGCTAGGGTCCTTCTCAGTACTCACTCTAACAAGCATGATTTCATTCAATAAACGCTTAGCATGCCTCACTTTCTCTCAAATTGATCAAAGTTTTGTAAAACCTGGGGAATTCCTTCCTCTTCGTTTTCATCACCACAGCGTTTAGAAAGAGTTTTGAAAAACTAAGGTCAATACAACGAGTTTAGAGCACAGAAGAGTAAGTGAGATGCTCGCCGTTTCATTCAAATCCTCTGGCACAACTAGCTCAAGGTAGCAATAAGTACGAAAACATGATAGCCGCACCTGTTTCATTCAGATTTCCTGATGGCAACTGGCTCCACAGCAGAGACAGACTCAAAAGAAAACAAAAACGGTGTTCGAGGCAACAACCCCGGAATCACCTGACATTCTATACAAGGGGACTGACTCGCTACAATAAGACAAACCCTTAAGCAAAAAGAACTGACTCAAGACGATGAGACAGACTCAAAACAGAACAAAGGACTAACTTGACACCCAAGCCAGAGGTTAAAAAAACTAGCATTCACAGCTGCTCAAAAATGCGTGCTAGACGCCATATCCAAAATACGCCGAGGGTCAACTGCGGATGGTTCACTCCCTGATCACATACTTGCAGTATCCTCAAAGTCCAATAACCCAGCAGTGACAGACTTCGCTGAGGTGGGTGGAAAGATGACCTCATTGTCGATCAAATCTTGCACTTCATGACGAAGGCGAAAACAGTTATCGGTAGCATGACCGGTTTGCTGGTGGTACACGCAGTACAAGGTAGCATCATGTGTGGGAGGGAGATTCTTTGGGAGAGGCCTAGGCTCGAGGGGTCTAAGATGCCCTCTTTCGGCAAGGATTTGGAGTGCCCTAGACAACGGCATGTAGAGAGCGTGAAAGACCCTGCGCCCTCGGGGTAGGTACTTTGAAGTCTGAGAATTCTTGCTAGATGCACTAGCGAAAGGGTCGGCAGGCACTGCCTTGACTTTCTAATCCTTCCCCGGTGCAGGGTTGGGACTGGAGGGAACTGTTCCGGCATGACGGGGCCTACCCCGATTTTCTTTCTGGCTGGAACTCCCCTCGGTTGGAGAGGGGAAAGCATGATCCACAGTTTTGGCCACCACTGCGAATATTTGTTTCTTATTCATCCCCCCGGCTTTCAAAGCCTCGACTGCCCACAGCAGTTGTTCAATGGGATTGGCATTTGCCTTCATCTGGTTCCTACCTCTGGCCTCAGCCTGATCGAGGGCTTGGGTTGATGTTGACACGTCATTGCTATAACTTGAGACAACCTCTGGTTGGCTGAGCTCAATCACAATCCGTCCCAATAGGGGAGGCTCCTGCGGTATAAAATTCCCGGCATATGGTGCAGCTGGTGGCAAAGCCGATATTCCGTAACCAAGATCTGCCATAGACCTCTAGAGGTCACCAATCATCCCCATCAATTTAAACGTGGTAGGCTCACGAGCTTGATACAACTGGGGTTCCCAGATCAGGCATGCGGCAGGCGACCTGGGCAGATGTGGCACATCAACATTGGTCTCACTTTGCAGGGTGATTCCTTGATCTAACGCGGCTATCATAACAACGATTTCCTCTAAATTCTGTGTCATGATAAGTCCGCCGATCTTGAACGGTGACTAACGGATCAGATATCTGCCTTGCCTCAGCGAGGAAGAATACTGGCTATTCTGTACTCGAATCTCTGAACTGAAAGAGAAAACACACAGCATTTCAGCCCAAACAGAATAAACACAGGTGTAGCTGAATAGCTATACTCTAATACCGATCACTGTTCCCCAAAATCACCGCCCCAAAACACTGAATCGGATACCCGCAGATATAACTGTTTCTCAAAAACACTGATATTGAAACCCGCAGGCCTGATGCTCAAACTCACAGACTAATATGTACGTTCCCCTGTAGAGATACACTCTAAAAGCATATAATCAAGTAAAAGAGAGCCAAAACACCCCTATGTTGGGGTAGGGTTTCCCTGTCCTATTTTGTCAGGAGCTAGGGTTTCACTACGCACGTAGCGGTTTCAAACAACCTATATCGGGTAAGCAACCTGTCCTAGTTTGGAATGGTTACTATGGATGCCGAATATGCACTAGGTCGAATGGTCAAAAAGGGAGCCCCGGTAAAACTGGGGTTTGTGTTCCCATACTGGCAGAGCCTGCAACCGGTCAGCCTTATGGCATGCTTTGACAAAGTCAAGCCTCTGGCAAACCGCTCAGGAATAGCAGATGGCCAACACGGTGTCCTAGGCGCACCAATGCACATGCAATGCAAAGAAACACATAAGTGAAATCAAAACATGATATCACGAGTTCGAGTCAAGCTCTCTAAAATCCCTTGCAGAGTCACCAAAAACTGTGGATGTGCCCGCATGGGGCTTCATGCCACAGTTCGGACTCGATTTGTCACGGTTCTAAATCTGAACCAAAGAGTCCAAATTTGGCAAATCGTTTTGGAAATCTAATTTTTGTAAAGAAGTGCCAAACATTGACTACTTTGCCAGATACAGAGTCGCCACCTAAATATTTTTTAATGGGGGAATTTAGGAAACCCTGACTCGTTTGCCTAAGGCCATGTGTCCGTCATCACCAAAGTTGCCTCGGCTCGGGAACTTAGGTACGATTGGGGAAGGTCATCTATGAGCACTCCCTGTCGCCCGATCCGAAGATCGGTCTCTAGTAACCATGATATCTCATTTTTAAAAACACATACGTTCTTATTCCGATTAATTAGCTAGAATTACTATGCGATGTGCACTGCAAAACAAGTATAGACTAGATCGCCTAATTTGGAACAAAGCATTGCATATCCGTTTGTTTGGAAAATGATTTGAGATTTGCTACTCGCAAGTAGGCTAAAACACGGATTTCAACGAGTTGTTCTAACTCAAGCAATCCAACCTTCACCCACAGGCATTCAGGCAGTTAATCAAATAAGCATCTAGCAACATGGTAAGCATGCCGTCATGTTAACATTCACACTCATGCGAGATGCTAAAACATAAAACACTTACAGTGTACTCCAGGCCAAAAACAGTGAACTAGTTAGTAATCATATGCATGATCCTAATTCATGTTAAGTGGCTAATGCATCGCATACGACGTGTCACTAGAATAGGCTCGGCTAATCCTAGGATGGCATGTAAGTAGCACGTATACATGTTAGATTTGGAGTACTATACTATTTGCATGATGCGCCGAGCCCGATGCATGTAATACTGATGAATGATGCACATATGCATAGCATAAGGATGCTAAATTAAACATGTCCTAATACTAACCATCAAAAGCAAGTAAGTAAAAAGGAGAAAGAAGTGGGGGTTGGAAGACATGCACACACGCACCCACACTTATTACAAATTTGCCCTCACTCGGAGGGACCGAAAGAATAATACAGATTTAACTAACCTACAGGCTAATTAAATATTACAGACCAATTAAACTAGTTAAGCAAATTAACTAATCTAATAAAATAGTAAATAGCCTCGGGAAGAGGGCTCAATGCAATGCGTGCTTGGCTCCGTTCGAAAGTCCACTGCTATGCACAAGTTGCCTCTGTCCACACTGTTTTCCTTCTCTGATCAGTGCAAGATTCCCAAGGTGCACTCTATGAACCCTGAGGGACACCACCGGCCAAAGGAATTGGTCACCGGCCAAAGGAAATGATCATCGGCCATCAATTATTGGTCGGTCGGCACTAAAGATGGCCGGCCGGCCAAACCTTCCTGTAGAATCCTGTTTTGATAGCAGCAGAGGGCAAAACAAGGCATAGCAATGCATTCCTAGAAAATGTAAGCACCAACACATCCCTTATCATGTTTATGACTCAAAGGGACATGGTTCTCGGTTCTCGGACCACCAATCGCGCATTTCCATACGTGATGGCCCAAGGAACCAAGTTATGCACTTTGATGTCAAATGAAATGCACATAAACAAACAAGGAGCTCGACCTCTATTATGCTCAATTCAAGAGGCTAAGCATGCATGCCAAATGCAACCTAAACATATGAACTAAACATGCAACATGGCAATGCAAAGAAGCAAGCAATCAACAAGTATGCAAGCTAGTGGACATGCAAGACATGATGCAATCAAAGCATGCAAAGTGCAAGACATGTAGCAACATGTAGAGAGTGGACTTAAACTAATTTGGGCAGCTCTATACTAGCCCAAAACAGTGGCCAACATGCTCAAGAATGAAGGTAAAATGGCATGCAAACATGCGTGCGCACAAGGACCAACACTTAGGCATATAGAAACAACTCTCAAGCACACTTAAGAGGATGCAAACATGGACAAATGGCATGCATTATAAGCTCTGAAAATCATGTTATAAAGGTGCCAAACTAAGTAAACACGACAAGCTAAACATACAACAATGGTCCAAGATTCAAGGAAAGCCTAAGGGGTTTGAACCATGGCTAAGTCAAACAAGCCTCACAAAGCTAAAGAGACTGAAATAGGTCTAAGGTAGACCTAAACAAAGCTAAGGACACGCCTAGATGGCATCGAAGTTGTCTAAACATACAAGCATACAAAAGAGGCCACACATGGAGCATAAGATGCCAACCTTGTCAAGCATTAAAGGGACATCAAATGCAAGCATACAAGCATACCATGAGGACTGAAATGATGCTATAAGTAGTGCCAAACCACTGAAATGATGCGAGGATGGCATGCTAGAGGGGACAATGCTCAAGGCATACAAGAGAGTTTACATGGCAGCTATACAAAGCAAAGCATGGACAACCCAAATGACTGAAAACAGACCTTTAGCATGCTAAAACAAACATAAAAGCTTCACAAAGCTTGGCCAAAAACATGCTAGAACAAGGCTCAAAGAACAAAGCATGTTAAGGCTAAAACATGGCGTTACAAGACAAGTATGCAAGGCGTGCATGGTGTGTCTAAACCAAGAAAAATAGAGATAATACATGGCAATATAAGCACAAAAAATAGCTAAGGCATGGCCATCATACAGTTAAACAAGATGCTCACACATTAGGCAAAAATGGCCCTCTTCAAGGACAACTAGGAGATGGGGTGGCCCTCTCCTTCTTAGGACCTTAAGGCACCATCCTCACCACCAAAATCCCTTAAGATTTTAGTGATGAGGAGGCCCAAACAAAGTGGTCTCGGAGCTCACCAAAATAGCACAAAAATAGGGCCTAACAAGGCTTATGAGGGGTCAAACAACCCCAAGGCTCAAAACACTCTTAAACAACTATTTAAAGCACTTAAAAACAAGACCTTTATTAGTTATATGCAAATTCTAAAAATAGTTGCAAGATAGGTTAAAAAGCTTTGCAAAAATGGAGAATAAAGGGTGAAGTTCTTACCCTTGATGACCCTCTTCAGAAACAATGCTCCAACTGGTTCTTCAAGCTTGAATCCACTCAAGAACACCAAGAACAGCCCTTCAGCACCTTAGTAGCCAAGAGAAGGTGTAACACTAGGTGTTTGTGTGCAATAGTAAGACTAAAACACACTTAGAGCAAAAGAGAGGGAGAAATAGAGATAAAAGAGCTACAACTGTGTAAACCCCAATTCAGAGCTCCCTCTGTATTTTTTGTCTAACCCTAATGGAGGGAGAAGAGGCTCTCTCTTATAGACAATCCCTCTTGCAAAGCTTCTCAAGTAAGCTTGCCAAGAGAGAAATCCCTCCATACACGTATATGGAGGGGAGCAAAGGTGTATGCCAGCTAGCACAGCTAGCATAAAAATATCTGCAAAAGAAGTTGCACAGTGGTCGGCCGCCCAAAAATGGAATTTGACCAAAATAGATGGCTGGTCGACTACAAAAATTGCCGGTCGGCCAAACATTTGGCCGGTGGAAACAAACCAGTGGCCGGTGGCCTCAAGCCATGGCCGGTGATGTGTGGGGATGGTCAACAAACCATTCCCTGCCCCTCAAAGGCAAAACACAAGTGTTTGGTGCAAGACCAGACACAAAACAGTCGAGCCGAGAGATCCTGAGGTAAGGCACGTGGCCGAGACCTCCGGGAACTCAGGAGGAACACAAACATGGATGATCACCGAGTGTTCAAGTGGTGACGTCCAAGTCTTGAGGACGGTCAAAAATGGGGTGTCTACGACTTGTCTTGTAATGCCATGAATTGCCTTAACATGCTTTGTGCTTTGAGCCTTGTGTCTAGCATGTTTTTGGCCTAGCTTTGTGAAGCTTTTATGCTTGTTTTAGCATGCTAAAGGCCTGTTTTTGGTCATTTGGGTCATTTGGGTCTGTAAAGCAGAAATAAAAAAATAGAAGAAGAAGACATACCTCCCAAGCCCGCCAGTAGCCTCCGAGCAGCTGTCCGCTGAGGAGAGAAGACGAGCTCATATAGCCATAGAGTGTGGCCAAGCTTGCGCCACCCCAGTCGTAGCCACGAATCTGAGAGACGTCCACCAAAGTGCTCAGCAGACAGAGGGGTACTGTGTTCGCTTGGTCGGCGAAGTGAGTGGTCCCTAACAGGAACATCAAGAAGCCGCGAGCATACTGGTCCTCTTCCTCCTGAGTGGTCGGCGCCTGAATCCTGAAATGAGCCTCGAACCAAGAATATCGCACAAATCCTGGATGAGCAAGAGATGGTAGGACGCCAAGCAGGTACATCTGGGCAGCCTCCCACTCATCCATGTCTGTGTCGAAGGGGATCAGATCACCCCCTACCCCGATGCCGGTAAGCATCGAGAAGTCGAAGGGAGTCATCGTCATGTCTCCCGTGGTAGAGAAGTGAAAGGAGTGGGTGGTGTCCCACCACCTCTCCGCCAATACAGCAAGGAGCAGCCTACTCGCAGTCAGGTGCGAGAGCCCCATGCAGAAGGTCCCGAAACCAGCTCGGTCGATGATGCGACGAATCGCGTCCGGTAGCTCCATGTACCAACCTCGTGCGGTGACGTTCCCATACCCCCGGAGGGTGTGGGAATCTCCTTGTGGTCAAAACAAACAGTCGTGAAATGGCATTATGAATATAGTGTTGAATGTGGTCAGAATCAGTACAGATATAGCGTGTGTGTGCGTGTTCAGATTCAAGCAGATATCGGGTGCCGGTGTGCTCGCAATGAACTATAACCTATGATGTGTCAGTGTTTTCGAGTGGTTCAGTGAAAATGCAGGGTCAGTGCATAGGTTTAGATTCGAACAGATATCAGGTGCAAGCATGTTCATAGTCAATTACAGCATGCGGTATATCGGTGTATCCGAGTTAAACAGTTAAAAGGCAGAATCAACTATTGCAGTTCTTCATTCTACTTTGCAGAAAATGAAACAGAAAAGGGTGTACCTCAGAGGCGCCAAAGGATAGATATGACTCTGGCTCGTGCAGTAAGAGCTCTGGCGCCACACCCCTCGCGAAACTACTGAGGTGGCGAATGTCGTCGGGAGGCAGCACATGGATCGCCGGCCTGTAGGCTGCCGGATCGAACGGACGGATGTTAAGAGGCAAGAGCTCGGCCTCGGGGTCCATCTCCTACTCCGGGGGAGTCCCGCCTCGTGGAATATCATCTGCCATGCTGAAAAGGGTGTGCCAATGGCCGGAAGAGCAGAAATCGGGCAAGAATGCGAAAGGTCAACTGAAAAGTCAACTCCGAGAGGACGGAAAATGGCCGGAAAGGTTGAGGTACGGAAAAGGCACAGAAAGCAAGGAAAACTGGAGGGAAACAAACCCTGAGTGGTGAAAATCGAGAAAGAAACATCGAAACAAAGTTTTGTTCGGTTCAAAACGTGCGAAACGATTAGGTATTCGCGAATCGAACGTCGAAATGGGCTCTAAAACCGAGGAAAACAGAGGAATGAGGGAAGAGGAATAACCTAGAGAGAAGGAGGAGGATTTTTCGAGCTAGGGCAAAGTGGAAAAATAGGGCTAGAAGCCCTATATTTAAAGGCCCATGCCGAAATGTCAAAACTGCCCTGAACAGGCACATTTGGCCGGTCGGCCATATTGTTGGCCGGTCTGCCAAATAGATGGCCGGTGGCTTTATTTTGTGGCCGGTGGACTCCCCTCGTGGCCGGTGAGCCTTCTACACCTTTGTTTGGGCCTTTGATATGGTTTGGGGCCTTCATTGCTCAAGATAGTGCCTCCATTGCTGAAAACAGTGCAAGAAAATGCATTTCCGAAGCTTAACCGGTCTCTGTGCCGTGTCTTCTGGCGTAGCACTCGAATACGTGCGAGGTGTATCCTTCTTGTATCCTTTTTGTTTCTTGCGAGATTCGAAAGTTTCCCCACATGCATACGTTACAACGTTTTGTCGTGAAATGCACGCTGGTTGTACGTCATTTCACTCGCATCGTTATGCACACATCTTGCATTGTCATGCGCATGTCATGCTTGCGTTAGAATGCACATTCTTTAGGTCGTACCGTCATGCACACCTCACATGCATTTTCATGCATATCAAGCGACGCACGTTATAGCGCATTCGAGTTCACATGCATTGTCATGCATTCTCAGTGACAAGCATTGTCGCGCATTTAAGATCACATGCATTGTCATGCATTTTGAAAGACATGCGTTGTCGTGCATTCAACCTCACATGCATTCTCATGCATATCAAGCGACGCATGTTATCGCACATTTGAGTTCACGTGCATTGTCATGCATCTCAAAAGACGTGCGTTGTCACGCACTTGCATCATTTGCATTTACATGTATTTCAAAAAAGCAAAAAAAAAAAAAAACTTGCATCATTTGCATTTACATGCATCTCAAAAAACATGCGTCATTCGCACTTTGCATGTATTTCAAAAAACAAAAAAACAACAAAAATATATTGCATATGTCATGCATCATTGTATATATTGCATATATCATGCATCATTGTATATAGTGCATATGTCATGCATTTCAGTGTAAATAGTGCATATGTCATGCATCCCTTGTATATAATGCATTGTACATAATATTACATTCCATTGCATATTCTATATATTGCATTGTAGCTTGCATGCATTCATTGCATCACCTCCATCCGCGGCTTGCGCCTTTCCTTGTTGAGCTTGGTTTGGTATGTGCCCATACTTTTCATGTCAAAGCACAGTTATGATATTATGTGTACGCGCCTATTCCACTGCTGGTATTGTGGTTTGAGGGTGACGGCACTGTTTCTGTGTTAGACGCGGTTTGTATGTGTCCATGCCTTTCCTGGGCAAGACACGGTTTGGCCGTAGGCCTTTTCCACTACATCCGTTGCATTTTTCCCAGCAGGTTGCATTGTACATAATATTACATTCCATTGCATATTGTATATATTACCTTGTAGCTCGCATGCATTCATTACATCACCTCCATCCACGGCTTGCACCTTTCCGTGTTGAGCTTGGTCTGGTATATGCGCATACTTTTCACGTCAAAGCACAGTTATGATATTATGTGTACGCGCCTATTCCACTGCTGGTATTGTGGTTTGAGGGTGACGGCACCGTTTCTGTGTTAGACGTGGTTTGTATGTGTCCATGCCTTTCCTAGGCAAGACACGGTTTGGCCGCAGGCCTTATCCACTACATCCATTGCATTTTAGCTTGTAAATATTGCATTGTAAATAGTGCATATGTCATGCATTTCAGCGTAAATAGTGCATATGTCATGCATTCATTGTAAATAGTGCATGTGTCATGCATTCACTGTATATAGCTTGCATTGCCATGCATGCATTGTATTGTACATAGTTTAGTATTGCATGCATTCACTGCATCATCCATCTATGGTTGACGTCTTTCCATGTTCAGCTTGGTTTGGTATGTGCCCATACTTTTCACATTGAAGCACAGTTATGATATTATGTGTACGCGCCTATTCCGCTGCTGGTATTGTGGTTTGAGGGTGACGGCACCGTTTCTGTGTTAAACGTGGCTTGTTTGTGTCCATGCCTTTCCTAGGCAAGATACGGTTTGGTCGTAGGCCTTATCCACTGTATATACTGCATTATAGTGTAGTTCGATGGCATCCATCATTTAGGATCATGAGCTTTTCCTCAGCAGGTCATTTCCCCACTTATGTCATCCCACCCAATTACTTGTTCTTGTGTCCCGTCTACATCACTCATAGTTCTGCATGTGTACGCGCCTATTCTACTGCTGGTATTGTGGTTTAAGGGTTGCGGCACCTTTTCTATGGTAGACGAACTTTGCATCTCCATCATCTTTATGACATTTGTGTGGTTTTTGAACCGCTCATGAGTTGATCATGATTCAATTGCATTGCATATCATTTGCATTGTTTATATGTAGATTTGTAAATGTTGCATATCATTTTGCATCCATTCTGCATTGTTATGCGCTATCACGCATAGGTTGCATTGTCATGCACTCCTACACTTGCGTTGTCACACAGCTTTCGATTGCATTGTTATGCATGTTGTTAACAATATTGTACCTATTAAGTTTCTCTCTTTTACAGGCATGATATTGTATGTATGGTTCATTTGAAGCTGGTGCAACCAGACGAGCCGCATAGGTATTGTATTCTTCGAGCGAGACATATCGAGAATTGAATAATTCTCTTGCACCCTCTCTGCATTGTAGTGTAGTTTGGTTTGTGCTAGCTTAAAATTGCTGCATTGTTATGCTTCGTTATAGCTTTCTTTGCATGATCATGAGTTATGTTCGGCTTCTTGCATTGTCAGTTGCATTTTGCCCCCGCCTTCGGGTGCATATCTTTATTGTCTTGCATGCTTTGTCTAAGTCTTTGGCCATGTCAAAAATGGGTCGTCTCTAGGCTTTGACACTCACTCCTATCATTGTTATGACTTTCGAGTTCTGTCAAAGAGGGGCAACTGTAGACATCCCATTTTTTTGTTTGTCACCGCTTGAACACTCGGTGATCATCCATGTTTGTGTTCGTCTTGAGTTCCCGGAGGTCTCGGCCACGCGCCTTGCCTCAGGATCTCTCGACTCGACTGTTTTGTGTTTGGTTTTGCACCAAACACTTGTGTTTTGATTTTAAGGGGTAGGGAATGGCTTGTTGGCCATCCCCATACCTCACCGGCCATGGCTTGAGCCCGCCGACCATGTTTTGTTGCCACCAGCCATTGGTTATGGCCGACCGGCACTCTTTGTGGCCGGCCGACCATTATTTTGGTCAATTTGGCTTTTTTGGCTGGCCGACCACTGTGCATCTGCTTTTGCAGATATTTTTATGCTAGCTGTGCTAGCTGGCATACACTTTGCCCCCCTCCATACACGTGTATGGCGGGATTTCACTCTTGCTTAGATTGTTTTGTAAGCTTTGCAATAGTGATCCTCTATAAAGGGAGGGCCTCTCCTCCCTCCTTTAGAGTTACAAAAAAGCTGAGGGATACAAAAAAGATGAGGGGAGCTCTGGTCCTGGGGTTAGCATAGTGTATCTATTCTATCTCTATTTCTCCATCTCTTTTGCTCTAAGTGTGTGTTTGTCCTTAGTTTTGCACTAGGACACCTACCATCACACCTTACCTTGGTTGCTGAGGCATTAGGGGGATCTCCTTGAAGTTCTTGAGCTGGTTTGGAGCTAAGAAAGCTGCTGGAGTGATCCTTGTGAAAAAGGTTTTCAAGGGTAAGATTCTTGCCCTTTTTACCCCATTTTTGCATAGCTTTTTTGCTTATCTTGCAACTATTTTTAGACTTTGTATATCACTAATAAAAGTCTTGTTTTTACTTGCTTCAAATAGTTGTTTAAGGGTGTTTTGTTATTTGGCGTTGTTTGACCCCTCATAGGCCTTGTTTGGCCCCCATTTTGTGCTATTTCGGTGAGTTCCGGGACCACCTTGTTTGGGCCTCCTCATCATTGAAATCTTGAGGGATTTCAGTGGTGGGGATGGTGGTTTAAGATCCTAAGAAGGAGAGGGCCATCCCCTCTCCTTGTTGTCTTCAAACTTGCCATTTTAAGCCTCATGTGTGAGCACCATTTTTGAATTCATGTTGGCCATGTTTCAGTAGGTATTTGGTAGTATTTTTCCATGTTTTACCTCTGTTTTAAGTTGGTTTAGACACACCATGCTTGCTTTGCATACCTGTCCTTTAATGCCATGAATTGCCTTAACATGCTTTGTGCTTTGAGCCTTGTGTCTAGCATGTTTTTGGCCTAGCTTTGTGAAGATTTTATGCTTGTTTTAGCATGCTAAAGGTCTGTTTTTGGTCATTTGGGTCATCCATGCTGTGCTTTGTATATCTACCATGTAATCCCCCTTGTATGCCTTGAGCATTGACCCCTCTAGCATGCCATCCTTGCTTTGTTTCAGTGGTTTGGAACCACTTGCCATCCCATTTCAGACCTTGTGGTGTGCTTGTATGCTTGCATTTGTTGCCCCTTTAATGTGTTAAAGGGTTGTTGTCTTGTGCTCCATGTTTGGACCCTTTTGTATGCTTGCATGTTTAGACCATTTAGATGCCATCTAGGTGTGTCTTTGGTCTTGTTTAGACTTGCATTGGGACTGTTTGGAGTCCCCTTAGCCCTTTGAGGCTTGGTTAGCATGGCCATGGTTTTAGCCCTTTGGTTGGTCTCAAGCTTTGGGCTTGTTAGCATGCTTTGATTGCTTGGTTTAGGTTGGTTTGGCATCACCCTTTGTGTGATTTTAGAGCTTAATATACATGCCATATGCTTACGATGTTACTCTTTCAAGTGTGCTTAAAAGTTGTCTCTATATGCCTAAGTGTTGGACCTTGTATATATGCATGTTTGTATGTGCATTTGGCCCCATTTCCATAGTTGTTGGCCACTGTTTTGGGCTGGTTTAGGAGCTGTCCAAATTAGTTTAAGTCCCTCCTTTGCATATTGTTGCACGCTCACCTTGCGTGTTGTTGCATACTTGCACTATCGCACGTGTTGCATGCTTGAATCATGTTGCATTTGGCATGTAATCTCCCTTGATTAAGTTGCGTAACATGTTGCATGCCATACATGCTTGCTTGTTTAGATTACATCTTGCATGATTGGTCATTAGCATGGTTGTTCATACCTTCCATGCTTGTTTGCTTAGGTTGAGCGCCTAGTGCACATTGCTTACTTGAATACCCATGTTGCACATCTAGCTAGCATGCTTAGGTTACATTTGGCATGCATGCCATGCCTCTTGATCAAGTGATAGAGGTTAGGCCTTATTTGTTTATTTGGATTGCATTTTATTTGAAATCAAAATGCACAACTTGGTTCCTTGGGCCATCACGAATTGAAATGCGTGATTGGTGGTCCGAGAATCAAGGGACATCCTCCTTTGAGTCATAAAAATGATAAGGGGTGTGTTGGTGCACACATTTGCTTGAAATGCATTTCCATGCCTTGTTTTGCCCTCTGCTGCTGTCAAAACAGGTTTTGCAGGAAGATTTGGCCGACCGACCATAGCCAGTGCCGGCCGGCCATGAATTGGTGGCCGAGAGCTTAATTTGTGGTCGATGGCCACTTACCTTTGGCCTGTGGTGTTCCCCCTTGGCCGGTGACCCTCCCCAGTGTCCAGAGAGTGTACCTTGGGACTTTTGCAGTCTTTAGAGGAGCAAAGCAAGGAAAACAGAGGCAGCTTGTGCATGGCATTGGATTTCCGGGCGAAGCCAATCCGAGCATGCGCGCATCCCTCTTTCCAAGGCCTTTTAATGATTTCCTTAGCTTAATTAATTTGTTAATTAATTAGGTGGTCTGTAATCTATTTAATTAGCTTGTAGGTTAATTAAATTGTATTATTCTTTTGGTCCCTTCAAGCGAGGGCGAATTTGTAATAAGTGTGGGTGCGTGTGTGCATGTCTTCCAACCTCCACTTCTTTCTCCCTTTTATTTACGTGCTTTGATGGTTAGTATTAGGGCATGTTTAATTTAGCATACCTTATGCTATGCATGCGTGCATCATTTATCAAGTCTTGCATGTACCAGGCTCGGCGCATCATGCTAACAGCATAGTATTTTAAATCTAACTTGAATACGTGTCATTTGTTGCATTCCACATGCCATCCTAGGATTAGCCGAGCCTATTCTAGTTGCATTTTGTGTGCAATGCATTAGCCACTTGACATGAACTAGGATCATGCATATGATTACTAACTAGTTTCTGTTTTGGCACGGAGTACTCGGTAAGCTTTTTTTTGTATATGCTTTAGCATCCCGCATGAGTGTGGATGTTAACATGATAGCATGCTTACCATAAGGCTATATGCTTATGTGATATAACTGCCTGAATGCCTGTGGGTAAAGGTTGGATTGTTTGAGTTGGAAGAACTCATTGAACTCCATGTTTTAGCCTACTCGCGAGTAGCAAATTTCAAACCATCTTTCAAACAAGCGGATATGCAATGCTTTGTTCCAAATGAGGCGATCTAGTCTATACTTTTGTGTTGTGCGCATCACATAGTAAGATTAGCTAATTAATTAGAATAAGAACGCATATGTTTTCAAAACAAGATATCATGGTTAGTAGAGACCAACCTTCGGATCGGGCGAGTGGGGGTGCTCATAGCTGACCTTCCCCAATCGCACCCAAGTTCCCGAACTGAGGAAACTTTGGTGATGGCGGACATGTGGCCTTAGGCAAACGAGTCAGGGTTTCCTAAATTCCCCCATAAAAAATATTTAGGTGGCGACTCTGTATCTGGCAAAGCAGTCCATGTTTGGCACTTCTTTATAAAAATCTATTTTCCAAAACGATTTGTCAGATTTGGACTTTTTGGTTCAGATTAAGAACCGTGACAACTTGAGTTCCAGACTGTAGTGAGCCCTAATGAACAAAGCAGGATTCCCACCCAGGACGTTCGGGGACGTCTGCAATTGCTTAAAACTGTTGCACGTTATGCTTCGTTACAGCTTTCTTTGCATGATCATGTGTTATGCATGGCTTTGTGCATTGTCTTACATTTTGCCCCTACCCTTGGGCGCATATCTTTATCTGTAGCTTGTATGCTTTGTCTAAGTCTCCGGCCTTGTCAAAAATGGGTTGTCTCTAGGCTTTGACATTCACTCCCGTCATTGTTATGACTTTCGAGTTCTGTCAAAGAGGGGCAACTGTAGACACCCCATTTTTGACCATCCTCAAGACTTGGACATCATCGGTTGAACACCCGATGATCAGCCATGTTCGTGTTCGTTTTGAGTTCCCAAAGATCTCGGCCGCGCGCCTTGCCTCAGGATCTCTTAACTGGACTGTCTTGTGCTTGGTTGGACCAAACACTTGTTGGTTTTTGCTTCTGAGGGTAGAGAGTAGCTTGTTAGCTACCCTTGGAACCCACCGGCCTTGGCATGATGTCACCGGCCATGTTCTCTTGCCACCGGCCATTGGTGATGGCCGGTCGGCACCTTTGGTGGTCGGTCGGCCTTTGATTTGGTCAATCGGCCATATTTTCTGGCCGGGGCTTCCTTTTTGCCTTTTTCAGGCATGGTGCATGCCAACTATGCCAGCTGGAGCATACAGATCTGTCCCCCATACACGTGTATGGAGGACTTGCACCCTTTGCATCCTTTTTGTTCTAAGCTTCTTAGAGAAGCTTGCACCATTTGCTCAAGCTTCTTGAGGAAGCTTGACCCTTTGTCTCAGCTTTCTCAAGAAGCTTGCACCCTTTGCCTTAGCTTCCTTGAGAAGCTTGACCCCCGTGACCCCTTTTTGTTTAGCTTCTTTAAGAAGCTTGGGCCTTTATCTTACTCTATATAAGAGAGCCTTCCCTCTCCTTTGAAGAGGTTCAGCAAAAACCAGAGATATATGACATATGCATCTGATATATCTCAGATATCACTCTCTCTCTATATATATATGTCTCCCTCTCTCTCTTCATTTGTGTGTGTTTGAGGGTTCAAAAGGGTGTTTTGTTCTTAGTTTTGCACTAAGGCACCTAGTATTACACCATACTTGGGTTATTGAGGTGTTAGGAGGTTGTTCTTAGAGTTTTGAGTTGGTTTTGATCAGAAGAAAGGAGTTGGACTTGCTGTTCTTCAAGTATTCTTCAAAGGTGAGCTAGTTACTTTATATTCCCCATTTTTGCACTAGCTTTTAACCCACTTTGCATGCTGTTTTGAGCTTTGTGTATAACTGATAAAAACTCTGATGTTTCATGCTTAAGATGTTTCATTAAGGTTTCATTTGTGTTTGGGGTCGACCTCCTCCTCTTAGGCCTTGTTTGGCCCCTTTTGTGCTTTCTTTGGTTGAGCTTTGAATGCTTTTGTGCATTGGACTTCTCACCACTGAAATCCAGAGGATTTTCAGTGGTGAAGAAGCGGTTTTGAGGTCTTGCATAGGGAAGGGACACCCCTCTCCCTTTGTGTCTCATTTGTTTATGTTTTTGGCTCATAAGGGTAGCATGCATGCCTAGTTGTTCTTAGCTTCATTTCATAGGTTTTTGGGTGTTATTTGGGCATATTATACCTCTGTTTTTGGTCAGATTTATTCTCCATTACATGCATCACATACTTGCTTAGTAATCCCCTTTATTGTCATAACATGTGCCATGCATTTGCTCCTCCATGCTTGCATGTTCTAGCTTAACTTCATGAAGCTTTTGGTCATATTTTGCCATGCTTAAGGTCTGTTGGGTACTGATTTGATCATGTTTTCCATGTTTGGTATAGCCTCTTTGCATTTTGGCTTATGAGTCTTGAGTGTGTGAGTCATTAGCATGCTTTAGTTGGATTGTTTCAGTGATTTCGAATCACTTCTCATGCTATTTCAGTCCATAATCCATGCTTGTATGCTTGCATTCATCATCCCTTTCATGCCTTGAAGAGTTGTTCTTTTATGCCTTGAAATGGGCCTTGGTGTATGCCTTTTTGTTTAAGACCTTGGGCTGCCATATCAATGGGTTTTGGGGTGTATTTTGATGCATTGAAACTCTATTTTTGGTTGCATAATCCATGCCATGCGTGGTCATGATAGTTGTAGTGGAATACCCACCTTGTTGGCCTCAAGTTTTGGGTCCTATTGCGTGTCTTGTTTGCATGTTTTGTTTGACTTGGCATCATCCCCTTTGCATGTATTTCAGAGCTTAATATGTTGGTTGAAATGCCCATGTTTGCCTCTTTTAAGTATGCTTAGAGTTGCCTATTTTATGCCTTAAGTGATGGGCCTTGGTGCATACATGCGTGCATATGTGATTTGTGCTCTTGTTATGCCACTTTGGTCACTGTTTTGGGGTGTGGCTGAGGCTCCTCCACCTTAGTGTAAGTCCATAGATCATGCATTTGTGTATTGGTGCATGTCTATCACTTTGTATAGTTGCTTATCTAGGTTGCATCATTGTATCTCTATTGTATTACCAAGTTTGCATTACATGTTAGGTTGCATTGCACTGAATCTTGCATGCTTAGCACATTGTACATTTGCATGTTTAGCTCGCATTACATTTGGCATATTTTGTTAACTTAGCCATTTTACATACTTGGGCCATTTTGCATACTTGAGTCACTTTGCATACATGCATTGCATCTTGCTTGGTTTGGGGTGTCAAACCAAGCATGAGGGGTGAGGTGTGTTCGTACTCAAAGTGACGAAACACGCCTCAACCCTCAGTCGCCGATGCCCTTGATCTCAACATGATAGGGTGTGTAGCACTCATGAGTTTTGTTGCATGCATTTACATTGATTTGCAAACTTGGTGCCTTTGGCCATCATGCATCAAAATACGTGCTTGGTGGCCCGAGGACCAAGGGCCATACTCCATTGAGTCTATAGCATGATAGGGAGAGTGGCCATGCACACATTGCTTTGAAAATTACATGCCATGCACTGTCTGTCCTCTGCTGCTGTCAAAACAGGGCTCTGCAAGAAGAAATGGCCGATCGACCACTTTTGATGCTGACCAACCATCAATGTCCAACTGGTGGCTCAATATTTGGCTGATAAGCATATTCTCATGGCCGGTGGATTTGAATTATGGCTGGTGGCACTCCTCAACAATCAGGGAGTGATTCAAAAGGATTCTAGAAACTTTCATAAATTTCAGAGCGACAAAGCAGTGTAAACAGAGGCAACTTTTGACATGGCAGTGAGTTTCCGAGCAAGGTGAGTCAAGCATGCAACATCCACGCATTCCGAGGCAAGGCTGCGGCGATTTTCTTTTTGTAATTAATTTGTTAATTAATTAGAAGTTTTGTAATATTTAGTTAGCTAGAGTAGTTAGTTATTTATTCGGACTGTATAATTTATTTGGACCCTCCGAGCGAGGGCAATTGTGTAATAAGTGTGCGTGCGTGTGTGCTTGTCTTCCAACCCCACGTCTTTCTCCCTTTTATTTACTAGCTTACGATGGTTAGATTAGGGCATGTTTCAATTAACACACTTATGTTCGTATGTTTTCATCCATTCATTTGTCTTGCATGCACCAGGCTCGGCGCATCAAACTAACTACATCGTATTTCAATTCCAACTTGAATACGTGTTAGCTGTAGCATCATCACATGCCATCTTAGAATAGCCGAGCCTAGCTTAGTTGCATCTTGCATGTGTTGCATTAGCCATCTTAACATGAACTAGGATCATGCATATGATTACTAAGTAGTTTCTATTTTGGCTCAGAGTACTCGGTAAGTGTTTACGGTTTAGCATCCTTGCGTGTGTGAGTGACTGCCATGATAGCATGCTTACCATAAGGCTATGTGCTTATGTGATATAACTGCTTGGTTGCCTGTGGGTGAAGGTTGGATTGCTTGAATTGGAACAATTCATTGAAATCCATGTTTTAGCCTACTTGCGAGTAGCGAACCTCAAACTATTTTCCAAGCAAACAGATATGCAATGCTTTGTTCCAAATTAGGCGATCTAGTCTATACTTGCGTGTTGTGCGCATCACATAGTAAATTCTAGCTAATTAACCGGAATAAGAATGCATATGTTTTCAAAACAAGATATCATGTTTAGTAGAGGCCGATCTTTGATCGGGCAAGTAGGGGTGCTCGTAGCTGACCTTCCCCAATCGTACCCAAGTTACCGTGCCGAGGCAACTTTGGTGATGGCGGACACGTAGCCTTAGCCGTAGGGGTGCTCGTAGCTGACCTTCCTAAATTTTCCCAAAATAAAATATTTAGGTGGCGACTCTATATCTGGCAAAGCAGTCCATGTTTGGCACCTCTTTCAAAAAATCTGTTTTCAAAAAAATGATTTGCCGGATTTGGACTCTTTGGTGATTTATCAATCCAGCATTGTACTTTGCGAGATCAGATTAAGAATCGTGACATTTGAGTCCTGAACTGTAGTGAGCCTAATGAACAGAACGGGATTTCCCACCCGGGACATTCGGGGACGTATACACCCTCAGGCTCTGTTTTTTTGAAAAAGTCCTGTTTCCTCACTTTTTCTCGCAATGCGCATCTCTCTATTCTTCAATCTCTTATTTTTCATCCCTCCCCTGAGTGGTTGATGGATGAACAGGAAGTTGCACGCTCCTACCCCTAGCATTCTACTAGATGTTTCTTCTGCTCATAATAATGAGCTTTCCCACAAAGGAGTTGAGGTGCGACCAGATGCGCATCAGATCTACAATTGACATTGGTTGACGATGCCCTTGGCCAGTTTGGACGTGATCAAATCCGTCCAGATGAGGGAGTGGAATATCTTGATCCATTCCAATTCATGTTTCGCACTTGATACCTCATTGCCCGGAGGATGAGATAGCTTTCGGCCTTTTGCTGTTAGCTTCAGTTGTTAGCTTCAATTGTGCCCTTTCTGGCAGGTAGAGTGCCCTTTCTGGCAAGTATGTTGACAGTGGGGAAAAGACAGAACACCTGACTTAACTGTACTCCTAGTTCATCATTTTGACCATTTTTTTGTTTTGGCTTTCTACTAAAACAATTTTGATCAATATGAGAGTTAGATTAACATACATGTTCGACTTTTTGATTTAAAATCATGCAAGTTAGGCTGTGAGCACTGAAAATTTTCCTTTTTTGGGTCCAAGAAATGGTCTAGTTTTAAAAAAAAAAAAATGAAGCAAATTTTCGAGAAAATTAGTCAACTTCCATAAAAATCCCAAACACTGTTTTTGCAAATGGACACCGCTCAATGGGCACGGAACCTACTCTTGAGTTGTACAACCTCAGGTCCAAAACAATGGGACATTACCCCTTGCCTAAATGGCACCGCAGCACACTGGGGGTGTTTGGTAGGGCTTTTTTGAGCCAGCTTATGGCTTCTGGCTTTTAAAAAGTTATTTTGAACTGTTTGGTTAAACTTATTTCAAACAGCTTTTGATTCTAACAGCTTATTTTAAGTCAAAAAAGCTGATTCTGAGAAGCTGCTCACCCCTTGCTTCTGATTATCAGCTTCTGCTGTGGACATATTAATTCACGGTTATACTCTTAGATTTTTTTATTTTTTATTTTTTTAAAAATAGAAAAAAGACTCAAATGGACTAAAAAATATTATTATTATTTTTTATGAAAAATGTAGATAAATAGTGAATAATAAAAAATAAAAATTAATTGAAAAAGTTACTTCACAGCTTATTTAACAAACACTACTCAGCAACTTAAATCTATAATCCAACAGGTATACCAAACAAGTTTACAGCTTCTGATTAAAGTCATAATCTATAATCTATTAAGCTATAAGCTATAATCTGTTTTAACAGCTACACCAAACAGCACCACTGAATGGCAATGGAAAGTTGCCCCTTGTTTGAATAGTACTGCAGCACATGGCGGCGAGTCGTCATAGTGACCATTATCGCCGAATTCTCGGATACAGAGAAGACAAAGATGATCAGAACCATTTCATGGACACAATCAATTTGGAAGTGTTTATGGCTGGTGTAGACGTCCCCGAACGTCCCGTGACGGAAATCCCCCTTGTTTTGTTCATTCGACTCACTACAGCTCAGACTCAAATTGTCACGGTTCTTAATCTGAACCAAAGAGTCCAAATCCGGCAAATTGTTTTGGAAAACAGATTTTTGTAAAGAAGTGCCAAACATGGACTGCTTTCCCAGATACAGAGTCGCCACCTAAATATTTTTTTTAATGCAGGAATTTAGGAAACCCTGACTCGTTTGCCTAAGGCCACGTGTCCATCATCACCAAAGTTACCTCGGCTCGGGAACTTGGATACGAATGGGGAAGGTCAACTATGGGCACCCCCTCTCGCCCGATCCGAGGATAGGCCTTTACTAACCATGATATATAGTTTTGAAAACTTTATGTGCCCTACTGATGAATGATGCACGCATAACATGTATTCAAGTTTGATTTGAAATATGATGCAGTTAGTATGATGCACCGCGCCCGGTGCATGCAATACTGATGAATGATACACGCATGCATAGCATAAGGATGCTAAATTAAATATGCCCTGGTACTAACCATCAAAGCAGGTAAGTAAAAGGGAGAAAGAAATGGGGGTTGGAAGACATGCACATATGCACCCACACTTATTACAAATTTGCCCTTCCTCGGAGGGTCCGAAAGAATAATACAATTTAACTAACTATCAGGCTAATTAAATATTACAGACAATTAACTAGTTAAGCAAATTAACTAAGCTAATTAAGCAGTAAAAGCAGCCTCGGGAAGAGGGCCAATGCATGCGCGCCCAGTTCCGCTCGGAAACCCACCACCATGCACAAGTTTACCTCTGTTTCCCCTGCTCTGCTGCTCTAAAAATTGAACAACTCCCATGGTATGCTCCACGGACACTGTGGATCACCACCGACCAAGTGGAAACCCCACCGACCATGTCCGGATGGTCATAGACCATTTGTTGAGCTCTCGGCCATCAATAATTGGTCGGTCGGCATTCCATGTAGTCGATCGGCCAAGTCTTCCTGCAAAACCTATTTTGACAGCAGCAGAGGGCAAAACAAGGCATGTCAATGTATTTCAAGCAAATTTGTGCACCAACACATCCCTTATCATGTTTGTGACTCAAAGGGGTATGTTCCTTGATTCTCGGACCACCAATCGCGCATTTCAATGTGTGATGGCCCAAGGAACCAAGTTGTGCATTTTGATTCCAAATGAAATGCAATGCATAGAAACATACCAAGGGGCTTTCAACCTCTATCATGGCTTGATCAAGAGGTGAAAGATGCATGCAATGATATGCAACCTAGACATGTGAGCTAAGTGTGCAACATGAGATACAGACAAGTAAGCATGCAATAGGCACACAGCCTAAGCAAATAAGAATGCAAGACATGGAACAACTATGCAAGCTAATCAAGCATGCAATGTGCAACTTAACCATGCAAGCATGCAAGGTGCAACATGGACAACACGTTAGGCAACTTAGCCAAGAGAATGCGTGCCAAAGGCAAAAGCGATTGAAGCATGCAACACATGCAATAGGCTAAGTATATGACAACACACAAGGTGAGCATGCGACAACATGCAAACAATGGACTTATACCAAATTGGGCAGCCCTATACTAGGCCCAAAACAGTGGCCAACATGCTAAGGAATGAGAGGCAAAACACACACAAACATGTACATGTTAAGGCCTAAACACTTAAGCATATGGAGACAACTTTTAAGCACACTTAAAAGAGGATAACATGGACAGATGGCATACATTATAAGCTCTGAAATCATGTTATAAAATGATGCCAAATAAATCTAAACAAGGCAATCAAAGTATGCAAACAACGTCCAAGGTCTAAGGCTCACCAAAGGGGTATTGAACTACCCTTAACAAAACCAAACATGGCATGAATTGAACGACAAAAATCAGAGTTTTAGCGTGTTAAAACAAAGCCAAAAAAACACAATGACATGGCATCCTAGAGGTCTAAACATGATGGCGTGCATAATGGCACAAACATGGAGCATGAAACACCAACCCTTTAAGGCCTTAAAGGAACACCAAATGCAAGCATACAAACACATCTGAAATGGCATGGCATGTGGTTCCAAACCACTGAAACAAAGCAAGGATGGCATGCTAGAGGGGTCAATGCATAGGGCATAAAACAGAGGTTGCATGGTAGCTATACGAAGCAAAGCATGGACTACCCGAATGACCAAAAACAGACCTTTAGCAGATCAAAACAAGCACAAAAGCTTCACAAAGCTTGGCCAAAAACATGTTAGAACAAGGCTCAAAGCACAAAGCATGTTAAGGCTAAAACATGGCATTACAAGACATGCATGCAAGGCATGCATGTGTGTCTAAACCAAGTAAAAACAGAGGCAAAACATGGCAAAATACTACCAAAGACCTACTGAAACATAACCAACACGAGTTCAAAAATGGTGCTCACACATGAGGCTTAAATGGCACATATTGAAGACAAAAAGGAGAGGGGGCGGCCCTCTCCTTCTTGGGGCCTTAAACCACCATCCTCACCACTGAAATCCCAGTGGTGAGGATGCCCAAACAAGGTGGTCCTGGAGCTCACGAAAGATACGTAAAATGAGGGTCAAACAAGGCCTAAGAGGGGGCAAACAACCCCAAACAACAAAACAACCTTTAATAACTATTTTAAGCAATGAAAAACAAGACTTTTATTAGTTATATGCAAAGTCTAAAAACAGTTGCAAGATAGTCAAAAAAGCTATGCAAAAATGGGGGAAAAGGGGTAAGATTGTTACCCGTGTAGACCTCCTTCACAAACAATGCTCCAGCTGGTTCTTTGAGCACAAAACCAGTCAAGAACTTCAAGAACAGCTCCCTAGCACCTCAGTAGCCAAGGTAAGGTGTAATGGTGGGTGTCTTTGTGCAATAATAAGACCAAACACACACTTATACACAAAAGAGAGAGAAATATAGAGATGAGGGATATGCAAACCCTAACCCTAATATCAGAGCCCTCTGGAAAAATGTTGTAACCCTAATGGAGGGAGAAGAGGCTCCCTCTTATAGAGATTCACTCTTGCAAAGCTTCCAAAACATGCTAAGCAAGAGTGAAATCCCTTCATACACGTGTATGGAGGGGAGCAAAGTGTATGCCAGCTTGCACAGCTGGCATAAAAAATATCTGCAAAACTAGATATACAGTGGTCGGCCAGCTAAAAATGCTATTTGACCAAAAAAGATGGTCGGTCAACCACAAAGAGTGTCAATCGGCCAAACATTTGGCCGATGGCAACAAAACAATGGCCGGTAGCTGCAAGCCATGGCCGGTGAGGTGTGGGGATGGCCAACAAGCCATTCCCTGCCCTCCAAAGCAGAAAACACAAGTGTTTGGTGCAAAACCAGACACAAAACGATCGAGTTGAGAGATCCTAAGGCAAGGCGCGTAGCTGAGACCTCCGGGAACTCAAGACGAACACAAACAAGGATGATCACCGAGTGTTCAAACGGTGATGTCCAAGTCTTGAGGACGGTAAAAAATGGGGTGTCTACAGTTGCCCGTCTTTGACAGAACTCGAAAGTCATAAGAATGACGGGAGTGAGTGTCAAAGCCCAGAGACGACCCATTTTTGACAAGGCCGAAGACTTAGACAAACATGCAAGACAATAAAGATATGCGGCCGAAGGCAGGGGCGAAATGCAACTGAAAATGCAAGAAGCCGAGCATAACTTATGATTAGACAAAGAAAGCTATAATGAAGCACATACAATGCAACAGTTTTAAGCTAGCACAAACCAAACTACACTACAATGCAGAGAGGGTGCAAGAGAATTATGCAATTCTCGGTACGTCTCACTTAGAGGATACAATACCTATGCGGCTCGTCTGGTTGCACCAGCTTCAAATGAACCGTACATACAATATCGTGCCTGAAAGAGAAAGAAAACTCAACAGGTACAACATCGTTAGCAACATGCATAACAATGCAATCGAAAACTGCGTGACAACGCGAATGTAGGATTTAAGGTCTCCTTGGACCAAGGGGTGCACAAACAGTGCTATGATATGGAATTGAATCTAATGTAATGCAAATGATATGCAAAATTACAAAACAAATGTAAACATAATGCAAATAATATGCAAAACATACAAAACTATGTATAAACAATGCAAACGATATGCAATGCAATTGAATCGTGATCCAATCATGAGCGGTTCAAAACCACACAAATGTCAAATAGATTGATGGAGATGCAAAGTCCGTCTACCATAGAAAAGATGCTGCAACCCTTAAACCGCAATACCAGCAGTGGAATAGGCGCGTACACATGCAGAACTATGAGTAATGTAGACGGACACAGGAACAAGTAATTGGGTGGAATGACATAAGTGAGGCATGCTCTGCTCAGAAGAGATTATGATCCTATTGCTGGATGTAATCGAACTACATTACAATGCAGTATATATAGTGGATATGGGGCGCGACCGAAACATATCTTGCCTAGGAAAGGCATGTACACATGCAAACCGCATTTAACATAGAAACGGTGTTGCAACCCTCAAACCACAATACCAACAGTGGAATAGGCGTGTACACAAAAGTCTCAGATTCGTGCTTCGACGTGAAGAGTATGGGCACATACCAGACCAAGCTCAACATGGAAAGGCGCAAGCCATAGCTGGATGTGATGCAGTAAATGCGTGCAAGCTACAATGCAACATATACAAATATGCAATGAAATGGAATATTTACAATGGATAAGGCCTGCAGCCCAAACTGTGTGTTGCCTAGGAAAAGCATGGACACAAACAAGCCACATCTAATGCAGAAAAGGTGCCGCAACCCTCAAACCACAATACTAGTAGTGGAATAGGCGCGTACACATGCAGAACTATGCTTCGACGTGAAAAGTATGGGCACATACCAGACCAAGCTCAACATGGAAAGGCGCAAGCCATAGATGGGGATGATGCAGTGAATGCATGCTAGCTACAATGCAATATTTACAAATATGCAATGGAATGGAATATATATAGTAAAAATGCATGACATATGCAATATTTACAGTGATGCATGACATATGCGCTACTTACAGTGGTATGCATGACATATGCACTATTTATAATGATGCACGACATATGCACTATTTACAATGATGCATGACATATGCACTATTTACAGTGAAATGCATGACATATGCATGTTTGCTTTTTGTTTTGTTTTTTGAATGCATGACAACGCATGATGAAGGGAAAATGCATGATAATGCATGTTTTTTTTTTTTTTTTTTTTTTTTTTTTTTTTTGTGTTTTTGTTTTTGAAATGCAAATGATGCATGTTGTTTTTGTTGTTTTCCTTTTTTGAAATGCAAATGCATGATGATGTATGATTTTGAAACGTGCGACAACGCGCGGCTTTTGAGATGCATGACAATGCAAATGATCTTGGAATGTGCGACAATGCGCGACTTTTGAAATGCATGTGAACTCGAATATGCGACGATGCGCGTTGCTTGAAATGCATGGCAATGCACGTGGACTCGAATGCGTGACAACACGTGTCGCTTGAGATGCATGATAATGCATGTGAGTAGTGCACATCAATGCAAGTTGTGCTTGTTACGACATGTGTATGCATGCAAAACCCAAAGGTCTTGCACCTTTAGAGGATTTAAGGTCTCCTAGACCGAGCGTGTTTAAGGTCTCACCAGACCATTGCGAGGTGCATACAATGCAAGCATAATGACGTATAACCCAACACGGGTTCACGTCAAAGCATTGTAAAGCAACGCATGTAAGGTGCGTATGACAACGCGTGATGAGGATCATGCATGACAATGCAGACCGACGGATTTAAGGTCTCCCAGACCGAGCGGGTTTATGGTCTCGCCAGACCGCAGCTAGGGTGCAAAATAATGCGAGTTGTGTGCATGATAATGCGTATAAACATGCATAACAATGCAATCTATTTAAAGTAGTTCCAAAACCTTTGCAAGGTACAAAAAGGATATGAAAAGGATACACCTTGCATGTATTCGAGGATCGTGCACAGAAGACAAGGCCCGAGGTCAAAATGGAGACCAGTTAGGCTTCGGAAATGCCTTTTCTTGCACTGTCTTGAGAAATGGAGGCCCCAAACCACACATCTCACCCAAACAAGGGTGTACGAGGCTCACCGGCCATCAGGGGAGGTCACCGGCCATCCACCGGCCGCAGAAATAGTCCACCGGTCAAATATTTGGCCGACCGGCCAAAAGTGCCAGAATTGGGGCAGTTTGGTCTTTTGGCCTCAAGTCTTTTAAAATAGGGCTTCTAGCCCTATTTTCTTCACTTCCTCTTGTTCGAAATCTCACCCTCTCTCTCTCTAGATCATTTTACTCCCTTCATTCTCCTATTTTCCTCAGCTTTAGGGCCCATTTCGTCGTTCGATTTGCGAATACCTTTGCGTTTCGAACGTTTTGAACCGAATGAAACTTCGTTTCGGTGTCTCTTGCTTGATTTTCACCACTCAGGCTTGTTTCCCTTGGGTTTATCTTGATTTCTGTGCCTTTTCCACACTTCGACTTTTCCAGCCATTTTTCGCCCCCCTCGGGGTTGACTTTCCATTGACCTTTTGCATTCTTGCCCGGTTTCCCCTCTTTCGGCCATTTTCACATTACTCTTGGCATGGCAGACGATCTTCCACAGGGCGGGACTCCCCCAGAGCATGAGATGGATCCCGAGGCCAAGCTCTTGCCCTTGAGCGTCCAACCGTTTGACCCGGCGACCTACCGGTCGGCGATTCACGTGCTTCCTCCTGACGGACTTCGCCAGTTCCAGAGTTTTGACCGGACGGTGCCTCCAAAGCTTCTCCTACGCGAGCCGGAGTCACATCTATCATACCGCGCTTCCGAGGTATATTCTTCCCCGTTTCATTTTCGCAATGTAGAACACTTAACTGCCATAGTCGATTTTGTTCTTTAACTGCTTAGCCTGGATACACCGATACACTGTATGCTGTAGTTGACTGTCAACACACTTGCCTCTGGTATCTGTTTGAATTGGAACATGCGCACACATACTGTATTTGCCCTGAACCACTCAAACACACTGACACATCACATGTTGCAGTTTACTGCAAGCACACCGGTACTCAATATCTGTTCGAACTTGAAAACGTGCACACACACTATATCTGTACTGACCCACTCAAACATGCTGACACATCACATGTTGTAGTTTACTGCAAGCACACCTGCACTCGATGCTTGTTTGAACATGAGAACGTGCACACACGCTGTATTGTCACCAATTCTGAATGTTCTTCAAAGCTGTACATTTTGTATTGCTTCGCAACTATTTGCTTTCGAATACAGGGAGATTCCCATGCCTTCCGGGGGTATGGAAACATTGCCGCTAGAGATTGGTATATGGAGCTACTAGATGCGGTCCGCTACATCGTAGACCAGGCCGGTTTCGGCGCCTTCTGCAGAGGACTCTCGCACCTCACTGTGAGCAGACCTCTCCTTGCCGCTCTAGTGGAGAGGTGGTGGGACACCACCGACTCCTTCCACTTCTCTGCTACGGGAGACATGACGATGACTCCCCATGACTTCTCGATGCTCACCGGCATCGGGGTAGGGGGGTGATCCGATCCCCTTTGACACAAACATGGAAGAGTGGAAGGCCGCTCAGATTTACTTGCTGGGCGAGACGCCGCCTCTTGCGCGCCCAAGATTCGTTAGATATTCATGGTTCGAGAGCCACTTCAGGGTTCAGCCAGCCTTGGCCGAGGAGGCATCGATGGCTCAGGAGGAGGTGGAGCAGTACGCCCGCGGCTTCCTCATGTTCTTGCTGGGCACTACCATTTTCGCCAACCGGGCGAACACCGTGCCCTCTGTCTGCTCAATGCTCTTGTGGATGCCACCAGGATCTTGTGCTACGATTGGGGTGGCGCTGCCTCGGCCACTCTGTATGGATACATGAGCTCAGCCTCCCGTTGCAGCGGACAGCTGCTCGGAGGCTACTGGCGAGCTTGGGAGGTAAACCTCTTTCTCTGTTTTACATTTCTGCCTTTCATTTTCTGTACTCTGTACACTGCACACACTGGAGTCTGCTTCACACTGAATGTACACGGCACACACGGCACACATATACTCGCTTATTAATCGATCAGACATCGTGATACACTGTACACTCTGCACAATACACGATTCTGCGATTTCTGCTTTATTCTGTGTTCTGCTTTATCTGATAACCATACTGATATCTTGTAACGACCCAGAAATTCTTTCCTCCGCTCGAGCGGAGGAGTGGCCGCTCGAGCGGACTTTTGGGGTTCCCAGCAATTTTGCAAACGGCCTGATATTCTGGCAGTTGTGATTGTCCGCTCGAGCGGGGGAGTTGACGCTCGAGCGGATGACTTTGTTGGTCTGCACGCTCGAGCGCAAGGTTGGGCGCTCGAGCGGGTCGCCTGGTTAAGCTTGATTCTGAAGTATGAGGGCTCATTTTGATGATCTTCTTAGTGTATTTGAAACGTTCTTACCTTATTTTGGGGTATTGATTGAGATGATAAGATGATGGTAAAGTGAGATTTGACCAAAAACCTTAATTTGAATAATTCGTTTACGACCAACCGTCACTCATTTGCCCTTTTCTTTTTCCACACTTTGAATTTGGATGTGAGGTTAGAATCATTGGAAAGCTTATTTCCGGGGCTTCAATTTGGACACAAGAACGACCTAAAACGGAGTCCGGATGGAAGAGTTGTACCTGTTCAAAGTTTCGAGTTCTCTTTGAGGCGAGTCCGCTCGAGCGGAAATCAGTCCGCTCGAGCGGAAATTACGGACAGCAGCTTTAAAAAACGGGTTTTGAGATCATTTCTTCCATTTTTCTTTTCCCCTCTTCTTCCCTCTTTGCCTAAGTCCGAAACCCTAGCCCCAAATCCTTGATTGCCTCTACTTTGATCAACAATCTACCATGGTTCTTACATCAAAGATGGAGAAGGCTTGAAGATCTATATTTTCAACCGATTGGAATTCGGGATTGTGAAGGATTCTTCTCAAAGCTTAGTTTTCTTGCTTGGTTCTTGAGGTAGAGATTCTAATTCCCTTCAATACTTACCTTAAGAGATAGATTTGTGGTATTTCATTATATTAAAGTGCGAATTTTCCATGTTTGGAGCATGTGGTGTATAGTATAAGAATTGGGGGGGGGGGGTTTTGGGGTTTGAAGGTGTTGAGAGTTAAATTGATGAGTTAAAATGGTGGATTGTAAATCCTAAATGTATAATTATTGAGAATGGTGGAATATAAAGTGGTGATTTAAGAAGTTGGAATTTTTGTTGACAATCTTCATTATTTCTTGAAACCCTAAGTGATTGATGTTGATAACCCATGAATTGGGCCAAATTGGAAGTAAAATAATGAAATTGGGGTGTTGAATGATATGTGAACAAGTTTAATTAGATTTCTAAGATGTTTTGAAATAATGTTAAAAATTACGAATGAATCTTGTTATAGGTCTTGTGAATCATGTTAAAATGAGAAAGGAAAATTAGGGGAAATGATTTAAAGAATTAATGCGAGACTTCATATGTGTGTAGGACACGCTTCGGGAGGAATAAATGCTTCGCCAATGCACTGTGAGTAATAGTACAAAGATATACATTTTATTTAGCATCGATAATTATTATTACTAACGCCCTGTTTCTTGTAAGTGTTACACAAACATTTATGATGGTTGAAAGTCAATGTGAACGTTGAAAGATTGGCATACATCGGTATGACTTTGAAATGACCTCGCTCACAATGACGAATAATAATTCTCTATTATCTATAAGCAATTCTTAATGAATAAATGGAATTATGTTTATCTTTAAACCAAATATCTCAGTATGAAATGAGAATGTTCCATTGTGTTACACATAGACCAAGTCGTTGAGAATCTATGATACGCATGTAAATGTTTAACATTATTATGAGACTCACGTTAGAATGTGGGTTATTCTTCTTGTTAAGCGTGACCGGTATTCTAAGAAAACTAAAGTTATTTCTATTACTGTTTCGGTTGTGCTATGCTATAACATGATATTAACTTCTGTTTGATTCAATGTATGTTTTGTAACATAATGTTCGTTAATATCATTCTGATTTCCGTCAGTTACGATATTAGCATATGTGTTGATTGGAACTCAATGAGAATGAAATGTTGAAAAGATATACGTACATAGTAGTATGTTCTGGGCTAAAAGGTTATCGTGCATAATTGTGCGTTACGGGCCGAAAAGGTCGTTTCCGG
This sequence comes from Camellia lanceoleosa, assembly GCA_025200525.1. Lineage (NCBI taxonomy): Eukaryota > Viridiplantae > Streptophyta > Magnoliopsida > Ericales > Theaceae > Camellia > Camellia lanceoleosa. The sequence goes on along the minus strand of CM045762.1, from coordinate 44,866,413 downwards.
CCGCATACGTTTCCGGGCCGAAAGGCTATTCTGTTATTTCTGGGCTGATAGGCTGTTCTGTCATTTTAGGCATATGGCCATTCTCAGATTTCTCTCATGCGGACTTAAAGTCGCTCATATGAAATTAGACCCATGTGTGTTTGAGACATCTTTACAGAATGTAGTTAATCATATACTTCCCTAGTTATATATTTTATTGTATGAGTTGAACATTACATGATTTACGTACTATTATACACTGAGGTTGACTCACTTTATTTTATGTCTGTCAGAGGCACTCAACCCGGGGTCAACCTTAACCCGTGGCTTCCGCTACGGTTGCCAAGCCTTGAGTATCTAGATTCTTAGGTGTTGACCGCAAGTTATGAAGTTTTGCTAAGTTTTAATTTATACCCTAAGTGATTAATAAGATGGCTGTAAATGTATATGTATTTAGTCGCTCCAGATGCACGTCAATGTATATTTATCTGCATTATGTTTTGTCTGTGATCCTGGCATAGTAGTGGTAGCTCAATGGATATTATTTTATGCTATTGTATGATATTAAATGCTTCCGTCCAGGCCCCATAGATAATATTTATCAGGTTTGGTGTCCATTTTCGAATGGGTCATGCCCAAATTTTTAGGGGCGGGTTTGGGGCGTGACATATCTGCTCTGCAGTTGTGGGTCTACGCCTATTTCCCAAGGCTTGCCACAATGCCAGACGAGGAGACTCTCCTCGGCGTTCCATTCTCTCGACGCTTCGATGTGAGGTGTGTGCGGAGACCGCGGGAGTCGTTCATCTACTTCCGCTGCTACTTTGAGACCATCAGCGCCGCAGAGGAATGTTCAACTTTAGAGTTTATTTCAGCTTCGCTTTGCACTGTATTTTCAATAACAGTACATAACAAACTGCATTTCACTTACAGATCACCTGGCAGCCTTGGGCTCCATTGCCAGCCGGGATTCGGGAGCGATTTGCCAGTGCGGAGGAGACTGCCCGTTTCAGGCTTCTATTGGAGGGCCCTGTCTGTCGGGCCTCGTACCTGGGTGAGCGTTTCTTGCGTCAGACCCTGGGTTTGTTAGAGCAAATAGTCCCGGTTCACCCTCCTGACCATATGAGGGACACCGAGAGATTCACTCCCGAGCAGATGGTCGATTACACGATCGGCTGGGACTCGATACGCTTCAGAGGCATGGGCGACTACACGGAGCACGTCCGGACCTACATCATGCGGTCTTTGAGCAGTAGTCGTCGAGCTGAGAGAGAGAGAGGCCTAAGGCGCCGGTAGCTAGAGCAAGAGCGGGAGCGGGAGCACCAAGGGCTGCTCGGGTCTGTGGCAGGAGTGGGGCTCGAAGAGGACGGGTGGCTAGTTGGCCAGCACTGCCGACGACGATGACATGCAGAGGGCGGGGTTGGGCGACTTACCAGATCCCCATCGCTTCCCCTCCGGCTGATCACCAGTTAGTCGGGTTCTACGGCTTGCCTCCGGTATGTACTACCGCCTTTTGCACTCTGCACAGTCATTTCAATTCATTTGGTATTCCGCAGAATATTGATACTTCTAACACTTTTGCAGGCTTCCTCCGAGTACACTCGCCAGTCCCTGGAGTTGACTGCTTCGGTGATGGGGATGCTCCAGCAGAGCCTCGATCTTCTGGCCATGTACAGTATTCCGGTATGTTCTTCTAACCATGGTCTCAAACCATACATAAACTATTTCACATAATCTGATGCACAACACAACACTTGATATACAGCCCTCGCGGCATTTGATACACTGTAGCCCACAGGCTATTCACAGCATTACTCACGGCATTCATACACTGCATTCTGTACCGTTATACTGCTCATAGCATTCCTACACTGTACTCATACACTGCATTCTGTACTGATACTCTCTTTTGCGTAGCATACTGATGCGTCAGCAATTTGTACTTTTCAGCCTTCATTCCTGATTCCCACTACAAGAGGTGCTCCAGCTGGACCTTCCGTTCCTACCAGAGACGGCAGAGTACATCCCCGCACGAAGGCGGGGCGCACTCATATTGGGAGTAGCTCACAGGCACCAGTTCCTAATGACGACGAGTCCGAGGCTGAGGCAGAGGCGGAGTCATCTGAGGAGGAGACCGGAGATGGCACTGAATCGGGCTCAAATGATGGCATTGATGATGATGATGCTCCTAGACCTTCGTCCAGGAAGAGGACGAGGACGGACCTCTAGGCCTGAGACCATTTGACATTGATCTAGATTTTTGCTGGTTTTCTTCTTTTTCTTTTTTGCTGGTAGCTAGAGTATCTTGTACTGCCACAGGCAGGTTTTTGTTTTTTCCAAAACTATGTACTTGAAAGAGATGATGAAATGAAGCAAACTTTTTGCCTGAAAAAGTGTTACATTGGTACATTTTCATACTTTGGATTGCTTCGCATCATATTACACCTCGATGTAAATGATATTGATCTCTTGTCTGAAAATCAAACACTTGTATTGCAATAACCGGGTAATGAACCAGCTAACGGCAAAACAACTTAAACAACCCATTGCTCAGTCCAAACACTCGACACATACTCTGTTGGAGATTAATCTGCATACAGCGAATCCTGAACAAATAGTCCAATCTGGAAAGACGGAATACAAAGATGGAAACTGTTGAAGCTGAAACACACTCAAATGCAATTCAGAACCCATATGCTCATTGTTTCCGAGTAACCCGGGGTTGAATCCCTGTGGTTTCACAAAAGAACCAAATCATGTTTTGCACAAATGTGGAGAATGGCACAGCACTATAAGCACACAACGATTTTTTGCAAATGAGAAAAGGGTTCTCAACTGGGTATTGAGCCTACAACTGAACACAGTGAAAAAGACTCAACAACGCAAAACAAAAGGGGTAAACAACCTAAACACGACGAGACACGCTCGGAACGACTCCAAACAAGAATCAAGAGAAACAAAGCAAAAGACACGACACACAGATGTGTTATTGAGACGAGAGACCTCAGATCACGAGGAGCCAGTTTCTTCGGGTATTATTTCCCACCTTTTCGAATTTGTGATTCTCACATCACTCGGCCTTCAGGCGTGGTTTATTTATTTTTTTTCACTCAATTTTGCTCACTTTTCTCTCAACTTACATCTCTCTATTCTTTAATCTCTCATTTTTATATCCCTCCCCTGGATGGTTGGTGGATAAATTGAAGGTCGTGGGTTCATGCCCAACACTGTTAGCTCACGGCTATTTTTGTTTGGTGGCGTTTAGTCAATGCCCTGGACGAGGAAGTGGTGTGTCTTGATCCACCCCAATTTTGTGCTTCGCACTCGTCTTGTTACCTCGTTGTTTGGAGGATGTTGAGAGCTTTCAACCCTTTACAGTAAGTTCCAGTTGCGCCCTTGTTGACGGGTAGAGTGCCCTGCTGGCAAGTATGTCAACGACGGGGGAAAAGGCAGGAAGCCTGACTCAACTGTGCCCCTAGTTCATCATTTTGATCATTTTTTGGTTTTCTACTAAAACAATTTTAATGAAAATGAGAGTCAGATTAACATGCTTGTTCAGTTTTTGATTTGAAATCATGCAAGTCAGGCTATGAGCACTGAAAATTTTCCTTTTTGGATCCAAGAAAATGGTCCGGTTTTGGAAAATGAAATGGTTTTCGAGAAAATGGTCAACCTCAGTAAAAATTCTCAAAAACTATTTTTTGCAAACGGTCAATGCTCAACGAGCGCAGAACTTACTCTCGAGATGCACAACCTCAGATCGGAGGCAACGGAACATTGCCCCCTGTCTGGATGGCACTGCACGGCAACGGAAAGTTGCCCCTGGTTTGAATAGCAACTCATGGCAACGGAAAGTTGCCCCTTTGTTTGAGTGACGACTCATGGCAACGGAAAGTTGCCCCTTGTCTAGATAACACCGCAACATACTGTGAACAGTTCTCATTATTGGTGATCACGACCGAACTCTCGAATACAGAGAAGACGAAGATGTTCACAACCAATATATGGACACAGTCACTTTGAAAGTGTTGGTGGCTGGACTTCAGGATGAAGTTGCCAACGTATCCCAAACATGGGAATCAAGCCTTATGTAGTTCCGGTTAAGGTACACTCATGTATTAACCCTCACCATGCTCTAACTTTTGCCAAGGTCACCCTTCCGGGTTTTCAAACTTGCGAGCTATGTTTTTCTTTTCTTTTCAATTCTTTTCTTCTTCTTTTTTTTAGTTTTTCATCCTTTCTTTTTGCATTTTCATCTTTTTTTGTATTCTTTTTTCTTTTTTTCTTTTCTTTTTTGTATTTTTCTCTTGCTCTAACTTTTGCCTGGGTCACCCTTCCTGGTTTTCGGTCCAACGAGCCTCTCAAAGGGTAAAAGTATAACAAGTCCATGCCAAATGGTTTTAGGGTTTTGAAGCCATCCGTAACTAGGAGAGTGGCTGTCGTATTGATTTGCAAAAAGATCCATCTTCGGCTCTTCGAGCACATCGGACGTTTCTGCTCCTAGTCCGATGGGTGCTTCTGATTTAGCTTCGTAAGTTTCTTTTGGCGACATCTGGTCTTCTTGATCTAACTTTGGTGCCTCTTGGTCGAGGACTGCTTCAAATCTGGCCACACAGGCCTTACGTTGCGGTTGACTATTGATCATTCTGAATTCAAGGTCAAGGCTTTGAGAGTAAGGGGTCGAGTCCTGGAGCTGAGAGCGATCCTAAGCTGCACAATCTCAAGAGCGATTCCGCACAGGTCTTCGCAGGACTGCGTAAAACATTTTGTTTTTGAAAGTTTTTAAGAAAACGACAGATCGCTCATGCTGAAGATAGTGTGGAACCAATCTGGATCAAGCCAGTGTCCTTCCCAGTACTCACACTAACAAGCATGATTTTATTCATTAAAGGCTTAGCACGCCTCTCTTTCTCTCAATTAGTCAAATTTTTGCAAAACCTGAGGAATTCCTTCCTCTTTGTTTTTACTGCAGTGTTTAAAAAGTTTTGAAAAACTTAGGTCACGCAATGATTTCGAGGTACAGAAGAGTAAGTGAGATGCTCCGCCACTCCATTCTAAACTTGCTGGCATAACTAGCTCAAAGTAGCAAATAAACATGGAAACATGATAGCCGCAGCTGTTTCATTTAAAACCTCCGGTTGCAACTGGCTCCGTAGCAGAGACAGACTCAAAAGAAAACAAAAGGATGATTACAAAAACATGATATCCGAGGCAACAACCCTGGAATCACCTGGCATTCTATACAATGGGACTGACTCAGTACAGCAAGACAGACACTTAAGCAAAAAGACTGACTCAAGACAATGAGACAGACTCAAAACAAAATCAAAGAAATGGCTCAACACCCAAGCCAAGAATTACAAAAAAACAGCATCTACAAATGCTCAAAACAGTGCGTGCCAGACGCCACATCTGAAATACACTCAGCGCTGCCCGCAGGTGGTCCAACCCTTTGATCACATACTCATAGTATCCTCAAAATCTAACAACTCAGCGGTGACAGACTTCGCTGAGGCAGGTGGGAGGATGACCTCATTGTTGATCAAATCTTACACTTCGTGACGAAGACGAAAACAGTTGTCGGTACAATGACCAGTTTGCTAGGGGTATGCGCAGTACAAAGCAGCATCATGTGTGGGAGGGAGATTCTTTGGGAGAGACCTAGGCTCGAGGGGTTTAAGGTGCCCCCTTTCGGCAAAGGCATGTAGAGTGCATGGAAGACTCTACGCCCTCGGGGCAGATACTTCGAAGTTTGCTGAGTTTTGCCGGACGCACTGGCAAAGGGATCGGCAGGTGCCGCCTTGACTTTCTGATCCTTTCCCGGTACAGAGTTGGGATTGGAGGGAACTATTCTGGCATGACGAGGCCTATCCCGATTTTCTGTCTGGCTGGAACTCCCCTTGGTTAGAGTGGGGAAAGCATCATCCACAGTTTGGGCCACCACTGCGAATATTTGTTGCTTATTCATCCTCCCAACTTTCAAAGCTCGACTGCCCACAGTAGCTGTTCAACGAGATCAGCATCTGTTCCCATTTTGTTCTTACCTCTAGCCTCAGCTTGATCGAGGGTTTGGATTGCTCCATCAGAGCCGAACCCAGTTGTTGTTGACATATCATTGCCATAGCCCGGGGCAACCTCAGGTTGGCTGAGCTCGATCACAATGCGCCCCAGTAGCAGGGGCTCCTGCAGTACAAAATTCCCAACATATGATGCGGTTGGTGGCGAAGCGGACATCCCATAGGTGAGATCAGCCACGGACTTCTGGAGGTCGCCAATCATTCCCATTAACTCGAATGTGGTGGGCTCACAAGGCTGATACAACTGGGGTTCCCAGATCGGGTGCGCGGCAGGCGACCTAGACGGATGCGGTACATCAACATTGGTTTTATCCCGCAAGATGTTCCCTTGATCCAATGCGGCTGTCATAACCACTATTTTCTCTGAACTTTGCATCATCATAAGTCCTCTTGAACAGAACGGAGATGATGGATGAGATCTCTGTCTTGCCTCAGCAAAAGAGAACACTAGCTATTCTGTACTAACTCTCTGAACTGAAAGAGAAAACATGCAACATTTCGGCCCAATCAGCACATACACGAGCATAGCTGAATAACTATACTCTACTACTGATCACTGTTCCCCAAACTCACTGCCCAAAAACTGAGTCTGATTGCCACAGATATAACTGACTCCCAAATATCGATACTGATGCCCTTGGGCCTGGTACTCAGACTCGCAAACTGGTATATGCATTCCCTGTAGAGATACACTCTAAGAGCACATAGCAAGTAAATGAGAGTCAAAGCACCCCTATTTTGGGGTAGGGTTTCCCTGTCCTATTTCGTCAGGAGCTAGGGTTTCACTACGCACACAGCAGTTTCAAACAACCTACAATCGGGTAGCAACCTGTCCTAGCTTGGAAGGGTCACTATGGATTCTGAATATGCACTAGGTCGAATGGTCAAAAGGGTGCCCCGGTAAAACCGGGGTTTGTGTTCCCATAATGGCAGAGCCCGTAACCGGTCAGCCTTATGGCACGCTTCTCGAAGCGAGCCTCTGGCAAACCGTTCAGGAATAGCAGACGGCAAACACTGTGACTTAGGCACACCAATGCACATGCAATGCAAAGAAACACATAAGTGAAATCAAAACAAGATATCACGAGTTCGAGTCAAGCTCTCTAAACTCCCCGGTGGAGTTGCCAGAAACTGTAGATGTCCTCGAACGTCTCGGGAGGGAAATCCCTCCCGTTTTGTTCATTGGGCTCACTACAGCTCGGACTCAAATTGTCACGGTTCTTAATCTGAACCAAAGAGTCCAAATTCGGCAAATCGTTTTGTAAAGAAGTGCCAAACATGGACTGCTTTGCTAGATATAGAGTCACCACCTAAATATTTTTTTTAATGGGGGAATTTAGGAAACCCTGACTCGTTTGCCTAAGGCCACGTGTCCGTCATCACCAAAGTTACCACGTCTCGGGAACTTGGGTACGATTAGGTTGCATTGCATTACATCTTGCACGCTTAGCACATTGAACATTTGCATGTTTAGCTTGCATTACATTTGGCATGTTTTGTTAACTTAGCCGTTTTACATGCTTGGGCCATTTTGCATACTTGAGTCACTTTGCATACATGCATTGCATCTTGCTTGGTTTGGGGTGTCAAACCAAGCATGAGGGGTGAGGTGTGTTCGTACTCAAAGTGACGAAACACGCCTCAACCCTCGGTCACCGATGCCCTTGATCCCAACATGATAGGGCGTGTAGCACTCATGAGTTTTGTTGCATGCATTTACATTGATTTGCAAACTTGGTGCCTTTGGCCATCACGCATCAAAATGCGTGATTGGGGGCCCGAGGACCGAGGGCCATACTCTCTTGAGTCCATAGCATGGTAGGGAGAGTGGCCATGCACACATTGCTATGAAAATTACATGTCATGCACTGTCTGTCCTCTGCTACTGTCAAAACAGGGCTCTGCAGGAAGAAATGGCCGGTTGACCACTTTTGATGCCGACCGACCGTCAGTGTCCAGCCGTTGGTTCAATATTTGGCCGATAAGCATATTCTCATGCCCGGTGGATTTTAATTGTGGCCGGTGGCACTCCACAACAATCAAGGAGTGATTCAAAAGGATTCTGGAAGCTTTCATAAATTTCAGAGGGACAACGCAGTGTAAACAGAGGCAGCTTTTGACATGGTAGTGAGTTTCCGAGCAAGGCAAGTCAAGCATGCAACATCCACGCATTCCAAGGCAGGGCTACGGCCATTTTCTTTTTGTAATTAATTTGTTAATTAATTATAAGTTTTGTAATATTTAGTTAGCTAGAGTAGTTAGTTATTTATTCGGATTGTATAATTTATTCGGACCGTCCGAGCGAGGGCAATTGTGTAATAAGTGTGCGTGTGTGTGTGCATGTCTTCCAACCCCACGCCTTTCTCCCTTTTATTTACTAGCTTACGATGGTTAGATTAGGGCATGTTTCAATTAACATACTTATGTTCGCATGTTTGTATCCATTCATTTGTATTGCATGCACCGGGCTCGGTGCATCATACTAACTACATCGTATTTCAATTCCAACTTGAATACGTGTTAGCTGTAGCATCATCACATGCCGTCTTAGAATAGCCGAGCCTAGCTTAGTTACATCTTGCATGTGTTGCATTAGCCATCTTAACATGAACTAGGATCATGCATATGATTACTAACTAGTTTCTATTTTGGCTCGGAGTACTCGGTAAGCGTTTATGCTTTAGCATCCTTGCATGTGTGTAAGTGACTGCCATGATAGCATGCTTACCATGATGCTATGTGCTTATGTGATATAACTGCCTGGTTGCCTGTGCGTGAAGGTTGGATTGCTTGACTTGGAACAATTCATCGAAATCCTTGTTTAGCCTACTTGCGAGTAGCGAACCTCAAACTATTTTCCAAGCAAACGGATATGCAATGCTTTGTTGCAAATTAGACGATCTAGTCTATACTTGTGTGTTGTACGCATCACATAGTAAATTCTAGCTAATAAGCCGGAATAAGAACGCTTATGTTTTCAAAACAAGATATCATGTTCAATAGAGGCCGATCTTTGATCGGGCGAGCAGGGGTGCTCATAGCTGACCTTCCCCAATCGTACCCAACTTCCCGAGCCGACGCAACTTTGGTGATGACGAACACGTGGCCTTAGGCAAATGAGTCAGGGTTTCCTAAATTTCCCCAAAATAAAATATTTAGGTGGCGACTCTATATCTGGCAAAGCAGTCCATGTTTGGCACCTCTTTCAAAAAATCTGTTTTCAAAAAAACGATTTGCCGGATTTGGACTCTTTGGTGATTTATCAATCCCGCATTGCACTTTGTGAGATCAGATTAAGAACCATGACATTTGTGTCCTGAACTGTAGTGAGCCCAATGAACAGCATGAGATTTCCCTCTCGGGACGTTCGGGGACGTCTACACCCTTAGGCTCTATTTTTCTGAAAAAGCCCTTTTTCCTCACTTTTTCTCGCAACGCACATCTCTCTATTCTTCAATCTCTCATTTTTCATCTCTCCCCTGGGTGGTTAACGGATGAACAGGAAGTTGCAGGCTCCTGCCCCTAGCATTCTACTAGATGCTTCTTCTGCTCATAACAATGAGCTTTTCCACAAAGGGGTTGCGGTGCGACCAGATGCGCAGCAGATCTGCAATTGACATTGGTTGACGATGCCCTTGGGCAGTTTGGACGTGATGAAATCCGTCCAGATGAGGGAGTGGAATATCTTGATCCATTCCAATTTGTACTTCGCACTTGATACCTCACTGCTCGGAGATGAGATAGCTTTCGGCCTTTTGCTGTTAGCTTCAATTGTGCCCTTTCTGGCAGGTAGAGTGCCCTTTCTGGCAAGTCTGTTGACAATGGGGAAAAGACAGAACACCTGACTTAACTGTACCCCTAGTTCATCATTTTAACTATTTTTTGTTTTGGCTTTCTACTAAAACTGTTTTGATCAATATGAGAGTTAGATTAACATACATGTTCGACTTTTTTATTTAAAATCATGCAAGTTAGGCTGTGAGCACTGAAAATTTTCCTTTTTTGGGTCCAAGAAATGGTCAAGTTTAAAACAAAAATGAAGCAAATTTTTGAGAAAATTAGTCAACTTCGGTAAAAATTCTTGAACACTATTTTTGCAAATGGCCACCGCTCAATGGGCACAGAACCTACTCTTGAGATGTACAACCTCAGATCCAAAACAATGGGACATTGCCCCTTGCCTGAATGGCACCGCAGCACACTAAATGGCAACGGAAAGTTGCCCCTTGTTTGAATAGTACCGCAGCCCCGCACGGCAACCGAAAGTTGCCCCTGGTCTGAATAACGTCGCAGCACATGGCAGCGAGTCCTCACAGTGACCATTATCGCCGAATTCTTGGATACAGAGAAGAGAAAGATGATCAGAACCATTTCATGGACACAATCAATTTGGAGGTGTTTATGGCTGGTGCAGACGTCCCCGAACGTCCTCGGAGGGAAATCCCCCCCTCCCGTTTTGTTCATTGGGCTCACTACAGCTCGTACTCAATTTGTCACGGTTCTTAATCTGAACCAAAGAGTCCAAATCCGGCAAATAGTTTTCGAAAACAGATTTTTGTAAAGAAGTGTCAAACATAGACTGCTTTGCCAGATACAGAGTCGCCACCTAAATATTTTCTTTAATGGGGGAATTTAGGAAACCCTGACTCGTTTGCCTAAGGCCACGTGTCCGTCATCACCAAAGTTGCCTCGGTTCCGGAACTTGGGTACGATTGGGGAAGGTCAGCTATGAGCACCCCCTCTAGCCCGATCCGAGGATCGGCCTCTACTAACCAAGATATCTAGTTTTGAAAACTTTATGTGCCCTTAAACCAGTTATTAGCCTAGAATTACTATGTGACGCGCACATCAAAACAAGTATAGACTAAATTGCCTAACTCGGAACAAAGCATCGAATTTTCATTTGTTTGGAAAATTGTTTGAATTTTGCTACCCACGAGTAGGCTAAAATACGGATTTCGATGAATTATCCCAATTTAGACAATCCAACCTTCACCCAAAGGCATTCATGCAGTTATATCACATAAGCATATAGCCACGTGGTAAGCATGCTGTCATTTTAACATTCACACTCATGCGAGATGCAAAAGCATAAATACTTACATCGTACTCGGTGCCAAAACAGTGAACTAGTTAGTAATCATATGCATGATCCAAATTCATGTTAAGGTGGCTAATGTATCGCATACAAAATGTCACTAGAATAGGCTTGGCTAATCTATGAATGGCATGTGAGATGTGACAGATAACATGTATTCAAGTTTGATTTGAAATACTATGCAGTTAGTATGATGCGCCGAGCCCGGTGCATGCAATACTGATGAATGATGCACGCATGCATAGCATAAGGATGCTAAATTAAATATGCCCTAGTACTAACCATCAAAGCAGGTAATTAAAAGGGAGAAAGAAATGGGGGTTGGAAGACATGCACATACGCACCCACACTTATTACAAATTTGCCCTCGCTCGGAGGGACCGAAAGAATAATACAATTTAACTAACTATCAAGCTAATTAAATATTACAGACAATTAACTATTTAAGCAAATTAACTAAGCTAATTAAGCAGTAAAGGCAGCCTCGGGAAGAGGGCCCAATGCATGCGCGCTCAGCTCCGCTCGGAAACCCACCACCATGCACAAGTTTGCCCCTATTTCCCCTGCTCTGCTCCTCTAAAAATTGAACAACTCCCAAGGTATGCTCCATAGACACTGTGGATCACCACCGACCAAGTGGAAACCCCACCGACCATGTCCGGATGGTCATCGAACATTTGTTGAGCTCTCGGCGATCAATAATTGGTCGGTCGGCACTCCATGAAGTCGATCGGCCAAGTCTTCCTGCAGAACCTATTTTGACAGCAGCAGAGGGCAAAACAAGGCATGGCAATGTATTTCAAGCAAATTTGTGCACCAACACATCTCTTATCATGTTTGTGACTCAAAAGGGTATGTTCCTTGATTCTCGGACCACCAATCGCGCATTTCAATGCGTGATGGCCCAAGGAACCAAGTTGTGCATTTTGATTCCAAATGAAATGCAATGCATAGAAACATACCAAGGGGCTTTCAACCTCTGTCATGGCTTGATCAAGAGGTGAAAGATGCATGCAATGATATGTAACCTAGACATGTGAGCTAAGTGTGCAACGTGAGACGCAGACAAGTAAGCATGCAATAGGCACACAACCTAAGGAAATAAGTATGCAAGACATGGAACAACTATGCAAGCTAATCAAGCATGCAATGTGCAACTTAACCATGCAAGCATGCAAGGTGCAACATGGACAACATGTTAGGCAACTTAGCCAAGAGAATGCATACCAAATGCAAAGCGATTAAAGCATGCAACACATGCAATAGGCTAAGTATATGACAACACACAAGGTGAGCATGCGACAACATGCAAACAATGGACTTATACCAATTTAGGCAGCCCTATTCTAGGCCCAAAACAGTGGCCAACATGCTAAGGAATGAGAGGCAAAACACACAAAAACATGCACATGTTAAGGCCTAAACACTTAAGCATATGGAGACAACTTTTAAGCACACTTAAAAGAGGATAACATGGACATATGGCATACATTATAAGCTCTAAAATCATGTCATAAAATGATGCCGAATCAATCTAAACAAGGCAATCAAAGTATGCAAACAAAGTCCAAGGTCTAAGGCTCACCAAAGGGGTATTGAACTACCCTTAACAAAACCAAACATGGCATGAATTGAACGACTAAAATCAGAGTTTTAGGGTGTGAAAACAAAGCTAAAAAACACAATGACATGGCATCCTAGAGGCCTAAACATGATGGCATACATGAAGGCACAAACATGGTGCATGAAACACCAACCCTTTAAGGCCTTAAAGGAACACCAAATGCAAGCATACAAACACACCACAAGGATTGAAATGGCATGGCAAGTGGTTCCAAACCACTGAAACAAAGCATGGCATGCTAGAGGGGTCAATGCTTAGGGCATACAAGAGAGGTTGCATGGTAGCTATACAAAGAAAAGCATGGACTACCCAAATGACCAAAAATAGACCTTTAGCACATCAAAACAAGCAAAAAAGCTGCACAAAGCTTGGCCAAAAACATGCTAGAACAAGGCTCAAAGCAGAAAGCATGTTAAGGCTAAAACATGACATTACATGACATGTATGCAAGGCATGCATGGTGTGTCTAAACCATGTAAAAACAGAGGCAGAACATGGAAAAATACTACCAAATACCTTCTGAAACATAGCCAACATGAGTTCAAAAATGGTGCTCACACATGAGGCTTAAATGGCATATATTGAAGACAACAAGGAGAGGGGTGGCCCTCTCCTTCGGGGGACCTTAAACCACCATCCTCACATCCAAAATCCCTCTAGATTTCAGTGGTGAGGAGGCCCAAACAAGGTGGTCCCGGAGCTCACCAAAGATGCACAAAATGGGGGTCGAACAAGGCCTAAGAGGGGGCAAAAAACCCCAAACAGCAAAACACTCTTACACAACTATTTTAAGCTACGAAAAACAAGACTTTTATTAGTTCTATGAAAAGTCTAAAAACAGTTGCAAGATAGTCAAAAAAGCTATGCAAAAATGGGGGAAAAGGGGTAAGATTGTTACCCTTGTAGACCTCCTTCACAAACAATGCTCCAGCTGGTTCTTTGAGCTCAAAACCAGTCAAGAACTTCAAGAATAGCTCCTAGCACCTCAGTAGCCAAGGTAAGGTGTAATGGTGGGTGTTTTTGTGCAATAATAAGACCAAACACACACTTATACACAAAAGAGAGAGAAATATAGAGATGGGGGATATGCAAACCCTAACCCTAATATCAGAGCCCTCTGGAAAAATGTTGTAACCCTAATGGAAGGAGAAGAGGCTCCCTCTTATAGAGATTCACTCTTGCAAAGCTTCCAAAACAAGCTAAGCAAGAGTGAAATCCCTCCATACACGTGTATTGAGTGGAGCAAAGTGTATGCCAGCTAGCACAACTGCCATAAAAAGTATCTGCAAAAGCAGATGTACAGTGGCTGGCTAGCCAAAAATGCTATTTGACCAAAAAAGATGGCCTGTCGACCACAAAGAGTGCCGGTCGGCCAAACATTTGCCCGATGGCAACAAAACAATGGACGGTAGCCTCAAGCCGTGGTCGGTGAGGTGTGGGGATGGCCAACAAGCCATTCCCTGTCCTCCAAACCAAAAAACAGAAGTGCTTGGTGCAAAACCGAACACAAAACAGTCGAGTTGAGAGATCCTGAGGCAAGGTGCGTAGCCGAGACCTTCGGGAACTCAAGACGAACACAAACAAGGATGATCACCGAGTGTTCAAACGGTGATGTCCAAGTCTTGAGGACAGCCAAAAATGGTGTGTCTACTGCTGGACTTCAGAATGAGGTTTCCTACGTATCCCAAACATGGGAATCAAGCCTGATGTAGTTCCGGGGTTAAGGTACACTCGGGTATTAACCTCTACTTTTGCGCTCTAACTTTTGCCAAGGCCGCCCTTTCGGGTTTTCAACCTTGCGAGCTCTGTTTTTCTTTTCTTTTTAATTCTTTTCATTTCTTCTAATTTCTTTTTTGATTTGTTTTTTTATTTTCTGCATTTTTCTATTTTTGTTCTTTTTCTTTTCTTTTTATTTGCTCTAACTTTTGCCTGGGTTGCCCTTTCAGGTTTTCGGCCTCGCGAGCCTCTCAAAGGTAAAAGTGTAGCTTTATTCATGTCAAATGGCTTTTAGAATCTCGAAGCCATCTGAATCCAGGAGAATGGCTACTGTTCGCTGATGATGCAGGAGCCCGTCCAATTGGGGCTGAATTTGCCCCTAGTGTTGGGGATATGAACTTGGTTGTCCTTCAGCAAAACTTTCCCCTTTCCTCCCTTCTGGGATTCGGCATTCTTGCCAATCTTCATTGATTTACAGACTGATCCAGCTTTGGCTCTTTGAGTACGTCTGATATTTTTTGCCCCTAGTCCTAGGGGTGCTTCAGATCTAACTGTGCAAGCTTCTCTTGATGGCGTCTGACCTTTTTGATCTGACTTTTCTTGCCCCTAGTCCGTGGGCTGCTTCAAATCTGGCCACACAGGCCTCACATTGTGATTTGATCGTTGAACGCTTTGAATCCAAGTTCAAAGTTTGAAAGCGAAGGGGTCAAGTCTCGAGGCTGAGAGCGATCCTAAGCTGCACAATCTCAAGAGTGATTCCACATAGGTCTTCGTAGGACGGTGTAAAACATTTTTGAAATCTTTTAAGAAAGCGACTAATCGCTCACGCTGAAGACAATGTAGAACCAATCTTGATCAAGCCAGGATCCTTCTTAGTACTTATGTTAACAAACATGATCTTATTCACTAAGGGCTTAGCATGCCTCTCTTTCTCCCAGTTGATCAAATTTTGCAAAACCCGAGGAATTCCTCCCTCTTCGTTTTCGTTACAATGTTCAAAAAGTTTTTTGAAAAACTTAGGTCAATGCAATGATTTCGAGGCACAGAAGAAGCAGGTGAAAAGCACTACCGTTTCATTCAAACTTTCTTGCACAACCAGCACAAGACAGAAGCGAACACAAGGGTATGAAAATTTACTACTGTTTCATTCAGATCTTCTGGTGTAACTAGCTCCATGGCAGAAACAGACCCAAAAGAAAGCAAAAAGACAAATACAAAACAAAACAGATATATCCGAGATAACATCCCTGGAATCACTCAACTCCTATACAACAAGCCTGACTCAATACAACAAGACAGACCCGACTAACATAGTACAAAAAGACTGACTATATACGACAAAATAAGACTGACCCAAAATACCCAAGTCAGAAAGTACAAAAGCTAGCATTCGCAAATGCTCAAAATGGTGTGTGCCATACGGCACGCCTGGGATAAACTGAGTGTCACCCACAGGTGGTTCAACCCTTGATCACATACTTGTATTATCCTCGAAGTCCACCAACCCGATGATGATAGACTTTGTTGAACTCGGTGGGAGGATGACCCCGTCGTCAAACAGATCCTGTACTTTGTGGTGAAGTCGGAAGCAGTTGTCAGTGGGGTGACCAGTCTATTGATGGTACGCACAGTACTGGGTAACATCATGTGAGAGAGGGAGATTACTTGGGAGAGGCCGAGGCTCCAGAGGTTTGAGATGACCATTTTCAGTGAGGATTTGAAGAGCCTTAGACAAAGGCATGTAGAGGGCATGAGAGACCCTACGACCTTGGGACAGATACTTCGAAGCCTGTGGACCTTTGCTGGACGCACTAGCAAAAGGATCAGCAGGTGCTGCCTTGGCTCTCTGATCTTTTCCAGGTGCAGGGTTAGGATTGGAAGGAACTGTTCTAGTATGACAGTCCCTATCCCGATTTTCCCTTTGGCTTGAACTGTTCTCGGTCTGAGCAGGGGAGATGTCATCCACAGTCTTAGCCACAACTGCGAGTACTTGTTGCTTATTCAACCCCCCGGTTTTCAGAGCCTCAACAGCTTGCTGGAGTTGTTCATAGGGATCTGTGTCTGACTTCATCTTGTTCTTTCCACTAGCCTCAACTTCGTGAAAGGTTTGGGTTGCTACTTCAATGCGAAGCCCCGTTGTCGTCGACATGTCATTGCCGGAGCTTGAGACAGCTTCAGGTTGGCTGAGCTCAATTACAATTCGCCCAGTAACGGGGGCTCCTCCGACATGAAGTTCTTGGCATACGATGTGGTTGGTGGCGAAGCCGACATTCCATTGTCCAGATCAGCCACAAATCTTTGGAGGTCGCCAATCATTCCCATTAACTCAAATGTGGTGGGTTCATGAGCTTGAAACAACTGGGGTTCCCAAATCGGGCGCACGACAGGTGACCTAGGTAGGTGTGGCACTTCAACGTCGGTCTCACCCTGCAAGATGATTCTTTGGTTTAATGCGGCTGCCATAACCACAATTTCCTCTGAATTTTGTGCCATCATAAATCAACTGAACTGAACGGAGGTGATGTGACCGGTGGCTGATGGATCAGATATCTGCCTTGCTTCAGCGAAGGAGAACACTGGCTATTCTAAACTAAATCTCTGAACCCCCCTGAAAGAGAAAACATGCAGCATCTCAGCCCAATTTCACCCGAACAGACATAAGCATAGCTGAATAACTGTATTCGACCTCTGATCTCTGTTCCCAAATTACTGTCCCAAAACTGAATCTGATGCCTGTAGATATAACTAATTCTCAAAACATTGATGCCCGCAGGCCTGATACCCAGACTTGCAAACTAATACATATATTCCTGTAGAGGCCAACTCTAAAAGCACATAGCAGGCAAGTGAGAGCCAAAACATCCCTATGTTGGGGTAGGGTTTCACTACGCACGCAGCGGTTTCAAACAACCTACAATCGGGTAAGGAACCTCTCCTAGTTTGGAATAGTCACTATGGATTCCGAATATGCGCTAGGTCGAAGGGTCACAAAGGGTGCCCAGGTAAAAACTGGGGTTTGTGTTCCCGTCGTGGCAGAGCCCGCAACCTGTTAGCCTTATGGCATGCTTTTCAAAGCAAGCCTCCAGCAAACCATTCAGGAATAGCATACGGAAAACACGGTATCCTAGGTGCACCAATGCACATGCAATGCAAAGAGACACATAAGTGTAATCAAAACAAGATATCATGAGTTCGAGTCAAGTTCTCCAACTCCCCAGCAGAGTCGCCAAAAACTATAGACGCCCCCGAACGTCCTGGGAAAAATCCCGTTATGCTCATTTGGGCTTACTACAGTTCAGACTCAAATGTCACGGTTCTTAATCTGATCTCGCAAAGTGCAATGCAAGATAGATAAATCACCAAAGAGTCCAAATCCAGGAAATCATTTTGGAAAACTGATTTTTAAGAAAGAAGTGCCAAACATGGACTGCTTTGCCAAATACGGAGTCGCCACCTAAATATTTTATTTTTGGGAAAATTTAGGAAACCCTGACTCGTTGCCTAAGGACGCGTGTCCGTCATCACCAAAGTTTTCTCGGCTCGGGAACTTGGGTACGATTGGGGAAAGTCAGCTATGAGAACCCCCGCTCGCCCGATCAAAGATCGACCACTACTAAACATGATATCTCGTTTTTGAAAACACATGCGTTCTTATTCTAGTTAATTAGCTAGAATTACTAGGTGATGCGCACAACACACAAGTATAGACTAGATTACCTAATTTGGAACAAAGCATTGCAATACCGTTTGTTTGGAAGGCAGTTTGAAGCTTGCTACTCGCAAACAGGCTAAATCACGGATTTCAATGAATTATCCCAATTCAAGCAACCCAACCTTCACCCACAGGCATTCAAGCAGTTATATCACATAAGCAATTAGCCTCATGGCAAGCATGCTGTCATGTTAACAATTACACACATGCAAGATGCTAAAGTACAAACACTCACAGTGTACTCCGAGCCAAAACAAGAAACTAGTTAGAAATCATGCGTAATCCTAGTTCATGTGAAGATGGCTAATGCAACACACGCAAAATGCAACTAGAATAGGCATGGCTAACCTAAGAATGGCTTGTGAAATGCGACAACTCGATATGCGTATTCAAGTTGGAATTGAAATACTATGCAATTAGTATGATACGCCAAGCCCGGTGCGTGCAATACGGATGAATGTATGCAAACATGCTAACATAAGTATGCCAATTGAAATGTGACGTAAAACTAACCATTGAAAGCAGGCAACTAAAAGGGAGAAAGACGTGGGGTTGGAAGACATTCACACACGCACGCACACTTATTACAAAATTCGCCCTCTCGACGGAGGGTCCAAAAGAATAATACAAATCGAATAATTTACTAACTAACAAGCTAATTAATTAATTACACAACACTTAACTAATTAACAAATTAATTAAGCTATTAAAGCGGTAAAGAGGCCTTGGAAAGAGGGACAAATGCATTCATGCTTGGCTCCGCTCGGAAATCTATCGCCATGCTCATGCTGCCTCTGTTTACACTGCTCTGCACCTCTGAAAACTGTGCAAGTCTCAAGGGCACTTCTGAATCACTCCCTGAGCACTGTGGAATGTCACCGGCCAAGGTATGGGAACACCGACCATGTGGAATTGGTCATCGACTAATAATGGAGCTATCGGCCATAAATTTGTAGCCGATCGGCACTGAAGATGGCCGGCCAGCCATCTCTTCCTGCAGAATGCTACTTTGCTGCAGCAGAGGGCAAACAGAGTATGGCAATGCATTTTCAAAGCAATGTGTGCACAACCACCCTTCCTATCACGTCATGAACTCAAGGAAGTATGGTTTTCAACCCTCGGGCCATCAATCAAGCATTTCAATGCATGATGGCCAAAGGTGCCGAATGTGCAATTCAATATCAAATGAAACGCACATAACACATAATGGGCCCCCTCAAAACCTCTATCATGATTGATCAAGAGGCAAAGAATGCATGCATGCAAGCAAGACTAACACAACATGAGCATGTTAATGACAATGCCATAAAAGGCTAATGGTAACAAGCAAGCCAAATGCAATGCAACTTAGACAAGCATGCAAAATGCAACATGGACATTTCAAGCATGCAAGGCAAACATGTGACAACATGTAAAGGGACAAGATATGCAAACGTGCAAAGCTACTTAACAAAAGCATGCTGAATGCAATACCACCTAAACATGCAACAACATGTTATGGACTTAGTATGCAACAAGGCACAATTAAACTAGCATGTTACAACATGCAATTTACCAAATATGCAACAAGCATGCGACAACATGCAAAGCAAGCATGCAACAACATGCAGGGATGGACTTAAACCAAAATGGATAGCTCTCAAATAGCTCCAAATCAGTGGCCAAAATGCTATGGAAATAGGGACAAAACCTCATACAAACATGCATACTAATTGGCCTAAAGACTAAGGCATAAAAGAGTAACTTTTAAGCACACTTAAAAGAGGTGAAAGCATGCAAATGTGACAACATTACTTGCTCTGAAATGATGCTAGGGTGATGCCAAATCACATAAACAAATCAAGCATAGCATGCATAAGGCTCAAAGCCTAAGGCTTGTGAAGGGACTTGAACCAAAGCTACACAAAACAAGGAGCACGTGTCAAACATAACCCAAAATAGTCCTAAATCATGTCAAGATGATCCTGAAACATGCAAGGAATGAAGCCAAAACATGCTAGAACAAAGGACCAAAAGCATGAAGCAAACAAGGCCACAAAAGAGGTGTTACGCTACACCTATCGAAGTCAAACATGGCATGACTTAAGCAACCAAAAACAGAGTTATGGCATGTCAAAATGAGCCCAAAAACCAACTTAGATGGCATCCCAAATGCCTAAGCATGATGGCATACACAATGATATATTCATTAGGCATAACATATCGACTCTTTCAAGCATTAAAGAAGTTACAAGTGCAAACATATGAGCATACTATATGGATTGAAATAGCATAACAAGTGATGCCAAACCACTGAAATGGTCAAAATAGAGCATGCTAATGACTTGAGCACCCGAAGCTAACAAGCTAGATTGCATGGTGGCCATACAAAACAATGCGACCATGACCAAGAAGACCAAAATCTGAGCTTAAGCATGTCACAACATGGCTTAAAGCTTCATGGAGTTAGGCCAAAACATCCAAGCATAGTAGTCTAAATGCTAGGTACATGTTAAGGCAAATCATGAGATTACGAGACAAGTATAGAAAGCGTGCATCGTATGTCTAAACCAAGTCAAAACAGTGCTATATCATGGCCAAAAAAAGCCAAATATATACTAAAATGAAGCTAAAACAAGCTAAGCAAACATGATACTGACATAAGCCATTTATGCAAGCAAATGAGACACAAAGGGAGGGGGGTGTCCCTCCACTATTCAAGACTTCAAAACCACTTCTCCACCACTGAAAGTCCTCTGGATTTCAGTGGCGAGAAGGTCAAAACAAAAAGGTTTCAAAGCTCAAAAAGAAGGTCACAAAATAAGGCCAAACAAGGCCTAAGAGGGGGTGGACAACCCCCAACCCAAAAGTAACCTTAAACAAACATATTTAGCATACAAAAACAGGACTTTTTTCAGTTGGACACTAAGCTTAAAATAGTATGTAAGTATTGCTAAAAGCTTAAGCAAAAATGGGGAATAAAAGAGTAGTTTCTCACCCTTGAAGAACACTTCAAGAACACCAACTCCAGCACCTCCTTCTGATCAAAACTAACTCAAAAACTCTGAAATCAACTCCTTAGCACCTCAGTAACTAAGGGATGGTGTACCACTAGGTGCTTTAGTGCAAAAATATGAACAAAAACACCCTTTAGAACACTATTACACACAACTATAGAGAGAAAAGAGATATAGAGAGAGTGATATATATCTTCTATATCAGTTGGCTGAGCCCCTGGAAAGGAAAAAGAGGCTCTCCTTTTATAGGAAGTCCAATTCAAAGCTTCCAAGAGAAGCTAAGTGTTGGTCCAAATCCCTCCATACACGTGTATGGAGGGGGGGAATTGTGGATGCCAACTGCACCAGCTGCCACAAAATATCTGCATAAAGTAGACGAACAGGGTTTGGCCAACAAAAATAGCTGATCGACCAACATAAGTGCCAGTCAACCAAATATAGTGCCGATCGGCCAACACTCTTGGCTGATAACAAAAAGGGGCCGATGGCATCATGCCCTGGCCGGTGGGTTGAGGTGATGGCAAACAAGCCACCCTCTTCCCTTAGAAGCAAAAACACAAGTGTTTGGTCCACAACCAAGCACAAAACAGACAAGTTGAGAGATCTTGAAGCAAGGCGCGTAGCCGAGACCTCCGAGAACTCAAAACGAACACGAGCATGGATGATCATCGAGTGTTCAAATGATGACGTCCAAGTCTTGCGGACGGTCAAAAATGGGGTGTCTACAGTTGCCCCTCTTTGACAGAACTTGAAAGTCACAAAGTGACGAGAGTGAATGTCAAAGCCCAGAGACAACCCATTTTTGACAAGGCCGAAGACTTAGACAAGCATGCAAGATAGCAAGATATGTGCCCGAAGGTAGGGGCAAGATGCAAGTTACATGCACGATGCTGTTCATAACTTATGATCATGCAAGGAGAGCTGTAATGAAGCATTTGTGCAAAATAAATGCAACAATTTAAGCAAGCGAATAAGAGATAACGGTGCTACACATTCCAACAGAAAGGGTGTAAGAAAATTATGCTATTCTCACTGCACCTTACGCAGAGAAGATTAAAGGCGACTACCGAGGACACTCGGAGTCTCAAACACAACATCTCTCAACGTATCATACACAAGAGAGGCAAAGGAGTATCTCTCAGCGTGGCATACGCATGAGAGGAAAGGAAGCATCTCTCAGCGTGGCACACGCATGAGAGGAAAGAGAGCATCTCTCGGTGTGGCACACGCATGAGAAAAAATAAAGCAATAAAGCACGATGCACATAACAATGCGAATACGTCCAAACGCAGCATGCGAGTGAAGAAAGGTTGTCCAAGAAAGCGCGATGCACATAACAATGCGAGTACGTCCAAATGCGACACGCGAGTGGAGAAAGGTTGCGCAAGAAAGCGCAACGCACATAACAGTGCGGGTACGTCGAAAACGCAGCACGCAAGTGGAGAAAGGTTGCGTCCAAACGCAGCACACGAGTGGAAAAGGGTTATGTCCAAACATGGCACGCGAGGGGAGAAGGGTTACGTTCAAACGCGGCATGCGAGCGGAGAAGCGTTACGTCCAAATGCGGCACGCGAGTGGGGAAGGGATTATGTCCAAACGCAGCACCCGAACGGAGAAGGGTTACGTCGAAACGCGGCAGGCGAGTGGGGAAGGGATTACGTCCAAATGCGGCACGCGAGCGGAGAAGGGTTACGTCCAAACATGGCACGCGAGTGGAGAAAGGATTAAGTCCAAACGCGGCACGCGAGTGGAGAAGGGTTATGTCCAAACGCGGCACGCGAGTGGAGAACGGTTACATCCAAATGCGGCATGTGAGTGGAGAAAGGTTACGTCCAAAGGCGGCACGCGAGTGGAGAAGGGTTACGTTCAAACGCGGCACGCGAGTGGGGAAGGGATTATGTCCAAACGCGGCACCCAAGCGGAGAAGGGTTACGTCCAAACGCGGCACGCGAGTGGGAAAGGGATTACGTCCAAACGCGGCATGCGAGCGGAGAAGGGTTACGTCCAAACGCGACACGCGAGTGGAGAAAGGATTACGTCCAAACGCGGCACGGGAGTGGAGAAGGGTTATGTCCAAACACAGCACGCGAGTGGAGAACGGTTACGTCCAAACGCGACACATGAATGGAGAAAGGTTACGTCCAAATGCGGCACGCAAGTGCAAAAAGGAGTTAAGTCCAAACGCGGCACGCGAGTGGAGAAAGGGGTTACGTCCAAACGCGGCATGCGAGTGGAGAAAGGTTACGTCCAAACGCGGCACGCGAGTGGAGAAAGGAGTTACGTCCAAACGCCGCACGCGAGTGGAAAAAGGAATACGTCCAAACGCGACATACGAGTGGAGAAAGGGGTTACGTCCAAACACGGCACGCGAGTGGAGAAGGGTTACGTCAAAACGTGGCACGCGAGTGGAGAAAGGGGTTACGTCCAAACTCGGCACGCGAGTGGAGAAAGGATTACGTCCAAACGCGGCAGGCGAGTAGCGAAGGGTTATGTCCAAACGCGGCACACGAGTGGAGAAAGGTTACGTCCAAACGCGACACGCGAGTGGAGAAAGATTACGTCGAAACGCGGCACACGAGTGGAGAAAGGTTACGTCCAAACGCGGCACGCGAGTGGAGAATGGGGTTACGTCCAAACGCGGCACGCGAGTGGAGAAAGGGGTTACGTCCAAACGCGGCATGCGAGTGGAGAAAGGGGTTACGTCCAAACGCGGCAGGCGAGTGGAGAAAGGTTACGTCCAAACGCGGCACGCAAGTGGAGAAAGGAGTTACGTCCAAACGCGGCACGTGAGTGGAGAAAGGAATACGTCCAAACGCGACATGGAGTGGAGAAAGGGGTTACGTCCAAACCCGGCACGCGAGTGGAGAAGGGTTACGTCCAAACGCGGCACGCGAGTAGAGAAAGGGGTTACGTCCAAACACGGCACGCGAGCGGAGAAAGGATTACGTCCAAACGCGGCACGCGAGTGGAGAAGGGTTACATCCAAATGCGGCACGCGAGTGGAGAAAGGATTACGTCCAAACGCGGCATGCGAGTGGAGAAAGGATATGTCCAAATGCGTCACGCGAGTAGAGAAAGGATTACGTCCAAACACGGCACTCGAGTGGAGAAAGGTTATGTCCAAATGCGGCACGCTAGTGGAGAAAAGAGTTACGTCCAAACGCAGCACGCGAGTGGAGAAAGGAATACCTTCAAATGCGGCACGCGAGTGGAGAAACGAGTTACGTCCAAACGCGGCACGCAAGTGGAGAAGGGTTACGTCCAAACGTGGCACGCGAGTGGAGAAAGAGTTACGTCCAAATGCGGATGTAACAAGCCCGCGGGGGACCTTGCTACATCTTGGACTCGATTTTTGTCACGGTTCTTAATCTAAACCGAAGAGTCCAAATCCGGCAAATCGTTTTGAGAAAACAGATTTTTTTGAAAGAAGTGCCAAACATGGACTTCTTTGCCAGATACAGAGTCGCCACCTAAATATTTTGTTTTGGGAAATTTAGGAAACCCTGACTCGTTGCCTAAGGCCACGTGTCCGTCATCACCAAAGTTGCCTCGGCTCGGGAACTTGGGTACGATTGGGGAAGGTCACTTCGTGAGCATTCTCTTCGCCCGATCAAAGATCGGCCTCTACTAACCATGATATCTATTTTTGAAAACATTGTGTGTTCTTATTCCGGTTATTAGCCTAGGTTACTATGTGATGCGCACAGCATCCAAGTATAGACTGAGTCATCTGAATTGGAACAAAACACTTCATGTTTGTTTGTGAAAATGATTTGCTACTCGCAAGTAGGCTTAAAATGCGGATTTTGCCACCCTTGGGTAGGCTTAGAAAACATGATTTTGCCACTGTCTAGTGGGCTTGAAACAAATATTTGATGAATTGTTCCAATCCAAATAACCCAACCTCCACCCACAGGCATCCAAGCAGGTATATCACATAAGCAGTTAGCCTCATGGTAAGCATGCTATCATGGCAGTCACTCACACGCATACAAGGATGCTAAAGCATAAAACTCACCTAGTACTCCGAGCCAAAACAGAAACCGATTAGAAATCCATGCATGATCCTAAGTATACAGAAATGCCTAATGCAACACATGCAAAAATACAGCTATAGCAGGCTCGGCTATTCTAAACATGGCATATGAGATGCAACAGCTATCAAGTATTCAACTTGGAATTGAAATACAGATGCAGTTAGTATGATGCGCCGAGCACGGTGCATGCAAGACAGATGAATGGGTGCAAACATGCTATCATACTATATGCTAATTGAAACATGCCCTAATCTAACCATCATAAGCAGGTAAATAAAAGGGAGAAAGACGTGGGGTTGGAAGACATAGATCACACACACGCACACTTATTACAACATTGCCCTCGCGCAGAGGGTCCGAATAAATAGTACAGTCCAAATAATACAGTCCAAATATGTACCAATCCCTAATTAATTTACAAATTAACTAAGAAAAATAATAAATCCGCATGCAAGCCGTGGATCGTTTTGACTCTTCTCCAGATGATGAATGATGCATGTCCGGGTTGCCTTGTGCAGAAATCCACTGCGATGCCCCAATTAGCCTCTGTTTGCAATTATTTTTGGAAAGCGCGCTAAGCTCTGGAAGGCTACTAATTCTTGATTTACTGCAATAGAGAGCAAGAAAGAGGCATGGCAATGTATTTTCACATATGTATGCATACCTCGATCCTCGTCCCACCAATCACGCATCTCGATGCATGATGGCCGAGGAGTCGAATTGCACAACTCAATATGAAATGAATGCACATATGAACACAATAAGACCTAACTTTATCATGGATAATCTGGAGTGTCGGTGACAGGGGAATTGAGACACGTTCCGTCACTCGGAGTATGAAACGCCCCTCGTTTCCTGTGCTCGGGCTAACTCCTATCCCGAACACAATGCAATATGCACGACATGCATGAAATGCAACTAAGATACAACCTAACATGCACAATGCTATGAAATGGCATACACGATGCACGAGGTAACATGGCATACGCAATGCGCTAACATACAGCCTAGCATACACAATGCTATGGAATGAAATGGCAGACACAATGCATAATGGACTTACACCAACATGAGTGGACCTCAGCCACACTCACATAAGAGGCCATTAGATGAAAATGAGACACTCGAAATGCGTGCACACGTGCATGCAAACCGAGGACCGACCCTAAGGCACCGAATGCCACTCTAACAAGACACATGGAAAGACATGGAATATGACATACTAACATGAAAATTTCAGTAGCAAAAATTGATGCAAAACAGCCCCAAAACATGTCAAAAGTGCACCCGATGCATGAAATGAAACCCGAAATCCAAAATTAGGCACATGGAATGACTTATAGCTATACAAAGCATGCATTATTTGAACATGAATCATGAAGACAGAAGAAAGGCAGTCCCAAAAAATGCATATTTACAGTTTTAAGAAAGGCCAAACAGTGAACACAAATGGGGCTAAGCTAGCATACAAAAATGGCCCTAAAATTGAGATAATGAAGCAAGTAGCATCTACTGGCCCCAAATGGCCGAGAGCCCTTCAAAAAAGTTGAAGAGGGCCTCAAAGAATGGCATTTTACAATTAGTGACCAAACCCAAAACAGTGCACAAGCAATCCTAAAATACTATGCAAGATAAGGCCAAAAAGAGGGCTTCAACACAAAGTATACAAAGGATGCCTCAAACAGCAAAATACTCTTAATGAAACATGAAGAGGGGGTCAAAATAAGGCTATTTACAGTTCGGACGAGAGCCCAAAAACAGAAGCACAAGGGGCTAACAAATCATGCAAAAATAAGGTCAAAAGAGGGATACAAAGGAAAGTGGCAAATGGAAGCTTCAAACAGTGAGGATCCCTTCAAAAATATTGAATAAGGGCTCAAAATAAGCCACTTTACAGTTTACAACATGCCTCAAAAAAGTTTATACATAGGCCTAAAATACTATGCAAGGAAATGGCATAAAAGAAAGGTAAAGAAGCAAGTGCCACAAGGAAGCCTCAAACAGTGAGAGGCCCTTAAACAAACATGAAATAGATCTCAAAAAAATGCTATTTTCAGTTAGGGTTAGAGCTCAAAAAAAGTAAGCACAAGGAGCTAGAATATGAACCAAGAAAAGGGCCAAAAATGGGAGAAGATGACTTACCCTTGAAGACTAATCTTTGACAGCCTTTTGGACCAAAATATAGTACTCCTAGGCTCTAAAGAACAACCTCAAGCTGCTGGAATGGAGGATGGAAGGGTGGGGCTATGGGTTGGTGAATAACCAAGGGGGTTTTTAAGGCTTAGAGTAGAGAGAGAGAGAGAGAGAGAGAGAGAGAGAGAGCGAGATTTAATGTGAGAGCTCCAAACCAAAGTTTTCAAACCCCTAAAACCAGAGCTGGCGGGGTGTTTATATAGGCAAAAGAGTGGGGGAAAAGGGGGGGGGGAAATTCAAATTCAAATTTCCTCTCAAAAAGGGCAAAAAGTGAGATAAAGAGGCAAGTGGTAGCTACTGGCCTCAAACCGAAGAGAGCCCTTCAACAAAGTTGAAGAGGGGCTCAAAAAAAGACATTTTGTAGTTTATGACCAAGTCCAAAACAGCTCACAAGTAAGCCTAAAATACCATGCAAAAATAGGCCTAAAAGAGAGTTAAAGAGGCAAGTGATAGTTGGAGACCTCAAACAGTAAAAGATCCCTAATCAAACATGAAAAAGAGCTCAAAATATGACTATTTACAGTTTGGGTCGGAGCCCAACAACCCTTGGAAGCAAGGCTCGGGGGCCAAAACGCGCAGCCTAGGGCCCCGAAAACTAACTATTAGGCACCGGAAGTGGTGTTCGACCACGAAGTCGGTCTCTCGGACCACAGTGTCCCTCAAAAGGGAGGAAATAAGGTATGTGCCAAAAACCAGAGCAAACGGAGGTGGTTAAGCTATCCCGAACCGAGGCACGTGGCCGTCGGCTCCGAAAAATCGGAAACCGAGCTCCAAATGGGAAAAATGGCCTACGGCCACTGAGAGATGATCTACGAGACCTCTCCCTCTCTTCGGGAAGAGAAAACAGAGAAAATGGAGCCTGGTTCGCAAACCGAGGCAAAGCACAAAAGAGTCCGGAAGTCCGGAGGCAAGGCTCGCAGCCGAGACTCCGCAACCTCAGAACGAGCACAGTATGCAACATCACCAAGCGCTCAATCGGTGACGTCTGAGTCTTAAGGTCGGTCAAAAATGGGGTGTCTACAGCAGCACGCGAGTAGAGAAAGCGGTTACGTCCAAACACGACACGCGAATGGAGAAGGGTATAGTCGAACTGAACCAGAGCTTCTCCTGAATGAACCGTACATACAATACCGTGCTTGGTTTCACCATCTTCAAATGAACCGTACATACAATATCGTGCCTGCAAAAGAAAGAGACTTAACAGGTACAATTTTGTTAGAAACATGCATAACAATGCAATTTAAAACTGCGTGACAACGCGAGTAAAGTGTGCATAGCAATGCAGGTAGAACATGCGAAACAACGCGAGTTAAAGATGTACATAACAATTTAAATAAAGAACGTAACAACGCAAGTTAAGGGTATGCGAAACAACGTGATTTAGAGAAGTTTGCAAAACAATGCAAGTTAGATGAGTTTGCAAAACAATGCAGGTTAAAGGGGTGCAAGACAATGCAAATAAAATATACAACAATGCGAGAGATTGAAATCCATGATAATGCAAATGAAAGATGCATGACAATGCGAGTTGTTGAAATGCATGATAATGCAAACGAAAGATGCATGACAATGCACGTTGTTGAAATGCATGACAATGCAAATAAGCTGAAATGCATGACAATGCACGTTGTTGAAATGCATGACAATGCAAATGAAAGATGCACGACAATGCAAGTTGTGTGAGCTACAACGCATATAGACGCGCATAACGATGCAAGTGAACAGTGCATAACAATGCAAGAATGGTGTGCGCCATAACGCATGTAGACGTACATAATGATGCAAGTGAACTGTAATACCCCTGTTTCGTAATATGTTAATTGGTCCTTAATATGACTATGATTATGTGTTTAATATGATTTTGTGTGCCATTATGCGGTTTTGAATTTCTATCTGTCCACCGTAGGAATATCTGTTTGATTATCTGCTTTGGAAATTAAATTAAAGGCCTTATCAGCCACAGTACCGGAAATTGATTACGCCATTGTGATTGGCATAATTTTTAGAACCTACGGTAGAATTTAATTGAAAATTGATTGGGGATAGATTAAATTGATTAATTAGTGCCCAATTGCTTTATATTAAAGTAATGTGTGGGTGGGAGCTTGTAAGGGACTTTATACACTCAAACTCCCTCTTTAATTCTCATTTTTGGCTGATAAGAACTCTAAGAAAAGGGGACAAAGGGTCGGCTATGGGAGATTAAGGGGAGAATTGTGCAATTTTGGTCTTAAGGCTTGGAGAATTGAAGTCCAACTCTAAATTAGACCATAGATTGAGAAGATTGAGCTCTTAGGTAAGTGATTGATTATGAATTCATGAGTTTGAACTTGTAATTTTGTGAATTAAAGATTAATTGGTGATCAAGAATAAGAGTTGTGCTGTAATTGATGAATTTGAAGTTGAAATGCACATGTATGTATAGGATCACCATGGTTTTGCGTAAACAAACATGTATTAAGTTGAACGTGGAAATATGAGTGTTAAATCCTACATGCAAGCATGTTTTTCTTGTTTTCCATAAGAATGAACACCATTTGCATTAATTGGAATAGAAATGAAGTCAAGATTAGCATGCACGTTTGAATAATTAAAGATAGGAGCTTTGAATGCATGAATGCATATGATAGAATTGAACTTGAATTAAATTGAGCCATGCATGTGCTTGATTCATGAAATTGAGCCCCATGATGATGTGTTTTGGTGTTTATACCATGTTAATACAAGAATATGTGACATTAGAGCCATATTATGCAAAGAAACATTGGTTGAATGTCGAATTTGGACTCAAGAACACAATCTGGGAAACCCAGAATTTTGATTTTTGCTCGAGCGGGGTAATGGCCGCTCGAGCGGGAAAAATGTGCTCCCAGTACCTTTTGCAGACTTGGTGTCCACTCGAGCGGGGGAGGCCACGCTCGAGCGGGGGAGCTATTTAGACAGGCCTTCTGCTCGAGCGTCCTATTACACGCTCGAGCGTATTTTTCATGCAATCAGTACTTTTGCAGGCCTTAAGGTTCCGCTCGTGCAGGGAAGTCCACGCTCGAGCAAGGACCTTGTTTTCTGAAAATCTGAAAATGCATTCTGTGTTCTGTTTTTCTGTTCCTTTTCACTTCTAAACACTCTTAGGCAAACATTAAGCATTGTAATTGAATTAAATAGATATGAATGAAGCCTAAAGAGGAATATGTGAATTAAAGAACAGATTCAATTATTTGTGACCCATATGTGCTATGTGATGTGTAGGGTCAAGCTCCAGGGCAAATTCACAAGCCGATCACTGTGAGTAATATCTGAAATATGTTGTTATCCAATTGCTCACTTCTATGTAAGTTTTGTAAAGTTCATTAATTTTGAATGGTGGACACAGTTTAATATAAGCCAGTTTGATATGAAAGGCCTATAAGCCAGTTTGATACGAAAGGCCTATAAGCCAGTTTGATACGAAAGGCCTACGAGCCAATTTCATATGAAAGGCCTATGAGCCAATTTGATATGAAAGGCCCATTTGCATTATTTTTTCGAAACTATGTACTTTTTGCAAAAGACATGATCAAATGAAACAGTTGTTTTGTTCAAAAAGTGTTACATTTGTACATTTTATGCATCGCATCGCATCACATCATATTACATAACAATGGGATCGAATGGAAATTGAACATGCATGTATTACCAGGTCAGGTAGTGAACCAACGTAACAAACAAAACAAATTAACTCAATAAGCAACAATAAGACCTTGACAAGTTTACAACTTGATAAGCAAAGAGCAACAACTCGATAAACAAAATTTCGACAACTTGATAAACAAATGAGCAACAACTCGATAGACAAATGAGCAACAACTCGATAAATGAATGAGCAACAACTCGATAGACAAATGAGTAACAACTCGATAAGCAAACACATTTTTTTATGCATGAGACAAGCAAAGCATATTCTATGCAAAATTGAAAGCAAGCACATTTTATACAATAGGCAGGCATATTACATGCAACATTGACAGCATATTCTATGCATGAATTATAACAATGCGCGGCACGCATGCAACAGAAGTGTAGATGAAAGTGTACATTCTATGCAGTAGGGGGGGCATCAAACATGTACTTTGGTGCCTCCGATTCATCTCTCGGAGGGCTTTGCAACATACTCAGCTCAAAAAGGGTACACCCAGTTTATATTGGCAAGAGATAACATCTGCATGTGAAAACCATAGGTGCTACTCGGACTACCATTCTGACTTGAAGCAAGCTTACACTTGGGGTCGAGATACACTCATACTCTTAAGAAAGGCGAGGCCTAAGAAGTTGCACCTGAAATGCAATCTCGGAATTCGCTGGAGTTAAAACACACTAAGATGCTCCAGATATTCCCTCTTTTCTTTTGCTTTGCAGTCTGGAATCCACATAGCTTCAGATAGGTCCTTGATCTAATGTTCTCATGACCTGGGTTGAACCATGCAGTTTTTGTGAGAGAACAAAACCTGTTTTGCACAAATATGGAGAATGGCACAGCACTCTGAGCACAAAACGATTTTATTTTGAAATTGAGAGATGAGTTTTTGACCGTGCATTGAGCCTACAACTGACCGCAGCGAAAAAGACTCAACAATGGAAAACAAAGGTAAAACAACCTAAACACGTCTATTGACACCCGAAACAACTCAAAACAAGAATTGAGACAAACAAAACACAACAAATCATAAGACTCGAATACGCACAGGGAGCCTGTTTCTCCGGGTATTGTCTCCCACCCTTTCTCATTTGTGATTCTCACATCACTCGACCCTCAAGCTCTGTTTTCTGAAAAAGCCCTTTTTCCTCACTTTTCTCACAACGCACATCTCTCTATTCTTCAATCTTTCATTTTTCATCCCTCCCCTGGGTGGTTGATGGATGAACAGGAAGTTGCGAGCTCCTGCCCCTAGAATTCTACTAGATGCTTCTTCTACTCACAACAATGAGCTTTCCCACAGAGGGGTTGTGGTTCGACCAGATGCGCAGCAGATCTACAATTGACATTGGTTGACGATTCCCTTGGCCAGTTTGGACGTGATCAAATCCGTCCAGTTGAGGGAGTGGAATATCTTGATCCATTCCAATTCGTGCTTCGCACTTGGCTTGATACCTCGCTACCTGGAGGATGAGATAGCTTTCGGCCATTTGCTGTTAGCTTCAATTGTGCCCTTTCTGGCAGGTAGAGTGCCCTTTCTGGCAAGTATGTTGACAATGGGGAAAAGACTGAACACTTGACTTAACTGTACCCCTAGTTCATCATTTTGACCATTTTTTTGTTTTGGCTTTCTACTAAAACAATTTTGATCAATATGAGAGTTAGATTAACATACATGTTTGACTTTTTGATTCAAAATCATGCAAGTTAGGCTGTGAGCACTGAAAATTTTCCTTTTTTGGGTCCAAGAAATGGTCCAATTTAAAACAAAAATGAAGCAAATTTTCGAGAAAATTAGTCAACTTTGGTAAAAATTCTTGAACACTGTTTTTGCAAATGGCCACCGCTCAATGGGCACGGAACCTACTCTTGAAATATACAACCTCAGATCCAAAACAATGGGAAATTGCCCATTGCTTGAATGGCACCGTAGCACACTGAATGGCAACGGAAAGTTGCCCCTTGTTTGAATAGTACCACAGCCCTGCACGGCAACAGAAAGTTGCCCGTGGTCTGAATAGCGCCACAACACATGGCAACGAGTCCTCGCAGTGACCATTACCGTCGAATTCTCAGATACAGAGAAGATAAAGATGATCAGAACCATTTCATGGACACAATCAATTTGGAAGTGTTTATGGCTGGACTTCAGAATGAGGTTGCCAACGTATCCCAAACTTGGGAATCAAGCCTGACGTAGTTCTGGGGTTAAGGTACACTCAAGTATTAACCTCTCCTTTTGCGCTCTAACTTTTCCCAAGGCCGCCCTTCCGGGTTTTCAACTTTGCGAGCTTTGTTTTTCTTTTCTTTCCAATTCTTTTCATTTCTTTTGATTTCTTTTTTTATTTTCTGCATTTTTCTATTTTTGTTCTTTTTTTTTTCTTTTCATTTGCTCTAACTTTTGCTTGGGTTGCCGTTTCGGGTTTTCGGCCCAGCGAGCCTCTCAAGGGTAAAAGTGTAACTTTGTCCATGTCAAATGTTTTCAGGATCTCGAAGCCATCTAAATCTAGGAGAATGGCTACTGTTCGTTGATGATACAGGAGCTCGTCCAATCGGGGCTGAATTTGCCCCTAGTGTTGCGGATATGAACTTGGTTGTCCTTCAGCAAAGCTTTCTCCTTTTCTCCCTTTTAGGATTCGGCATTCTTGCCAATCTTCATTGATTTGCAAAATGATCCATCTTTGGCTCTTTGAGTACGTCTAATATTTTTTGCCCCTAGTCCTAGGGGTGCTTCTGATCTAACTGTGCAAGCTTCCCTTGATGGCATCTGACCTTCTTGATCTGAATTCTCTTGCCCCTAGTCCGTGGGCTGCTTCAAATCTGCCCACACAGGCCTCACATTGTGATTTGATCGTTGAACCTTCTGAATCCAAGTTCAAAGTTTGAAAGCAAAGGGGTGAAGTCTCGAGGCTGAGAGCGATCCTAAGCTGCACAATCTCAAGAGCGATTCCACATAGGTCTTCGCAGGACAGCGCAAAACATTTTTTGAAATCTTTTAAGAGAGCAACTAATTGCTCGCACTGAAGACAATGTAGAACCAATTTGGATCAACCTAGGATCCTTCTTAGTACTCATGTTAACAAACATGATCTTATTCATTAAGGGCTTAGCGTACCTCTCTTTCTCCCAGTTGATTAAATTTTGCAAAACCCGAGTAATTCCTCCCTTTTCAATTTCATTACAATGTTCAAAAAGTTTTTCGAAAAACTTAGGTCAATGCAACGATTTTGAGGCACAGAAGAAGTAGGTGAAAAGCACTGCCATTTCATTCAAACTTTCTGGCACAACCGGCGCAAGACAGAAGCGAACACAAGGGTATAAAAATTTACTGTTGTTTCATTCAGATCTTCTGGTGTAACTAGCTCCATGGCAGAAACAGACCCAAAAGAAAGCAAAAAGACAAATACAAAACAAAACAGCGATATCCGAGATAACACCCCTGGAATCACTCGACTCCTATACAACAGGCCTAACTCGATACAACAAGACAGACCCGGCTGACATAGTATAAAAAGACTGACTATATACGACAAAATAAGACTGACCCAAAATACCCAAGTCAGAAAGTACAAAAGCTAGCATTCGCAAATGCTCAAAATGGTGCGTGCCATACGGCACACCTGGAATAAACTGAGTGCCCCCCGCAGGTGATTCAACCCTTGATCACATACTTGTATTATCCTCAAAGTCCACCAACCCGGTGATGACAGACTTTGCTGAACTCGGTGGGAGGATGACCCCATCGTCAAACAGATCCTATACTTCATGGTGAAGTTGGAAGCAGTTGTCGGTGGTGTGACTAGTCTGTTGATGGTACGCACAGTACTGGGTAACATCATGTGAGAGAGGGAGATTACTTGGGAGAGGCCAAGGCTCAAGAGGTTTGAGATGACCTTTTTAAGTGAGGATTCGAAGAGCCTTGGACAAAGGCATGTAGAGGGCATGAAAGACCCTGCGACCTCGGGGCAAATACTTCGAAGCCTGTGGACCTTTGCTGGACGCACTACCAAAAGGATCAGTAGGTGCTGCCTTGGCTCTCTGATCTTTTCTAGGTGCAGGGTTAGGATTGGAAGAATCTGTTCTGGTACGACGGTCCCTATCCCGATTTTCCCTTTGGCTTGAACTGCTCTCAGTCTGAGCAGGGAAAATGTCATCCACAGTGTTAGCCACAACTGCAAGTACTTGTTGCTTATTCAACCCCCCAGCTTTCAGAGCCTCAACAGCTTGCTGGAGTTGTTCATAGGGATCTGTGTCCGCCTTCATCTTGTTCTTTCCACTGGCCTCAGCTTGGTGAAAGGTTTGGGTTGCTACTTCAGTGCGAAGCCTCGTTGTCGCCGCCATGTCATTGCCGGAGCTTGAGACAGCTTCATGTTGGCTGAGCTCAATTACAATTCACCCCATTAGCGGGGACTCCTCCGACATGAAGTTCGTGGCATACGATGTGGTTGGTGGCGGTGTCGACATTCCATAGGCCAGATCAGCCACAGATCTCTAGAGGTCGCCAATCATTCCCAATAACTCAAATGTGGTGGGTACACGAGCTTGAAACAACTGGGGTTCGTAGATCGGGCGCGCAACAGGTGACCTAGGTGGGTGTGGCACTTCAACGTCGGTCTCACCCTGCAAGATGATTCTTTGGTTTAATGCGACTGCCATAACCACAACTTCCTCTGAATTTTGTGCCATCATAAATCCGCTGAACTGAACAGAGATGAAGTGACCGGTGACTGATGGATCAGATGTCTGCCTTGCTTCAGCGAAGGAGAACACTGGCTATTTTGAACTAAATCTCTGAACCCCCCCCCCTTAAAGAGAAAACAGGCAGCATTTAAGTCCAATTTCACCTGGACAGACATAAGCATAGCTGAATAACTGTATTCAACCTCTGGTCACTGTTCCCAAATTACTGTTCCAAAACTGAATCTAATACCTACAGATATAACTAACTCTCAAATCACTGATGCCCTCAGGCCTGATACCCAGTCTTGTAAACTGATACATGTATTCCTGTAGAGGCCAACTTTAAAAGCACATAGCAAGCATGTGAGAACCAAAACACCCCTATGTTGGGGTAGGGTTTCCCTATCCTATTTTGTTAGGATCTAGGGTTTCACTACGCACGCAACGGTTTCAAACAACCTACAATCGAGTAAGCAACCTGTCCTAGTTTGGAATAGTCACTGTGGATTCCGAATATGCGCTAGGTCGAATGGTCACAAAGGGTGCCCTAGTAAAAACCGGGGTTTGTGTTCCCATCGTGGCAGAGCCCGTAACCGGTCAGCCTTATGGCATGCTTCTCAAAGCAAGCCTCCAGCAAACTGTTCAGAAATAGCATACGGCAAACACGGTACCCTGGGCGCACCAATGCACATGCAATGCAAAGAGACACATAAGTGTAATCAAAACAAGATACCATGAGTTCGAGTCAAGTTCTCTAAGTCCCCAGCGGAGTCGCCAGAAACTGTAGACGTCCCCGAATGTCCCGGGAAAAATATCGTTTTGTTCGTTTGGGCTTACTACAGTTCGGACTCAAATGTCACGGTTCTTAATCTGATCTCGCAAAGTACAATGCAAGATTGATAAATCACCAAAGAGTCCAAATCCGGCAAATAGTTTTGGAAAACTGATTTTTAAGAAAGAAGTGACAAACATGGACTGCTTTGCCAGATACAGAGTCGCCACCTAAATATTTTATTTTTGGGAAAATTTAGGAAACCCTGAGTCGTTGCCTAAGGCTGCGTGTCCGTCATCACCAAAGTTGCCTCTGCTCGGGAACTTGGGTACGATTGGGGAAGGTCAGCTATGAGCACCCCCACTCATCCAATCAAAGATCGGGTACTACTAAACATGATATCTCGTTTTTGAAGACACATGCGTTCTTATTCTGGTTAATTAGCTAGAATTACTAGGTGATGCGCACAACACACAAGTATAGACTAGATCGCCTAATTTGGAACAAATCATTGCATATCCGTTTGCTTGGAAGGCAGTTTGAAGTTTGCTACTCGCAATTAAGCTAAATCACGAATTTCAATGAATTATCCCAATTCAAGCAACCCAACCTTCACCTACAGGCATTCAGGCAGTTATATCACATAAGCAATTAGCCTCATGGCAAGCATGCTATCATGTTAACACTTACACACATGCAAGATGCTAAGTAGTATAAGCACTCACAGTGTACTCCGAGCCAAAACAAGAAACTAGTTAGAAATCATGCGTGATCCTAGTTCATGTTAAGATGGCTAATGCAACACATGCAAAATGTAACTAGAATAGGCTCGGCTGACCTAAGAATGGCATGTGAAATGCGACAACTCGATACACGTATTCAAGTCGGAATTGAAATACTATGCAATTAGTATGATGCGCCAAGCCCGGTGCGTGCAATATGGATGAATGTATGCAAACATGCTAACATAAGTATGCTAATTGAAACATGACCTGAAACTAACCATTGAAAGCAAGTAAGTAAAAGGGAGAAAGACGTGGGGTTGGAAGACATTCACACACGCACGCACACTTATTACAAAATTCGCCATCTCGACGGAGGGTCCGAAAGAATAATACAAATCAAATAATTAACTAACTAACAAGCTAATTAATTAATTAAGCTATTAACGCGGTAAAGAGGCCTCAGAAAGAGGGACAAATGCATTCATGCTCAGCTCCGCTCGGAAATCTATCGCCATTCTCATGCTGCCTCTGTTTGCACTGGTCTGCACCTCTGAAAACTGTGCAAGTCTCAAGGGTACTTCTGAATCACTCCCTGAGCACTGTGGGATGTCACCAGCCAAGGTATGGGAATACCGACCATTTGGAATTGGTCATCGACCAATATTGGAGCTATCGGCCATAAATTTGTAGCGGACCGGCACTAAAGATGGCCGGCCAGCCATATCTTCCTGTAAAATGCTACTTTACTGCAGCAGAGGACAAACAGAGCATGGCAAAGCCTTTTCAAAGCAATGTGTGCACAACCACCCTTCCTATCATGTCATGAACTCAAGGAAGTACAGTTTTCGAACCTCGGGCCATCAATCACGCATTTCAATGCATGATGGCCAAAGGTGCCGAATGTGCAATTCAATATCAATTGAAATGCACATTACACATCATGGGCCCCCCAAACCTCTATTATGACTGATCAAGAGGCAAAGGATGCATGCATGTAAGCAGGACTAATATAACATGAGCATGTTAACGACAATGCCATACAAGGCAAACGGTAACAAGCATGCCAAATGCAATGCAACTTAGACAAGCATGCAAAATGCAACATGGACATTTCAAGCATGCAAGGCAAACATGTGACAACATGTAAAGGGACAAGATATGCAAACGTGCAAAGCTACTTAACAAAAGCATGCCGAATGCAATACCACTTAAACATGCAACAACATGTTACGGACTAAGTATGCAACAAGGCACAATTAAACTAGCATGTTACAACATGCAATTTACCAAATAAGCAACAAGCATGTGACAACATGCAAAGCAAGCATTCAACAACATGCAGGGATGGACTTAAACCAAAATGGACAACTCTCAAATAGGTCCAAATCAGTGGCCAAAATGCTATGGAAATGGGGACAAAAGCTCATACAAACATGCATACTAATTGGCCTAAGGACTAAGGCATAAAAGAGTAACTTTTAAGCACACTTAAAAGAGGTGAAAAGCATGCAAATGTGACAACATTACATGCTCTGAAATGATGCTAAGGGTGATGCCAAATCACATAAACAAATCAAGCATAGCATGTATAAGGCTCAAAGCCTAAGGCTTGTGAAGGGACTTGAACCAAAGCTACACAAAACAAGGAGCACATGGCAAACATAACCCAAAACAGTCCTAAATCATGTCAAGATTACCCTAAAACAAGCAAGGAATGAAGCCAAAACATGCTAGAACAAAGGACCAAAAGCATGAAGCAAACAAGGCCACAAAAGAGGAGTTACACTACACCTATCAAAGTCAAACATGGCATGACTTAAGCAACCAAAAACAGAGTTATGGCATGTCAAAATGAGCCCAAAAACTCACTTAGATGGCATCCCAAATGCCTAAGCATGATGGCATACACAATGATACATTCATGAGGCATAACATATCGACTCTTTAAAGCATTAAAGAAGTTACAAGTGCAAACATATGAGCATACTATATAGACTGAAGTAGCAAAACAAGTGATGCCAAACCACTGAAATGGTCGAAATAGGGCATGCTAATGAATTGAGAACCCGAAGCTAACAAGCTAGATTGCATGGTAGCTATACAAAACAATGCGAGCATGACCAAGAAGACCAAAATCAGAGCTTAAGCATGTCACAACATGGCTAAAAGCTTCGTGGAGTTAGGCCAAAACATCCAAGAATAATAGTCTAAATGCTAGGTACATGTTAAGGCAAATCATGAGATTACAAGACAAGTATACAAAGCATGCATGGTATGTCTAAACCAAGTCAAAACAGTGTTATATCATGGCAAAACAAAGCCTAATATATACTGAAATGAAGCTAAAACAAGCTAAGCAAACATGATACTAACATAAGCCATTTATGCAAACAAATGAGACACAAAGGGAGGGGGGTGTCCCTCCCCTATTCAAGACTTCAAAACCACTTCTCCACCACAAAAAGGTTTCGAAGCTCAAAAAGGTCACAAAATAAAGCCAAACAAGGCCTAAGAGGGGGTAGAAAACCCCCAACCCAAAAGTAACCATAAACAAACATATTTAGCATACAAAAACTGAACTTTTTCAGTTGGACACTAAGCTTAAAACGGTATGTAAGCATTGCTACAAGCTTAAGCAAAAATGGGGAATAAAAGAGTAGTTTCTCACCCCTGAAGAACACTTCAAGAACACCAACTCCAGCACCTTCTTTCGATCAAAACCAACTCAAAAACTCTGAAATCAACTCCTTAGCACCTCAGTAACTAAGGGATGGTGTACCACTAGGTGCTTTAGTGCAAAAATATGAACAAAAACACCATTTAGAACACTATTACAAACACAACTATAGAGAGAGAAGAGATATAGAGAGAGAGAGTGATATATATCTTCTATATCAGCTGGCTGAACCCCTGGAAAGGGAGAGGAGGCTCTCCTTTTATAGGAAGTCCAATTCAAAGCTTCCAAGAGAAGCTAAGTGTTGGTTCAAATCCCTCCATACACGTGTATGGAGGGGGGAATTGTGGATGCCAGCTGCACTAACTAGCACAGAATATCTGCATAAAGCAAATGAACAGGGTTCGGCCACCAAAAATGGCCGATCGACCAACATAAGTGCCGGCCGACCAAATATAGGGCCAATCGGCCAACACTCTTGGCCGATGGCAAGGAAAAGGGACCGATGGCATCTTGCCCTAGCCGGTGGGTTGAGGGAATGGCAAACAAGCCACCCTCTTCCCTTAGACGCCAAAACACAAGTGTTTGATCCACAACCAAGCACAAAACAGACAAGTTGAGAGATCTTGAGGTAAGGCGCGTAGCTGAGACCTCCGAGAACTCAAAACGAACATGAACATGGATGATCATTGAGTGTTCAAACGATGACGTCCAAGTCTTGAGGATGGTCAAAAATGGGGTGTCTACAAGCACATTGTACTTCTACGTGTATATATGTATATTTATGTATAGCAAGGCCTTTTGCCTCATGCAAATGCACCGTTTGTTGGACGTTTTATTTCTTACATAATAGTTTCTGCTAGCACCATTTATTTTCTTGTTCAGTTAGGCCTTTGGTAATTATGAATTACTTGCTGACTACAGCACTAAACCTATAGGGGCCGGTTTGGCCATGACAGTATGATATCCAGTTTCTACCCAAAACTTCCATCAAGGGGCAAGTACTTACCAACTTTGTAGCCGAATTCACAGGATCCCTTGCCGACTTTAAATCTGATCAGTCGCAAATCCATCCCAACTGGAGAATGTATGTTGGGAACGTTTGGCAGATGCATTGCGACAGGTCATCCAACCAGCGTAGCAGTGGGGCTAGCGTAGTAATCATGACCTCCGAAGGGGCAAAAATCGAACAGGCCGTCAAACTGGGCTTCGATGCATCGAACAATGATGCCGAATATGAAGCACTGTCAATCGGCCTACGGAATGCACTTCACCTTGGTGCTCAACATCTGCTTGTTTTCTGTGACTCAAAGCTAGTAATCAACCAGTTGAAAGGGGAATACGAAGCCAAAAATGACCACATGGCAGCCTATATGAAATCGGCGAATTCTTTGCTCGCGAAATTTGATTACCACGAGCTGAATCAAATAACCAGGGATCAGAACATGCATGCAGACACCCTGACTTGCTTAGCCTCTGCCATCAACTTAGAAATTAAGAGAACAATTGAAGTTGGGTTCGTCCCTATGCTGAGCATTGCCTTTTCCGAATCAGTCCAGATCGACATTATCGAACCGGGTCCAAGTTGGATAGATCCTATCGCCGCATTCTTATCTTCATAATAGCTCCCGACGGATAAGAAAGAAGCACATAATTGTAAAACAAAGTCCTCTGATACTTCTTGGATCCGCAGGGAAAGCTCTACAAAAAATCTCTCTTTGGGTCGTATTTAGAATGTGTTCACCCGGATAAAATCGAAGAACTTTTGTCCGAAATACATGAGGGTAGTTGTAGTGCCCATTCGGGCGGACGTTCTCTGGCCCATCGAGCCGTAATGCAGGGTTATTACTGGCTGACCGTGGGAACTGATGCTGAGTGTTATGTCAAGAAATGTGAGCAATGCCTGCCAAGGAATTAAACTATATCACGAGTCCTTGGCCATTCACTCAATGGGGGCTTGCTATCTCAGACCATTGCCACAGGCCCCAGGCAATAGGCGATTCTTCATTGTCGCGATGGACTATTTCACAAAATGGGTTGAAGCGGAGGCACTGACAAATATTCGAGGTTCTGACATTAAGCATTTTGTATGGAGAAACATCATAACGAGATTCGGCATACCTCGAGCACTTGTTTCAGACAACGGAACCCAGTTTGATTGTGGCATGTATCGAGAATTGTGCAACCCTTACGGTAAACGGCCCTACTTTTCCTCGCCGGCTTACCCTCAAAGCAATGGTCAAGTGGAGGCCACCAACAAGGTTATTTTGGATGGCATCAAGAAGAGGCTGGAGAAAGCTAAAGGCAGATGGGTCAAAGAATTGCCAAGCGTGTTGTGGGCTCATCGCACTACTCCAAGGCGATCCACTAGGGAAACGCCATTTGCTCTGTGGTTTGGAACCCAGGCAATCATCCCCTTGGAGATCGGTCTTCCAACCTTGAAATCAAAGGCTTTTGACATGGGCCAAAATGACATGATGTTGGCCTTCGACTTGACTTTGATTGAGGAACACCAAGACCGTGCCCTTGCTTCTATGGCACGGTACCAGTAGCAACTCGCTAAATCGTATAATCAACGTATTCAACTATGCCGTTATACACCAGGAGAATTGCTCCTCAAAAAAGTGCTTTCCGCTGCTAGGAATCTAGCTGACGGAAAATTAGGTCCTAACTGGGACGGCACTGTAGACACCCCATTTTTTGACCGTCCTTAAGACTTGGATGTTCTTGCGGGGTACATCCAGCAACAAGTTTGATCGCTCGTCGGGTATTCAACTTTCGTGACGGAATGCTCCAGGTTTGATGCTTCCAGACCCTATTTCCATTCTGTCTCATGCTTGGACCATGTGTTGGTCTTTGCATATTGGTGTTCTTGATGGCCTGCCGGCCATGGTATGGCACTGTCGACCATGGCCTTTGCCCTGCCAACCACAAATAGGCCCTGCCGGCCATCAATGAGGCACTGCCGACCACCACTGATGGCCGGTTGGCCACCCTTATTTCAACAGATATATTTTAGATATTTTTGAGGTAGTTGTTTGCAGGATGGACCATCTTCTTGCACATGGATGGCTGGATCTTCTTGGATTGCTCTTTTATCTCCTATATATTGAAGCCATCCTCTTACATGCAAAGGGTTACAAAAAACTTAGCTGAGATATTTCTTTCACTCTCTCTCTCTCTATAATCCCCTCTCTCTACATTTTAGCCTTGAAAGTGTGTTTTCTCTTCATATTTACACTAGCACTCTTAGCCAAACACCTTAACCTTAGGCTTGAGGTTCTTGGAGGCCTTGTTGAAGCTCCTTGGATTGATTTTGGCTCAGAAGTTGCTTGATTACTTGTTGTTTTAAAGTTGTGCTTCAAGGGTGAGTGTCTTTCCTCTTCAAGCTTTATTTTGATCAAGTGTTTGGCCATCTTTGCATGCTTCTTTTGGCTTAGCTTTCAACTATAAAAAC
Organism: Camellia lanceoleosa; assembly: GCA_025200525.1. Lineage (NCBI taxonomy): Eukaryota > Viridiplantae > Streptophyta > Magnoliopsida > Ericales > Theaceae > Camellia > Camellia lanceoleosa. Next base: position 44,823,006 of record CM045762.1, on the reverse strand, counting down.
TTCTATTTTTTAGTGTTAAAAATGTTGTTTAAGGTCTTGTTGGAGTTAGAGGTGTTCTTCTCATTTTTGTAGCTTATTTGCTAAGCTTTGTGCTATCTTTTAAGGCCTTTAAAACTATCTCTTTTTGGCCTTTTAACCAATGAATTCCAGAGGAATTTTAACGGTGGAAAGGTGGTTTTGAGGTCCCAAATGGGAGGGGTTGGTCCCCTCTCCCCTTGTCTTGCTTGCATGTGTTGATGGCTCGTCAAGTGAGCATGTGTTTCTCCTTTTCGTAAGCTGAGTTCGAGCATGTTTTTGTGACTTTTTGGACCTTCCATAACTCTTTTTTAGGCTAGTTTAATCTTTTCTTGCATGCTTCTTACACTTGTAGGGGAATTTTGCTAATTAGCCTTGTATGCTTGATGCTTTGGTCCGTCATTCTAGCACGTGTTGACTCTACTCCAGCATGTTTTTGGCCTTTATTTAATATGCTTAAGCTCTGTTTGAAGTGGTCTTGGCCTCTTGAGGCTTGCCTTGTATGGTTGTAGTGCAAGTGGCTTTGACTAGCTTTGTGTTTTGAGTCCTCTAGCATGCTTTGCTTAGCTTGTTTGCACTATTTGGAATCATTTAATATGTAATTTCGGAGCATATATCACTGTCATACTCTCATATGTATCACTCTTTCAATGCTTTTGAGAAGTTGTGCCTCATGCATTGTTTGTGAGTCAATACATGAGCATATCTTTCTTGCCATCTATGTTGCAAGTCTAGCATGTTTTTACTACTATTTCAACCTGCCTTAGGTCTGTTTTGAATGGTCAAGGTCATTTGAGCATTGCTTAGTATGGTTGTAGTGTAATAGCCTTGACTAGCTTTGAGTTTTGAGGCATCTAGCATGCTTTGTTTGTGATGTTTGCATGATGTAGCATCATTTCACATGTAATTTCAGAGCATATGTCATTGTCACACTCACATATTTCACTCTCTAAGTGCTTTTGAGTGTTGAGCCTTATGCCGTGTTTGTGAGCCCATGCATGAACATGATTTTTCTTGCTCTTCATGCTACCATCTTAGCACATTTTGGTCATTGTTTTGGCATGTTTGAGGTCTATTTAGGGCTAGCTTGGCCATTTGGGATTGATATTGCATGCTCCTAGTGTAAAGCACTTCCCTAGCTTTGATGCTTAAGCCTTTAAACATGCGTGATATGGCTTATTTGCATGGTTTTAAGTTACTTAGCATGTCATTTCAGTGTTGAAATGTATGTCATCGCACTCCATGCTTCACTCTTTCATTTGCTTTGAAAGTAGTCTTAAGCCCCTTGTTGGCTTGGGCATGGAATTGAGACTCTCATGCCTAATAGTTTTAACCTCCTCTTGAGGGTTTCTACTAACTAATAGCATGAGTCTTTTTTCATGCTTAAGGTGGTTGTGGCTAAGGCCATCTTTCCCATTAGAGGACTTCCACATTGAACTAAACCGGTTAAAAGACTAATTGGTAATGTAAAATGTGTAAACAATAATTGAATCAAGTAAAACATGCCAAGATAAGCACGTTACATGCGTGCATTGCATTCTGTTCAATCGGACGTCATATTGAACACAAGGTGAATTGGTCGATTTCATACTCAAAGTGATGAAAATGAACCAATTCCCTTTGTCTCAATTGCCTTTGATCTTCCATGATAAGGTAATGGTCCTAGAGTCTTGTTTGTTGTGCATTTATTGAATTTGTGCAAGTTGGATCCTTGGCCATCATGCATCAAAATGCTTGATTAGTGCCTTTAAACCCAATGGTGCCACTCCTTTGACATTTTGAGATGATAAGGAGTGGCATAGTACAAACATGTCCTTGGGAGAACCTCCATTTTTCTCTATTTTGTACTCTATTGCAGTTTGGTGTCACAGCACACCAGTGGCCGGCACCCTTTCATTGTTGGCTGGCAACCTTACATCCTTGGCCAGCAGAGGCACACTCTTGGCTGGTAGATGGTCTGCAGCCCACTGGTGCACTCCCCATCATTGGTTTGGTAAGTTTCAGCAGCAAGTTCTTGAAGACACCCTGCAAACAGAGCCTCTAAAGAGCAAACCGGAGAGCTTTTCGAGACAAAAACTGAGCATGCATCTTCCACTTCTTCAAACAGAGCTGGGACAGCATGGTTTAAAGCTTTACTTGTCAGTTAGCTTGAAGTTGTAATTTAATTAATTATTTTGTTAATTAGTTAAGTGTTGTAATAATTAAGTAGCCTAGTTTAGCTATTTCTTTATTGGCTTGTAATAATTAGTCTAATTAGTCTAATTAGCTTAATTCGATTGGTTAGCTTAGCTTAGCTTAGATTAGCTTAGTTTATTCATTCGGACACTCTTTCACGGGGCGCAATGTTGTAATAAGGGTGCGTGTGTGTGCGCATGTCTTCCAACCCCACTTCTTTCTTTCTTTTATTTAACCGCTTTCGATGGTTAGTTTTAGGGCATATTTCAATTAGCATCCTTATGCTTGCATGCGTGCATCATTCATTTGTCTTGCATACACCGGGCTCGGCGCATCATTGAAACTGCATTGTATTTCAATACACTTACTTGAATACATGTTCCAAAGCATGTTATCAAGTGTTGCATTCATATGCCATCTTAGATAGCCGAGCCTATTTAGTTGCATATTACATGTGCTACATTAGGCATCTTGTATAGTTAGGATCATGCATTGATTTCTAACTAGTTCTTTGTTTTGGCTCGGAGTACACTGTAAGTGTTTATGCTTTAGAATCCTTGCATGAGTGTGAGTATTGCCATGACAGCATGCTTGCCATGAGGCTATTTGCTTAAGTGATTTAACTGTTTGAATGCCTGTGGGTGAAGGCTTTATTGCCTGAATTGGGACAATTCATTAAATGTGAGTTTTAAGCCCACTTAAAGGTGCAAATCATCATGTTTTCTAAGCCCACTTGAGGGTGGCAAATCTGCTCTTTAGCCTACTTGCGAGTAGCACTTTCAAACCATTTTAAAAAACAAACATGAGTTGTTTTGTTCCAATTCTCGTGATTGAGTCTATACTTGTATGCTGTGCGCATCACGTAGTCAGTTAGCTAATAGTCGGATAAGAACACATGAGGTTTATAAAACAACATATCATGCTTAGTAGAGGCCGATCTTTTGATCGGGTGAGCGGGGGCGCTCATTTCAAGACCTTCCCCTCTCGTACCCAAGTTCCCGAGCCGAGGCAACTTTGGTGATGACGGACACGTGGCCTTTGGCACGAGTCAGGGTTTCCTAAATTTTCCACAAATAAAATATTTAGGTGGTGACTCTGTAATCTGGCATAGTAGTCCAGTTTTGGCAATATTTGATTCAAAATCTGATTTTCCAAAATGATTTGTCGGATTGCACTTCTTTGGTGTTTATCAGTCTCGCATTGCACTTTGTGAGATTAGATTCAGAACCCGTGATAGGAGTCCGAACTGTAGTAGCTGGACCAATTCGCGCCCTCTCTGAAAATGGGTGGCGCGCGGAGAAGTTCGGCTGGTCTGCAGGCCCCTATCAGATTGACTCAATCGCCGGGACGGGGCATACCAGGTCAAAGACATGGATGGACGAAGCTTACCGCATCCGTGAAATTCCACATACTTGCGCAAATGTTATCATTAAGATTAACATTTTCGGCATAATAGTTTGTTTCGATTTTTACGTTGTGTACATCTTTCTTACTTAATACAATGTTTTTGTCCTTGCATGATATCTTATGGTGAACACAAAAAGCCTCCGAATCTGGAGCGCCCTTCGTGGAAATTACAATTGGCCAAGCCAAAAAGCCTCCGAATTCGAAGCGCCCTTCATGGAAAACACGGCTGGGCCAAATAAGCCTCTGAATTAAGAGTGCCTTTTGTGGAAATCACGATTGGCCAAGACAAAAAGCCTCCGAATTCGAAGCGCCTTCCGTGGATATCACGATTGGCCACGACAAAAAGCCTCCGAATTCGGAGCGCCCTTCGTGGAAAACACGATTGGGCCGAATAAGCCTCCGAATTTGGAGCGCCCTTCATGGAAATCACGATTGGCCAAGCCAAAAAGACTCCGAATTCGGAGCGCCCTTCGCGGAAAACACAGCTGGGCCGAATAAGCCTCTGAATTCAGAGCGCCCTTCATGGAAATCACGATTGGCCAAGACAAAAAGCCTCCGCATTCGGAGCGCCCTTGTGGAAAACATGGCTGGGCCGAATAATCCTCTGAATTCAGAGCGTCCTTCGTGGTAACGACGATTGGCCAGGACTAAAAGACTCCAAATTCGGAGCACCCTTCGTGGAAATCACGATTGGCCAAGACAAAAGACCTTCAAATTTGGAGTGCCCTTCGTGGAAAACATGGTTGGGCCGAATAAGTCACCAAATTCGGAGCGCCCTTCGTGGAAAACATGGTTGGGCCGAATAAGTCACCAAATTCGGAGCGCCCTTCATGGAAAACACGGTTGGCAAGAACGAGCATCCGAATTCGTAGCTCCTTTCATGAATTTTGTGATTGACAAACGCCAACGCAATTGAAATAAAATGGTAGACGATCATAGCTTAATTTATAAACATTTGCAAGCATTTCAAATAATATGTTTCATTAAATTCATCGTGAATATTGTACACACCCTATTTTTGACCGCTCTTAAGACTTGGGCACTACTGATGGTTTACTTGGTGGTGAAAGGTGTGCAGGGCAAAGGTTCAATTTCTTCGGCAAGGAGAGAATCAAATCCCAACTTCAAACCCCTTTTGGACCAAAACAATCTTGATCAAAATATTTTAGACCTTGAAACCCTCTCTTTCAAAATATATTTTTGAAGCAAAGTTCCTACGATGTTCTGACGCTCGCATTTTGTTAAATGTTGCCCTTTTCGGTAAATCGAGCAGGGACAAAGTAGAAATGAATGAAAGAGGGGTGAACTCTTTGAAAAATCTTCCAAAATATCTTGTTTAGAGGTTTGGAGTTGAAGAAAAGAGGAGAAGATGGAAGAAACCAAGCTGGAGAAGAAGATGGGCATGAATCACTAAGCGAGAGTCGAGCAGCCCTCGCTAAATCAGGCCTATCTGTTTGCATACTTGGATTTCAGATATGAGGCCACCACCATTGGAAAGAAGACTTCTGGGGTTTCATTTGTCACTCAAGAATCCCCTGAAGCCAAGTTCGGATGGGGGAGATATGGTTGGTTGAAGTAGGGCATCAATCCGGTTGGACCGAAACTGAGCCGCCCTCACTAAAAGAGGGATATCTCTTAGCACAATTGCAATTTTGATGTGAGGCTGCCACCATTGGAAAGCTTACTTCCGGGGCTTCAATTTGCACACAAGAATGACCTAAAAAGGCATCCAGATGAAGGAGTTAGGCTTGCTTCAAGTCGGGGACCAAGACTAATTTTTGCTGCAGACCACTAAGGGAGTGTGCCGACCACAAATGGAGCATGCCGACCATATGCCGACCAGAAATGATCCATGTTGACCAAAGAAAGTGGTCGGTCGACCAGTGGAGGTGGTCGGTCAACCACTTTTTCCCAGAAAGCCCAGAATTGGTAGATATTTTGCTCCAACTGTTCCAAACTGTCCTAATATTTTTGAATTGAGATATTTCGACCGATGCTCATATATTGCTATATATTGAGCCATACCTCTCATTTTTGAAGGGTTGGCAAGTTTGGGGAGCCTCTCTCTCTAAAGTCTCTCTCTCTGGAATTTTGAAGAGCAAAAATTCCAACCCCTCCCTCTAGAAGCCTCTCTCTCTTCTTGTTTGGGGAGGTTCTTTGAGGATCATTTGGAGCTCCTAAGGTGGTTTTAGCTCAGAATTTGGACCTGTTTTGCAGCTGTGCTTCAAGGGTAAGAACTCTCTCCCTTTTAGCTTATTTTGCATGCTTGCTTCACCATCCTTTTTCCATTGTTTTGGACTATTTTGGGGTTGGTTTTGAACTGTTAGAAACTCTATTTTTGAGCCATAAAAATGGTCGTTTAAGCCTTGTTTGGCTAGGGGGTTGTCTCTCCCTTTTGCTCCTTGACTTGTAAGGCCTTTTGAGCTACCTTTCAAGCTTTTCAAACCGTCTCTTTTTGGCCCTTTAACCACTGAATTCTAGAGGAATTTGATTGGTTAAAATGTGGTTTTAAGGTCCCAAATGGGTGGGGGTTGTCACCCCTCCTCTTCTCTTGTTTGCTTGTGTTGATGGCCCATCAAAAGAGCATGTGTTTCTACTTCTTTGTGGCTTTGTTTAGGCTCATTTTTGTGACTTTTCAGACCTGCCTTAACTCTATTTTTGGCTGTCATGGTCACCTCTTGCAGGCTTATTGCACTTGTAGTGTAATCCTACTTGTAGCCTTGCAAAGTAGCATGTCTTTGTGCCTTGAATTTTCTTAGTTCAAGCATGTTTTTAGTCGTTATTTTCCATGTCATAACTCTAATTTTGGTTGGTGGAGTCATCTCTTGCTTAGTTTTGGCACTTGTAGTGCAATCTTGCCCATTAGCCTAGTGTACTCGGTGTGTTGGCCTTTCATGCTAGCTTGTCTTGGCTATACTCCATGCATGTTTTGGGATTATTTTGACATGCTTTAGGACTGTTTTAAGTCATCTTGGTCCTTTGGGGCTTGCTTTGTGTAGCTATAGTGTAAATGGCTTTACTAGTCTTGAGTTTTGAGGCTCGTAGCTTGCTATATTTGTGATGTGTGCATGATATGGCATCATTTGGTAGGTAATTTCAGAGCTTATATATTTTCCATACTTTCACTTAAATCACTCTTTCAATGCTTTTGAAAAGTTGAGCATTATGCCTTGCTTGTGAGCCAATACATGAGCTTATCTTTCTTGCCATCTATGCTACAAGTCTAGCATGTTTTTGTCACTATTTTGACCTACCTTAGATCTGTTTTGAATGGTTAGGGTCATTTGAGCATCGCTTAATATGGTTGTAGTGTAAAGGGGCTTGACTAGTTTTGAGTTTCGGGGCCTTTAACATGTTGTGCATGTGATGTTTGCATGGTATGGCACCATTTGGCATGTAATTTTAGTGCATGTTCTGTAGTCACACTCTCATATACTTCACTCTTTCATTGCTTTTGAGGGTTGTGTATCATGCCTTGCTTGTAGGCCAACATGTGTGCATGTTCTTGTAGCATTTTGAGCTTTCATTTCAACTCATTTTAGCCATTATTTTGGCATGCATAGGGTCTGTTTAGGGCTGGTTTAGTCCATTGAGCATTGCATTGCATGGTTCTAGTGTTGTGTCCTTCAGTAGTTTTAATGCTTAAGCCTTCTAGCATGTTGTACATGAAGTGTTTGCATGTTAGAGCCTTGTGCATGCCACTTTAGCATTGATGGATAAGCATGTTGTTTGCATGTGTGATGCATTGCATGTGTTTGGATCGGACGGTAATCCAAACACGAGAAATGTGGGACGTTTCATACTCATAATGATGAAACGTGTCACATTTCTCGGTCGCCGACGCTCTTGATCATGCATGATAGAGGTGGAGGCTCTTATATGTTATTTGTGCATTCATTGACTCGTGCAAACTTGGCTTCTTGGCCATCGTGGATTGCGATGCTTGGTTGGTGGCTTGAGAGTTGAGTACTACGCTCCTTTGAGCTCAAGCAATGATACGGAGAGTAGTTGCACACACATGTCTTGCAAATACACCGCTGTGCCCCTTCTTGTTCTCTGTTGCAGCAAAACTGGAGTTTGGAAAACGATGCTGGTCGACCGACCACAGGAAGTAGCCAACTGACCAGTAGGGGTGGTCGGCCGACCAGTTTTTCTGGTCTACAGCCCCCTTTTCTGGTCGGCAGCCCACCAGAGGATCCCTGTGTTGGAGAAAAAGCATTTTGGAGATTGGCACAATTTTCAGAGATCAAGGCAAGTGCAAACAGAGGCAATTAGAGGCACGGTAATGGATTTCCGAGCGAAGCCGACCGAGCATGCATATCCCCCTCGCTTCCTGAGGACATTTGTTTAAATTGCTTAGCTAAACTAGTTCATTAGCTTAGTTATTTTGTAATTAATTAGTTAAGTGTTTAATTAATTAATTAATTTGGTTTGTACTTAATTGACTTAGAATAGTTAGTTGATTCAATTCGGTTTGTAATAATTAATTAGCTAAGTTAGTTAATTAATTGATTTGTAATAGTTAGCTTAATTAGCATAGCTAGTTAGCTTATTATTCCGACCCTCCGTCGAAAGGGCAAATGTTGTAATAAGTGTGCGTGTGTGTGTGAATGTCTTCCAACCCTACGTTTTTCTCCCTTTTATTTACCAGCTTTTGATGGTTAGTTTTACGGTATGTTTCAATTAGCATACTTATGCTTTTCATGCGTGCATCATTCATTTGTCTTGCATGCATGGGGCTCATCGCATCATTCAAACCGCATTGTATTTCAATACACTTCTTTGAATACATGTATCAAATGTTGCATTCATACGCCATCTTAGATAGCTGAGCCTACTTAGTTGCATTTTGCATGTGTTGCATTAGGCATTGTTGACATCGCTAGAATCATGCATTGATTACTAACTAGCTTCTATTTTGGCTGGGAGTACACTGTAAGTGTTTATGCATTAGCATCCTTGCATGTGTGTAAGTGACTGCCATGATAGCATGCTTGCCATGAGGATATGTGCTTAAGTGTTTAACTGCACGAATGCCTGTGGATGAAGGCTTGATTATCTGAATTGGAACAATTCATCAAAAAGTAAGTTTTAAGCCCACTTAAGGGTGGCAAATAATCATGTTTTCTAAGCCCACTTGAGGGTGGCAAATCTGCATTTTAGCCTACTTGCGAGTAGCACTTTCAAACCATTTTCAAAAACAAACATTGAATTGTTTTGTTCAAATTCAAGCGATCTAGTTTATACTTGTATGCTGTGCGCATCACATAGTAAGTTAGCTAATAAACTGGAATAAGAACACATATGTTTTCAAAAACAATATATTATGTTAGTAGAGGCCGATCATTTGATCGGGTGAGCGGGGGTGCTCATTTCAGGACTTTCCCATCTCGTACCCAAGTTCCCGAGCCGAGGAAACTTTGGTGATGACGGACACGTGGCCGTAGGTACGAGTCAGGGTTTCCTAAATTTTTCAAAATAAAATATTTAGGTGGCGACTCTGAAATCTGGCAAAGTAGCCCATGTTTGGCGCTTTTTGATTAAAATCAATTTTCCAAAGCGATTTGCCGGATTTGGACTCTTTGGTGATTTATCAGTCTTACATTGTACTTTGTGAGATTAGATTCAGAACCGTGATAAGAGTCCGAACTATATTAGCTATCAACCCAATTCGCATCCTCTCGCGCGGAGCAAGTTTGGGCAGTCTACAACACATAGTCTGCATCCAATTTGCGGTAAAAAGGTACAATGTGTTTAGTTTTATTCGGCACCACCTTCGTCATCACTCTTCTCGACTTGGAAAGCCATGTAGGGAAAACTATGACCTTGATATAATGGCGACGCCGCATCAACGCCTGCTACACGGAGAGCCTTGACCCATCCATGCTTAAATCCACGATTCTCGTATCGACAGACCTCCTCAGCGAGTTTTTCCTTAGTCTTCTCTATCCCAATTTTTTGGCCATCATGGAAGCCTTGCTCGTAGGCTCTAGTCTTTGTAGTCTCTATCGCAAACATGCTTTCCATCTCTCGATCGGCAATCGCATGCCTTGTGAGCCGTTGGGTCACCCTTTCCTCCACAATTGGGTTAGCTTGGCCTGCCAACGGCGTCTCGACCATTTTGACTTTTCTTAATTCACGTTCAGCTTTCTCCGTGCGAGCTTCTAAGTTTTGAATGCGTTCATCTTTCTACTCTATCTCCCGCCGCACGGCACGTAGGCGCATGTCGATTTCATAGGAGGTATACAAACCCTTTACTGCTCCATGGACACCCTTGCGAAAAACTTCATAGTCAGCCCGGCCGACCATGGATTGCTGAACTTCTGGCAGAAAGATCTATCGAGCGAACTCGACTGCTACTTTGGGTCGCGAATGATCGAATCTACTTCCTTCATCGGTTTGTTCCCCACAAAAATTGGAAACCTTCACGGGCGCGGTGTCGTACTGGTTTCTCCTCTCGAGCGTGGTACAAGGGAGTTACCACGTTGCTACTTTTCCTTTCTGGGTGACCTACTCCGACGACATGGGGACTGGCGTTTCTCACGCTCCCACGACATCCTACTCCCCGTGTGTGTAGTGTCACCACCTCGGTTCATCTTTGCGTCCAGTTCCGCCAGCGTCCTACCTTCCCTTCTGCTGTTGAAGAATAGTCTTCTGGCCATCCACAGTCGTCCACACTGCTTTGTTTCCTTTCCCAATTTGTTCGATTTGAACGCAACAATGGTACCTCATCGCACGCATCCCCCATTCCATTTATTCATTACGGGTGTAGCACTACCGAGGCAATCTCATTAATGCTAAATTTCAAAACCTTACATTCAGCATTCCAGTTCATTCATTGGCTGGGGCAGGGCAGATTCATTAATCTAATCGGCTAAATAGATTCATTTATCTAATCGACTAAATGTCGAGGCCTTGCGCCGATAAGTTCATGTGGCCCAGCCCCTCCATGAACTGCCGGTATTCGGTGTTCCAGTTCATTCACTGGCTAGGGCAAGGGAAGATTCATTAATCTCATCGGCTAAATAGATTCATTAATCTAATCGGCCAAATTTCGAGGGCTTACACCGATTTACTCGTTATTTTTCCCACTTTAATTTATTCATGATCACATCCTCCCCAATTGTTAATGGCCGATTCGTTAATTTATTCGGCAAAATTGCAGAGGATGTTTAATTTGATCTTACATCCTACTAGATTGTTAACTGCCGATTCATTAACTTATGCGGCTAAATAGCAAAGACGCAGTTATTTTATCGGATGTTTAATTTACTCATATGCAACAGACAGAAAAGCATAGGAAATTTTCATTAATAAATTGATTACAGATAGTAGTCATTTTACACACGAAAATTACCTTACATTTAACTTTCAATCGAAGTAAAGAAATGAAAATCTACTAACAAAAACCTTACAAAAACTATGCATCTACGATGCCTAACAAAAATCAAAGTATCACCCTAGTCAATCTTCAGGGTTAGACTTCAGCGGCTCAATGTCCACTTGCTCGTATGGAATCGGCTGGGCCAATGTCACATTAGCGGCAGTGAGGGCTTTGAGCCAGCCATGTTCGAAGCCCCAATTCTCGAACATGGGCACTTTCTCCACGTAGTTCTCCAAGGCGGCGTCCTTTCCAGCTTGGAACGCTTTGGAAATCTTGGAGTCGGCTATTTCTTTTGCCTACTTTGACTCTTCGAAATCGGCTTCCAACTTGGCAATCACCTCCATGGCTAACTGGAGTGCGTCTTCACTCGCGTTAGCCCTCTCTACGGTGGCCAGCCTTAGTTGGTGAGAATTCTTCGCCTTCTCGGCCTCAGAGTCGGCTCTCCCAAGTTCCTTCACCGCTTTCACTGCCTCGAAATTGGCCCTTTGAGAGGCTTCCATGGCCTTGCTCTTTTCATTTTCAATTTCGACTTTCAGCAAGCTGATCTGTTCAATTGCGTCATGTTGATAGCGCTCGATTTTGACTATCCTGCCCACCATCTGCAAAACAAGGAATTAGAGTTTTCAAGTTCGAAACCAAAAATAAGGCAAGTAAGCCAAGTAAGGCAAGTAATGTACCAATAAGGCCGATTAAGTGGCTAATGCAATTGATAGCAAATTTGGCTCCATCCGAAATATGGCTCTGTCAACCGGTAGAGAAATTGAGGAGGCCATACTCAAGGCCACAGTCAAGTCCTTCAAAGCCGACGCATCTGAAGAAATCAGCACATTCCTTACCTTTGGTTGAACAGTGAACGGAACAACCAAGTCCGACTTCTCAATACGCAGGCATTTCTCGATTTGGTCCTCCTTAGAGACGGCTTCGTACTCGGTGGGGCGCTTTTTCCCCCTTTGCTCGACCTCCTGATCCCCCTGTTCTACTTGCTCCGCCTTGGCCGTTTTAGTCCGAGCTGTTTTTTCCACAATAACAGGCAGCGAAGATTCAGTGACGGTAATGGGTGGACTTTCAGAGCATACGGTCTCGGCTCTCCTCCGGGCGGCCATCCTTTCGGCGTTTTTTCTCCTGGCCAGCTGTGTGAGCGACTCCCTAGCCAAGTTCTCAGGATACGCGCCGAGAAGGTCTCCTAAGTTTCTAAAAATGTCTTCAAAGGAAACGTCCCCTCGACCTGAGCTGGACGGAGGGTTGGTTGAATCGTGGCCGGCTTCCTCAAAGGCCAAGTTTAGAGCCTCGTCTACTTCAGCTTTCGACTGGTTCGGTTCCTCTGTGACTTCTTCGGCCACTTGTTCCTCCACCTGCTCTGAATCGGAGGCTTCCACACCAATCTGCTTTAGGTTTTTGAAGTTGGGGAAGACAAGGGCCGTAAGCTGCTCTTCGCCCCTCAGAATTGGAATATTGTCCGTCGCCGAAAATGTTGAGTAAGTCGGCTCGTATATTAGAAGAATGTGGGCCGCACTCTCTTGTTTATGAAGGTTTGAACGGCCAAAGAACTGGAGTGCGATTTTAATTTCTGTAAGTACGGCATCGTTGGCCGAAACCAGAACCGTCTTCAAATCGTTGCCTACACAAATAAAACGATAAGTACATAGAAGGAAAGCCGAGAAAATATTAAAAAATAAAAAAATAAAAAGAAAAACACATAAGGAACTATACGGCCACCTGGTTCGCCTTTTCGTCTAGGCATGGGATCTAGGCGATCTTCACCCTCGCCGAATTCCCAGTTGCCTCGGACAACGACCATTACATCGTCAACACGCTTGCTAGAGCTGGCAAGCATAGTCACCAAGTGATGGTCGGTGTCCTTGGCCCTAAGAAAATAGCGCCCCTGCTAGCCAGAAGATTTTGCCAAGGCATAACAATGCCGAATAGCAGGTATACCAAGATTGATCCTAAGGCGTCGGTTCAAATCTATAATCCCCATTATGATTCAAAAAAAATTTACATTAGGTTGGAAAGGGATTAGACCCCAATGGGGAAGGACGGCCCTTAAAAATAGGTGAAGGGGGAAACGGACTCCATCCTCAGCAATTGATAGGAGAGGAAAGATGATTATACTTTCATCAATCCTCTCCATATCAATGGTGTTGTCTACCACGAGTGACAGATGGACATCGTTGGGGATGGAAAAATGGCGTTGAAAATTGAAAATTCGATCCGCAGAAAGGAAGTCTTTCAAATGTTTTGACATCCTAGCCAGTCTAAGGAGTATGCAAAACAAAAAACAAACAAGGAAATGGGATTCGAAATGAAGGAGAAGAGAACTTACAAGAAGCAGAAGAGACAATGAAAAAGGGAAGAAGTTGCAGAGGTCACGAAATGTAGGTATACTGAAAGGTAGACCAGAAGCTTTGAGTATTCAAAAAACATACATTCGAAGGGACAACATAGTTTCAAATCGCATTAAATGAAGAAAGCGTATGAAGAGGCGGGAAGATGTAATGATGCCTAAAAAGCGTGTGTTCTGACATACGTTGGAATGAGGTTAACCGCTATTTTCTTTTTGACTTTTAAAGTACGAAACCAAACATGCCGACTGACTGGTGTTAATAGGATGTTTAGGGGGCAATTGTTGGAGCTGGATAATGTTGATGTACATACAAGAAAGCCAAACAAAGGTCTAAGGATAATCAAGATAAAAATTGTATTCGGCTCCGTCCTGGACGATCCCAAAGCCGAATAGATTAATCGGCCATAGGACCAGTTGAACAAAAGTCAAATAAATAAATGTGCAATGGATCAAGAGTGGGCTCGACCCAGGGGCCCAAAACAAAATATAAATAGAGGAACATCAGCCAAAGAAAGGTACGTGAGAACAGACCTTAGAAACTTAAGTTACAAGCATACTTGAGACATATACTGACTTGTCTGTTGGAGTGCTAATTTTGGCACCCCCAACCAGAGTGTTAATCCCCTTTTTCAAGTGTCAATCAGAGGATCAAGAGCGTCAACCCGGATACAAGAGTATTGCCAAACCTACTTTCTCCACAATATTCTATGCGAAATTGAAAGCATGTTCTATGCAAGAAATAAAAGCATATTCTATGCGAAATTGACAACATGTTTGTTGCACGACTCATGAATCATGCAGGACACGTGTGCAACATAAGTATTTGTGAAAATGCATATTCTATGCAATAGAAGAGAACAAATATGTAACTTGACAAAGTGAATAAAAACGATATTATGCGACAACCTCTGATTTACCTCTCGAAGACATTACAACATGCTAAAAAAGGATACACCTCGTTTATATTGGCAAGTGGAGAACGTTTGCGTGCCAAAATGCAGTTTCAAGATCCTTTAGAATTAATCTAGACCCAACAGTGAACCTCTCATACACCTCCTGGAGAACGAAGGTATATCATAGCATTAAGATACATGTGAGAACCACTGGCCACCCACCGGCCACAAGGGAAGGTCGCCGGCCACCTGCCGGTCACCATTGGGGCTTATCGGCTAGAATGTGGCCTGCTGGCCACCAATAGTGGCCTACCGGCCACCCGCACACAGATCGTGGTAGAAAAGTCATTTTGGCCTCAGGTCTTTAAGTACACATCTCCACACTTTATTTTCACACACCCATACCTCCCAAAATCTTCACCCTCGCTCTAGGTGCTTTCTCTCTCTAAATTTGTGCTTTTTATGGGTTTTCCAACGCCCCATGCAAACTTTTTTTTGTAAAACCCTCTTGATTCTCTACACTTTGAACCGATCATATTTTGATTTCGTCGTTTTTTCTTGCATTTTCACCACTTTAGGCTTGTTCTCCTCGAGTTTCTCACGGGTTTCGTGAACTTTCCCAGGTTTTGACTTTTTCTCTCATTCTCTCTCTCCTAGGGTTGACTTTTTTCCAAGTTTACCCTCTTTTTCCATTTTTCTTCATTTTTCACCCATTTTTACCCACTTTCCATATGGCAAATGATATCTCTCATGCTGGGACTCCTCCCGAGGTTCCACCTCCATTATCAGCCCATGACAAGGTTGAGGAGCTGGTGGTTGCCAGGGCTGGTGAGGCGGTAGAGGACATCGTCGCTGATCTTGAGGCGGAGTTTGCTTTAGAGCTCGAGCCAGAGCCATTACCACTGAGGGTGCGGTCCTTTGATCCGATGACGTATCATCCTCGCACGCATATACTACCGCCTGGAGGCATCACGCGTTTCAGTGACTTTGCTCGTGGCGTGCTAGAGGACCTTCTACTGATGGTGCCAGACTCCCACCCTTCTTCTAGCGCTACCGAGGTATGAACTCTATTTTCATGCATTCTTGCCTTTCCTTTAACTGCATTTCTCATACTGCCTTTTTGCTGAATGTTCTTTTATTACTGTCTTTCATCTTATTCACCTTTTCTCTGGCACAAGGAACTCTTGCGCTTACAGGGGATATGGAGTGACGACGACAAGAGACTGGTATGATGAGCTCTCCGCCGAGGCCCACGACATTATTGATGAGGCTGGCTTTGACCTATTTTTCTCTATGCTCTCACGGCATATAGCGAGCCGGACTCTTCTTGAGGCACTGGTGGAGAGGTGGTGGGACACCACCAACTCTTTCCACCTCTCTTCCACTAGGGAGATAGCGATGACTCCCTATGACCTTGCCATGCTCACAAGCATAAAGGTAAGGGTGATTCGATCTCCTTCGACATGGATATGAACGAGTGGGAGGTTACTTGGATCTACCTGTTGGGAGGACGCCTACCTCTGTACAGACTAGCCATTATGAGGTACAGTTGGTTTATTGAGCAGTTTCAAGAAAGCGAGCCTGAGACACCAGAGGAGGTGGAGCAGTATGCCCGGTGCTCTTAATGTTTCTCCTTGGTACCATATTGTTTTTGAACAGGTGGAACACCGTAGGCTTATATCTGTTGAGCGCCCTGGTGACACTGTCCCTGGTGCAATTTTATGATTGGGGCAGAGCTAGCCTCACCACCCTCTACGGCTATATGAGCTCCACTTCCCGGATGAGAGGAGAGTGAGTTGGGGGCTATTGGAGAGTCGGGAGGTATATACCACACCTTTCTGACATTGTACTTTCTGTTCAAAAATTAAGCTTTATGCTTTGCACTTTCTGTGTTTGTTCACGCATTGTGCATTTTGCTTTGCACTTTCTATTCATATTTGTTTCGTGCATTGACACCACTACTCTCTCCTTGCAGTTGTGGGTTTATGCCTACTTCCCAGATCTAGCTCCGCAGCCTATAGAGGTGATTCCCCCCATGGTACCGTATTCACAACGGTATGACAGCCGGTGTGGGTGCCGGAATCGCGACGACACGACCTTTATCTTCTTTTGCCGCTACTTCGATACAATGGCCGCTAACGAGGTGACCTAAAAGTCACAGTTATTTTTGCTTTAATACTGCTATGATTCATACTTTAGTAGCTGATGACAATTAACAATCTGTACATTCTCTATCTGTAGATCACATGGCAGCCTTGGGTGATTATGGCAGCTAGTGTGAGGGACCAGTATACGGGGACCTGGGGCACATCTCGCTTTTGAATTTTGCTAGAGGGCCTAATCTGCCGGGCCTGGTTTCTGAGCAAGCAGTTTGTATGCTAGACCGTAGGCTTGCCCGATCTGGTTGTTCCGTTGGCACCCCTAACATCTATGAGGATAGCGGATAGCCTACCGGTTGATGCGATCATCTAGTTCATGGTGGGCCTAGACACTGACTTCTTCAGAGCAGTGGGCAACTATGCAACATTCATCCAGACTCATCTTATGTCCCCTTTGATAGGCGTTCACACAGGCAACAGAACAGGAGCTCCTGTGGCGGGTGAGGCGACTCAGGTGACCAAGGCCCATACTAAAAGGGCCCCTCTTATTGGGCAGATGACCGATTGGCCAGAGATTCCCACTGCGCTCACATGTTGGCGGCCTACTGGGACTACCTACCAAATTCTGATCGAGCCCGTAGAGGTAGGGCACGAGTATCTTAGAGCTCGAGGCGCACCTCAGGTATGGACTACACTTTACAATTTGCACCCTACATTTTCCATTTCAGATATGTTTATTCCAGATATTGATCAGTCAAATGCACTTCTAGGCACCTATGGAGTATATAGAGAGCCTCCTTGAGCAAGTTGCCTTTCTGATCAGCATGATGCAGAGGAGAGAAACACTGCTTGGTCTCCATGGTATTCAGGTAATTTCCTTCATTTAGGCATGCATTTCATTACTAACTCCGTTGTGCACCACATTATCATATTCCCACTGATACATTGGCACCTCAATTGCAATCTTCCCCAAACTGAGCTGGCACACTACATTGGCACACTGTACTTATACTATATCTGGCTTTTGCATGATGCTTATTCTGTATACTATGCCTGTATCTGATACACACACTATAGCTGATATGTTGACAACTATTTTTCCAGATCCCGAGAGGACCGGTGGCAATAGTGGCACTAGCACTGATAGCACCTCCTCCAGTAGCAGGGAGGAGAGAGAGGCAATCCCCAGCGCGTGGCCGAGATGTACGCCGCGGCTGAGGCAGAGATAGAGGTACTGTAGACACCTCATTTTTGACCATTCTCAAGACTTGGACGTCATTGTTTGTGCACTTGATGATTGTGACTATTTGTGCTCGTTTTGGTGCCCGAAGTCCTTAGCAGAATGCCCTGTCTTTGAGCCTTCAAACCCCATCGATTCTGTGCCCTATTTTAGACCAAATTCTTCAAGCCAGCAACCCTTGGTGGCTGCCGGCCACCAATTGATCCTATCAGCCATTGATGCCTTTTTGCAGATATTTTCTTAACAGTTGTTCCAACTGCTGGCACAATGGGTTTGGTCACCATACACGCGTATGGACTGATATAACTCAACTGAAAGCTTGTTTTTCTATAAATATGGACCTTCTCTCCCATTTTAAAAGGTTAGAAATTTTGGAGCAAAATTCTCTCTCTCTCTAGATTTCTCTCTCTCCTGCAATTTGGTATACATTTGCTCACAAATCCTACACTTTTGCATACACTTCCTTGGCCAAAGTTGCTTCTCTTTGGACTGAGGTTACTTGAGACCCACTTTGAGCTTTAGAAGGTGGTTGTGGCTTGCTTTGTTGCCTAATTTGTGCCTTGGCTTCAACAGGTATAACACTTGCTTTGTTCGCTTATTTTACATACTTGCTTTGCCATCTTCTTCTATTGTTTTGGGGCTATTTTTGAACTGTAAAAAACTCTATTTTTATGGCCTAAAGGTGGTGGTTTGAGGCCATTTTCAGTTAGGGGGTGGTTCACTCTTCTTACATCTTTGTTTGTAAAGCTTTTGTACCTTTGTTCACCACTTTCAAACCAACTTTCTTGGGCCTTTTAACTACTGAATTTTAGAGGTTTTTTAGTGGCAAAAAACTCATTTTGAAGTCCAAATTTGAAGGGGTTAGCCTCCCGTCCTTGTGTCTTGTTTGCATGCCTAGTTAGCTCCATATGTTAGCATGTTTTTCTATCTTAACTTAGCTCAAGTCCAGCATGTTTTAGCCTCTGAAATAGCCTGCTTTAGCTCTATTTTGGGCTGGTTAGTTCATTTGAGTCTTGTTTTGCGTGGTTGTAGTGTAATAGTCTTCACAAGTTAGTGTTTTAGGGTCTTAGACACCTCTTGTTTGAGTTGATAGCATCTTTTGGTGTTGTTTTTCATTCCATTTCAGCACTATAAACTCTACAGCCTCCCTCTTTGCTTCACTCTTTCATTTGCTTTTGAGAGTTCTTTCAAGCTTGGGATCTTTTAAGCTTGAGATTGAGATCATGCTTAATGGTTTAACCCTCTTTGAGGGTTCATTATCAACGGCATGATCTCTCTCTTACCTTACATTATCCCTTGATTGACACTTCTTTCAACTTAGAGGGCACTCACCAATGGACAAATTGATTAAAGAATGATTTGGTAGCTAAAATGTGTAAACAAAAATTGGCAAGTAAAAGTGGCATGATAAGCATTTCTTTGTGTTGTATTGCATGTGTTCAAATTGGACGTTAATTTGAACACAAGGAAAATGGGACATTTCATACTCAAAAGTGATGAAATATGCCACTTTCCTAGGTCTCTGTTGCCCTTGATCATGCATGATAGGGTGATGGTATTTGAGTCTTGTTTTCCATTCATTGAACTTGTACAAATTGGTCCCTTAGCCATCATGTATGGAAATTGCTTGATTGATGGTTTGAGGGCCAAATGTATCACTTCTTTGAGCTTGTTTTGATGATAAGGAGAGGTACACAGTACATACAACCTGTGAGAATACCCTCGTTTTGCCCTGTTTGCTCTCTATTACAGCATGGAATTGTGCGTCACTAGTGGTCGGCCGGCCACTATTACTGGCCGACAAGCCATCACTATTGGATGACAACCCTTCAATGGTGGCCGGCCAGCCAACACTTCTGGCCTGCCGGCCACTAGTAAATTTTGGGCAGTGTGCTTGTAAGGGATGGCAAAGTTGATTTGGAGAAGGAAATAGTGCAAAGGTTGTGCAAACAAAGGCTTTCAAGGGCAAAGAACAGATGTTCTTCTGGTGGAAACTGAGCATGCATGGGGCTCCCTTATTTCCGAGACGAGTTATCTTGTTAATTAGCCTATGATTAGCCTCTTTAATTAGTTAGTTGTAGCCAATTAATTTGTGTTGTAATTATTCAAGTAGTATGCTTTTTATTTATTCGAAGTGTTGTAATAGAAAGTCAAGTAGTGTAGCTTAGCTAGTTTCATTCGGACCCTCCTTCGCGAGAGCGTAATGTTGTAATAAGTGTGCGTGCGTGCGTGTATATCTTCCAACCCCACGTCTTTCTTCATTTTATTTACCCGCTTTTGATGGTTAGATTAGGGACATGTTTCAATTAGCATACCTTATGCTTGCATCCATTCATTCATATTGCATGCACCGAGGCTCGGCACATCATTCAAACTACATTACCATTTCAATACTTCTTTGAATACGTGCTTAGACCGCATGTTATCGAATTGAATCATATGCCATGTTAGTAGCCGAGCCTATTAAATTGCATATTGCATGTGTTGCATTGGACATTTAACATAGTTAGGAACCATACATATTTTTCTAACTCTTTTTGTTTATCTTAGCTTGGAGTACTAGGTGAGTTCTGACTTGCATGAATGTGAATGTTGCCATGTCTAGCATGCTTGCCATGAAGCTAAATGCATACTTGATAAACTGCTTGAATGCATGTGGATGAAGGCTTGTTGTTTGAATTGGAACGATTCAACAAATGTGCGTTTTAAGCCCACTTTGTTGAGTGGCAAATCAATTTTAAGCCCACTGTGTTTGGTGGTAAATCCACAAAATTTTAAGCCCACTTGAGGTGGCAAATTCAAACCATTTTCACAAATAAATATAAGTTGAATTGTTCTGAATTGAGCAAACTAGTCTATACTTGCTTGTGTGCATCACATAGCAAAGTTAGCTTAATAACCGGAACAAGAGCACATAATGTTTATAAAAAAAATCATATCATGATTAGTAAAAGCCGATCTTTGATCGGGCAAGTGGGGGTGCTGTAGACACCCCATTTTTGACCGCCCTTAAGACTTGCGCGCTACTGATTGTTTACTTGGTGATGAAAGATGTGCAGTGCAAAGGATCGATTTCTTCGCCAAGGAGAGAGTCAAATCCCAACCTTACACCCTAGTTGCGGATCAAAACTATTTTGACCAAAGATTTTAGATCTTAAAACCCTCTCTTTCAAAATATTTTTGAAAAATGATTCTACGATGTTCCGAGACTCGCATTTCGTTAAATGTTGCACTTTTCGGTCAACCGAGCAAGGACAAAGTGGAAATGAATGAAAGAGAGATGAACTCTCTGAAAAATCTTTCAAAACACCTTATTTATGGGTTTGGGGTTAAAGAAAAGAGGAGAGGAGAGAAGAGAATAAAACTAGTTTGGGAGAAGTTCGGCATGAATCCGGTTGAGCCAAAACTGAGTAGTCTGCACTAAAGGAAGCTTAACTTTTTGCATAGTTAGAATTTTGATGTGAGGCTTCCACCATTGGAAAGCTTACTTCCAAGGATTCAATTTGGACACAAGAATAACCTGAAAAGGAGTCCAGATGAAAGAGATATGCCCATTTGAAGTTTGACCTGCATAGCAGATTTTTGCTGTCGGCCACAAGGGTGGCCGGCCAGCTAGTTGAGGTAGCCTACCGGCCACTTATGTCCAAAACTCATTTTTTTTGCAGATATTTCTCCTCCAGCTGTCCTACACTGCTCCAGATATTTCGACCAAGGCTCTCATTTTTGCTATATATGGAGGCCATTTCTCTCATTTTAGGAAGTTAGCTAGTTTGAGAGCCCTCTCTCTAAAATCTCTCTACAAAATTTTGTGAGCAAAATTTCAGCCTCTCTCTAGAAGCCTCTCTCTCTTCCTATTTTGTGCTTAGAAGTGGGAAATCTCTACAAATTTGCAAAGACACCCTTAGTCAAATACCTTCATCTTGGAGCTGAGATCCTTGGAAGTCTTATTTGAGGTCTAAAGCTTGGTTTTAGCTCAAAATTTGGACTGATTTGCTACTGTGCTTCAACGGTAAGGATTTACCTCTTTCAAGCCTTGTTTTAATTAAGTGCTTGGCCATCTCTTTGTGCTATTTTGAGGCTGGTTTTAACCTCTAAAAAACTCTAATTTTAAGGCTTTAAAGTGGTGGTTTAAGCCTTGTTTGGTTAGGGGGTGTTTCCCTCTTTTGCTCCTTGGCTTGTAAAGCTTTTTGAGCCATCTCTCAAAGCTTTTGAAACAACCTTTTCTTGGCCTTTTAACCACTGAATTCCAAAGGAATTTCAGTGGTGGAAAAGTGGTTTTGAGGTCCAAAATGGGAGGGGGTGGTCCCCCATCCTCTTGTCTTGTTTGCATGTGTTGATGGCCTAACAAGTGAGCATATATTTCTCCCTTTTTGAAGCTAGGTTCAAGCATGTTTTAGGCCGTATTTTAACCTGCTTTAACTCTGTTTTTGGTTGGATTGGCCACTTGTTGTTTGATTTTGGTACTTGTAGTGCAATCTTGCTTGCTAGTCTAGCATATTTGATGATTTAGCCTATTGTTCTAGCATGTGTTAGCTTACCTCTAGCACATTTTTGCTAATGTTTTAGCATGGTTTAGGACTGTTTTGAGTGGTCTTGGCCTTTTGAGGCTTGCTTTGTATAGCTATAGTGAAGGTGCCTTAACTAGCTTTGAGTTTTAGGGCCTCTAGCATACTTTGCTTGTGATGTTTGCATGATATAGCATCATTTTACATGTGATTTCAGAGTATATATAACTGTTACACTCTCACATATCCCACTCTTTCATTGCTTTTGAGAGTTGTGCTTTGTGCCTTGTTTGTGAGCCAACACATGAGCATGTTTTTCTTGCCGTCTATGCTTCAATTCCAGCATGTTTTAGCTACTGATTTAGCATGATTAAGCGCTATTTTAAGCTGGTTTGATCACATGAGCTTTGCTTTGTATGCTTGAAGTGCAATTGTGCTAAATTGCCTAGCATGTGCTATTGTTTTGGCCTCTTAATATAGCTATTCTTAGCTTATTTCAAGTATGTTTTAGAACTCCATTTAGGGTGTTTTAGGACTGTTGGTCCCTTTTGAGCTTTGTATTGCATGCTCATAGTGTTGTGTTCTTCACTAGGTTGATGCTTTCAGGCCCCTTTGCATGTCTTGCATGTATTGCTTGCATGATTTAGTGTCTTTCGCATGCCATTTCAGTGCTGAAATTTTTGCAGTCTCCCTCCAGGCTTCACTCTTTCATTTGCTTTGAAAGTGGTCTTAAGCCCCTTGTTGGCTTGAGCATGGAATTGAGGCTCTCATGCCTAATGGTTTTAGCCTTCTCTTGAGGGTTTCTACTAACCAAAAGCATGAGGCTTCTTTCATGCTCAAGGTGCTTATGGCTGAGGCTATCTTTCCTATTAGAGAACTTTCACATTGGACTTAACCGGTTAACGGACTAATTGGTAAGCTAAAATGTGTAAACAGGAATTGAGCAAAGTAAAACTTATGCAAGATAAGCATTTGTGTTGCTTTGCATGTGTTTGGATCGGACGTTAATCCAAACATAAGAAATGTGAGACGTTTCATACTCATAGTGATGAAACGTGTAACGTTTCTTGGTCGCTGACACCCTTGATCATGCATGATAGGGTGGTGGCACTTCAAGTCTTATGTACGCATTCACTAAACATGAACAAGCTTGGTTCTTCGGCCATCATGCATTGAGATGCTTGATTGGGGTCTTGAGAGCCAAGTACCACACTCCTTTGAGTTTGAGACATGATGAGGAGGGTGGTAGTACATACATTTCTTGCAAAATACATTGCCTTGGCTCTGTTGCTCTCTCTTGCAGCAAAGGCAGCATTGTGGAAAGAGAAGTGGCCGGCCGGCCACTTGAACTAGCCTACCGACCACTTGCACTGCCCGGCTGGCCAGTTGAGGTAGCCTACCGACCAGTTGAGGTGGTCGGCCGGCCACTTGTAGAAAAATTGTCCAAAGTGCTCCTGTGTTGGGGCAGATGCAATCTGGAAGTTCATGTGATGTTCTGAGATCACCGCGAGTGTAAACAGAGGGAACTTATGGCAAGGCAATGCATTTTCGGGTGAAGCAAATCGAACATTCATGTCTCCCTCCCCTCGAGGCCATTTTACTGCTTTACTTAGCTAGTTAATTTACCGGTTTTGTAATCAATTAGTTAATGTGTTTAGCTAATTTAATTCATCTTTGTAAGATTAGCTTAGATTAGATAGTTTTTCAATTTCATTTGGTTTGTAATTAATTAGCTAGCATAGTTATTTAGTTGGTTTATAATAATTAGCTTAGCTTAGATTAGCTTAGCTTATTTATTCAGACCCTCCTTTGAGAGGGCGCAATGTTGTAATAAGTGTGCATGTGTGTCTGTGTAGACACCCCATTTTTGAGCGACCTTAAGACTCAGACGTCATCGATTGAGCGCTCGGTGATAGCGCTTGTTGTCCTCGTTTTGAGGTTTCAGAGTTTTGGCTGAAAGCCTTGCCTTCGGGGCTTTGAACTCTTTGTGCTTCGGCTCGGTTTGTGGACCAGGCCTTGTTTTCCTTTCCTAAGGGAGGGAGAGGTTTTGTAGACCATCTCTTTGTGGTCGTAGACCACTTTTTACGGTCGTAGACCACTTTTCCCGTTTCGAGACTAGTTTCCGATTTTCTGAGCCTTCAGTCGCGCGCCTTGTCTAGGGACCGCTTAACGTTCTCCGTTTGGCATGGTTTTTGAACCACACCTTGTTTCCCTGGCCTAGAGGGCCACTGTGGTTTGGGAGACCACTTTTGTGGTCGTAAACCCCTTTTGGTGCTCGTCAGCTAGTTTTCGAGGCTCCCGACTGCGTGCTTTGCCTCCTAAACTTTCGTCTTGTATCCGTTTTGGTTTGTGCTTGGTACAAACCTTATTTTCCCTCTTTGAAAGGTGGTACAAGGGTGGGAGACCAGTATTTCTCCTTGGAGACCACTTTTCTTCCGCCAGCCAGTTTTTTGATCTGACAACTGGTCTCATAGGTCTTTGGGCCACCTTTTCTGGTCGGCCACCCCCCCTGGCCTGTTTTCAGTGTGCTGATCATCTCCCACCATGGCCGACCACTTGTTGCGTTGGGAGACCACCTGTGGTGGTCGGCCGACCACTTGAAGTAGCTGGCCAACCACTTCAGGTGGTCGGCTGCTTTTTGCCACCTTTTTGGAGATATTTTCCTCCAGCTGGCACAACTGGAGGGCACTGAAGCCATGCTTCATACACGTGTATGGAAGGATTTCCTTAAACCTTAGCTTCTCTAAGAAGCTTTGCTTTTGGTTCTCTATAAGAGAGAACCATCTTCTCCCTCCTCTAGGGTCAGAAAAAATGTACTGGAGTGATACATATAGTTTTGTATCTATACTTCTTCATTTTGCTCTTGTTTTGTGTTCAAAAGTGTAGATTTGTCCTGCTTTAACACATAAACACACACTCAAACACCTTACCCTTGGAGCAGAGGTCCCTTGAGGTTGTTCTTGAAGTTCTTCGACTGGTTTTGGTTGAAAAAGTGTCTGGAGTTGCAGTAGTAAAGGTGGTCTTCAAGGGTGAGTCTTTAACCCTTAAATCCCCCATTTTTGCTTAAGCTTTTGGACCGCTTTTCATGCTGTTTTGAGCTTAGGTTCCTAAAGAAAAAAGTTCTATTTTTGTGCGCTTTAAAATTTTGTTTAAGGTCACTTTTGTGTTTGGGGTTGTTTACCCCCTCTTAGGCCTTGTTTGGCCTTGCTTTTGTGCCTTCTTTGTGAGCCTTTGGGACCACCTTGTTTTGGCCTTCTCACCACTAAAACTCAGAGGAATTTTAGTGGTGGGAAGGGTGTTTTGAGGTCCCAAATAGGGGAGGGTCATCCCCTCTCCTTGTGTCTTCAATACTTATCTTCATTAGCCTCATGTGTGAGCATGTTCTTTAAGCTTATGTTGGCCATATCTTAGCTTGTATTTGTGGTTATTTTGCTGTGGCATGCCACTGTTTTTGCTTGGTTTTGTCACTCCATGCATGCATAATACGCTTGTAGTGTAAATTTCTTAAACTAGCTTTGTATGCTTCATAAAGTAGCATGTCATTCTAGCTTATGTTGAGCCCATTTCAGCATGTTTTGGGTGATGTTTTACCATGTCATACCTTTGTTAGGGTTTGGTTTGGTCACCCTTTGCATGCTCCATGCACTTGTAGTGTATTCCCTTGAAATAGCCAAACATGCATCATGTTTTAACACGTCATTCTAGCATGCTTTTGGCTTAATGTCATGAAGTTTTTTTCCATGTTTTAACATGCTTTAGCTTTGATTTTGGTTGTTTTGGCCATCAATGCCTTGCTTTGTATAGCTATAGTTCAATCTAGCTTGTTAGCTTTGTGCATCAAGTCCACTAGCATGCTTTTCTTCGACTATTTGAATGATTTGGCATCATTTATTATGTGATTTCAGTCCATGTTTCATGCTCATGCACTTGCATCTATCACTCATTCAATGCTTTGGAGGGTTGGTCCTTTATGCCTTAAGAATAGGTCATTGCGTATGCCTTCATGCCTTAGCTTGCGAGCCATCATTTCAGTGCTTATTTGGGGTTATTTTGCCATGATATAACTCTGATTTTTGTTGCTTAAGTCATTCCATGCTTGGTCTTAATAGGTACAGTGTAATCCACCTTATTTGCCTTGTATGCATCATGTCTTATGCCCCTCATGCTAACATGTTTTGGCTTCCTTGCATGCATGTTTTAGACTCATTTTAACATGTTCTAGGACTTTTTGGGTTGCCTTGGTCACATGCTTCATGTTTTGCATAGTTGTAGTACCAGTGCTCTTGTTTGCTTCAAGCTTTGAGCACCACAGCATGCTTCATTTGTGTTGTGTACATGATTTGGCATCATTTAATACTTCATTTCAAAGCATGTAGTATTGCCATGTTCTCATTTCTTTCATGCTTTGAATGCCTTTAAGTGTTGTGCATTGTTGCCTTACTTATGGCCTAGCATGTATGCCATCTTGCCTAAGCCTTTGAGCCTCCATCTTAACATGCTTTGGTCCATGTTTTGACCTATTTCAACTCTATCCATGGTTGGTTCATGCCTTCATACCATGTATTGCATGTCTCTGGAGTAATCCTCTTTGTTAGCTTTCATGCTTTAGGATTCTTGCATGCTTTACTTGCTTTGTTTGAATGATTTGGCATCATTTCTTACCTCATTTTAGTGCCCTTAGTGTTACTACACTTCCACTTTTGTCACTCTTTGAGCCTTCTTGAGGGTTGTGCTCTTGGGCCTAGTTGAATGGCCAATGCATTGTGCATGCATACTTTGCCTTTTGTGCCTTGGTTTCATCATTATATGGCCATTGATTTGGGCATGACTGAGGTCTATCCCCTTTTGGTTTAAGTCCATTTAGCATGTTTATTTACATGCTGTTCGCTTGCATATTATTCATTGCATTAAGTATGACATCTTACATTACATTGTGCATGCCATGTGGTTATTTGGATTGTGTATGCCAGGTAGTTTCTTTGCATTGAGTATGCATGTCCATAACATTGCTAAGTTACCCTTGTAGCATTGCATTGTGTATGCATGTGTTAGCATTGTTTGCATGCCATTTGCATTGGTAGTTTGATCATGTTGTATTGCATGTTGTTGCATGATTGTCCCTCGCATTGTGTATGCCACGTAGTTGCATTACATGTTTGCCATGTTAGTTCCTTGCATTGTGTTTGGAATAGGTGTTAGTCCAAACACGGAAAATGAGGGACGTTTCATACTTAGAGTGATGAAACGTGCCTCAATCCTCGGTCGCCGGCGCTCTTGATCATGCATGATAGAGTTCTAGGCCTTATATGTTTACTTGTGCATTCATTTTCATATTGAATTGTGCAACTTCGCCTCTCGGCCATCATGCATCGACATGCGCGATTGGTGGCCCGAGGGTCAAGAACCACACTCCCTTGAACTCATGAAATAATAGGGAGGGTGGTTGTGCACACATATCTTGCAAATACATTGCCATGCCCTTTCTTGCTCTCTGTTGTAGCAAACTGGAATTCAACAGTAACAACTGGTCGGCCAGCCAGAAAAACTAGCTGGCTGACCACTTTTTTCTGGCTTTCAACAAAGATAGGTGGTCGGCCATGGCTGCAGATGCCAACAACTGGTCGACCACCCTCCCACAGGTCCCCAAGATGTGTTAGAAGCTTTTTGGAGCTTGGTGCAAGGTTTTGAGGACAATTGAAAACAGAGGCAAATTGGGGCATCGCATTGGATTTCCGAACAAAGCGACCGGGCATGCATCCAGTCTTCTCCCTCTGAGAACCTCCTACTTTTATTGCTTTCCTTAGCTGCCATGCTTAGATAGCTAGTTTATGCTTTGGCTTGTACCTTAATAGTTAATGCGTTTAGCTATTTCAAGTTGTTTTGTAATAATTAGTTAACTAGGATTAGTTAATTAATTCGTTGTGTAATAATTAGTTTAATTAGCTTAGATTAGCTAGTTAGCTTCTTATTCGGACTCTCCCTTGAGAGGGCCAACTATTGTAATAAGCGTGCGTGTATGTGATGCATCTCTTCCAACTCCCATTTCTTTCTCTGTTTTACTTAACCGCTTACGATGGTTAGTTTTAGGGCATATTTCGATTAGCATACCATATGCTTGCATGCGTGCATCCATTCATCTGTTTTGCATGAACCAGGCTCGGCGCATCATACAAACCCGCATTGTATTTTCAATACACTTGCTTCAATGCGTGTTCAAACACCATGTTATCGAGTTGCATTTCACAAGACATCTTAGAATAGTCGAGCCTATCTAAGTTGTGTTTTCGCATGTGTTGTATGCTTGCATGCACGCATCCATTCATTTGTATTGCATGCACCAGGCTCATCACATCATACTAATTGCATTGTACTTTCAATACATTTACTTGAATACATGTTCAATAACATGTCACCAAGTTGCATTTCACATGACATTCTAGGTAGCCAAGCCTATCTTAGGTACATTTTCGCATGTGTTGCATTAGCCATCTTAACACGGACTAGGATCATGCATGATTTCTAACTAATTCTTTGTTTTGGCTCGGAGTACAATGTGAGTGTTTATGCTTTAGCATACTGCATGTGTGTTGTTGACTGCCATGAAAGCATGCTTGCCATGAGGCTAACTGCTTATGTGATTAACTGCCTGAATGCCTGTGGGTGAAGGTTGGATTATTTGAATTGGAACAATTCATTGAATCCCGAATTTAGCCTACTTGCGAGTAGCAAACTTCAAACCGTTTTCACAAACGAACATGCAATGTTTTGTTCGAAATTAGGCGATCTAGTCTATACTTGTTTGTTGTGCGCATCACGTAGTAAGATTAGCTAATCAATCAGAATAAGAGCACATGTGCTTTCAAAAACAAAATATCATGCATAGTACAAGCCGATCTTTGATCGGGCAAGCGGGGGTGCTCATTGCATGACCTTCCCCTCATTGCATGTGTTGCATTAGCCATCTTAACACGGACTAGGATCATGCATGATTTCTAACTAATTCTTTGTTTTGGCTCGGAGTACAATGTGAGTGTTTACGCTTTAGCATACTACATGTGTGTTGTTGACTGCCATGAAAGCATGCTTGCCATGAGGCTAACTGCTTATGTGATTAACTGCCTGAATGCCTGTGGGTGAAGGTTGGATTATTTGAATTGGAACAATTCATTGAATCCCAAATTTAGCCTACTTGCGAGTAGCAAACTTCAAACCGTTTTCACAAACGAACATGCAATGTTTTGTTCCAAATTAGGCGATCTAGTCTATACTTGTTTGCTGTGCGCATCACGTAGTAAGATTAGCTAATTAATCAGAATAAGAGCACATGTGCTTTCAAAAACAAAACATCATGCATAGTACAAGCCGATCTTTGATCGGGCAAGCGGGGGTGCTCATTGCATGACCTTCCCCTCTCGTACCCAAGTTCCCGAGCCGAGGCAACTTTGGTGATGACGGACACATGGCCTTAGGCACGAGTTAGGGTTTCCTAAATTTCCCCCAAAATAAAATATTTTGGTGGCGACTATGTATCTGGCAAAGTAGTCCATGTTTGGTACTTCTTTATAAAAATCAGTTTTTCAAAACGATTTGTCGGATTTGGATTCTTTGGTGATTTATCGGTCTCACATCGCACATTGTGAGATTAGATTCAGAACCATGACATTTGAGTCCGAACTGTAGTAGCTCAAAGAATAAGACGAGATTCGCACCTCCTCTCCTCGCGGGCGCGCGGATATCGGGGAGTTCCCGAGAGCGCGTATATAATTTCTGGCGACTCTGCTGGGAAGTTAGAGACGTTGACTCGAACTCATGGTATCGTGTTTTTTTCACACTTATGTGTTTCTCTGCATTGCATTTGCATTGGTGTGCCTAAGTCACCGTGTTCGCCGTCTGCTATTCCTGAACAGTTAGCCTGAGGCTGTGTGCCATAAGGTTGACCGGTTACAAGCTCTACCACGATGGGAACACAAACCCCGGTTGTTACCGGGGCACCCTTTTTGACCATTCAACCTAGTGTATGTCGAAATCCATAGTGACAAAATAGGAAAGGGAAACCGCTGTGTGCATAGTGAAACCCTAGCTCCCGACAAAATAGGACAAGGAAACCCTACCCCAATATAGGGGTGATTTGGCTCTCATTTGCTTGATATGTGCTTTTAGGAGTGTGCCTCTACAGGAATGCATGTATCAGTTTGCAAGCCTAGGTATTAGGCTTGAGGGCATCAGTGTTTGGGAGAATCAGTTTTACCTGGGGATATCAGTTTACACGTAGAATTTTGTGCAGAATTCAGCAGAGAGCACAGTCATTCAGCTTTGCTCATATCTATTCTGGTGAAATTGGGCTGAGATGCCGTCTGTTTTCTCTTTTGCAGGGGGGGAGGGTAGCCGTGGAGCTATAGCTTCAGAAGGCTCCAAATATCCCCCAGGTACATCGTACTTTTATTGATAGACTTTGTCGGGTCAGAGATTCAGTTCAAAGCAGCCAATGTTTTCCTTCGCTGAGGCAAGGCAGAGAAAGACCAGTCAAGGTTTACCAGTTCATCTGATCCGTTAGTCACCAGTCATATCACCTCTATTCAATTCAACAGACTCATGATGACGCAGAGTTTAGAAGAAATTGTGGTCATGACAGCGGCATTAAACCAGGGAATCACCGTGCAGGGTGAGACCGATGCTAAAATACAACGCCCATCTGGGGCACCTACCGCATATCCGGTCTTGGAACCCCAATCATTTCAAACTCGTGAGCCCACTACTTTCGAGCTGATGGGAATGATCAGCAATCTTCAGAGATCTGTCACTGATCTAGCCTTCGGAATGTCGGCTCCGCCATCGACCATATCACATGTCAGAAATTTCATGCCAGAAGAGCCCCCACTGTTGTGGCGAATTGTAATTGAACTCAACCAACCTGAAGTCATCCCAAGTTCAGGCAATGACATGTCGGCAACAACCGAACTTCGCACTAATGTAGCAACCCAAACCTTCGACCAAGCTGAGGCGAGTGATAAGAACAAGGTAGAGGTAGATATTGATCCCTATGAACAACTCCTGTGGGCTGTTGAGGCTTTGAAAGCCGGGGGACTGAACAAACAGTGAGTGCTCGCAGTTATTGCAAAATCTGTGGATGACACTTTTCTCACTCAGAACGAGGGCAGTTCGAGCTAAGGGGAAAATCGGAAGAAGGCCGTCGTACCAGAAACGATCCTATTAGCTCTAATCCTGCACCCAGAAGAGATCAGAAAACCAAGCCAGCACCTACCGACCCCTTTGCTAGTGCACCCAGCAAAAATCCACAAACCTTGAAGTATCAACCCCAAGATCGCAGGGTCTTCCATGCCCTCTATATGCCTTTGTCCAAGGCGCTTCAAATCCTAGATAAAAAAGGTTACCTCAAACCTTTTCAGCCTCGACCTCTCTCTAGTCGTCTTCCACCCGGTCATAACACCGACAATTGCTTCCGTCTTCACCACGAAGTACAAGATTTGTTTGACAACGGGGTCGTCCTCCCGCCAAGCTCAGCAAAGTCTATCGTCACTAGGTCAGTGAACTTGGGGGATAGTACGAGTATGTGATCAGGGGATGAACAACTTGCGGGCGGCACTCAGTTTACTCCAGATGTGGTGTATGGGACGCACTATTTTAAGCATTTGCGAACGCTAGTTTTGTACTTTCTAACTCGGGTATTTAGGTCAGTCTTGTTGTGTTGTATATAGTCAGCCTTTTGTAATAAGTCAGTCGAGTCTGTCTTGTTGTATCGAGTCAGTCCTGTTGTATAGGAGTCGGGTGATTCCGAGAGTGTTACCTCGGACATCACTATTTTGTTTTGCGTTTGTCTTTTCGCTTTCTTTTGAGTCTGTTTCTACCGTGTAGCCAGTTACACCAGAAGATCTGAATGAAGCAGCAGTGGTTTTCATGTTTTTATGCTTATTTCTGCTTTGAGCCTGTTGTGCCAGCAAGTTTAGAATGAAATGGCAGTGCATTTCACCTGCCCTTCTATGCCTTGAAATTATTGCATCGACCTAAGTTTTTCAAAACTTTTTGAACATTGTGATGAAAACAAAGAGGAAGGAATTCCTTGGGTTTTGCAAAATTTGATCATCTAAGAGAAAGAGAGACGTGCTAAGCCCTTAATGAATGAGATCATGCTTGTTAATGTGAGTACTAAGAAGGATCCTGGCTTGATCCAGATTGGCTTCACATAGTCTTCAACGCGAGTGACTAGTCACTTTCTTAAAAGATTTCAAAAAATGTTTTGCGCCGTCCTGCGAAGACCTGTGTGGAATTGCTCTTGAGATTGTACAGCCTAGGATCGCTCTCAGCCTCGAGACTCGACCCCTTTTCTTTCAAACCTTGAACTTTGATTCAGAATGTTCAATGGTCAACCATCAAAGGAGGCCTGTCAGGCTAGATTTGAAGCAGCCCACGAACTAGGCGCAAGAAGGTCAAATAGTATCAAAGAAAGCTTACGAAGCTAGATCAGAAGCACCCCTTGAACTAGGGGCAAAAATGTCAGATGTGCTCGAAGAGCGAAAAATTGGGACATTCTCAAGCTTATGAAGATCGGCAAGAATGCCAAATCCCAGAAGGGAGGAAAGAAGAAAGTATTGTTGAAGGACGATTGAGTTCCTATCCACAACACTAGGGGCAGATTTAGCCCCCATTGGATGGACTTTTACATCATCAGCAAACAACAACCATCTCCTGGACTCAGATGGCTTCGAGATCTCAAAACCATTCAACATGGACAAAGCTACACTTTTACCCTTGAGATGCTCGCTGGGCCAAAAACCTGGAAGGGCTACCCAGGCAAAAGTTAGAGCAAGAAAATGAACAAAAAGAACAAAAAAGAAAAAATGCAAAGATTGAAAAAGAAAAAAAAAAGATGAAAAAAGATGAAAAAAGAAGAAAATAAATGAAAAGAAAAGAAAAACATAGCTCACAAGGTCAAAAACCCGGAAGGGCGGCCTTGGCAAAAGTTAGAGCGCAAAAGGAGAGGTTAATACCCGAGTGTACCTTAACCGGAACTACATAAGGCTTGATTCCCATGTTTGGGATACTTAGGCAACTTCATTCTGAAGTCCAGCCATAAACACTTCAAATTCAACTGTCCTGTCCATGAGATTGAACGGGTCATCTTTGTCTTCTCTGTATCCGAGAATTCGGTTGTAATTGTCACTGTGAGGATTGGTTGCCATGTGCTGCACTGCTATTCAAACAAGGGGCAACTTCTTGTTGCCATACAGTGTGCTGCGGTGCTATTTAAACAAGGGGCAACTTGCCGTTGCTGTGCAGTGTCCTTCAGACAAGGGGTAATTTTCCATTGTTTTGGACCTCGAGTTGTGCATCTCAAAAGTAAATTATGTGTTGGTCGAGCAGTGGCCATTTGCAAAAACGGTTTTTGAGAATTTTTACTAAGGTTGATTAATTCTCTCGAAAATTATTCCATATTTTCCAAAACTGGACCATTTCTTGGACCCAAAAAGGGAAAATTTTCAGTGCTCATAACCTGACTTGCATGATTTTAAATCAGAAAAGTTGAACAAGTATGTTAATCTAACTCTCATATTGGTCAAAATTGTTTTAGTAGAAAACCAAAACAAAAAATTGTTAAAATGATGAACTAGGGGCACAGTTGAGTCATGTGTTCTGTCTTTTCCCCATTGTCACCATACTTGCCAGAAAGGGCACCATACTTGCTAGAAAGGGCATTCTACTTGCCAGAAAAGGGCTCAACTAAAGCTAACAGCAAAGGCCTGAAAGCTCTCTCACCCTCCAAGCAGCGAGGTATCAAGTTAAGTGCGAAGCATGAACTAGAATGGAGCAGGATATTCTATTCCCTCATCTGGACAGATCTGATCACGTCCAAACTCCCCAGCAGAGCATCGTCAACCGATGTCAATTGCAGATTTGCTACACACCTAGTTGTAGCTCGAACCCTCTGTGGGAAAGTTCACTGTTGTGAGCAGAAGAAAAAAAATCTAGCAGAATGCTAGGGGCACGAGCCCACAACTTCCTCTTTATCCATCAACCACCCAGGGGAGAGATAAAAAATGAGAGATTGAATAATAGAGAGATGTGCGCTGAGAGCAAAAGTGAGAAAAGGGCTTTTTCAGAGAAAAAGAGATTGAGTGCCAAGTGATGTGAGAATCACAAGTAAGAAAGGGTGGGAAACAATACCCGAAGAAACTGGCTCCCCGTCAACGGGGAGGTCTCTCACCTTTGGAGCACGTCTGAGTGTCGTATCTGTTGTTTTGTTTGTCTTGTTTCTTATTTTGAGTCGTTTCGAGTGTTTCTCGATGTGTTCGGGTTGTTTACCTTTTGTTTTCCTTTGTTGAGTCGCGGTGCGCTGTGGTCAGTCGTAGGCTCAATACCTAGTTAAAAATTCATTTGTCAATTTCAAAATCAATTGTTTTGTGCTTGGAGTGTTGTGCCATTCTCTACATTTGTGCAAAACAGGAGTTGTTCTTTCATAAAACTGCAGGGTTCAACCCGGGTCGTGCGAGAATAGTAAAACCAGGACCTATCTGAAGCTATATGGGTTCCAGCTGCAAAGCAAAAGAAAAGATGGAAAATTTGGAGCGTTTGAGTTTGTTTCAACTCCTGCAAGTTCCGTCACTACATCCCGTATGTTTAGAATGGGTTGTGTGTTCAGAATGAGCAGTGTGTTGTACGAGCTGTGTGCCAAACAAACCGAGTACTGGGTTATGAGCTGTGTGTTTAGAATGAGCAGTATGCTATATGAGCTGTGCGCCAAACAAACCGAGTACTGTGTTATGAGCTGTGTGTTCAGAATGAGTAGCATGCTATATAAGCTGCGTGTTCAACATAAAACGAGTACTGTATTATGAGCTGTGTGTTCAGAATGAGCAGTGTGTTGTATGAGCTGTGTGTTCCAAATAAACCGAGTACCGTATTATGAGCTGTGTTCAGAATGGGCAGTGTGCTGTATGAGCTATGTGCCAAGTAAACCGGGTACTGTATTATGAGCTGCGTGTTTAGAATGAACAGTGTGCTATATGAGTTGTGTGTTCAAAGTAAACCAGGTTCTTGTGTTATGAGCTATATGTTCAGAATGAGCAGTGTGTTGTACGAGCTGTGTGTTCAAAGTGAACAGAATACTGTATTGGCTATTTCCATGCCAGAATGGTGATCAGAAGTGCTCTTCTTGAGCACCGTCCCTGCCAAGGGCATCTTGGCCGTGTTTGCAATGAGTTCCTAGGAGATCAATTGCGACAGTGCAAACTAGAGTTCGAATGGTCGTTGCCTAGAACACAAAGGTTTGGAATTTTTGAGACTAAAGTCTGGTTTAAATACCTAGGGCTGTATCCCCGGCTTGAAATCTGTATGGAAGCCCCATAGGTTGAGGTAGTGGGTATACATCTCAATTCTGGATACTGAATCAACCTAGTCTGTCACCCCGTTGAAGAATAGGGAAAGTTGTAAATGTGACCAAGAAGGAAAATGGCATCCGTGGTTCCCCCAGCAGATGTTGCTCCATGTTAGCATTTCAGGTGCTTTGTACTGCGAGTTGAAGGTAAGAGTTCAAAGAACACAAAGGGGAGATCCCTGTCGGAGCAGAGCGGTTCATCGCCACTCACCTCATGAGAGAAGTTCTGGTTCCGTTTGACTGATACCTTTCTCCTATCGTATGAGATGCGCATGGATGTATTCACATCCCTTTCTAGTCTAGGAGACCTTAAATCCTCTGAAGGTGCAATTCCTTTGGTGTTTGTCATGCCCGAACGACTTCCGGTGGTCTGGTATAGCCACCTGCCTGTGTTTGTTATGAGTTCCTAAGAGATCAACTGAGACGGTGGAAACTAGAGTTTGAATGGCTCATGCCTGGGATGCAAAGGTTCGGGATTTCCGAGACTAAACTCTGGTTTAAATACCCAGGGGTATATCCTCAGCTTGAAATCTGTATGGCAGCCCCATAGATTGAGATAACATGTGTACGCGCCTCAATTCTGGATACTGAACCAACCTAGTCTGTCACCCCGTTGGAGATTAGGGAAAGCTACGACCATAGCCAGGGAGAAAAGTAGTACTTGTGGTTCAACCGAGAAGAAGGGGAAGATTCCCACATCAGCATGAGGTAGGACATTGCTGAGGTAGGTTATTGCCAATTGCCCCTATAAGGTACCTTCACTTCCTAACTACTACATTATCTAGTATGTCTATTGTATTGTACATAGCATTTATCACATGCATTCGTTGCATTGTCTATCTATCGTTTGCACCTTTCCATGTTAAGCTTAGTCTGGCATGTGCCCATACTTTTCGCGTTAAAGCATGGTTATGTGATTATGTGTACGCGCCTATTCCACTAAGGGAATTGTGGTTTGAGGGTGACGACACCATTTCTGTGTTAAACGTGGTCTGTTCTGTATTCGTGCCTTTTCTAGGCAAAATGTGGTTTGGCTGAGCGCCTTATCCACTCCATCCATTGCATTTTAGCTATTACATTGCATTGTACATAGCATTTATCACATGCATTCACTGCATATCCATTGTATCGCTTGCACCTTTCCATATTAAGCTTAGTCTGGCATGTGCCTATACTTTTCGCGTTAAAGCATGGTTATGTGATTATGTGTACGTGCCTATTCCACTAAGGGAATTATGGTTTGAGGGTGACGACACCATTTCTGTGTTAGATGTGGTTTGTTTGTGTCCATGCCTTTTCCAGGCAAAATGTGGTTTGGCCGCGCGCCTTATTCACTTATCCATTGCATCTATTGTATTGTACTTTGTTTTGTTGTATTCAGCATTTAGGATCACGATCTTTCCTCAGCAGATCATTTCTTACTTATATCATATCACCCAATTACTTGTACTTTGTGGTCTCTCTGCGAAACACATAGTTTTGCATGTGCTCTCACCCCTTTTACGTTGAAACACGGTTCTGTTATGTGTAAGCATCCATGTTGGGCTAGGCCAGCACTGAGGATGTAGGCACTTAGCCTGTGTCAGGTGTCGTTCGGCTCATGCCCACTGCCTTTTCTGTGTTAAAAGTAGTCTGATGTTGCATCTCCATCCCTTTATGATATTTGCGTGGTTTTGTATTGCTTGTCGTTTGATTATCTCAATTACATTGCATATCATTTGCATTGTTTCGTTACATTATATATCATTTACATTGTTTTTTTTTTTTTTTTTATATTGTGTATCTTTTGCTTTCTGCTCCTGAACTACGCTGGTTTGATTCCTTGCAAAGAGATACATAGGCAGCCTGCGGGCACAACCATTTATTTATCTATATTTTGTTTGTTTGTCCAAGTCTTCGGCCATGTCAAAAATGGGTCGTCTCTGGGCTTTGACATTCACTCCCGTCACTTATGACTTCTGAGTTCTGTCAAAGATGGGCAACTGTAGACACCCCATTTTTGACCGACCTTAAGACTCAGACGTCATCGATTGAGTGCTGGGTGATAGTGCATGTTATGCTCGTTTTGAGGTTTCAGAGTTTTAGTTGAAAGCCTTGCCTCTGGGCCTCTGAACTCTTTGT
Organism: Camellia lanceoleosa; assembly: GCA_025200525.1. Lineage (NCBI taxonomy): Eukaryota > Viridiplantae > Streptophyta > Magnoliopsida > Ericales > Theaceae > Camellia > Camellia lanceoleosa. The sequence continues at coordinate 44,785,433 of CM045762.1, read as the reverse complement.
GCTTCGGCTCGGTTTGCGGACCAGGCCTTGTTTTCCTTGCCTGAGGGAGGGAGAGGTTTTGTAGACCATCTCTTTGTGGTCGTAGACCACTTTTCCCGTTTGGAGACTAGTTTTCGATTTTCGGAGCCTTCGGCCGCGCGCCTTGTCTTGGGACTGCTTAACGTTCTCCGTTTGGCATCGTTTTTGAACCACACCTTGTTTTCTTGGCCTAGAGGGCCACTGTGGTTTGGGAGACCACTTTTGTGGTCGCAAACCACTTTTGGTGCTTGTCAGCTAGTTTTCGAGGCTCCCGGCTGCGCGCTTTGCCTCCCGAACTTTCGTCTTGTATCCGTTTTGGTTTGTTTTTGGTACAAACCTTGTTTTCCTTGTTTGGAAGGTGGTACAAGGGTGGGAGACCACTATTTCTCCTTGGAGACCACTTTTCTTCCTGCCAGCTAGTTTTCTGATCTGACAACTGGTCTCTTAGGTCTTTGGGCCACCTTTTCGGGTCGGCCACCCCCCTAGCTTGTTTTTAGTGTGCTGATCATCTCCCACCATGGCCGACCACTTGTTGTCTTGGGAGACCACTTGTGGTGGCCGGCTGACCACTTCAAGTGGTCGGCTATTTTTTGCCACCTTTTTGGAGATATTTTCCTCCAGCTGGCACAGCTAGAGGGCACTGAAGCCATCCTCCATACACGTGTATGGAAGGATTGCCTTGAACCTTAGCTTCTCCAAGAAGCTTTGCTTTTGGTTCTCTATAAGAGAGAACTATCTTCTCCCTTCTCTAGGGTCAGAACGAAAGTGTTGGAGTGATGCATATAGTTTTGTATCTATACTTCTTCATTTTGCTCTTGTTTTGTGTTCAAAAGTGTAGTTTTGTCTTGCTTTAACACACAAACACACACTCAAACACCTTACCCTTGGAGCTGAGGTCCCCTAAGGTTGTTCTTGAAGTTCTTGGACTGGTCTTGGTTCAAAAAGTGTGCTAGAGTTGCAGTAGTAAAGGTGGTCTTCAAGGGTGAGTCTTTAACCCTTAAATCCCCCATTCTTGCTTAAGCTTTTGGACCGCTTTTCATGCTGTTTTGAGCTTAGGTTCCTACAGCAAAAAGTTATATTTTTGTGTGCTTTAAAAGTTTATTTAAGGTCACTTTTGTGTTTGGGGTTGTTTACCCCCTCCTAGGCCTTGTTTGGCCTTGCTTTTGTGCCTTCTTTGTGAGCCTTTGGGACCACCTTGTTTTGGCCCTCTCACCATTGAAACTCAGAGGAATTTCAATGGTGGGAAGGGTGTTTTGAGGTCCTAAATAGGAGAGGGTCATCCCCTCTCCTTGTGTCTTCAATACTTGTCTTCATTAGCCTCATGTGTGAGCATGTTCATTAAGCTTATGTTATTTGTGGTTATTTTGCTGTGGCATGCCACTGTTTTTGCTTGGTTTAGTCACTCCATGCATGCGTAATACACTTATAGTGTAAATTTCTTAAACTAGCTTTGTATGCTTCATAAAGTAGCATGTCATTCTAGCTTATGTTGAGCCTATTTCAGCATGTTTGGGTGATGTTTTGTCATGTCATACCTTTGTTAGGGTTTGGTTTGGTCACCCTTTGCATGCTCCATGCACTTGTAGTGTATTCCCTTGAAATAGCCTAACATGCATCATGTTTTAACACGTCATTCTAGCATGCTTTTGGCTTAACTTCATGAAGCTTTTGTCCATGTTTTAACATGCTTTAGCTCTAATTTTGGTTGTTTTGGCCATGCATGCCTTGCTTTGTATAGCCATAGTTCAATCTAGCTTGTTAGCTTTGTGCATCAAGGCCACTAGCATGCTTTACTTGGACTATTTGAATGATTTGGCATCATTTATTATGTGATTTCAGTCCATGTTTCATGCTCATGCACTTGCATTTATCACTCGTTCAATGCGTTGGAGGGTTGGTCCTTTATGCCTTAAGAATAGGTCATTGCATACGCCTTCTATCAAGCCCCAAACTTGCCCCTAAAAGTTTGGGCATGACCTAAGCAGAAAAGGACACTTAACCTGATTTCATAGAGCGGCCTAACCGGAAGCTGTAAGAATAAAGGATATAAACCAGAACATATGTCATCCATTGAGCTACTAAGTTATGCCAGGATCATAAACATCTCATAGGACAAGTACATCAAAGAAAAAAATACATTAGAGAGTGAGTTATTTACATGCACATACAAATCCAATCCCCGAGGTGGGGTATATAACAAAAATATTAAGTACATAATATCTGAAGCCAATAGCAAAAGTGTAAGCCCTCATCTAACAAACTCCACAAAAGTAGGGTTTCGACCCCAAGCTTGGCTGTGCCTAGGCTGACGAAAGTATGACGATGCCGAGTTAAGATCGACCCCCTGGTTGGTTACCTACAGAAACAGACATAATATGGAGTGAGTCAAGCTCAGTGAATAATAGTACTTGCATGCATGTAGAACATAATTAATACCGTAATCATGTAATCAGTCCGTTTCTGTATAGCTTTGTTGGACAACTCAGTCGATTCACAATTTCATAATTTGGCCCTTGGCCTAAAGAGTTCACATATTCACACAGAATCATCGGTTTCATAAACTGACAAGTTATCACATGGGCTTTGGTCCTTCTTGTTTCACAAGTTCACAATTCATAAATTCATATATCACACATCGGCCCTTGGCCTCATAATATCATCGTTCACAAATGGCCCTTGGCCACATCGTTCCATAGTTCACAAATGACCCGTGGTCACATAGTTTCACAAAAAGGTTTGTGGCGACATTGATTCACAAATGGCCCTAGCCCACATTGGTTCAAAAATGGCTCTAGGCCACATTGGTTCACAAATTCACAATTTCCCTGATACAGTCCAAAAGTCACAAGATTCCACATATGACGTGCATAACTTCACAACCTTTTTGATGTTTCCACAATTTCATAATGGTTCACTTATCCACAATTTCATAATGGTTCACTTACATCCACAATTTCATAATGGTTCACTTATAGCGTATACATATTTCGTACCATCACAAGTTTGACAACGAAGTTCGTAACGTCAAGACATAACATCAATACATAATCACAACGTCAATAATAATAAATTGAGTAAAGGTACATTGAGGTACTATCACTCACTGCGTTGTGTTGGCGTGCTAGTTCCTTCTGAAGTGTGCCCTGCACACGGCATAACTGTACATTAGTGTTCTTCCTGCATAAATCATTGAGGAATCATTCCCTGTGTCAGTACACTTCATGTGAATTTACAACCATCTTAAAATCTTCAGAAAAATATTCTAAAAATACCAGAGGGACAAGCATGCAAAACTGAACAACATTTATTTTTTTCTGAAAATAAGCCTCCCCGCTCGAGCGCCACTTTGGCCGCTCGAGCGGACTGCACAAATTACAAAACTGCTGGAAGGTCGTTTTTCCCGCTCGAGCGGGACTTCCTACGCTCAAGCGGACCAGGCAAATTTCTAGAGTTCTGAACTTCCCATTTCGTAACCTAACTCCATTTTCATGCCATTTTCATGCAATCCAAGATGAAATTAATGCAAAATATTGTCCCAACTTCTCTATAATATGGATTATCATTTGAATATCACAAAATAAACATGATTCGAAGCTTCATCAAGTCATACCCTTATCAAATTTCATCTTTTGATCGAAGTTTCTTACATCCACAAAATATAATAAAATTCATAGATATAATCTCATGGGATTGGCATGACAACCAAAGCAAATTTCATACAACACTTAAATTAGTGTCAAAACAACTAATTAATGAGAAGCCCCTTTGTAATCAACCACAAATCATACATCATCCTCAATTCCAAAAGAAACTAACAACCCTTCCTCACCAATGGAAAGAAGATTTTCATACATAATCAAGAGAGATCTCATATAAGGTGAATTTAACATACCTTGAGTTCATAATCTACACCCCTCACAAGGTTTCTCAACCCTCTTCTTGAAAACTTTCCTTGCAAGCCCCTTTCTCCCTAACTCTCTCTCTCTCTCACGAGATTTCTTGAAATGGGTCTAAGTTTATAGTCAAGCAAGATAACATTTATATAATATGTGAATAAGGACAAAATCCAATCGTTTAATTATTCCAAAATTGAAATTGTGTAAATATGCTTAATATTATCTAAAAATTATGCTGATTACAGATATATAATCAATTTCAGATAATTACACCTTTAAGGCTTCCAATTCCTGTGTCAAAGCTTTTAATTGTAACAGATACGTTTCTTGAGAGATAGATAGACTTCCTTAAACATGGATTTCACTTACATCACTTTAATTTTCTACGGAATTTCACAGTAAACATTTAAACGCTCAATCAAAAACTAAAAAAAATATATCAGAAAACATGTATGAGGGTCGAGTTATTACACTCTCGCCCCCTTAAATAAGTTTGGTCCTCCAAACTTGTTCCAACGTATAACAAAGCAGAAAACTTCGTCTCACTTCAGCGTCTCTTCTTCTTACAAAGGTTCACATAATACTGCAGTTCAAACAATTCACAGCTTACTCTGGTCTTTACCACAGTCATTCAAGAGGTGTCACCACAATTAGCATCTTACTGTTTTATTTAACCAATCGATTTCATGTGTATTGGGCATGTATAAATAAAATAAGGCAGGATAAGATTACACGAATCCATAACAGGGCATTATAGACATAAAATCTCCAATAAGTAGGGTATCGAATCACCTCATTTTCCTATCCATCAGGTTGACACAAGTAATTCTCATAGTTAGAAGCATACAATTTTCAAATACAAGACATAATAGATATCGTTACCTTCAACACATGAGTCACATGAATCAAATTTCTATAGCATACATTAATTCCAACCACAACATTATTTATTTTTATTTGGTTATTTATATATATATTTTTTTTTCTATGCAATTACATGGTTAGAGTCAAGTCGGATTATGTATAATTCAATCAGACACCAAGGTTCGCCCAGCAGGGCCCTACCTAAATATGTATAATTCATTTTAGCCGTTACAAAGGAGCCGTTTAAGTATATATCCACTAGTTTCACAATTTTCAATATTCACAAATATTCCACAAGCATACCATTATATTGGTTTAGAATTACATGCAATGGTCTTTAACAATTCTTTAAGAACGACACATTTTTAACAAACAAAAGTTAGCACAACAACAAAATGAAAAACAAGAAATCCCGGTACACATTGTTAGTTCTTGATAGCGTTACTGGTAAGTATAGAATTACAAGGAAAATCATACCCCGGGTCAATGATTAGGATAACACTTACATAAATTCATGCAGATTTATCATCATAACACTTGGAAATACTTCATGAATACAAATCTAAGTAACAAATAGAATTATGACAATCGTCGTTTCAAGCAAAAGGAGCCATTTAAAGATAAAATTGGGAATCACGTTTAGAATCGTATTGCATCACTCAATTATAATGATGTAGTACTACACCCACTCTTTTTAAGTCTTCTATCCAGTTACAATAAACAAGTACGTCGCTTCTCTTTTTCTTTTTTTCTTTTTTTCATCACTTCAGGTTTATATTCTCCTTATAGCATACAATCAACTACATTGTTCCGTAGCCACAACAGTCGTCAACAAATAGTTATACATAAATCACAACCCAATCATGCAGTTTAGCTCTGCAGCGTAAGCAAGGTATCTAGTTATCCTTCGTACGTAGATCCAATTAAATCTTTAACATGGTTATAAGAACTTAACTCAACAGTATATCCATAATGTGATGTAACTTAACAAGTTCTGTTCAATATTACAAGAACTTAATGCAGACTCATACAATGCGGAATATACAACTCTGTATGACCATGTAAGCGGAGATATATATACCCGGCAACCCATTCTTATCCTGAAATACCCCTATAACCATTTGTTCTCATCAAAATTCACAGTGACACCCAGAACAGCTTGTATTATTGCCATCAAATATAGAATAGGGTTGGTTTGACAAATTACAATATTCACACAAAAGTGTATCACAGACGTGTTTTCTTATTCTTAAAGATAGGATGCTAATTCTTACAGTAACCTATCAGATTACCAATCAAATTACTTGGTGGTTAGCTATTGCTCTACAAGTATCATAAGAACGGATACGAATTATAAGGGGGGTTCCTTATGTTACGACTCTTCCTTATCAGAAGTCCCACTGACAGATTATAGGTTCGACATAACAGAACAGGGATCAGATCACAAATTATACATAAACAAAGCAGATTCGAAACATAACATATCAGATAATAGGATATTTCTTATCATATCATGTCATTAGAGTACGCTTAACAAAATAAACAGTTCACATTCTAATGAGGTCAAACTTTTGCATTCTTGCCATAGATTTTAAACAATTCGGGTCCCTACGTAACACAACAGAAAATCTCAACTTCGTACCGATACCTTAATTTACAAACGAACATCATTCCATTTATTCGTTAAGATACAACTTAGTTTACTTAAAAATAATAGAAGGTTTTTGTTCATTATTGACACAACCGAATGATTCCAAAATCATAAGTCAATTCGTAACTATGTATTAATTATCGTGCAAATCCATATCAATCTGCAATAAGAGGTAAAGGTCCGGTACATAATCTCAATCACCCATTAACATAGCATATTCCCATTCCATTCATTTCTATCCGAATTCATAATGTCATGTAGAATGGTTCGCACTTGAAGGCTTTTACAATCTTAAATCATGAACATACATAAGCAAGATTTTATTCTTACAGTAACTAGTCAAATTATTAATCAGTTAGTTTCAGCCTCAAAGTAGTCAATAACTAACCATATTTCGTCAAGTATCATGGAAGCAAACTCACAATGTGAGTGAGATTTCTTATGTCGATCGATCATTCTTTATAAGAAATTTTGATCACGGATTACAGATTACACATGACAAAACAAATTACAGATTTCAAATTTCCACGAACAAATTCCTCGATCTTTATCAGACATTGTCAATAATTTTCTTTGCTCACAAACTCATATTAATTATAATTTATTTCAAGTTCATAACTCATAGTACTTGACCAAATCAGTTCAAGGTCAATATCCAAATGTTCAAACATAACTCAGGCGTACGTCGTTCCCTTATTGCGTATGAACTATCAGTAGAGAACAAGGTTATGATCAGTTAGTTCCTTGCACAATTACAAAAGTCGCTATATAAATATAACTTCTTATCACAACCAGTCCCTCTCCACACATCACAAAACGTAATGCAAAACTTATTCTTGTCAGAAAGTCGAATTAGAATAACCTTGCAGGTTTACATCTTGCTATAATAAAGTGAACGTGACTATACTACAAAAAGTACATATTGCATATATGATCTTGTTTAAACACTAAGTCGTGGGAATAATCCATATTTAAGGTGTAAGCCATTCGGCTAAACAAATGTTAGAAAGCACAATCATTTGTTATCAAATTTTTTTTTTTTCACAAATATCTATAAATCCATCAATAACATCCAATAACACAAAATTGCACTTCATCATGGACATATAAATTATCTTACCAGTCAACTCGAATTCTTACCCCACTTTTACCGGCAACTTTGTTGATCTAATCCCATTTGCTTGCTTATACAGTCTGTCACCAATTTTTCTTTTCCAGCGGAGGTAGAATCCTTTATCCTTATTCTTGCCATATTCTGTACAACAATCATTATACAGTACACATAATTCAGAATTGTTAGCCTTATCAGAGTACACATAACGTTGCCACCAATCTTCCATGTACTTTTTGGATGTCATAAAAGATGCCTAAAGCTTTTCTAGACATCCTAGAGCTCAATGGATTCGTGTGTGAGATAGCAACTCGTGCTCTAATACCACTTGTCAAGCCCCAAACTTGCCCCTAAAAGTTTGGGCATGACCTAAGCAAAAAAGGACACTTAACCTGATTTCATAGAGGGGCCTAACCGGAAGCTGTAAGAATAAAGGATATAAACCAGGAAATATGTCATCCATTGAGCTACTAAGTTATGCCAGGATCATAAACATCTCATAGGACAAGTACATCAAAGGCAAAAATACATTACAGAGTGAGTTATTTACATGCACATACAAATCCAATCCCCGAGGTGGGGTATATAACAAAAATATTAAGTACATAATATCTGAAGCCAATAGCAAAAGTGTAAGCCCTCAGCTAACAAACTCCACAAAAGTAGGGTTTCGACCCCAAGCTTGGCTGTGCCTAGGCTGACGAAAGTATGACGATGCCGAGTTAAGATCGACCCCCTGGTTGGTTACCTACAGAAACAGACATAATATGGAGTGAGTCAAGCTCAGTGAATAATAGTACTTGCATGCATGTAGAACATAATTAATACCGTAATCATGTAATCAGTCCGTTTCTATATAGCTTTGTTGGACAACCCAATCGATTCACAATTTCATAATTTGACCCTTGGCCTAAAGAGCTCACATATTCACACAGAATCATCGGTTTCATAAACTGACAAGTTATCACATGGGCTTTGGTCCTTCTTGTTTCACAAGTTCACAATTCATAAATTCATATATCACACATCGGCCCTTGGCCTCATAATATCAACGTTCACAAAAGGCCCTTGGCCACATCGTTCCATAGTTCACAAATGACCCTTGGTCATATAGTTTCACAAAAAGGCTTGTGGCAACATTGATTCCCAAATGGCTCTAGGCCACATTGGTTCACAAATTCACAATTTCCCTGATACAGTCCAAAAGTCACAAGATTTCACATATGACGTGCATAACTTCACAACCTTTTTGGTGTTTCCACAATTTCATAATGGTTCACTTACATCCACAATTTCATAATGGTTCACTTATAGCGTATATATATTTCGTACCATCACAAGTTTGACAACGAAGTTCGTAACGTTAAGACATAACATCAACACATAATCACAACGTCAATAATAACAAATTGAGTAAAGGTACATTGAGGTACTATCACTCACTGCGTTGTGTTGGCATGCTAGTTCCTTCTGAAGTGTGCCCTGCACACGGCATAACTGTACATTAGTGTTCTTCCTGCATAAATCATTGAGGAATCATTCCCGGTGTCACTACACTTCATGTGAATTTACAACCATCTTAAAATCTTCAGAAAAATATTCTAAAAATACCATAGGGACAAGCATGCAAAACTGAACAACATTTATTTTTGTCTGAAAATAAGCCTCCCCGCTCGAGCGCCACTTTGGCCGCTCGAGCGGATTGCACAAATTACAAAACTGCTGGAAGGTCGTTTTTCCTGCTCGAGCGGGACTTCCTACGCTCGAGCGGACTAGGCAAATTTCTAGAGTTCTGAACTTCCCATGTCGTAACCTAACTCCATTTTCATGCCATTTTCATGCAATCCAAGAGGAAATTAATGCAAAATATTGCCCCAACTTCTCTATAATATGGATTATCATTTGAATATCACAAAATAAACATGATTCGAAGCTTCATCAAGTCATACCCTTATCAAATTTCATCTTTTGATCGAAGTTTCTTACATCCACAAAATATAATACAATTCATAGACATAATCTCATGGGATTGGCATGACAACCAAAGCAAATTTCATACAACACTTAAATTAGTGTCAAAACAACTAATTAATGAGAAGCCCCTTTGTAATCAACCACAAATCACACATCATCCTCAATTCCAAAAGAAACTAACAACCCTTCCTCACCAATGGAAAGAAGATTTTCATACATAATCAAGAGAGGGCTCATATAAGGTGAATTTAACATTCCTTGAGTTCATAATCTACACCCCTCACAAGGTTTCTCAACCCTCTTCTTGAAGACTTTCCTTGCAAGCCCCTTTCTCCCTAACTCTCTCTCTCTCTCTCACGAGATTTCTTGAAATGGGTCTAAGAAATGGGTCTAACATTTATATAATTGGTGAATAACGACAAAATCCAATCGTTTAATTATTCCGAAATTGAAATTGTGTAAACATGCTTAATATTATCTAAAAATTATGCTGATTACAGATATATAATCAATTTCAGATAATTACACCTTTAAGGCTTCCAATTCCTGTGTCAAAGCTTTTAATTGTAACAGATACGTTTCTTGAGAGACAGATAGACTTCCTTAAACATGGATTTCACTTACATCATTTTAATTTTCTACGGAATTTTACAGTAAACATTTAAACGCTCAATCAAAAACTAAAAAAAAATATATCAGAAAACATGTACGAGGGTCGGGTTATTACACCTTCATGCCTTAGCTTGCGAGCCATCATTTCAGTGCTTATTTGGGGTTATTTTGCCATGATATAACTCTAATTTTTGTTGCTTAAGTCATTCCATGCTTGGTCTTCATAGGTATAGTGTAATCCACCTTATTTGCCCTGTATGCATCATGTCTTATGCCCCTCGTGCTAACATGTTTTGGCTTCCTTCCATGCTTGTTTTAGGCTCATTTTAACATGTTCTAGGACTTTTTTGGGTTGCCTTAGCCATATGCTTCATGTTTTGTATAGCTATAGTACAAGTTCTCTTGCTTGCTTCAAGCCTTGAGCATCATAGCATGCTTTATTTGTGTTGTGTACATGATTTGGCATCATTTAATACTTCATTTTAGAGCATGTAGCATTGCCATGTTCTCACTTCATTCATGCTTTGAATGCCTTTGAGTATTGTGCATTATTGCCTTACTTGTGGCCCAGCTTGTATGTTTGCATGTCTACGTCTTTAAGCCTCCATCTTAGCATGTTTTAGTCCATGTTTTGACCTATTTCAGCTCTATTCATGGTTGGTTCATGCCTTTGTACCAAGTATTGCATGTCTCTAGAGTAATCCTCTTTGTTAGCTTTCATGCTTTAGGATTCTTGCATGCTTTACTTGGACTATTTGAATGAGTTGGCATCATTTATTACCTCATTTCAGTGCACTTAGTGTTACTACACTTCCACTTTTGTCACTCTTTGAGCCTTCTTCAGGGTTGTGCTTGTCACGCCCCAAATCTACCCCTAAAAATTTTGGGCATGACCTACTCAAAACCGGACATGTACCCTGAGATTTATAACATACGGGGCCTTAAGGGAAGCACTAAGTATCAGAAAAAATGATAAAAAATAAAAATAAAAATAAATAAATAAACTCCATTAAGCTACTACGAACATGCCAGGATCACATACATCACTATAGATAGACAAAACCGAAAACATGACCTTGGGCATCGGTTACATACATGCACATATACAGACCCAGCCCTACAATGGGGCATAAACAAAAACACTTTAGAAGAAAGTATTATACATATTTCAACCTTAGACCAACCATATTTCAACCTTAGGCCAATAATTAAAGCGTAGCGCCAAAAGTTCGTCAAGACTTCACAAAAATATGAGTGGCTTCATCAAGGGTTTGGGCATTCAAAGGTTGATAAAAAGAATGGACATCATGGCTTAGGATGGACCACTAGGTTGTTTACCTACAGAAACAGACATAACACAGAGTGAGCTAAACTCAGTGGGTAATAGTACATAAATGCTCAATTTAAACATAACATATAGCAATGCATAAATGAATGCAAAGATCACATAGATAATCTGTTCCTGTTTACATTTTAAAATGGCCTTAGACCTAATCGTGAAACATAGTGGCTTAAAGCCTTTGAACACATTAACATTAAGCTTTTACACATGATTATATATAGCCCTTGAACACATGATAGCATAACGCCCTTGTCAGAATGGCATAAAGCCCTTGTCTTGCATGTATGAACTCAAGAGGTGGCTCGCACGGATTGTAGAGGTGGCTCGCATTGCAGTACTTAGTTCCGTACAGCACTTTGTTTCATACTAATAAATCATTAGGTCTTAAAGACCGATCAATTCATGTCAAGTTATAACATAGTATAAACGGATCGGATAATTAAAAACATATTCATACATATTCTTCATTAAGCTTCAATCATAAACAGAAATCAGAGTTCATGCTTGATCATAACCCACCCGTACAAGACCGTCGGTGGCACCATCCGTACAAGACCGTCGATGGAAAAACATAACCCACCCGTACAAGACCGTCAGTGGTACCATCCGTACAAGACCGTCGATGGCAAAACATGATCCACCCGTACAAGACCGTCGGTGGTAACATCCGTACAAGACCGTCGATGGCAAAACATAATCCACCCGTACAAGACCGTCGGTGCTAAAACATATCTTGTAACATACTTGAACCGCAGTATTATTACCCCCGGGCAAGGGCCATAAGCTAAGGATGACATGAATACTTTTACCTATATGAATAATCACTCATTAAGTCGTAACATAACTTATCAGAAAATAGAGCATTTCTTGTTATATCATGTCATTATCGTGCGCTTAACAAAATAGAATAATGCATATCCTTATGTGGGTCACATACTGATGTTAAACTTTTGCATTCATGTCGTAGATTCTGAATAACTTCGAATTCATATGTAACACAAGAAAATAACTTTAGATTCATAAGGATTCATATCACTTTCCAATTATTATGATTCTTCGAAGAGGAACATAAACTTTCTTTATTCATTAAGAACTGACATGGTTCACTCGAGCCATTAATCAGTAACATACACTTTTGTTTAGTCGTTCATATATATTAACATAGTTGACCTGCAAGTAACAAAGTACTAAGGGTAACCATTGTATCATTCACATGAGTTCATGTAGTTAACTTGAGTTTAACAGAACGTTTTTGGTAATTATTAATGAAAGGTAAACACATTTTACCGGGTGAATGATTCTAGAGATACCGGAATACCATAGTTCCATAATGCTCATATGTTCCATTTGTTCGTCATGAATCACTATAGCTATCTTGCAAATAACAGAAAGTTAGTATTCATTGACAATAGAAAGTCAATAACATCCCACATAATCACCACATATGGGCTGCTCAATAAAGCCTCTAGATTCTCCAATCGACGTATTGCTAATTTAATTACTTCCAGGGAATAGAATTAACAATACTTGAATGTGCGATTATAGTACTACTACTCACCATGTTGTGATGCTGTGTTAGTTCCTCCCGAAGTGTGTCCTCAAGAACCAAGCAAAGGAACAAGCTTTAGTGAGATTCCTCCACAATTCCGAAATTCCAATCGGTAGAACATGATGATCTTCAAGCTTCTTCACTTCTTGATGGGTGATCTTGATCAAAATTAAGGGAAATGGAAGGTTTTGGAGATCAAGGACCTAGGTTTTCGGACCTAGGTGAGAGAGAAGAAGGGGAGAAATGAAAAATGTGAAGACTGATCTAGAAAAGAGGCTTTAAACTCGCTGAATTCGCGTTCCACGCTCGAGCGTACCTTCTTCCAGCACAGATTTCAAAACTTCAAGCAGGTATAACTCTCCCATCCGGACTCCGTTTTACGTCGTTCTTGTGTCCAAATTGAAGCCTCGGAAATAGGATTTACAATGGTTCTAACGTTACAGCCAAATTCAAAGTGTGGAAAAAGTAAAAGGCAAAAGAGTGACGGCTGATCGTAGGCGAATTATTCGAATTAAAGTTTTTGATCCAATCTTACTTTACCATCATATTACCACCACAATCAATACTCCAAAATAAAATTAGGAGGTTCCAAATACATTAATAAAGATGTCACAGACAAACCCACGTGCCTCAAAAATTCAAACTCAACCTGGCGACCTGCTCGGGCGCCTAACCTTGCGCTCGAGCGCGCAGACCAACAAAGCCGTCCGCTCGAGCGTCAACTCCCCCGCTCGAGCAGGAAATCACAACTCCCAGAATCTCAAGCCGTCTCTAAAAATTGCTGGGAACCCCAAAAGTCCGCTCAAGCGTCGACTCCCTCGCTCGAGCGGAGGGAAAAATTCCAGATCGTTACAATCTTCCCCCATTTAGGAAGTTTGATCCTCAAAACTTAAATCACTTGTATCGGAATCAAATCATATAGTTTTGTCTCCTTCTATTCTTGCTCTCAAGTAACTTCCTTATCACAATAAGCATATAAATATACAGAATATGGGGACTAAAAGTATACTAGAATCTTAGACGAGATCGGGTTATTACACTCTCCCCCCCTTAAAATAAGTTTGGTCCCTCAAACTTGCTTTATCATGTCAATGCTCATGTACATCTTCTGTTCAAATAAGTCACAGATTAACTAAATGTGCCGCATAATTATTCCAAAATTCTCAATATAATGGGCATCTCCTAGTCGTATCCATACATCAAATAAGATAAGACCACAAGAGTTTGTTGTAGAACACTCAGGCATAAGATCTATATCCGGCCAATAAATTCTCTAGCATCATTTCTCATGTACATAAATATACGAGTTTTAAATATAGAGACATAATAAATATCATTCCTAAGTATATTCTTCATGTGTTTCCATAACGTACATTAATTTTGATTACCATATTAACATTCCTTACTATGTTCAGAACTAGAGCAAGCCAATATTAGAAGATACATGTTCATGTTTGACTTGTTCAGTTAAGTAATTCCTAGGGTGAAGCACATAGTACTAGCTACTCAGAGACAAGTCATCAATTAAAATCACATACAAGTTCCGAAAGAAATCAATTACGTGGTTAGATTGAAATATGAATATACACAATTAAATCGTGCTTCAGAGCCTCTTAAGCAAGATTCCGTTCAATTGACAAGATACATTTTATCTTAGCAGTCACAAATAAGTCACGTAGGTACATAGCTACCAGCTTCATTATTAATTCCTAGTATTTCTCCTTTTCCAAAAACATATCACGGTGGGAAAAGAATCCAAGTCAAAAACGTTAATTTTTCATAGTTGCACTTCTACATATATTAGCACAAAAAGAACCATATTCCAAATCAAATAATTACGGTGTTACCAAAGCAAGTACATACGGCTTTTCATGCAGACATACCATCGTAGTTACTTAGTCATGTCACCACAAGTCCAACTCTAAATAATAAATACAACCATAAAAGCCATTATTTTGAGCAAAGGAAACCACTCAAGACCAAAACCAGAAATCAAATCCAAAATCATGCTTAACTAATTAACGGCAACCATAAAGTGTAACATCTTTCTTTAATAAGCATTCCTTTTTGTTACTACGCAAAATAATTTAGTCTTCTCTTAATCATTGTAGTATCCCCCATTTCAAATGGTTCTTTCTCTTCCTATCGTAAGACACGAAATCAGCCACATGGTTTCGTATTCACAACTTACCATTATAGGTATAGTGGGTTAGCACACAGTTATACAGAACTTGTAGATCAGCCATAGCCAATTAACATAACAAGGTATACAGTATTGACATCCATCCAGATTCTATACGGTCTTGAGATTCAACAATTTAGAGACAAAATCATTTGGCCAATTAATATCAGAGTTAGAATTCTTATCCAGATCAGTTCAACAGGATAGAAAATCGATTCAGAATCACATTGCACATATTAACGTATCAGAAAAGGTAAATGTCCAGTACATATTGTTAACTTGCCATCAATAATTCCCTTGATTCCCCATCAAGAGTTGTCAATAATTTCTCAGCTTAAAAAAAAATTTATTTTTAGTATAACTTGTTTCGAAATCATAGTTCATAGTGCTTGACCAAGTCGGTTCAAGATTATCAATTTCCTTATCCATTTTAACAATCAGTAAAAACAAAATCACATTCACTTAACCTCGGAAATCACTGTATACATAGGCCGGTCACATTCAACATAATTCAACGATCATACAAAACACAACTTATCAAAATGCCTAATACACTAGCTTTTAAAAATCATAAGTCTAACCATTAGTAACGTTTAGTGTTTAAGCAATTCGTCTAAACAGAGGATAGGTAACTATCAATCCAAAAATAATAACAGATAACATATACCTTACTTAAGCATTTGCATATAAATTGCCTTACCAACCATTGTTCCTTTTCATTCTGCTTAACCAGACAAAGGTAAGATCCTTCGGATCCTCCATCCTTCTTCTCGCCATGTTCTGCACAACCAACAATCACAATATGCACATGGAATGTCCAATCGACATAAATCAGAATTGTTAGCGTTAACAGACTACGTTTAACGTTGCCATCATTTTCTTTCATATGTACAAAGGATGTCATGCATGAGCCCTAAATTTTTCTAGACATCCTAAAGCTCAATGGATTCGTGTGTGAGATGGCAACTTGTGCTCTGATACTACTTGTCACGCCCCAAATCCGCCCCTAAAAATTTTGGGCATGACCTACTCAAAACCGGACATTTACCCTGAGATTTATAACATACGGGGCCTTAAGGGAAGCACTAAGTATCATAAAAAATGATAAAAAAAAAATAAAAATAAATAAATAAATAAATAAACTCCATTGAGCTACTACGAACATGCCAAGATCACATACAACACTATAGATAGACAAAACCGAAAACATGACCTTGGGCATCGGTTACATACATGCACATATACAGACCCAGCCCTACAATGGGGCATAAACAAAAACACTTTGGAAGAAAGTATTATACATATTTCAACCTTAGGCCAACCATATTTCAACCTTAGGCCAATAATTAAAGCGTAGCGCCAAAAGTTCGTCAGGACTTCACGAAAATATGAGTGGCTTCATCAAGGGTCTGGGCATTCAAAGGTTGATAAAAAGAATGGACATCTTGGCTTAGGATGGACCACTAGGTTGTTTACCTACAGAAACAGACATAACACAGAGTGAGCTAAACTCAGTGGGTAATAGTACATAAATGCTCAATTTAAACATAACATATAGCAATGCATAAATGAATGCAAAGATCACATAGATAATCTATTCCTGTTTTCATTTTAAAATGGCCTTAGACCTAATCGTGAAACATAGTGGCTTAAAGCCTTTGAACACATTAACATTAAGCTTTTACACATGATTACATATAGCCCTTGAACACATGATAGCATAACGCCCTTGTCAAAATGGCATAAAGCCCTTGTCTTGCATGTATGAACTCAAGAGGTGGCTCGCACGGATTGTAGAGGTGGCTCGCATTGTAGTACTTAGTTCCGTACAGCACTTTGTTTCATACTAATAAATCATTAGGTCTTAAAGACCGATCAATTCATGTCATGTTATAACATAGTATAAACGGATCGGATAATTAAAAACATATTTATACATATTCTTCATTAAGCTTGAATCATAAACAGAAATCAGAGTTCATGCTTGATCATAACCCACCCGTACAAGACCGTCGGTGGCACCATCCGTACAAGACCGTCGATGGCAAAACATAACCCACCCGTACAAGACCGTCGGTGGTACCATCCGTACAAGACCGTCGATGGCAAAACATAATCCATCCGTACAAGACCGTCGGTGGTACCATCCGTACAAGACCGTCGATGGTAAAACATAATCCACCCGTACAAGACCGTCGGTGCTAAAACATATCTTGTAACATACTTGAACCGCAGTATTATTACCCCCGGGCAAGGGCCATAAGCTAAGGATGACATGAATACTTTTACCTATGTGAATAATCACTCATTAAGTCATAACATAACTTATCAGAAAATAGAGCATTTCTTGTTATATCATGTCATTATCGTGCGCTTAACAAAATAGAATAATGCATATCCTTATATGGGTCACATACTGATATTAAACTTTTGCATTCATGTCGTAGATTCTGAATAACTTCGAATTCATATGTAACACTAGAAAATAACTTCAGATTCATATGGATTCATATCACTTTCCAATTATTTTGATTCTTCGAAGAGAAACATAAACTTTCTTTATTCATTAAGAACTGACATGGTTCACTCGAGCCATTAATCAGTAACATACACTTTTGTTTAGTCGTTCATATATATTAACATAGTTGACCTGCAAGTAACAAAGTACTAAGGGTAACCATTGTATCATTCACATCAGTTCATGTAGTTAACTTGAGTTTAACAGAACGTTTTTGGTAATTATTAATGAAAGGTAAACACATTTTACCGGGTGAATGATTCCAGAGATACCGGAATACCATAGTTCCATAATGCTCATATGTTTCATTTGTTCGTCATGAATCACTATAGCTATCTTGCAAATAACAGAAAGTTAGTATTCATTGACAACAGAAAGTCAATATCATCCCACATAATCACCACATATGGGCTGCTCAATAAAGGCTCTAGATTCTCCAATCGACGCATTGCTAATTTAATTACTTGCAGGGAATAGAATTAACAATACTTGAATGTGCGATTATAGTACTACTACTCACCGTGTTGTGACACTGTGCTAGTTCCTCCCGAAGTGTGTCCTCAAGAACCAAGCAAAGAAACAAGCTTTAGTGAGATTCCTCCACAATTCTGAAATTCCAATCGGTAGAACATGATGATCTTCAAGCTTCTTCACTTCTTGATGGGTGATCTTGATCAAAATTAAGGGAAATGGAAGGTTTTGGAGATCAAGGACCTAGGGTTTTCGGACCTAGGTGAGAGGGAAGAAGGGGAGAAATGAAAAATGTGAAGACTGATCTAGAAAAGAGGCTTTAAACTCGCTGAATTTGCGTCCCACGCTCGAGCGTCGCTTCCCACGCTCGAGCGTACCTTCTTCCAGCACAGATTTCAAAACTTCAAGCAGGTATAACTCTCCCATCCGGACTCCGTTTTACGTCGTTCTTGTATCCAAATTGAAGCCCCGGAAATAGGCTTTCCAATGGTTCTAACCTTACAGCCAAATTCAAAGTGTGGAAAAAGAAAAGGGCAAAAGAGTGACGGCTGATCATAGGCGAATTATTCGAATTAAAGTTTTTGATCCAATCTTACTTTACCATCATATTACCACCACAATCAATACTCCAAAATAAAATTAGGAGGTTCCAAATACATTAATAAAGATGTCACAGACAAACCCACGTGCCTCAAAAATTCAAACTCAACCTGGCGATCCGCTCGGGCGCCCAACCTTGCGCTCGAGTGCGCAGACCAACAAAGACGTCTGCTCGAGCGTCAACTCCCCCAGTCGAGCGGGAAATCACAACTCCCAGAATCTCAAACCGTCTGTAAAAATTGCTGGGAACCCCAAAAGTCCACTCGAGCGTCGACTCCCTCACTCGAGCGGAGGGAAAAATTCTAGATCGTTACAATCTTCCCCCTTTTAGGAAGTTTAATCCTCAAAACTTAAATCACTTGTATCGGAATCAAATCATATAGTTTTGTCTCCTTCTATTCTTGCTCTCAAGTAACTTCCTTAGCGCAATAAGCATATAAATATACAGAATATGGGGACTAAAAGTATACTAGAATCTTAGACGAGATCGGGTTATTACAGTGCTCATGGGCCTTGTTGAATGGCCAATGCATTGTGCATGCATACTTTGCCTTTTGTGCCTTGGTTTCATCATTATGGCCACTGATTTGGGCATGACTGAGTTCTACCCCTTTTGGTTTAAGTCCATTTAGCATGTTCACTTGCATGTTGCTTGCATGCTTATCTTACCTTGCATGGTGTATGCTATGTAGTCCTTTGCATTGTGCATGCCAAGTTGTTCCTTGCATTGAGTATGCATGTTCCTAACATTGCTAGGTATTGCATCGTGCATGCATGCTTTACATTGTGTTTAGAACCTTATGATTGCCTTGCATTGAGTATGCCATGTCACCTTGCATTGAGAATGCTATCTTACATTAAACATTGAGCATGCCATGTAGTTCATAGCATTGAGTATGCCATGATTGTTTGCATGTAGTTCATAGCATTGTGTATGCCATGTTGTTTGAATGCTTAGGTTACATCGCATTGTGTATGCTATGTTGTCCATTTGCATTGTGAATGCTAGTTGTTACGTGCATTAGCATTGTGCATGTCATTAGCCTTGTTAGGTTGTTCATGTTGCATTGCACACTTGCATGCTTGAGTCGTATTGTGTATGCCCTGTTTTGCATTGTTGTTTGGATTAAGTGTTAATCCAAGCACGGGAAAAGAGGGATGTTTCATACTTGAAGTGATGAAACGTGCCTTAATACCGGTCGCCGACACTCTTGATCATACATGATAGAGTTTTAGGCCTTATGTGTTTACTTGTGCATTCATTTTATATTGAATTGTGCAGCTTCGCCTTTCGGCCATCATGCATTGAAATACACGATTGGTGGCCTGAGGGTCAAGAACCGCACTCCCTGGAGTTCATCACATGATAGGGAGGGTGGTTGTGCACACATATCTTGCAAATACATTGCCATGCCCTTTCTTGCTCTCTGTTGCAACAAACTGGAATTCAACAGCAACAACTAGTCGGCCAGCCAGAAAAACTAGCTGGCCGACCACTTTTTCTGGCTTTCAACAAAGATAGGTGGTCGGCCATGGCTGCAGATACCAACAACTGGTCGACCACCCTCCCACAGGTCCCCAAGATGTGTTAGAAACTTTTTGGAGCTTGGTGCAAGGTTCTGAGGACAATTGAAAGCAGAGGCAAATCAGGGCATCGCATTGGATTTCCAAACAAAGCGACTGGGAATGCATCCAGTCTTCTCCCTCTGAGAACCTCCTGCTTTTATTGCTTTCCTTAGCTGCCATGCATAGATAGCTAGTTTATGCTTTGGTTTGTACCTTAATAGTTAATGCGTTTAGCTATTTCAAGTTGTTTTGTAATAATTAGTTAACTAGGATTAGTTAATTAATTTGTTATATAATAATTAGTTTAATTAGCATAGATTAGCTAGTTAGCATCTTTTTCGGACTCTTCCTTAAGAGGGCCAACTATTGTAATTAGCGTGCGTATGTGATGCATGTCTTCCAACTCCCATTTCTTTCTCCCTTTTACTTAACCGCTTACGATGGTTAGTTTTAGGGCATATTTCGATTAGCATACCTTATGCTTGCATGCGTGCGTCCATTCATCTGCATTGCATGCACCGGGCTTGGCGCATCATACTAATTGCATTGTACTTTCAATACATTTACTTGAATAAGTGTTCAACAGCATGTCACCAAGTTGCATTTCACATGACATTCTATGTAGCCGAGCCTATCTTAGGTACATTTGCGCATGTGTTGCATTAGCCATCTTAACACGGACTAGGATCATGCATGATTTCTAACTAGTTCTTTGTTTTGGCTCGGAGTAAAATGTGAGTGTTTACGCTTTAGCAGATTGCATGTCTGTTATTGACTGCCATGAAAGCATGTTTGCCATAAGGCTAATTGCTTATGTGATTAACTGCCCGAATGCCTGTGGGTGAAGGTTGGATTACTTGAATTGGAACAATTCATTGAATCCCGAATTTAGCCTACTTGCGAGTAGCAAACTTCAAACCGTTTTCACAAACGAACATGCAATGTTTTGTTCCAAATTAGGTGATCTAGTCTATCCTTGTTTGTTTTGCGCATCACGGATTAAGATTAGCTAATTAATCGGAATAAGAGCACATGTGTTTTCAAAAACAAAATGTCATGCTTAGTACAGACCGATCTTTGATCGGGCGAGCGGGGGTGCTCATTGCATGACCATCCCCTCTCGTACCCAAGTTCCCAAGCCGAAGCATCTTTGGTGATGACGGACACGTGGCCTTAGGCACGAGTCAGGGTTTCCTAAATTTCCCCCAAAATAAAATATTTAGGCGGCGACTCTATATCTGGGAAAGCAGTCCATGTTTGGTACTTCTTTATAAAAATCAGTTTTCCAAAACGATTTGCTGGATTTGGACTCTTTGGTGATTTATCGATCTCACATCGCACATTGTGAGATTAGATTCAGAACCGTGACATTTGAGTCCGAACTGTAGTAGCTCAGAGAACAAAACGAGATTCGCGCCTCCTCTCCTCGCGGGCGCGCGGATGTCGGGGAGTTCCCAGCAACGCGTCTACAGTGTGCATGTCTTCTAACCCCACTTATTTCTCTCTTTTACTTAACCGCTTTTGATGGTTAGTTTTAGGGCATATTTCATTTTGCATCCTTATGCTTCCATGCGTGCATCATTCATTTGTCTTGCATGGACCGGGCTCGGTGCATCTTTCAAATTGCATCGTATTTCAATACTTCTTTGAATACATGTATCAATTGTTGCATTCATATGCCATCTTAGAGAGCCAAGCCTATTTGATTGCATTATTGCATGCGTTGCATTAGGCATTCTGTATAGCTAGGATCATGCATTGATTTCTAACTAGATTTTTTTCTGGCTCGAAGTACACTGTAAGTTTTATGCTTTAGCATACTTGCATGAGTGCGAGTGTTTCCATGATAGCATGCCTTCCACGAGGCTATGTGCTTATGTGATTAACTGCATGAATGCTCGTGGGTGGAGGCTTGATTGCTTGAATTGGGACAACTCGATGATTGTGAGTTTTAAGCCCACTTTGCAAAGTGGCAAAACCTTGTTTTCAAGCCCACTTTGAGGGTGGTAAATCCGCACTTTAGTCTACTTGCGAGTAGCACTTTCAAACCATTTTAAAAAACAAACATGAGTTGTTTTGTTCCAATTCTTGTGATTGAGTCTATACTTGTATGTTGTGCACATCACGTAGCAAAGTTGGCTAATAAACCGGGATAAGAACACGTGTGTTAATAAAACAGCATATCATGTTAGTAGAGGCCAATCTTTGATCGGGCGAGCGGGGGTGCTCATTTCAGGACCTTCCCCTCTCGTACCCAAGTTTCCGAGCCGAGGCAACTTTGGTGATGATGGACACGTGGCCTTTGGCACGAGTCAGGGTTTCCTAAATTTTCCAAAATAAAATATTTAGGTGGCGACTTTGTAATCTGGCAAAGTAGTCCAATTTTGGCATTATTTGATTCAAAATTTCATTTTCCAAAATGATTTGCCGGATTGGACTCTTTGGTGTTTATCAATCTCACATTACACTTTGTGAGATTAGATTCAGAACCGTGACAGGAGTCCGAACTGTAGTAAGACCAATTCGCGCCTCTCCGAAAGGGGAGAGCACGAAGAAAGTTGAGTCTACAGGTGCTGAATTCATGACCTTCCCCTCTCGTACCTAAGTTCCTGATCCGAGGCAACTTTGGTGATGACGGACACGTGGCCTTTGGCATGAGTCATGGGTTTCTTAAATTTCCCCCAAATAAAATATTTAGGTGGCAACTCTGTATCTGACAAAGCATTCCAATTTTGGCACTTTTTAATTCAAAATGAATTTTCTAAAATGATTTGTCGGATTTGGACTCTTTGGTGATTATTAGTTTCACATTGCACTTGTGAGATTAGATTCAGAACCACGGAAGTCCGAACTGCAGGGCTTTCTTTTCGGGTTCCGAAAGAGGGCGCAAAAAAGCCGAGCTACAGGTTACCCGAGGCCAAAGCAGTCCCTCAGAGCCCGTTTTGAGCGATGATGATGATGAGACTAGTGACTCCAAGGAGGCAGCGAGTCGACTTTCTGAGTCATCTGAGAGCTGAGATGATGCCCAGGCAGGCTCCAAGGCAGGGATCGGAGATGATACCGGTTTTGGTTCGGAGTCTGATTCTGACAACGGTCCTGATGGAGATAGTGCCCTCGAGTCCCCTCCGAGGAAGAGAACGAAGAGGGCCTCTCGAGCTTAAGATGACTGGGGCCAATTTTTTTGTATTTTTTTGCTTAGTTTATTTTTGTTTGGTAGCATTAGCACATGTCTAGCTTCAAATAGGTTTTATTTTGTTCTCGAAACTTGTACTCCTTTTGTAAAAAACATGATCGGAATAAAACCTCGCATTTTTTTTTTATGAAAAGTGTTATCATTTTTGCATCATGAGCACCATATTTGCATGAAAATGAAAATGGAAATGAATTTGAAAATGAAAACTTGTACTGGCACGATGTTCTTAATCGGGTAATGAGACAACCAACGACCAAACACAAAATACAACTCGATAAGCAAAACAAAAACAACTCAAACACAAATATACACACTTGCTAAAAACCAAAAGACTCAAAACACAATGATCAAGACAAAAGCCAGGCTGCCAACATTGCCTAGCAAACAAGTGGACGGCAGGCTAGAAGAGGGAATTGTCGGCCACAAGTGTGAGGATCACCAGATTGCTGACAGCTGGTCTCCACTCATAGCCTTATCTTCTACAAAATGTCCTCCTTTGTGATTTCTTCTCCAAAACCTCATTTCAGTTGTTGTTTCTTCCACAAATGAAGATATTCTGTGCCGAGAAACTCACAGATTGGATAACTACTTTAGACAGCACGGAAAAGGTAAATTTTTGGGGTTTCGATATAAATGCACTTTTTTTCGTTGAGTCATACTCCACTTTGCTTTCTGTTCCTCCATGTTGTGGCCTGATGCTGGGACCCGATTACGCATGTATTTCATGTCGGAACATAAGAAATGTGCCCAACCCTTGAAGAATTTCGAGCATTGATGGAAACCCGGCATAATGAAGAAATCATGCCTCAGTCCCATTTTGGCCACACCCAAGCTTTGGGACGAATGTGTGGGCTCACTTTGCACAAAGCTTGATCTTTGGCCCATGACGGAGAGCTAGACATACCCAGTTTGATTCATCGATTTTTTGACATTGGTGACAGAGGAGACCTCCTCTGGCGAGGTTTTTGGCAACATGCCCTCTGTTTATGTATACTTGCGTATTTTCTTCTTTCCCCTAGTTTTGGTGGAACCAGCATACGGTTCTGAAAGAAGGTAAAAGCTGCATCGGTTTGGCCCTGGCCGAGACCTTGATGGGCTTGGATGCTTTTCATCAGCGAAAGACCACCAAGTTTGCGGGGAGTCCATTACTTCTTCAAGTATTGTTTCCCACCCTTTCTCATATGTGTTTCTCACATCACTCAGCACTGATGCTCTATTTTTCTCTGAAAGCCTTTTTTTTACTTGTCTCTCAATGCATATCTCTCTATTCTTTAATCTCTCTTATTTTTCATTCCTTCCCAGGTATGGCTCATGGATAAGCTAAAGGTGGTAGACTCTTTCCCTGAGTATTCAGCTCGAGCTTATTTATTCTGCCAAGAACTAATAGATTTTCCCAACGAGGGATGGTGGTGCAACTGGATATGCAGCAGGTTTGCAGCTGACATAGCTTTGGCGCTGCCCCTGACTTCATATGACTGAGATGAGTTACAGCACGACTCGGCAGCCTGGCATACAGTTGATTGGCCTCACACACTGTGTGTTCTACTTTTCCTTCCGGTTCGGACACCAGTTCGGGCATAATCAGACTTGCCCAGAGAAGGGGGTAGAATACCCGGCTTCATTCCTGATTTGTGCTTCACATTTGGCTAGGTACCTTGCTGCTTGGAGAATGAGAAAGCTTATGGCCCCTGCCCCTAGTTTCAATTATGCCCTTTCTGGCGAGTGCTTGGCTTGGCTCGAGAATGAGGCACAAGTCAGGCCAACTTTGGCTACAGAAGCTTTCGCAAGCACTAGCAGAGGACGCAGGAACACTTGACTCTCCTATGCCTCTAGTTTATTGCTTTGACCATTCTTTTCACGTGTTATGATGTAAAAGCAACTTTGATTTGTATCAGAGAGTTGGAGAACTTTATGTGGAAATCAATGGAATTAAAGTTGTAAGCACTAAAAATTTTCTTTTTGGTCCAAAAATGCTCTAGGTTGTAAAAGGTAAAATTTTGAACAAAATCAACTTTTATTAAAACTTTCCAAAACCATTTTCGAAAGTGATCACCACGTGACACACACAGAATCAATCCTCAAGATGTACAACCCCGAATTAAAAGATCATAACTGCCCCTAATTGAATACATTACTGCTCTACATTCTTCTTTCCAGAATGAAGATCACAACCAAGCTCTCAGATAATGGACAAAGATGACCTGATCAGACACATGGACATGATAATTGAGTTGGACGTGATTACGGCCGAACTTTAGTATGAAGTTGCCTACGTATCCCAAAGATGGGAATCAGGCCTTACGTAGTTCGGTTCAAGTTCACTCGAGTATTAACTCTCTCCTTTTGCGCTCTAACTTTTGCCAAAGTTGCCCTTTAGGGTTTTTGACCTTGCGAGCTCAGTTTTTCTTTATTTCTAATTTTTCATGCTCTAAGTTTTGCCTAGGTCGCCCCTTCGGGTTTTCAACCTACCGAGCCTCTCAAGGATAGTATTTCTTCAACTTGTCCATGTTGATCGGTTGTGAAAATTCTAGGCCATCTAGGTCCATGAGAATAACGGCTCCACCCGACCAGATAGCTTTGATGATGTAAAGACCAGTCCAATTGGGTCTGAACTTGCCCCTAGGGTCATGGATGGGAGCTCGATTGTCTTTCAGCACCATATCTCCCTCCTTGAGATTCTGGAACTTAACTTTTTTGTTAAAAGCCCTAGCAATTCTGCACTGGTAGCCCTGAACATGATATAATGCCTTTAGCCTTCTCTCATTAAACAGCATTAACTCCTGAAATCTGCTTTGTTGCCAATCTGCCTCTACTATCTGACACTCATCCATGACTCATAGTGACGGGACTTAAATTTCAATTGGCATAACGACTTTCATCCCGTAGATGAGAGAATAAGAGGTTACCCTTGTAGATGTCCGGATCGAGGTTTTGTAGCCCTAGAGTACGAATGGCAATTTATCTGGCCAGTCCCTGTAGGTCTCAACCATCTTCTGCAAGATGTTCTTGATATTCTTATTGGCGGCTTCAACAAGTCCATTGGTTTGCGGCCTGTATGTAGATGACTTATGAAAAGCCACGTTGTATTTGACCAACAAGTCTATCACCTCCTTCTTGAAGTGGGAGCCGTTATCTGATATGATCTCGTTAGGGATTTTGTACCGGCAAATGATATTGTTTCTAATAAACTTAGCCACATGCGATGCTTTCAACACTGCATAGGACTGGGCTTCCACCCACTTTGTAAAATAATCAATCACCACCAAGATATATTCAGGCCCATTCGACCCTTTTGGCGTGACTGCACCAATAATGTCGATTCCCCAGACTAAGAAAGGCCATGGCAAAGTCATGTTGTACAGCTTTGAAGGCAGAATATTCATGCGATTGGCATGAATTTGACATTTGTGGCATCGCCGCACAAAACCAAAACAATCCTCATCCATGGTGGACCAGTAGTAACCTTGCCTGAGAATCTTCCGAACTGGCATCACACAATTCATATGCACCCCACATTCTCCGCCGTGGATAGTCTCCATAAGGCGTTTCAATTACTCTTCTTCCACACACAACTTATACATTCCCAGATGACTTCTTTTATACAACTTACCCTCGCAGGTGATAAATTGGATGGCTATTCACCATATTCCCTGTTTGTCCTTGGCATTTGCCCCTGGTGGATATATCTCCTTTTCCAAGAAGTTCCAAATATCGTAATACCAGGGGTTTTTGTCTTATACTTCATCTATCGCGGCAATAGTTTCATAAGCCGGCGTGTATTTCTACTCGATGATAATCAGACGCATCCAGACTCTAAGTGGGATGTCTACCATAGAAGATAGAGTTACTAAAGCATCAACAAACCTGTTGTTCTCTCTTAGTAGATGCGTGAAAGTCAGTTTTTCAAACCTAGGAATCAAAACATCCAGAGTCTGATGGTAAACCTTCATCTTCTCTTCTTTGACTTTCTAGTCTCTATTTGCTTAAGAAACAACTAAGTTCGAGTCCCCGATAACATCCAATCTTATTGCCCCTAGTTATAGGGTGGCTTCTAAACCACCAATACACGCTTCATAATCTGCTTCATTGTTGGATACCTTGAACTCGACTTTGAAAGCTAAAGGTATATGGGAATCGTCGGGTGCTATCAGCAACACACCTATCCCATAACCGTACTGATTAGACGCTCCGTCAAAATACATCGTCCAAGTTTCCTCTTCAACTTGTAGAATGTCTTTATCTATGAACAAGTATTCCATTGCCTCATCTCCTTCTACTGGGTGGTTTGCCAGGAACTCCGCTACAGCTCTTCCTTTGACCGACTTGTGGGTGACATATTTGAGATCAAATTCAGAGAGGAGAAGCAACCAATAGGCTAGCCTACCTGTAAGCATCGGTTTCTCAAAGAGATATTTGATGGAATCTAATCTCGAAACTAGGATTATAGAGTGAGCTAACAATTAGTGCCTCAACTTCCTGGTAGACTATACCAAGGCTAGGCAAGCTTTCTCCAACGAAGTATAGTGGGTCTTGTAATCTAGCATTTTCTTGCTTAAATAGTAGATGGCTTTCTCCACTCTATCTTCAGATTCCTGAGTGAGCATGCATCCCATGGTCGTGTCTGTTACTGACAGGTACAGAATCACAGGCTTTCCTGGCTCTAGCGGCGACAACACAAACGGATTTTGGAGGTACTGCTTAACCTGCTCAAAGGCAAATTGACATCGATCATCCCATTAGAATTTCTTTCCTTTCTTCAGGAGACCAAATAGTGGTTCACAAGTCAAGGTTAATTTGGAAATAAACCGTCTTATGAATTGCATTTTACCCAGAAAGTCTCGCACCTCTTTTTCAGTCCTCAATGGTAGCATTTCTAGGATGACCTTGATTTTGGAAGGATCGACTTCAATGCCCCTCTGTGTGTTTAGAAAGCTCAGCATTTTTCATGCCATTACACCGAAGGTGCATTTCTACGGGTTCAGCCTCAATCTATATTCTTTGATTCGTCGAAAGAATTTCTTTAAGGCGGTGTAGTGGCCCTCACGTTCTTTAAACTTGACAATCATGTCGTCCACATACACATCAACCTCTTTATGGATCGTGTCATACAGACTGGTGGTCGCAGCCCTCTGATAGGTAGCTCTAGCATTTTTTAAACCAAACAGCATAACTCGATAACAGTAGGTACCCCACGGCATAGTGAATGCGGTCTTCTCTCTGTCCTCGGGTGCCATCAGAATCTGCTTGTACTTGGAAAACCCGTCCATGAACAATAGCAATGCATGTCCCACAGTGAAGTCTACTAACTCATGAATATTTGGTAGAGGAAAGTCATTCTTCAGACTAGCTTGTTCAAGTACCGGAAGTCTATACACACCCGGATTCTACCATCCTTTTTCGGCACTGGGACGATGTTGGCCAACCAAGTTGAATACTCAGATACTAACAAGAAACCTGCCTTGATCTACTTGGTGACCTCTTCTTTCATTTTCAGCGCCCAATCCGGATGGATTCTACGCAACTTCTTCTTGACGGGTCAGGCCTCGGGGTCAAAAGGGATCCAATGCTGTACAATCTTAGGATCGATTCTAGGCATGTCTTCGTAGGACCACGAGAAAACATCTTTGAAATATTTTTAAAAAGAGATTAAACGCTCGCGCTCCTCCGAAGACAACATGGACCTGATTTGGACCAGGAGCGGATCCTTCTCAATACCCACATTAATGACAATGATTTTATCAGCATAGAGTTTAGCAAACCTTTCATCCTCTCCATTAATCAAGTTTTTCAAAGCCAAGGAAATTTCTTTCCCTTCGTTTTCATTAAAATTCTGAAAATCTTTGTCAATACAATAAACTAATGGCACAGAGAAGTACACAAAATCTATAGAGTTTTCATTCAAAAGGTCTAGATCTTCGATTACAGACTCAAAAGAAAAGCTAAATGACGACCTAGACATGACTTTGGTATCTGGGTTACCACTCCCAGAAATACCAGACTCGGACTCAGAAGAACTTGAATCTAATCCCGACCCCACAGACTTAGTGGAATTAGATTCTAGCTCATTACCCAATTTAGAACTAGACAGATAGGCTTTCTCCAACTGCCAGGTAAGAGATGGTGCCCCTGATGCATCCAAAATGCCGCTGGTTGGGTTCACACCTGGTTCTTCCCCAATCATAGAGACGGTAAGGTTATCCCCCAAGTTCTCTAGGTCGGCCGAAGGATCTGTCAGAAGGCTAGCTAATGCTGCCCCTACTCTAAGTTCGCTGCCATCTGAGTCAGTTTATATGCTCTGTTTAGCTTTGATGCTTATTTTAGCCCTTTCCTCATCATCATTGCTCTGCAGTTGCAGGTCAAAAAAGATCTCGAACCTGGGGACATGCTGCTTTATGGAATTCACCCAAGGCTCTGGAAAGCCGCAAAAAGGGAAATCTTCTCCCTCCCAAACAAAGCGGCCATTCAGTGTCCCCCGGATTGGCCTATGAATAAGCTTATAGTGCTTCCCGGCTTGCTTGGCCTTGGCTCTTCTTTTCATCTCTTCTCCCTTCCTGATCCAGTCCTTTTTGGTGGGCACATAGCCCAGTCCAAAGGCATGTGGGTTATGCGGCACATCTATTAGTGCAGCAACACCTTTCCAGCCACTTCTCCCAAGTTCCATTCCTAGAACATGCTGCATTTTGTTCGTGAAATAGATAGACTGGGCGCTGACATACATGCCTTCATTTGCGGCCAAAATGGTATACACTACCCGGGCTTTAGCCAGAGTGAATCCCTAGAGGAATACATCCGTCTCACCATGGTTGACCTCCAGCACTGGTGTAGTTACCTTTGGCGGTGGATGGATAAATGAATTCTCAAAAATAATTGCCACTCCTCCCCCATGAAGGTACTTCAACATCTGATGGAAAGTGGAGGAGACAGCCTTTACATGATGCAACCAGGGCCTCCCTAACAACAAATTGAAGGTAGCTAGCACATCCAAAACATGGTACTCGACCTCCTGCTCAGTTGGGCCCACCTAAACTCTGACTTGAACCGTGCCCATGGTTTCTCTACTCGTATTATCATATGCCCGAATTACTTGGGCTATGGGAACAATGTCCGCTGGCTTAAGGCCAATTGCATAGGCAGTGCAAGAATGACAAACATTGATGGCCGAACCAGTATCTACCAACACCTCTGGCACTCATTTCTTCTTGCACTCCATAGATATATACAAATGCTTGTTGTGGGTCGAGCTTTCTAGCGGCAGTTCTTTATCAGAGAAGGTCAGAGTTGGTCTAGCACCACTTGGGAAGACCAATCCCACTAGCTGCTCGGGCACGGTGTCAATGGACAATTTAGCCTTGTCCATTGCCGACAATACTGCATGTCGGTGTACCTGGGAGGCCATGAGAAGACCCTAGATGGAGATGTCAGCTTGGATTTTCTTGAGTTGTTTCATCATTGCCTCTTCTTCCAATTGTTTCTCTTTTTTTTTTTCTTGGCACCTCTGTCTTTTCTAGATGCCTCTGCCTGATCCAGGTGCGGTTGTTTAAAATACCGCATACTTCTTTCCAAATGGTCAATTTCTTCCACATACCACGTGTTGTCCGGAAGGCACTCGCCCCAGTCTTCATCGGTGTAGGCCAGATGCAAATCATCATCGACCCACCATTTACCCTCAATGGCTGACAAACAGTTGTCCAACTTCGCTTGTATCACTTTCACGTCGTAAGTATCCCCCACATGGTGTTGTGCCGTTATAGCTTCCTGGTTGTCTTAAACCCTTTCTAATTCAAACTACCTCAGTGCAGCTTCCTGTTTTGTATCCATAGTGCTCACAGCGCCCACTTCCTGGGCTGAATTTTCCACACTAGAGCTCTCTAGTAGCTTTCATTTCTCATCGGCCCTTCCGACCACTGCGACT
Source organism: Camellia lanceoleosa (assembly GCA_025200525.1). NCBI lineage: Eukaryota > Viridiplantae > Streptophyta > Magnoliopsida > Ericales > Theaceae > Camellia > Camellia lanceoleosa. The sequence goes on along the minus strand of CM045762.1, from coordinate 44,753,974 downwards.
ATCTCTACTTCTTTTCCCTCTTGTTTCCTTTCAGTTCCTTCCTCCTTGTCTGGCTCATCACTCAGCCATCTAGAGTTGTCAATTGATCCGTTCAAGTCGAACTAATCGATCCGTATATCCCCTGGATCCTGCTTGTCAAAGAATTGTAAATTGTCCAAGTCCTCCTCGAGTTCTGCTAGATCATCCAACCCCTGGCTCGGGCCATCCTCTCTGACGACATTGATGTCTACCAAGGCTAGCAACACCAATTTAGGCTTAGTTTGACCAATCGGCACAATGTAGCAGCTTGGGTCATACACCCCTTCAGCTAAGTCCTCAGAACACTCTGGCAACAGACTAGTACCTTCCTCCAAAGTTGACTCCTCTTCCACTATAAGCATCACCACAGGCTTAGGTTGAGGGTTGGACGTGTCCATCATGCACAAATCTGTGCCTTCTGGAATGAACAACGTCGGTTTTGGTAGGTAGGAAGGGGTAATATATGCGTTGGGGTCATAAGGGGTGGCCAGTGTATGGATCAGGTTGAGATTTCAAGGCCGGGGGACTTGATTATGGGCTGGGAGTGGATTTTTGGTCACGTTGGGTTTTTGAGGTGGTGCGATCACCTTGTTGTCAATGAGATCCTAAATCTCATGACGCAATCGAAAGCACCGGTCGGTATCATGACCATGCTGTTGGTGAAACGCGAATTATTTTGCGGGGTTATGTTTTGGTGGAAGAGGATCAGGTAATGAGCGAGGTTCTAATGGTTTGAGGTGCCCTTTTTTACTAGTACCTTCATGGCTTGAGATAGGGTCATGTACAACTAGTTGAAAGTCCTCTGGGATTGGACAGGGTTGGACAGTGTTTTTGAGCTTGTATTGGCAAAGGGGTCGACTGTCTTAGTTGTGGTGACAACGCTTACATTTGATGGCTTCGCAACTGTGCTACCACTGGTAGCATTGGAATTACGCACAAATGGCCTTTTTGCCAGCTTCTTCTCATATGTAATCAGCCCCTACTTCATGGCGTCTTCGATTTGCACTCCCATTTCATGGAGTTCTATAAATGTAAACAGAGGTAAGACGATCATCTTTTGTAGCAACTAGTCGTACAAATTCCGGATAACTATCCTAATATGATCCTTCTCAGAAGGCCTTGTAGTCATCATTGAGGCTTTAGCTCTCCACCTCATCACAAATTCAAAGAAGTCCTCCTTCGTCTTTTGGCGCGTTGCTTTGAGATCATGAGTTGTGACCTCGATCTGTGTATTGTACGAATATTGTGCGATGAAGGCCTTGATCATCTCCTCTCAATTTTGCTTGACAGAGTCTTCCAACTTCGCATACCATATGGCCATTATACCTGACATGGTCCAGCTAAAGTGAGACAGCTTATGTAGTCTAGTCAAGCCCATAGGTCGCAAGATGTCCGAAAATAGTGGTAGATGAACCATAGGATCTCCGGAACCGTCAAAACGGTCAATGTGCGGCATTTTGAACCGATTTGGCAATGTCACTGCAGAATCAGTATACCCGTCTTCTATGTCTAGGATAGAGTTAACCCTTTGTGCTCTCTTGAATAACTTCTCCAGTTTATTAACCTTGAGTACAGTCGGGTCAACCTCAAACTCAGACGGAGCCTCAATCTGATAAATAGGTTCTTTGGAGGCTTGTGCTAGGATTGCTCTACTGAATTGCCTTGACTAAAATGGACATTAGCAATATGAGTAGTGGCTCCAGGTGCTGGGATACCCGTGGGAGGTGCATGGGATGTAAAGGCCGCAGTTGGTTGTGGTTACTGCTGTTATAGCCTGTTTATTACCTTGGCTTGGCGCGTGGCATCTTGTTGTACTGTTTCAACTGTTTACTGCAAATGATGTATCAATTCTTCCATACTAACTGAGGGATATTATGTCATTGGAATAGGCGAGTGATCTCGTGCTGGACTAGAAGTAAAAGACTGTCCCTGAACCTGACTAGACACAGGTGACTGGGGCAATATGCGAGTGATCTGGAGCGGTCTTTGAGAACTTTCAGCACTTTTATAGGCCTACAAAGATACTAGGAGTTGGCATTCTACGCTGGAGCGATACTTCTTGCACTCGAGCGGTGTTGGCTCAACTGGTCATTCTTGAGGTCGAGCAATGGTCCTCTATTTGTACAACTTCTGGGAGTTTGTATTCTTCACTCAAGCGGTCACTTTGTGCACTCGAGCGGTCACACTTATTATGTCTGGTCGCTCGAACGAAACTTCTTGTTCTCAAGCGGTTTGCGTGTATATCAGTCTGTAAAAGTCACTTTTTAGATAATTTTTCTATATCTCTCTCTAAACATTCTAAAAATCCTAGATCTAGAGTCTCTCTCTAAAACTCACATTCTCTCTACAAATACACCCCCATCCATTCATTTGTCAACCCTAGTCCTTTTGTTAAAAAGGTAGAGCTCATCTAGAGCTTCGTTCTAATTGGAACAAAGTTGGGTTTCGACGTCTTTGAAGTTCCTCCATTCTCTCTCTCGTCTTCTAAGCTTGAGGTAGGAATTCTTCACACACTCTTTTATGATTTTTAACTTAGTTATTTTCCACTTCTAAAATAATATTGTAATTTGGAAATTTTTGAACGAACCTAGGGTTTTGGTTTAAAAATCAAAATAGAGATGTAGCTTGACTTTTCATGCCCCCTTTCGGAAGACGAATAAGCCTTACAATATCAAACTCCTGCGATTTTGAATCTGATTTCACAAGTGCAATGTAAAATAGATAAGCACCAAATAGTCCAAATCTGGCAAATCTTTTTGGAAAATCGATTTTGAATCAAATTGTCAAAAATGGACTGCTTTGCCAGATATAGAGTCACCACCTAAATGTTTTTGGAAAATTTAGGAAACCCATGACTCGTGGCAAAGGCCATGTGTCCATCATCACCAAGATTGTCTCAGCTCAGGAACTTAGGTACAAGAGGGGAAGGTCATGAATTGAGCACCCTTGCTCGCCCGATAAAAGATCGGCCTCTACTAATCATGATGTGAATCTTATTTACATTATATGCTCTTGTTCCGGTTATTAGGCTAACATTACTATGTGATGTGCACACACACAAGTATAAACTAGCTTGCAAAAATTGGAACACTTGATTTTATGTTTGTTTTGAAATTGTTTCGAATATGTACCACTTGAAAAAGTGATTGCATATGAACATTACTCAAAATTATTCCAATTCAAGCAACTAGCCTTCATCCACAGGCATTCAAGTAGTTTATCATTTAAGCAATTAGCCTTATGGAAAGCATGCTAGACATGGCAACAACCACATTCGTCCAATATGCTAAAGCACAAAAGAGCTTACCTAGTACTTGAAGCCAAAAGATGACAGGAGTTAGAATAATGCATAATCCTAACTATGAAATGTGACTAATGCAACACATGCAATATGCAATCTAAATAGGCTCGGCTACTTAACATAACATGTGAAACAAATTTGATAGCATGCGGTCTAAGCACGTGTTCAAAGAAAAATTAAACTAACAATGAAAGTTAGCATGATGAGCCGAGCCTTGATGCATGCAAGACAAGTGGATGCAAGGCATGATAGATGCTAAAGAAAACATGATGCCCTAAACTAACCAACATAAGCTAGTAAATAAAAGGGAGAAAGACGTGGAGTTGGAAAACATACAATTTATTACAAGTTTGCGCCCTCACGCAAGAGGGTCCTAATAAACTAACCAGCTAAGCTAATTAAAGCTAATTAACTAACTATTACAAACCCAAATGAATAAATTAGCTAAGCTACTTAACTAATTATTACAACAATAAATTAATTAACTATTCTATCTAATTAACAATCACAACACATTATAACTAACAACTTCTAACTAATTAATTACAACACAAATTAACTAGTTAGCTATCTATTACAAGTCCATAAGCGAATGAGCCTTGATAAGTAAGCGAAATGCTTATGCATTCACGGATTTCCACCCGAAAAAGCCACTATTCTGCTATCAGAATGCTTCTGTTGTATAGTAGAACATCATTTCACCTCAGACACTGCTTTGTTTTGCTCCACAAAATCACTGCTCAATTTGAAAAAAGTGGTCAGCAGCCAGAATTGGTGGCCTGTCGGCCACTACTTGTAGCCTGCCGTCTAGAACTTGTGTCCTGCCGGCCACAAAAGTTTGGTTCCTCCTACTACAACAAAAAGCATACAAAGCAAGAACAAGGTATTCTCAAGGGTTATTGGTACAATTTACCCCTCCTTATCATCAAACAGTTCAAAAGAGTAGTAAATTTGATTCACAAACCATCAATCGATGCAATTTCATTGCAAGATGGCCTATGAACCAAAGTGTACAAGTTCAATAAATGCAAGAAATAAAGACTCTCAAACCTCCTCCCTATCATGGATTGGTCAAGGGAAGTGGTTGACATTGACTCTTAAACCGTTTACATCACTAAGAAGTATGGAATGATTCAAGACTCAAGGGTTCAATTAACGTTAGATTGAACCCAAACGAAGTTATTATCTTGCATCATTTTTAGTCCTCGTTTTATTACCCTATTTTAATTACCAACCATTCCTTAGCAAATTAAGTCCAAAGGTGAGCTTTAAGTCCTCTAATTGAAAGAAGCATCAAACCAAGAGTTGTTTTAGGCATGAGAGAAGTGTCATGCCATTGGTAATAAACCCCCAAAGGGATTAAACCATTACGCATAAGACCTCAATCTCAAGCTTTAAACAAGCAACTAGTTTCAACCAATTTTCAAAGCAAAGCAAAAGCCAAGAAATGAGAGAGGTTGCAGAATTGATTAGGGGTGAAAATAAGTATGGAAAGCCATAAACAAATGCTATCAACTCAAATAGGTTGGTGGCGAAGGCCTAAACCACTAAACCTATGAGGACAATTACACTACAAGCATGCAATACAATGCTCAAATGCAAAGAAAAGCTAAAAACAGTCCTAAAATAGTGCTAAAAGAGTCCTAAAACAAGTTGGAATTGAGACAAAAATAGCTAGAATAATAAGCTAAAACATGGAGCTATGTAAGCTAGCAAACAAATCATGAGGGGAGGATACCCCCTCCATTTTTGGACTTCAAAACATGCTTTTAGCCACTGAAAAAGCTCTAAAAATCAGTGTTCAAAAGCTCAAAAAAAGATAGTGTAGAGGTGGGAAACACAAGGGTAAAGGTTAGAGAAGCAATGTGGAAAAAAAGGTGAACCACCCCTCTACCCTTTAAGGCCTTAAACCACGAGTTTCAGTCCAAAATTACAGAGTTTATACTGCCCAAAAACAGTAGGAAAAATAGCAAACAAAGTGAGGAAACAAATTAAGCTTTATACCTCTTGAAGAGAAGAACATTTCTAAGCAACAATTCAACACATACACAACTTCAAGAGCTCAAAGTAGGCTCAAAAGTACCTCATCTCAAAGATGGCAAGGTTTGGTTTAGAGTGTATAGGCACAGGTTCAATAACTAGCAAGAGAGAGAGAGAGAGAGAGAGAGAGAATAATTTGCACCAAAATTTGCTAACCTTGAAAGCAAGAGGGGAGGTCCTTTATATATAGAAAAACATCAAACTCCCTCAGAAATATCAATACATACACATGTAAGCAAGTGCATGCATCTATGACAACAGTTGGCACAACTAGCAGAAAATATTTGCAAAACACAGTTGTGCCTGGCAAGCCACTAATTATGGCCGACAGCCAAAGGTGGTGGCCGGCAGGTCCCAAGGTTTTTCAGGATTCAAGAATTAGGGTTGTGGTCCAAAACAAGGCAAGAGGTGTGTAACGTGTGAAGGCTCAAAGCTGTGGCATTCCGTTGAGGACTTTTGAGCATTTGACAAGCATACACACATTCATCATTGGCTGTGTAAGTGGTGACGTCCAAGTCATAAGGGCGATCAAAAATGGGATGTCTACAAGGGGTTTTCAAATGGTTTCTTCAAAATGGTTATGGGATTGGAAATGAGGGGAAGATATGATAAAATAGTTGGTTTTGATACTTGGAATTGATTTTGGAAGAAAATGAGGGTTTTGCCCTAATTATCTCAAATGTTGATTTCGTATAAATAATTGGAATTGATGTTGGAAATGTGAAATTGGGTTGATATTGATGAGGATGGTGGAGTTGGGTATGTATTGCCGCTCACATCTTGAAATTTAGAAAGTTTATCTTTATGAAAATTAATTATCTATTTAAAGATATCTGTTTTGGGCTATCGGTAGAGGATAGCTATGATTGTTGTAGAAATTGCATGAGAATTAGGAAAATTAAAACTAATTTCTCATCCTTTAGCATTGAACATTGTTGCATATTTACTACATTGAAAATGTGCATTGTTTTGGGAAAATGGGTGAATCTGGAAGTAAGTGTTGTCTTGTTGAAATAAGTTGGCATGTGTGTTCATGGTGAAAGTCTTAAAAACAACACATTTACATGGGTGTTGATCCGCGGATGAAATTTCTGTAAAATGGCAATAGTAGTGCTTGTATAGATTACGTTTACATGGGTGCCAATCTACAGTTTTCTACAGACGAAATTTCCCTGAAAGGTTGCATTCGTTTTGACATTCCTGGAGATTGGGATTCACTGTCTTATTTTCTATTGTAAAGGAAATGAATTAATAATTGTGATAAACCTGGCATTGCATGGTTTTGGGAAAGTGATATAAAATGTTTTGGCACGAGTATTGCATATGCATATCACCTTATATCTTTGTTAAGATTCATATATTGTGTTGGATTATTTCTCCTGGGTTTTAGCTCACCTTATGTGGGAAAACCATTTTCAGGTGCTGATGATATGTCTCTGCCAAGGTAGTAGCCCGGGAGGAAACTTGGAGCCAAGGGCTTTTTTTTGTTATATGGTGTAATTATTTTCATACAAGCAAATGGCTTTATTTGTATTGGGTTTTCAAACTCACTTTTGATGTAGCTAAGCATTGTCTTGGAAAGCTGTAGCCAATAGGGCATTAACCTATCTGTTTATTCTTTTACTTCATGTCTGTAGTTGTGACACATGTTATAGGTTCAAGGTTAGGGCTTATGAATGTATAATTGCATGTGTTATCTTTTGTATAATGGAATTAGATGAATGGAAGGGTATTTTATTTAGAAATGTATGGTTATTTACTAATTGTCTTGAATTGTACTATGGTTATTATTTTGGGCCATCACATTCAATTTGCAAGTAGAGATACTAGATGATCCACTTCACCGCTCGAGTGTACAAATGACCGCTCAAGCAGTCAAACAATTTTCCTATACATAGTGAACGAAATAATAAACAAGGAATGCTCACGATACGGAATGTTAGCAAAAACTACTCTACACAAGCACAATTCAAATCGGATTCGCATCTAAACACGCACAGCCTCACTGAAACAAAAGGGCGAATAAAATTACAACTAAAAGGAGTTTTGTCAAACAAGATTGCTAATTAAAAAAACCTAACAATCTCCCCATTTGGCAATTTCGTGAGAAAGCACATCTAACAAAAAAAATCGTAATCACCCCAACCCATTACAACCAACAAAGACAACTTTCTCAAGGTCATGATCTGCCAAACAGCTATTAGTGACACAACAGAATATGATAGCATGAAAAAATGAAAATCTGAAATAAATAAATAAATCATGCTATCAAGTAACAAATCTCCCCCTCAAACATACTTTCTCTTTTTGTCATGAATTGTCAAAGGAAGCTTAATCAACAAAAGTAAGTACAAAAGCCACGCAAGTAAGGATAAGAAGATATAGTAACACATAGCATGCGATAAGTAATGACAACAAGATGTAGTAACAAATAGCATGCGATAAGTAAGCAACACATAGCAACAGGCAAACCAACAAGTATCTACCTCCCTCTCAAAACAAACAACATAAGTCCATGCTCAACCGACTCCCTCTCAACAAATAACCTCCTCATCAAAGGACAAAGCTCCGAAAAAAAAAAAAACAAACAAACAAACAAACAAAACAAAAGACAAAAAATCAATATAGCGGAGCAAGTAAGGAATTTCAGATTTGTACCTCAAAACACAAGAGAAGAATCCAAGAAACACAATTACTTTAAAATAGGGATGGAGCCACCTAAGGCTTAGGGGGATCACGTTAATAATTTATTGATCACAATACCATTACAAATTAATTCATAATTGTCATATGATATGTATTTCATATAATTTTCATTTGATATGTATAAGCTTTCATCTTGACAAAGATGAACATCAAGCTGTCCACCAAACTTAGGCTAAGTAGAGAAGGGAAAGAGAAAGTAGAAGAAGAGCTCATGGAAGCTCAAGCAGAAGTTCGTGTTCTCTCAAAAGAGTTAGAATCTTTGATAGCCAAGCTATTCACATAAGAAATGGAGAGAACTCAATTGTTTCATGATCATAATGAGGTGAAAGAGAAGAATGGTGATCCTGAAAGAGTGTTGGAGACTTGTTCAAAGTCCGGGAAAGAGCTTGAAGCAAAAATTATTTCCTTGAAGTTAGAACTCAAATGTATCAAAGCTTTAAGTGCACAAAGTGTGGATGCGAGTGCTTGTACTCAATACATGACCAATGACAAAGGAGGAGTTGGGATCATCAAAGGACATTTCTCACCATCCAAAGCCTCAACTTCCAAGGGATGAGAGCACTCAAGAATTCAAGGCTAGGGGTAATATCACTTCATCTTCTTCATTGTCTCATGATTGTATAGCCAAGGGTAAATTCATTCCTATTTGTTATCATTGTAGGCTTAAGGGTCACATTAGACCTCATTATTTTCATTTGCTTGAGACCAAACATGAAGCGAGTTTGCATTTTCCTAGACCTTAGAGTAGGAGGATAGAAACCAAGTCGAGACGGGTTCCCATTAAAAGGGAAGGGAACCACAACGTCAAGACATCAGGCAAGAACCGTAATTCCCATAACATTGTTCATACTAAAACGGCTTGGGTGAAAAAGCTTGACTTGGGTTAATTTGTTTATTCGATTATTTTTTTATTTTATTTTTTTTTTACATTTTTTTGTTTGCTTTAATATTTTTGGTCTTTTTGTGTGTGTTTGTTCTCTTCTTTCTTGCCTTGTTTATCAAAAATTCAAACAGTTTCATTTTGTATGATTTTGCAAGGTTGAAATTTTTGAGAAGTTCTTGGTACATATTCAAAATGATGAGAATATCCATTACCTGCTAATATGTGTGTACTATCTGTGGTCTTTACTCATTTCAGATTGTGTGTACTTTGATTAGTATGTCTCATTCTATACACACTCTTGGATTAGCAAATACCGAACTCTTCCACATAAGTGATCAAAGTTCTCTATGGACTTTTAGTAGTGTTTCTTGTGTTCTTCTTGAGAAATTGACTAATGCTAGCATATCTTGGGTGATGTTGAGTCTCTTAACCCCATACCATCTTTTTGTACCTCCATTACTTACCCCTTTGTGTTTGTCTTTCAAGGCTTGAGGAAAAGGCTACCTTAGAGTCACCAACTAGGTTTCACTATCTTTTCCATCATTCTCTGGTTCAGTTTCCATACTCTTGAGAGTAAAAGCCGTCAGTGAGTGCGCAAGAAAATTGTATCCATTGTTTAAGGGAGAGCATTTGTTTTTACCCAACAAATACACATTGATCACTAGAGGTTTGACTCTTCTCAGGCCAGAGGTCTAGCCTTCTAGGATTTGAATCTAGTGTTCGTCACACTCCAAGTGGCACACACACTTTTCTCATGAGATCCATACTCTTCACATGTCGCATCACATTCTTTCATGGAGAATCTTCTAGAGGTTTCACATTATGTTTTCAAGTAGTGGCGGAGCCAGAAATTTAACGTAGATGGGGCACACATTAAGCACACCATTACTTTTTTTTTTTTCTTAACAAGTAACAATGAGATATTATTAAACTTAATACATTTTTATTTTTTTTATAATTATTCTGAGATTTACATCAACGTGACTTATAAATTCACAATCAATAACTAAATTCTATTAACTAAAAAATATAAACAAACAAACAAACAACTAAATCTACAATCAATAAGTTCAAACCTATCAACTCAACAAAGAGAACCTCCATAATGAGGAGAAATAAGCAACTAAACAAATTCCGTAATAGGAAATGAATTATCAATTGATTCAATTCTTATCTATCAGTTAAAAGTGTACCATAATAACCAAAAGAATAGAATAGAGCATTTTTAAAATTTTAAAAATATAAGGAGTTTTACACAATTTAAAAAAAATTACAAATCAGTGAGAAATAATGGAAATAATTACAAGGCAACGAAAATTAGAAAATAGAAAAATAAAGCCCTATGTAAAATTTGTGCCACGTGTAATTTTAACTTATATTTAAGAATAGATAGACATAGACGCTATTATCGATAGTTATTCAATAATTCTATAATATCAAGTGACATGTTTATGTATATTCTAAATCAATCATATATCAAAAAAAAAAAAAAAAGATTGGCATAATATGTATTTATAATTTTTCATTAGTGAAGAATACCATAAACTCAAATGGTTACTTTCTCTATTCCTGCAATTCCAAAAACAAAACAAAACAAAAACACAAATACACAAATTGAATTGGACTTTACTATATGTAAAATTAAAAATCATTACATCATTAATTGAGGCAAAGAATAGAATGCCCTTGGTCATACAACTGAAAATCTCATAATAAAAATGATCACCAAATTAAAATCACTTAGACATAATAATCAAATACAAGAAGCAATTCATAATTAAATTTCATTCAAGATTTATTGATCGCATAACCCCTCATAATCAATTACTAAAAATGATTCATAGTTTTACTTATGATATGTATTTCATATATTATTCATGCCAAAAAAAAGTATTATCTTACTATAAATATTATATTATTACCCATATATATAAAAATTATGTCATACCCATATATAATTTTTATATATTCTATTGTATATATGGATAATAATAATTGGATCTATCAAGTAGAGGTAGTCGAACCATAAAATTCTCCTCACAAATTGAATCTATTATTACAAATCAAATAAGATCTCGCCCCTTAAAACTTTGAAAAATAAAGGTTGAGCAACCCGCTATGATACCAATGGAAAAATCTAAAAGCCGTCGAGATATTGATTAGTGATTATATTTTAATTTTAAACAGTGAATATCAATCCCAATCAAACAATCAACAACAAATAGACATAATAATTTAACTTGAAAAAAATCACAATTGGAGCACCTCTAATTGTGATATAAAAAATAAAAAAACAAAAAAAAACCTATGAGCCAAAGTCACAGAACGATCCACTAAGAAGATAAAAAGAAATTACACACAAGTAACCTCAATTACCTAGCGAATCTATGTTTGAATTAAACCAAACTCGATGTGCTTCGTCCACCACCATCTTCACCTCAAAATTGCTTTACCCAACGTTGAATCCACAACACCGATGTCAAATCCATGATAATGAGCCACTCTGGAATCTACCAAAATTTCAAGCCCAAATTTCCAAAAATCCACCTGAAGAACACCTTTCTCTTTATGTAAATAAGAGAATGAAACAGCCATTGATGTTTGACAGTAGTTCGTTGATCAGTCAATCACTTTCTATGCATCAAGAAAACTCATATAAAAACACCATTTAACATAGAATCACTTTGTATTTCACTCCTCTCTGAGAATCTGGATGGGTTAAACCCTACAAGCAGCAAACAATGCACTTTATAGTAAACAAAGCGGAAGACCGCTCAAGCGAACACTTGGCTGCTTGAGCAGTATGACTAAAAGGCGATGCAAACATATATGTCAACTGCTTGAGCACAACATCCATCGTTCAAGCGATGAAACATATTCCCAAAAATTCAGTTTGCAGGCAGAGATACTGGATGATCCACTTCACTGCTCAAGTGCACAAATGATTGCTCGAGCGGTCAAACAACTTTCTCATACATAGTTAACGAAGTGGTAAACAAGGAATGCTCAAGATATGAAATATTAACACAAACTCCTCTACACAAGCACAATTCGGGTTGGATTGGCATCTAAACACTCATAACCTCACTGAAACAAAAGAGTGAATAAAATTACAACTAAAATGAGTTTTGTCAAAGGGGATTGCCAATTACAAAAACCTATCACTTATCTTTTGTAAGATTTGAATAAAATAGAATTATTTAATGTATTGATTTGTATAGAACTTAATTTCATTTTTATCTATAATTTGTTAGCCAAATGAATAGAAAAATGATATTATCATCTCTTCCACATTGAAATATATTTTTTTTCTTATTTATCCTTGTGCCTTTACATTATTTGTATTAATTTCAATCAATTTAACTTTATTAAAAAGAAATTAGTCTAATTATATCAAAATTAAAATTTTATTATATTTTTTTCTCAAATTTTAAGCACATTTAATATAATTTAACCTTTCATTTTTTATCGTTGTGAGTTCAAATTCCGTAGAACATCTCCAATGTATTCTGTAAAGAGCCTATTAGTGTTAAGATGCTAAACAGTTAACAAGTATATATTTTCTTGGTGAATTACACCAACAATCCCTATAATTTGAGATTTGTGTTACTTCAATCCTTAATTTTTTTTAATTGAGATACATTGGACTTTAAATTTTGAATCTTGTTCCAAACAAGGATAATTAGAGATGTTTCCTTTACGACCGGTCCATTTTAAGAGCAAAGTCGCCATACAACTTATTTTGTGTTGGTTAACTTATATATTGTCTGAAATGTGATGGCATTTTTTTAATAAATAATGTTAGAACTTTTTTGGTTATAAACAGTGGCGGAGTTAGAAAATTAATTTAGATGGGACACTTATTAATTACAGTATTGAAAATTTTTCCAAAAATATTTCACGCAAGTTTTTACGATTGATTTCGAGAAATATCAAAAAAATAATATTATTTGTAACTAGTATATCATAGACAATATAAAAAAAATATGGATATAAATCTTAAAATAAATTATATAATGATAAATTATTTTTTTATACAAAATTTGATTAAAAATTCAATATAATGGTAATACTACATCATCATTGGTGTGTGACATTATCCACTAATAGTAAATAAACACATACAGAGTGAATCTCATATGTCAAATGTAACTAACAATCTAATAAATTTCATATCCTTATAGTGAGATTACTTATCGCCACAAAAAATAGATGTTGGAGACTAAAATTTAGGGACTAAATTATTTTTTAGGGATCAAATATTTTTGTTATAAAAAATATCGTTATTATATTTTTAGCAACAAAAATTAGACATTAGTGATGAATTATTATCCTATTGGGACCAAATTTTTTGTCTCAAAAAATAAACTATTTTGAGACCAAATTATTTTGTCCCTAAAAGTCTATTTGTTAGTAACATTTTCAAAATTTTGTCACTAAGAGCTTTCTTTTTTATTTTTCGGAACGACCTTTTAGCGACTATCCTCATGACGATAGAAATTGGCCCCTAAATGTCTTTTGCAACAAAATTTTCACTTTTAGAGACCAAAATATTTGGTCTCTAAAACTCTTATATGTTGTAGTGTATATTTGCATGTCACTAATAATGGCATCACCGTTACATTCAAAAAATTTCATAGATAATACGGTTTATTGTAGTCTCTTCATTTTCAATCAAAATAACCATTATTGTCCTCATAATTTTTAATATGTCATTAACATTTCACTCTAATAATATTTTTGTAATTTTTTTATTTAAAATATTTTCTTTATGTTTGCAAAATAAAAAAAATAAAAATAAAATCCCAAAATCAAGGGGGGCACATGACTCCTCTGGTCCCTTACTCCCTCCGCCACTGGTTTTAAAATTTTATTTGGTTTGGTTTTCAGAATCTATTTTCGGAAATTTTTTATAAAAAATTAAAAATTAAATTGGTGAAAAAAATTAAAAACACGTTATTTTTATATAATTTTATCTTCTGGGAGGGTAGAAATAATTTTTCAAATAAATGTTTTTATATTTATTTTAGTTAAATTAGTTTCTATTTTTTAAAAAATCAAATATAATAACAATTTTGATATCATTAGTAAACCAATTCAATAGATTAAAAAATCCAAAACTAAAAATATTTTATATATTAAACATATCGATTACACATTAAAAATTTAATAAGCATCTATTACATGATAACCATTCAAAAATATCTGTTAACAACAAATACAACTATCTATTATATAATAACCATCCAAAAAATTAACAAAAACAACCACCCATTATATGATCATCATGAAAACACATATTAAATATTAATTTGATAAAAAAAAATAAAAAAATTATAATTTTTATATAATTTTATCTTTGGTGAGTAGAAATAATTTTTAAAAATTCAAAATTAATTTTTTGATATTTATTTTTGTCAAACTAGGTTATATTTTATCAAATTGACTACTTTGCTCTTAAAATAGATCAACAGTATCTTTAATTATTCTTATTTAAAATGAGATTTAAAATTTAAGATTAAATATATTATAATTGAAAGATTATTGACCACAATGACACAATTTACATACCACAAAACCGTTTGTATAACTTGCCCTATTTTCTTGGCCTCTCCAATGAGTTTGCTAGCTGTGGTGTTAATGCTGCTAGGTTAATGTATCATATGCATGCTTGTTATGTATTTTTATTATATATATTATACATTTTTGGGATAAATATTATATATTTTTATGATAGAAATATAATTGAGAAATAAAATAACACAATTTGTGATAATGTTATATGTATGTTTTTTTTTGGAGAAATTAAAAAAAAATAAAAAATATCTTAGGATTTAACTTTTGTAACAAAATAAATCTTGAATTTTTAATTTTATCAATTTAAACACTAAATTTTTTATTTGTTTTCAATCTAAACCATCTGTCTATTTCTGTTTAGCAAAAATGACGAGAAAAATTTTTTGTCACTAAATTGAACAAAAATTAATAATTTAGACATTTTATCTACACTCATATTGAGTTAGGTTAGGAATTTTATGATTGGCAATCTCGTTGAACAAAATATCATCAAATTATAATCACATTTGTTTTTTTATATTTGCGACATTGAGAGTTGATTAGATGTGAATCCAACTTAGTTTGTCTCTAGCAATCATTAGACAATTATTCTCCCATGTTAAAGACAATTCAACAGAGTAATATAGTTTGCTTGATCGACTAAATGTGCACTCGAGCGACTAAAACATTCTTGTAACTTCTTAAAACTTAAAGAAAAATTTTGCAAGAACAAAAAAAATTTGCTGAAGCGACCAAATGTGTGCTCAAGCAACCAAGGTGGTTACAATTACTTAAAAATGCATTTCTGGATCAGATCTAAGGTGAGACTCTAAGATATTCATTCTTGAAGTGCGAAACACACACACACACACAAAGTTCTCTAGTGTGATTTGTATGTGCACCTTGATGAATTAAGAGCGATCAATGGATCAATGCACTTTATATTGAAAATCATCAAGGAATTATCATTTAAATGCACGTTTCAGAGGAGATGTTCTTTGGTGGATTCTAGAGAACTTAAGCTTGGAAGTTTTGGTGGATTTTGAAGTGGCTAATTGTCGTGAATTCGATATCAGCATTGTGGATTCAATGTTATGTAAAGCAATTCTGAAATGAAGACGATATTAGAGGAGACACAAGAAGTTGGGTTCAATTTGGATATGAAAATGTTAGGTAATTGAGAGTTCTCTTATGTAATTCTATTGTCTTCTTAGTGAATTATTTTGCGATTTTGGTCCATGATTTTTATCACAATTAGAGGAATTCAATTGTGATTTTTTTTCACGTTAAATTATTGTGTGATCTTATTGTTGCTTAATAGTAGAACAAATTCAATTTCTCTTATAATTGGATTAGATCTATGATTGTTTGATTGAGAATTGTTGTTTATTATTGAAATCTAATCCTAATTACAAATCACAATCTTGAGAATTTTTAGATTTTTCAAGTTTAATTATTAAAATACTTATTTTTTGTCGGTTTTATTTAACGAAAATAGACTGATAGTTTAGATTGAAAATAAATTAAAAGATTAGAATTCAAATTAAAAAAATTAAATGCTCATGTTATTTTGTTATAGGGTGAAATTATAGAAACAGATATTGATGTCTCGTTTAGAAATTAACTATTTTAATTAAAATAAAAAATAATGTTACAGTTTGCAATAATTTTTGGACCTTTCAGCTAAAAATCAAAGTTCGATTTCGGTGTCTTCTTACCCAAAGGAAAATAATAATAATAATAATAATAATGACTTTGGTGTTTGTGTGCAACACTGATGGAAGAAACAAAGAAAACAAAAAAAAAAAAAAGAGAAAGTAACTGTTTAGTGTGGGTTTGTAATTTAAATTTGTGATAAAGATTATAAATTTTAATGATTCATGTTATAATTTTTTTTATCAATTAATAATTATTTTTGAAGAATAACACTGATAAATAATTTTTTCAAAAAAAGAAAAGAAATGAATTAGGTTTTTGTAATTGGCAATTCCGTTTGTCAAAACTCTTTTCAGTTGTAATTTTATTTGCTCGTTTGTTTCAGTGAAGCTATGAGTGTTTAGATGTGAATCCAACCTGAATAGTGCATGTGTAGAGGAGTTTGTGCTGACATTCTGTATCTTGAGCCTTGCTTGTTTGCCATTTCGCTAACTATATATGGGAATCAAGTCGGTTAAAGTAGTTTGACAGCTCGAGCGGTTATTTGTGTGTTTAAGCGGTAAAGTGGAGTTTCTAGTATTTCAACCTGCAGTCAGAACTTCTGGAAAACTTGTTTTACTACTCAACTGGTAGATGTTGCGCTCTAGCGATTGGCCTATATGATTTGTACCGCTCGAGAGGTCAAGTGGTGGCTCGAGCGGTCAGCGCAGTTCTGTTTTCTATAAAGTGTGCCGTTTGCTATTTTTGGGATTTAACCCATCTAGATTTTCAAAAAGGAGAAAAATACAAAGTGCTCTACATTGGAGGGTATTTTTATATGAATTTCCTTATATAGAAGGTGATCATTTGATCAACGAACTATATAGTATCAAACATTAAGGGATGTTTAGTTCTTTTATACGCATAAAGAGAGAGGTGTTTTTCGGTAGATTCCGAAAAACTTAGGCCTGAAGCTTTGGTGGATTCTGGAGTAGCTCATTGTCGTGGATTCGACATTGGCATTGTGGATTCAACATTGGGTAAAGCAATTCCGAGGTGAAGACGGTGTTGGAAGAGACACATTGTGTTTGGTTCAATTCAGGTGTAGATTCGCTAGGTAATTAAGGGTACTCATATGTAATTTTTTTTTTTTTTTTTTGTCTTTTCAGTGGATTGTTTTGTGATTTTGGCCAATGATTTTTTTTTTTTTTTATCACAATTGAAGGTGCTTCAATTGTGATTTTTACCAGGTTATGTCGATTTGTCGTTGATTGTTTGATTGTGATTGATATTCACTATTTTAAATTGAAACATAATCAGGAATCAATATCTCAAGGTTTATTTAGATTTTTCAAAATAATGTACGGTGATTTTTTTTTTTTTTTTAAATTATTTTATATAATATATATTTATGTAGATTTTACTCGTACATAACTCAGCTCAAATTTAAGGGGAATTTATTGGAAACTCCTATTATACTAAATTATGGTCCATTTGGTCCCATGTGTTTTCCCTTTGTTTGACAAGTACATTTAGTGTGTACTTTCTTGCTAGGTAGCCCTTTTTCAAATGTTAGTAGGGTGTAGCCGGACAGATATGCCCTCACTTTTCAATTTTATGAGGATTCTTATGCGTTTATTTTTGGTATGTGTAAGTCACGTTTTGGGGGAGTTTAGGAAAGTAGTTTACATAGGTATTAAATTGGAGGGGAGGGGGGCTAGGGTTTTATTGATTTCTGTTGTTCGTAGTACGGCAACGCAGTTAGAATTGTAGTGTGGGGTTACGTGGATCACTGGCTTCCACCGATCGGTTTATCACAGGTACGTTATGAATCCATTTTATTATTCAACATTTGCACATTTAGGATCACTCAATATTCAGGCTATCATTGAACATTGGTTGGGTGTATGTACTCATTTTGTACGTGTTCCTGGTTCTTTTTTATCAGTTGCATTTATATGTTGTTACATTGTTGTCGGAATTCGCCGGTATACCCCGTTCGGTGATTAATCAATGCCATCGATTACGACTTCATTTTTTCCCCTGTTCGACTTCTATTGCTTTCTGTTATCGCACATGGTTCTTACTACAAGTTTATTTTCAATTGTGGGGTTCATGTGAGGAAGGGGGAGTGTTTTTTGTTCTGTTAATGTGGGGGAGAAGGGGGGATTGTATCATTTTGCACCAATGGTGCTTATTTGTATGCGACTTACACATCTTTCCCTTACAGATCGACGCATTTATAATGCTTATGTGTTGTTACCAATCTACGAATGTTGCGTACAACCCATAACCGCCACACACTTATGACAAATTAGCTGAATTCGTTTGTTCAAAATTCAAGGAACTCACCCCGGGGAACATATTGTTTTTCTTCAAAAGCCTGAATTACAATGAGTTCACGCTACAAATTGACGTTGATGTGGAAAATATGCTTTGTCTTGCGCGGTCGTTTCGGTTACAGGTTGTCGACGTGGTTGTCAAACAAAATTTGGGTTCAGACACATGCATTCAATCCAACAATCAGAGTGCTAGCGGAACATTATCGCCGCGTCGGACAGTGAGTTGGACAGTTTCAACATAGATGATGAGGTTGAATTGTTGCAGACATTCTGCCCCCATAATGATAAGGTATTCATGTCGAAGTGATGAGCAAGTGGGTTCACTCTTATAGGACAACATTTTGAAGGCAGCGCAGCTGAATTTCGCAATGTGTTACGCAAATAGGTTGTTTAGTGCGGCTTCAAGTTCACTTATGTTAAAAACGACTTTGTCCAGATTACCACCATTTGCGCAATGTCTGCAACGAAGGGTTGCAATTGGAATGTTCATGCAAGAAAATTGGAGGCAAATGGGTTCTTCTACCTCCGCAAATGGATTAGTGAACATACCTGTGGTGTTGCTGTACGCACGTTCACAAATCGGCTTGTTAGATCTGACCTGGTGGCCGACATCATGGCAAAGCAGATACGTGACAGGCCGCTCACACGTCCAACCGAAGTTATACTTGACATGAAACAAGATTACGGTGTGGACATAACTTACCATGTGGCATGGCTTGGGGTTGAAAAAGCAAGGGTGGAACTGTTTAGTGTGCATTCAATTTCATTCGATCAGTTGCGGTGTGTAGACACCCCATTTTTGACCGCCCTTAAGACTTGGACACCGCTACTGACGGTTTACTTGGTGGTGAAAGGTGTGCAGGGCAAGGGTTCGATTTCTTCGGCAAGGAGAGGGTCAAATCCCAACTTCATACCCCTTTTTGGACCAAAACTATCTTGATCAAAAGATTTTGAGACCTTGAAACCCTCTCTTTCAAAATATTTTTGAAATAAAGTTCCTACGATGTTCCGACGCTCGCATTTTGTTAAATGTTGCGTTTTTCGGCAAACCGAGCGAGGACAAAGTGGAAATGAATGAGAGAGAGATGAACTCTTTGAAAAATCTTTCAAAACACCTTTTTTAGGGGTTTGGAGTTGAAGAAAAAAGGAGAGGAGAGAGGAAACCCAGTTGGGGAAGGAGTTAGGCATGAACCGTTAAGAGAGAGACGAGCAGTCCTTGCCAAATCAGACCTATCCTTTTGAATACTTAGATTTCAGCTATGAGGCCACCACCGTTGGAAAGCTTACTTCCGGGGCTTCAATTTTCATTCAAGAATCTCCTCGATCCGAGTCCGGATGGGAGAGATATGGTTGTTGGAAGTTGGGCATCAATCTGGTTGGACCAAAACTGAGTAGTCTTCACTAAAAGAGGGATATCTCTTAGCACACATGGAATTTTGAGGTGAGGCTGCCAAATTTGGAAATAAGACTTCCGGGGCTACAGTTTAGGCTCAAGAATGTCCTGAAAAGGCATCCAAATGAAGGATTTAGGCTTTCTTCAAAACTGGGACTAGGACTGATTCTTGCTTCTGGCTTCTATGGAAGGGTGCCGGCCATGAATGGCCAATGCCGGCCCTATGCCAGCCAAAAATGACCCCTGTGGGCCATCAATGAGCCACTGCCTGCCATCACTGATGGCCGGAAACACCCCTCTTTCAGCTGGTTTTCGGGAAGATCTTTTGTACCAGCTGGATTCCTCATATCTGCCCTCCATACATGTGTATGGAGGGATGAAGCTCTTGCCAAACTTGTTCAAGAAGCTTTAGCTTTGCATTCCTCTATATAAGCAAGGAGCTCCTTCATTTCAGAGGGTTCTGGGTTTTAGAAGGGCAAAAAGCTTCCTCTCTCTCCATATTGCTTGTGGTTAGAGCTTGGAAGTTGGATTTCTTTGCATTTTTGCACTATACCTCATAGCACAAGACCTCCATCACTCATTCAAACACCTTGAGGCCATCTCTCAAAGGTTGGAAACTCAGATTTTTGGACCAAAAGCTACTGGAAAGATTGTTCTTCAGGGATAAGCACACTTTTCCCCTAAACTAGTCTTTTCTTGCTTCATTTATAAGATTTGCCTTCAAGCATTTTTGGGCTCCGACCCAAACTAGAAATGATCATATTTTGAGCCCCTTTTCATGTTTGATCAAGGGTTTTTCTCTATTTGAGGCTTCCTTCTGTCACTTGCCTCTTTAACTCTCTTTTAGGCCTTTTTTTGTATAGTATTTTAAGCTTATTTGTGAGCTATTTTGGATTTGGCCATAAACTGGAAAGAGGCTTATTTTGAGCCCCTATCCAACTTTGTTGAAGGGCTCTCCTCTTTTTGAGGAAAGAAGCTACCACTTGTCTCTTTACCCCTCATTTAGGCCCATTTCTTGCATGCTAGTTTAACCTTACTTGTGTTTATTTTCGTGGCTTGATGTAAACTATAAAGTGCCTTATTTTTAGCCCCTCTTTAACTTTGTTGAAGGGCTCTTCACCATTTGGGGGCAGCTTCTGTCCATTGTCTCTATTCCCACTTTTAGGGCCATTTTTGCATGATAGATTAGCCCTATTTTTACTCATCTTTGAGACTTGTTACAAACTGTAAAAAGGTTTTTTTTGACATCATCTTCATGTTTTATTAAGGTTCCATTTTTGTTTGAGGTCATATGCTATCTTGTATGCTTGGTTGCCTCCCATTTTGAGTCTTATATCCTAGCCCTTGTTGCATGCTTTGTTTGGCCTTCTAGCCACTGAAATCCAGTGGATTTTCAGTGGCTTGGTCATTGTTTTGAGCTTCCAAATCAGGAGGAGGTGACCCCCTCTCTCCTTGACTTGTTTGGTAGTCATTTTGGCCTTCCAAAGAGACCCCATCTTGCATGCTTCCTAGTCACATTCTAGGGTCAATTTGTTGAGTCTTGGGACTATCATATTTTATTTTCAGAGTTGTATATTCCATGTCACTTGTCTATCTCGTATGTGCCTAATAACTCCTTGTATGGCCATCTAAAGGAGCTCATCATTTTTGCATACCATGGTTGCATATCAGTGGTTATTTGGGCCTATTTTCACATGTTTTATTCACTGATTTTTGACAGTTTGGTGAAATTCCATGTGCATCATGTACTTTCCATGTAAACGATGTTTACTAGTCAAAATTGCATGCTAATTTAAGCCATCTTGCTAGCACTTTTTGGCCTTACTTTAAACTGGAAAAGTCCATGTTTTGGGACTGCCTTGACTCTGTCTTCATACTTCATGTTCAAATAATGCATGCTTTGTATAGCTATAAGTCATTCCATGTGCCTAGTTTTGAGTCTCGGGTCTCACCTCATGCACCGGGTGCCATGTTTTCATGATTCGGGGCTGTTTAGCATCATATTTCAGTGCTGAAATTTGCATGTTTGCATACCATGTTCCATGCCTTACCATGCTTTGGTAGAGTGGCATTCGTGCCTTAGGTTCGGTCCTCGGTTTGCGTGTACGCGTGCATGCATTTCGAGTGTCTCATTTTCATCTAATGGCCACTTATGTGAGTGTGGCTAAGGTCCACTCGTGTTGGTGTAAGTCCATTATGCATTGTATATTTCATTTCATAGCATTGTATATGCTAGGTTGTATGTTAGCGTATCGTGTATGCCATTCCATAGCATTGTGCATGTTAGGTTGTATCTTAGTTGCATTCATGCATGTCATGCATATCGCATTGTGTTTGGGGTAGGAGTTAGCCCGAGCACGGGAAAAGAGGGACGTTTCGTACTCCGAGTGATAGAACGTGTCTCAATTCCCAGTCATCGACACTCCGGATTACCCATGATGGAGTCTCGGTCTTGTTATGTTTATATGTGCATTCATTCCATATTGAGTCATGCAAATCGACTCCTCGGCCATCATGCATCGAGATGCGCGATTGGTGGCACAAGGATCGAAGACTACGCTCCCTGTAGAGTAGTCAAGCATACATATGTGAAAATACATTGCTATGCCCCTTTCCTACTCTCTATTGCAGCAAATCAAGAATCAGCAGCCTTCCAGAGCTTGGCGCGCTTTCCAAGAACAATTGCAAACAGAGGCTAATTGGGGCATCGCGGTGGATTTCCGCACAAAGGCAGCTCGACCATCCATCATTCATCATCCGGAGCAGAGTCGAGGCAGTTCCTGGCTTGCATGCCAATTTACTGCTTTCCTAGATTAATTTGTTAATTAATTAGGATTTCGTATTTATTCGGACTGTAATTATTCATTTGGGACTGTATATTATTCTTTCGGACCCTCCGAGTGAGGGCAATGTTGTAATAAGCGTGCGTGCGTGTGATGTATGTCTTCCAACCCCATGTCTTTCTCCCTTTTATTTACCAGCTTATGATGGTTAGATTAGGGCATGTTTCAATTAGCATACAGTATGATAGCATGTTTGCATTCATTCATCTGTTTTGCATGCACCAGGCTCGATGCATCATACTAACTGCATTCGTATTTCAATTCCAAATTGGATACATGTTAGTTGTAGCATTTCACATGCCATGATTAGAATAGCCAAGCCCGCTATAGTTGCATTTTTGCATGTGTTGCATTAGGCATTTCTGTATAGTTAGGATCATGCATGATTTCTAATTAGCTTCTGTTTTGGCTTGGAGTACTCAGTAAGTTTTTATGCTTTAGCATCTTGCATGAGTGTGAGTGTTGCCATGTTAGCATGCTTACCATGAGGCTATTTGTTTATTTGATATAACTGCCTGAATGCCTGTGGGTGAAGGTTGGGTTATTTGGATTGGAACAATGCATTGACTGTGAGTTTTAAGCCCACTAGATAGTGGCAAAACCATCTTTTCCTAGCCCACCCGAGGGTGGCAAAATCTGCATTTTAAGCCTACTTGCTAGTAGCAAACCATCTTTCAAAAACAAACATGAAATGTTTTGTTCCAATTCAGGCGATCTAGTCTATACTTGTATGTTGTGCGCATCACATAGTAAATCTAGGCTAATAACCGGAATAAGAACACACAATGTTTTCAAAACTAGATATCATGGTTAGTAGAGGCCGATCTTTGATCGGGCGAGAGGGGGTGCTCATAGCTAACCTTCCCTAATCGTACCCAAGTTCCCGAGCCGAGGCAACTTTGGTGATGACGGACACGTGGCCTTAGGCAACGAGTCAGGGTTTCCTAAATTTCCCAAAAATAAAATATTTAGGTGGCGACTCTGTATCTGGCGAAGCAGTCCATGTTTGGCACTTCTTTCAACAAATCTGTTTCCAAAACGATTTGCCGGATTTGGACTCTTTGATGATTCAGCGGTCTTGCATTGCACTCTGCAAGATTAGATACAGGACCGTGACATTGAGTCCTGAACTGTAGTGAGCCCAAAATCGAACAAAACGGGATTTCCCTCCCGGGACGTTCGGGGACGTCTACACGGTGGTATAGCGCTGCTGTGATGGAACACAACCCTGGCAGTTACGTTACCCTCGAGCACGATGAACACACCCACCAGTTCACATGATACTTCATATCTTTCAAGGCATGCATAGATGGGTTCACCCACTGCCGTCCACTCCTTTTCCTTGATGCCACATTCCTCAAAGGTCGTTTCAAAGGATTTTTACTAGCAGCCACTGCGAAGGATGGCAACCAAGGTTTGTATCCCCACCAAATTTTCCTACTAACACATCATTCTATCATGCATTTACATTTTCACCATTCACTAATTCACGTTTGACATTCACAACATACAATTTGCGGACAATTTGTTGTGATCGTCCATCCATGTGTTACAGGGTTATTTCCACTAGCGTTTGCTGTGGTCGACTCCGAGAACATGACAAACTGGTCGTGGTTTCTACAAAACCTCACACATGTTCTAAATGAGGACAGTCCACTCACATTCATTTCAGATCGGAATGCCGGGTTACTGGAAGCAATGCCAACTATTTTCCCTAACGCAGAACATGCCTTTTGTTTGTAGCATTTGCAAAGAAATCTGCATGACAGGTTGCGTTGTACAAACAGTATGCACCGGGCTGGGTTGGTGAGCAAATTACGCCACTGCGCATATGCACCAACGGTGACCGCATTCAATGATAAACTCGAACAATTCCACAAACCAGGCCACGGTGTTGCATCCGAATTCCTTGCTACCACACCACCACATCATTGGGCTAATACATTTTTCAGGTAAACGAAATGGGCATCACCATAATTCTGAACAAAATTCACCCTACACAATGTTACCAAACCATCAACATCGTTCTACAATCCGTAACACCTGTATCTCATTTTTTAAATTGCAGGGGACGACAGTACGGCGAGATGTGCTCAAATGCTGCAGAATCATTCAACTCATGGATACAGGAGGCTCGTAATCTACCAGTCACCAGGATGGTTGACAGCATTAGAACTCAAATAATGCGTCAAATGTCAAAGCGTAGAGATGCATCCCAATCATGGACTGGCACAATATGTCCAAAAATGGAGTCCCGTTTGGAGAAAGCATTCAACAAAGGCAGGTCATGACGAGTCAGCCAATCAAATGCAAACGTATACGAGGTCCACTCATTCCCTTCGGTTACAGTCATTATTGGCACCTAAACATGTTCATGCTTCCAGTGGAAACTTAATGGGTTCCCCTGCGCACACGCGATGGTCACCATTAGGAAGAACGGTCGTGATTTGAATGATCTTGTAGAACCCTACTTCCATGTGTCAGCATTCCATTCGAATTACGCCGCAAGTATCTTCCCAATTCCAACTGTGGAAAAACCACCGTTTGATCTGCATGACTGCCTCATCAACCCCCTCCCCCTATCAAATGCCCTCCCGGCAAGCCAAAGAAGAAGCGAATACTATTAAGGGGTGAGCATGTGCAATAGATCCGCTGCGGCAGGTGTGGCCGCATGGGGAACCACAACAGGAAAACATGCAACGTGCCCATTTAAACCGCTCACAAGCGCCCAAACGTTCAACATTACAATTTTCAATTTCCGTACCTACGCTGTGACAGTGCTAAATAAATAATTATTTACATTTTTGTTATTTTCACGAACAATCTCTATCCATTTTTTTGGCAATTATATAAAAAGTGTGCGACAACACACCATTTACGAATATTCAATGTGTAACGTGTACATCATATAATATGTGTATTAAGGAAATAGTCAACCCTCCAACTTTCACACATCCACATATTGCCAACGAAAAAAAGAACAACACATACTGTACCAACATTACCGTCGGATTGAAACAGCACATTTTAATCACTCACCAATTCTCGAACATTGAATGTGAACAAATTTTTTTCCCGTACCATCACTAGACAATATCGTCTTGTTAGGTTGACATTACACGCACGCAAACACTCCCCTCGAATGTCAACCTAGAAACGCACATGCTAGACACTACACTCCTAACACTTTCAGCAACCAAGTCATACAAAACACAAACACTATTGCAACCACAATGCCAAGCACAGTGACATAACACCCTTTTTTGATAACGTTATTTTCACACATACACATCACTCAATCGCATCCACTTCCATCCTATCAAACGTGTGACAAAAAATAACACTGCGTCAGAAACACTTCATGATACACAATACATGGTTTTCGTTCCAACCAACATGTTCTCGTCATTTTAACATGCCATTACACATACACCAAAACTCCATTCAAATATCAACATATCTTCCTACATGCCCACTACCCTCACACTGCGACGTAGTTTCCAACGTGGTTGACATTGCATTACTCCCACCCCCAGCGACCACGTTCCACTAATATCCACACAAAACATCGTCATGTGATGTTTACATTACACGTACACAAACACTCCCCTCGAACGTCAATATAGAGTCGTACATGCTAGACACTAGACTCCTAACACTTTCAGTAACCAAGTCATACAGAACACACACTATTGCAACCACAATGCCGAGCACATTGACATCACACCCTTTTCTTATAACATTATCACCACACATTCACATCACCTAGTGGCATCCACTTCCCTCCTACACACGGAAGACAAGACATAATACAGCGTGACGAACACTTCACAATACGCAACACATGATTTTCATTCCACCCGACATGTTCTCATCATTTTAACATGCCATTACACTTACACCAAAACTCCCTTCAAACATCAACATACCTGCCAACATGCTCACTACCCTTACACGGTAACGTAGAGGCCTACGTGGTTGACATTGCATTACTCCCACCCCCAGCGACCACGTTCCATTACTACCCACACAAAACAACCACGTTGGACTATTCACATTGCATGTTACGACAACGTCATTCTTAACATAACACTACTTTCAAAAGAGTATGTCAACCATGGTCACACTCCACACTTTTCAGCTAATACAAACAACTCACCACCACTCTTCCACTACATCCATACACTATCCGCCGCACTATACAAATATTTAATACACGCTCCCACGCAAATGACCATGCTACGTAAACAACACCAACCCCTCCAAACTTAATACATCTCCAACTCCACTCACTCGTTCCATGCACACGTCCCACGAGCAACACATCAATTGACCCCAACGTTGCCCAATAACCAAACGAATGCCACAACTTAACCCCACACACCCACCACCCAAATAAAAAGAAAAAAACAAACAAAATTGCCCTATCCACTCCACCAAACACACAACCAACACACACACTCACTGTTGTCCTGGCAACATAAATTTCAATCCACAATCTTAACGCAACAAACCAACCAAAAAATATTCATGTGCAAATAAACAGTTTCACCAAATTTCAAAAAAACTCAAAAAACAAAGCAACATTTTTCCCATGTTCCAAACAAAATAAATAAACCGCAATAACTGTATGCGCACAAAGTTCACTACACTTTCCCCAAAAAATCCTAAATTATTATAATCTTCCACAATATACCAATGTCTACCCCATATTGCTAGCAACCCCTCTTAGCGTATAGCGATCCCGGGTTTACCCCTTGTTGTATAGTGATCCGGACATGTGTCCGTGGATGTTGGTAGTGGATTGTTGTCTTGTTTACTTCCTTTCATATATTGTATTTGAGTTATAGAATGTGTTGGCGAGTTTGTTTCGAGTTGGTTGTGTTTGGGGACCAAGGGTTCTTGCCGAAATTTTTGTCCTTCGCTCGAAGCGAGTTGGTCGCTTCGGCGAGATTTGAGTTTTGTGTCTGGTGGGTCGAGCCAGAGTGGCTTCGCTCGGCAGCGATCGTCTGTCTTGGACACTGAACACCATGACTTCGCTCGGCGAGCTTTTCTTCGCTCGAGCGATCTGGTTCGGTCTTCGCCGGCGGCGGTTTGTCGCTTCGGCGTGCGTCTAATTGCGAACTGAAGGTCGAGCTCTGGCTCAGCGAGCTTCTTTTCGCCGAGCGAGCTTCAGGTTGTTGGCTCGAGCGAGACCTTCTTGGCTCGAGCTAGGGTTTTCTGTGTCTGGTCGCTCGAGCGACCAAGTCTTCGCTCGAGCGAGCCTGTTTATATCAGTGCGACAACAGCGAGTTTTAAGTTAGATTTTTTATAACTTTTTGTCCAAATCTTCAAGATCTGAGAGCTTCTCTCTCTAACTTTACACTCTCTCTAAGGTTTGATCTATCTAGGATCATTTCCTTCCCATCTTGCTTTGTTAAAAAGGTAGAGGTTGTCGAGGGCTTCGATTTAATCTGAAAAAGTCGGTGTTTGGAGCACTTTGATTCTTGGGTTTTCATCTCCTTTTGAGCTCAAACCTTGAGGTAGGGATATCCTACTCCTCTTTATGGATTCTGTCTTTGAATTTTGACATTTTGATGTGTTGGGGATAGTTGTGTAATTTCGAGAAAGTTTGGGGCTTTTATGCAATTTTATAAAAGTTTGGGGTTTTGTTTTAAATAAACCAATATGTATGTTTAGTACATGGAAATGAGATTAATGTGGAATCATTGATGAAAATGGAGCCTTTAGGGTTGAATGTTAATTATGGAAAATGCTATAATTATATTGTTTAATTAATTGGGATAATTAATTGTGGAATTGAGATGTTGATTACATATCCATTGTGCATTTATTTTCTGTTTAGAAATATCTGCTTTGGGCTATCGGTGGAGGATAGTCTTGATTGTTGTAGACACTGCATGATGATTAGGCAAACTAAAACCAATCATTGAACTGTGTCATTGAGTATGACAGTTGAAGAATACATTCACTTTATGTATTGATTTGTGATGTATATAGTTATTGTTTATATGCATTGTGTTGTGTTGGAGAAGATAGGGGATGTACTCCACGGTTTAGGGGAAGATAGGGGATGTACCTCTAAACCGGATGATGTTTGGGAGAAGATAGGGGATGGACTCTGTGGATATAGCTCATATGCTTATCTAGAAGTGTGTTGGCAGAGCTCATATGCTTGTCTTGGAAATGTGATATAGCTAATATGCTTATTTGTGGAAGTAATGAAATTGAAAGTGGTTAATATGAGTTATTGTCTCATATGAATTGCTTGGCTAGGTTCTGAGCCATGAATGATGAATTGGGAATTTAATGAAAATGGAGAGCGAATTGAACATAGACTTGAAAGTCTTGGAACTGTAATGTGTTATGAAAGAGTGTGAAAGTGTTGACCAACTATCGACTGTTAATCTTTTAGTCATTATTCATAACTGGTTTAGTATATTTTCTCTTGAGTGTGGCTCACCCTATATGGGAACATCATTTTCAGGTACAGGCAGCATGCCACCTCCAAGGACATAGCTTGGGAGGCTAGGGGCGGGGCAGACTTTTATTGTCTTTTTTTTGATATATTACATGTAAATTCAAGCCAAGGGCTTAATATGTAAATGAGTTAGCACTCTATCTTTTTGTAACCAAGTGTTAACTTGGAAAGCTGTAAGCCCTTAGGGCATTTGCTTTTGTCGTTAACATGTAATACTTATGTTATGAAAATGTGTTAAATAGAAGAATCTGGATCTTTTGTATATAAATGCATGTCTATATTGTTGGGTTTTATGTTGTTATTTTGAGGGCGTTACAACTTGGTATCAGAGCGTACTGGGTTCGAATACTTTGGGTACGTGGGAAGTGATTAGGATCACAATGGGTTTGTCTCGCTTGATAGAGACTTAGTGTAGTGTCATATGCCATGTGTTTAATTGATAACATGCTTATGTGATTATTTGGGTATGGGATTTAATTTCTAGGATGTTGATTGGATCTTTGGGTTTCTGGGAGTCTTGTTGGAAAAGCACTTGATCAATTTGTTTCTAATGGAACTCTAGTAACGCCTCGGGACTATCATTATCGAAATGAAATTCGTAAGTGCTATGTGTTTATGTGCTTACGTGGAGTGAATTCTGATTGTCCATGCATTAGGGCGTGAGTGTTTAGTTTTGTACGTTTATAAATGTGCTAACATTCTGTGTTACCTTTATTAGGATGTCGGGACGAGGAAGGTGGAAGGCGTGGCGAACTAGGAGGCGAAATGCCTTTACGGATGAGATTCCGGCGATTCGGAAAGGGTTGGTCGAGCCAATGCGGCCGAGCAGTTAACGGCGAGCCATAGGCGCTTTAGCCGAGAGATAGCGGTGCATTCAAGTCGAGAGGCATTCTCGAGGCGGAGAATCGGGCTCGAGTTGTTGTTGCGAATGCAGGACCTTCTTTTTACGAAGAGGAGTTCTTCGGTCTAATCCGGATGAATTTGTGGGTGATCCAAAAGAGCCGCTTAAAGGCGATGAATGGCTCGAGCGAGCAGCGTTTGAGATGCTAGGCATCGAAGACGAGGTATTGAAGGTGACCTTGGCATCTTTTTCTAAAGGGATCTTGGTCGATGGTGGAAGTTCACCAAGGGTCGTATTGGGGGTACTTGGAAGGCTTTTGTTGACGCTTTTCAGGAGAAGTTCTTGTCTCCGGCTGTTTAGGAGAAGTTGAGAGATCAGTTCTGCCAGCTCAAGCAGAACAGTTCATCAGTGGCTGAGTTTGAGGCCTCATTCACTAGTTTGTCCAGGTTTGCACCTGAGTTAGTGGCGTCTGAGGAACGCTGTTGCATTGAGTTTGAGAAGAAGTTGAGGCGTGGCCTCAAGTTGAGAATTGTGGGGTCTATGATCCGAGAGTATGGGCGACTAGTTGATGCTGCAGCTCATACTGAAATTATGATGCAAGAAGAGGAGGAAGGGCAGAAAGGCTCCAAGAGGAGTCAGGATGGTCAGGGTGATAGTAGGAGACAGAGGGGTTATAACCCTCAGCAGTCTCAAGGTGGAGTTTCTAGGTCGACTTTCCCGATCTGAGTGCGAGCTCGGGAGGCAATCGAGGAGAGTTTACACCTACAAGTGTGGCCAGGTCACAAGGCTTGATTTGCTTGTTGAAGGCGGAGGTCGAGGTGCATCTTCTTGACCAAACCACGAGTCGGGGTTTGGGCGGGCGCCCTTGTCTTGTTATCGATGTGATGACTGGGCACTGAAGAGGATTCTGCCAGTTGAGTGCCACTTGAGGCGTCTGGTTCTAAGCGAGCGAGGATTCTTGACCCAGTCTGCGAGCCTCGAGGGCCAATCAGGAGCTTTCCTCCCAATCGATCTGTGATCTTATGCTCCTAGGGGTGAGCAGGTGGACCAGGGTCCTATAGGGCGCGTGTATGCTGTTGCCGCGCAGGATTTAGTACCAACTCCATCAGTAGTGACAGGTACCTTTTTGTTTTGCAACTCAGTTGCTAGAGTGTTGATTGACACGGGTGCATCTCATTCTTTTGTATCTGCTGCATTTGCATCTGTGTTGGAATTGGAGTTAGCACTATTAGCATCTCCTATTTGTGTGGTGTCCCCTATTGGGGGTGAGCTAATTTTGAGGCACGGATGTAGAGGTTGTGATATAGAGGTCGACGATCATCGACTTCCGTTTCCATTTGTAGTTATGCCCATGAAGGGCTTTGATGTTATTTTAGGTATGGACTGGTTATCGTCATACCGGGCTGTGATTGATTGCTACCGCCAGAGGGTTACTTGTTGTACCGTGAGCGGGGAGTGTTTCCATTTCTTGGGAGACCGAGTTGGTAGTGTTGTGCCACCGGGGTATGGCCCGCGAGGGCGGAGTGAGCTTAGTGGTCTACTTGCTACATTTGAGAGTGGTGAGTGTGATGAGACCCAGATTGAGTTGCCAAGGGTAGTTTGTGAGTACTCGGACGTCTTTCCCGAGGATCTCGTTGATTTGCCACCTCACCGAGAGACAGAGTTCTCTATTGATTTAGTGCCCGGCACGGCGCCGATTTCCATGGCACCTTATCGTTTTGCCCCAGCAGAGTTGATTGAGTTGAAAGTTCAACTCCAAGAATTGCTAGATAAAGGCTTCGTTCGCCCTAGTGTATCGCCGTGGGGAGCACCGGCCCTCTTTGCTAAAAAGAAAGACGGTGCCTTGAGATTGTGTATCGACTACCGGAAGTTAAATCGGGCTACGGTTAAGAATAAGTACCCTATGCCCCGTATAGATGACTTGTTTGACCAGTTGAAGGGTTCCCGTTGTTTCTCTAAGATAGACTTGAGATCGGGTTACCACCAGTTGAGGGTCAGAGAGGAGGATATTCCGAAGACGGCATTAAAATGCAGCGGTATGGCCATTATGAGTTTTTGGTGATGCCATTTGGGCTTACCAATGCACCGATGTTTATGGACTTGATGAACCGGATCTTCCGGAATTCTTGGATCGTTTGTGGTCGTTTTGTGGGCGACATTCTTATCTATTCACCCTCGGAGGAGAGCAGGAGGAACACTTGAGAGTGGTGCTTGAGTTGCTTAGAGCCCATAGGCTGTATGCCAAGTTTGGGAAGTGCGAGTTCTGGCTAAAAGAAGTCAAGTTCTTAGGCCATGTGGTTTCCGGGGAAGGGGTGTCTGTTGATACATCCAAGACTGAGGCAGTGCAAGATTGGGCGCAGCCTAAGAGTGTGTTTAAGATCCGCAGTTTTCTGGGATTGGCTGGGTATTACCGTCGGTTTGTGAAAGATTTCTCCAGGTTAGCTTCACCGTTGACTAGATTGACTCGGCAAGGAGTCAAATTCGTATGGAGTGAGACTTGTGAAAAGTCGTTTCAGGAGTTGAAAGTTAGATTGACCACCGCCCCGGTCTTGATTATTCCGGAGAGAGGGTTGGGTTATGCAGTCTATTGTGATGCCTCACGAGAGGGTTTGGGTTGTGTGTTGATGCAGGAAGGGAAAGTGGTAGCTTATGGCTCACGTCAGTTGAAAATACACGAGAAAAATTACCCTACACATGACCTAGAGTTAGCGGCTGTGATTTTTGCTTTGAAAATCTGGAGGCACTACCTTTATGGTGAGAGATTCGAGGTGTTCTCGGATCATAAGAGTCTGAAATATCTGTTTTCACAGAAGGACTTGAATTTGAGGCAGAGGAGGTGGATGGAGTTTATAGAAGATTACGACTTCGAGTTGCATTATCACCCAGGGAAGGCCAATGTTGTGGCTGATGCTCTTAGTAGGAAATCCATTAGTGATGTAGCTTGTGTAGCCATCCGGGAGTGGGAGATGTTGGGGGCACTTGGCGAGTTTGACTTGCTTCTGAGCGAATCCGTTGAGGTTGCGGCCCTGTTTTCTGTTGTTGCACAGCCTACACTTGTGACTCGAGTATTAGAGGTACAGAGGGGTGACCTTGAGGTAGAATCCCTTAGAGAGAAGATCGCCAGTGGGAAGGTAGAGAAGGGTTTGACGGTGTATCCCGACCTAAGTGTGAGATACCGAGACCGTTTGTTTGCGCCAGAGTCTAGCCGAGAGGAGGTACTCCGAGAGTTCCATCATTCACGCCTTGCGGTGCATCCGGGAGGTACTAAGATGTATCAGGATTTGAGTCGTCAGTTTTGGTGGCGAGGCATGAAGAGAGATGTGGCAGTCTTCGTGTCTAAGTGCCTTACTTGTCAGCAAGTGAAGGCCGAACATCAGAGGCCAGCGGGTTTGTTGCAACCCTTGCCTATTGCCGAGTGGAAGTGGGAGCATGTCACTATGGACTTCGTTGTGGGTCTTCCGAGGACTCAGCGGGGTAGTGACGCTATTTGGGTAGTTGTAGACCGGTTGACGAAGTCGGCGCACTTCATTCCTATGCGCGTGAGAGATTCGGTAGATCACCTTGCCGACTTGTATATTCGGGACATAGTGAGATTACATGGGGTCCCAGTGACGATTGTCTCAGATAGAGACCCTCGTTTTACTGCTAGATTGTGGCAGAGTTTGCAGAGTGCTTTGGGCACTAAGTTGACCTTTAGTATCTGACTTATCACCCTCGGTGACAGGCGGTCCGGCGTACTATTGATTCTTGAGGATATGCTTCGGGGTTATGTCCTTGACTTTAGTGGGACGTGGGAGAGGCACCTACCATTGGTGGAATTTGCCTACAACAACAGTTTTCAGTCTAGCATCGGTATGGCACCGTTTGAGGCCTTGTATGGCCGACCTTGTAGGTCTCCGGTTTGTTGGGCCGAGGTGGGTGATACACCTTTGTTGGGTCCGGAGTTGGTTAGGGAGGCAGCGGAGAAAGTTGAGCTTATCCGTAGGAGGCTTGTTACTGACCAGTCGTCGAAATCTTATCTTGACCGTAGGAGGAGACCGTTGGTGTTTGAGATAGGTGATCATGTCTTCGAAGATATCACCCAAAGGGATTGATGAGGTTTGGGAAGAGAGGAAAGTTATCCCCTCGGTTTATTGGTCCTTTTGAGATCCTTGAGAGGATTGGCGAGGTTGCTTACCGTTTAGCTTTGCCGCCACAGTTGTCCGGAGTTCATGACGTGTTTCATGTGAGTATGCTTCGGAAGTATGAGCCAGATCCATCACACGTGTTGCATCGGACCGACTTAGAGGTAGATGAGGACGCCTCGTATGAGGAGAGACCGATACGGGTCTTGGATAGGCGGGATCAAGTCCTGCGTGGCAAGACCATCCCTTTGGTGAAGGTTTTGTGGAAGCATCACGGAGTGGAGGAAGCCACTTGGGAACGTGAGTTGGGAGTCCGTGAGAAATATCCGGACTTGTTTATTGATGTGTAATCATGTATACAGATTTTATAATCTTGCTGGACTTAAGCTTTATTTGTGTCTTAAGTTGTGAAACATAGCATATGTTTTGGTTTATGGAAGTGGGTTGTAATATTGCATTTATTGGCTATATTGTAGGACTGATTATGTATCATGAAACTTTATTATGATATGAATTGCGAACCATGTATGTTGAAAATGGTTGGAAAATGGAAGGGAAATGCATGTTATAGATGCGCTTGAAAAGGTATATTGTGAAATGCCTCTTGATAAGAGATGGATGACCGGTAATGGGTCGAATTGTTAAATGTTGTGTTATGACATTGTTTAGAATGGAGAAAAAGGCTTGCTTTTCAAAAAAAACTTGTTTTTAATTTCGGGGACGAAATTCTTTAAGGGGGGGAGGTTATAGCGATCCCGGGTTTACCCCTTGTTGTATAGTGATCCGGACATGTGTCCGTGGATGTTGGTAGTGGATTGTTGTCTTGTTTACTTCCTTTCATATATTGTATTTGAGTTATAGAATGTGTTGGGCAGGTTTGTTTCAGGTTGGTTGTGTTTGGGGACCAAGGGTTCTTTGCAAATTTTTGTCCTTCGCTCGGCGAGGAGTTGGTCGCTTCGGCGAGATTTGAGTTTTGTGTCTGGTGGGTCGAGCCAGAGTGGCTTCGCTCGGCGGCGCTGCGTCTGTCTTGGACTGAACACCATGTCTTCTGGCTCGTGCGAGCTTTTCTTCGCTCAGCGATCTGGTTCGGTCTTCGCTCGAGCGGCGTTTGTCGCTTCGGCGTCGTCTAGTTCAGAACTGAAGGTCGAGCTCCTGGCTCGAGCGAGCTTCTTTTCGCTCGAGCGAGCTTCTGGGTTGTTGGCTCGAGCGAGACCTTCTTGGCTCGAGCTAGGGTTTTCAGGTAAGCTCGGCGACCAAGTCTTCGCTTCGGCGAGCTTTGTTTATATCAAGGTCTGACGGCAATGAGTTTTAAGTTAGATTTTTTATAACTTTTTGTCCAAATCTTCAAGATCTAAGAGCTTCTCTCTCTAACTTTACACTCTCTCTAAGGTTTGATCTATCTAGGATCATTTCCTTCCCATCTTGCTTTGTTAAAAAGGTAGAGGTTGTCGAGGGCTTCGATTTAATCTGAAAAAGTCGGTGTTTGGAGCACTTTGATTCTTGGGTTTTCATCTCCTTTTGAGCTCAAACCTTGAGGTAGGGATATCCTACTCCTCTTTATGGATTCTGCCTTTGAATTTTGACATTTTGATGTGTTGGGGATAGTTGTGTAATTTCGAGAAAGTTTGGGGCTTTTATGCAATTTTATAAAAGTTTGGGGTTTTCTTTTAAATAAACCAATATGTATGTTTAGTACATGGAAATGAGATTAATGTGGAATCATTGATGAAAATGGAGCCTTTAGGGTTGAATGTTAATTATGGAAAATGCTATAATTATATTGTTTAATTAATTGGGATAATTAATTGTGGAATTGAGATGTTGATTACATATCCATTGTGCATTTATTTTCTGTTTAGAAATATCTGCTTTGGGCTATCGGTGGAGGATAGTCTTGATTGTTGTAGACACTGCATGATGATTAGGCAAACTAAAACCAATCATTGAACTGTGTCATTGAGTATGACAGTTGAAGAATACATTCACTTTATGTATTGATTTGTGATGTATATAGTTATTGTTTATATGCATTGTGTTGTGTTGGAGAAGATAGGGGATGTACTCCACGGTTTAGGGGAAGATAGGGGATGTACCTCTAAACCGGATGATGTTTGAGAGAAGATAGGGGATGGACTCCGTGGATATAGCTCATATGCTTATCTAGAAGTGTGTTGGCAGAGCTCATATGCTTGTCTTGGAAATGTGATATAGCTAATATGCTTATATGTGGAAGTAATGAAATTGAAAGTGGTTAATATGAGTTATTGTCTCATATGAATTGCTTGGCCAGGTTCTGAGCCATGAATGATGAATTGGGAATTTAATGAAAATGGAGAGCGAATTGAACATAGACTTGAAAGTCTTGGAACTGTAATGTGTTATGAAAGAGTGTGAAAGTGTTGACCAACTATCAACTGTTAATCTTTTAGTCATTATTCATAACTGGTTTAGTATATTTCTACTGGGCTGTGGCTCACCCTATATGGGAACATCATTTTTCGTGCAGCATGCCACCTCCAAGGACATAGCTTGGGAGGCTAGGGGCGGGGCAGACTTTTATTGTCTTTTTTTTTTGATATATTACATGTAAATTCAAGCCAAGGGCTTAATATGTAAATGAGTTAGCACTCTATCTTTTTGTAACCAAGTGTTAACTTGGAAAGCTGTAAGCCCTTAGGGCATTTGCTTTTGTCGTTAACATGTAATACTTATGTTATGAAAATGTGTTAAATAGAAGAATCTGGATCTTTTGTATATAAACGCATGTCTATATTGTTGGGTTTTATGTTGTTATTTTGAGGGCGTTACATAGCGGATCCCTAATCAACTACTTCACCATGTTAGCCTAAAGAACACTACAGTTGCCTCCTTGCAAAGACCACATGGTGCACGTACTGTCTCATGATGGCGCAAACTGCAATCGCACAGTCAAGCCTGTGAAACTAAACATATAATTAGAAAACCAAATTACGAAACGTTATGGATCCAATTTTTGGCATCATTTAACCCAACTAGATTACATGCCACTTACGATTCTGGCCGTTGTTGTAGGCATTCCACGACTGACTCCACCGGCGTATCGACTTCCTGTGTTCCGATAACGTCAAACACTCCACGAGACGCCATCGACTCTTGTTGCACTTGGACAAAATGTGACGACCCAGAATTCTTCCCTCCGCTCGAGCGGAAGAGTTGACGCTCGAGCGGACTTTTGGAGTTTCCAGCAATTGTGCAGACGGCCTGAGATTCTGGGAGTTGTGATTCTCCGCTCGAGCGGGGGAGTTTACGCTCGAGCGGACGGTTTTGTTGGTATGCACGCTCGAGCGAAGGAGTTGACGCTCGAGCGGGCCTCCAGGTTGAGTTGTACTTCTGAGGCACGTGGGCTGATTTTTGATCCTTTATTAATGTATTTGGAATGTTCTTATCTTATTTTGGAGTATTGGTTGAGGTGGTAATATGATGGTAAAGTAAGATTGGATCAAAGAATTTAATTTGGATAGTTATTTTACGAACATCTGCCACTCTTTTGCCCTTTTCTTTTTCCACACTTTGAATTTGGATGTGAGGTTTGAACCATTGGAAAGCTTATTTCCGGGGCTTCAATTTGGACACAAGAACGACCTAAAACGGAGTCCGGATGGGAGAGTTATACATGTTCAAAGTTTCGAAATCTGTGCTGAGGGCAGGTCCGCTCGAGGGGGAATCAGTCCCCTCGGGCGGGGAATAAGGGGCAGCAGCTTTAAAATCGGGATTTTGGATCATTTCTTGGATGTTTTTTCTTCCCTCTTCCTTCCTCTTTGCCTTAGTCCGAAACCCTAGCCCCAAAACCTTTGATTTCACCCATTTTTACCAACAATCCACCATGGTTTTGGCATGTAGGATGGAGAACTAAGGAGGATCAATGTTTTTACCCGATTAAAGTTTGGATTGGTGAAAGTTTCTTCTCAAGCTCACCCCTTTGCTTGATTGTTGAGGTAAGGGTTGAAGACTCTTTAATATTTACATCCATAGATAGGTTGGAGGTGTCTTCATTGTATAATGGTGCAAGTTTTCATTTATGTTATGTATATGGAAGATATTATGAGATTTTGGGAATTTTGGGGTTTGAACATTGGGGGTTTTATGGTTTGAAGATATTGGGAGTTAATTGATGGGTTTAAATAATGGTTTATGAGTCCTAGATGTGTAATTGATGGGAAAATAGTGTTGGGTTAATAAGTTTGATTATTTCTTGAAATCTCATTATTTTCTTGAAACCCTAAGTTTCTTAAGAATGATAACCAAAGATTTAACCCAAATTGAATGTAGAATAATGAAATTGACGTATTGAATTATGTATATACAAGTTTAATTGGAATTTGGGGATACTTGGAAATTATGTTTAAATTTGCGAATGAACTTGTTAGAAGCTTTGTGAATCATGTCTTAGTGAGGAAGGAGATTGGGGGGAAGGGTTTGTTGATGATGTGGATGATGTAAATTGAGCCTTAGCAATTTAATTTGAATTATGTGAAATTATATTTGGTAGCACTGAGTGGAATGATGTTAAATAGTTTGGATTATATTGGATGATGATAATTATGTGGAGTTATGTTGATTACGTGGGGTTGTGTTAATGTTGTTGAATTGAATTGTGTAGGGTTAGCTGCAGGGACGGACCTAGCATCTAAACACTGTGAGTAATAGTACTACAAATGTACCTTGTTTACCGTTAAGAATATTGTTAACAACATTCTACTTTCTGTGAACTAATATAGTAATGTGTTTGTTGAGTGAGAATTGATGTGAACGTTGAAAGAGTTAGCGCACCTCGATATGATTCTCGAACCTATTCCGTATTTGAGGTTATGGTATCATCCTAAAATTACCTATACTACGTATAAGAATTGTGTTATGAATTGTTACGATTTACCTTGAGTTATTGGTAATGTTAAGATTACATTAATTACAAAACAAGTATGTCTGTGTACAAAGAATCATGAGGAAACATTGTACCATATGTTTTGTTTGCTATTGATAATTAATGTTACCATTCAGTTATCAGCAACGTTCTGTAAACTTAAGTTATATGTTTTCAGTATACCATGAAACGAAATGACTGATTCTTGAAAGGCTATGATATGTTGAAAATGAACGAACGAATATCCAGTTTCTAAAAAGTATTTGTGGCACCCTTAGTCCGGATGGCCCTCGCCCGGGGGTAACAATACAGTGGCCTATGGCCCTCGCCCGGGGGTAACAATACCGTGGCTGTGGTCTTCGGACCTACCTGTTGTGGTCTTTGGACCTACCTGTTGTGGTCTTTAGACCTACCTGTTGTGGTCTTCGGACCTGCTTGTTGTGGTCTTTAGACCTACCTGTTGTGGTCTTCGGACCTACCTGTTGTGGTCTTTAGACCTACCTGTTGTTGTCTTCGGACCTACCTGATCTGATGGCTAATGGGTGTACCACATATAATCTTATGCAAAATCTGAATATGGAAATGATTATGAAAATGATTACGAAAATGGTTTGAAATCTGGAAATGCATAAGACTCTGTTTCTGATAAGACTATGTTTCAGATATGAATATTTCTGGTATGGAACAAAGTGCTGTACGGAACGAAGTGCTACACTTTGGTGGGAGCCACCTTTGGAATCCGTACGAGCCACCTCTTGAATCCATACATCTGTTATTTCTGTTACCACGCTTATGCGTTCTGTTATTCGTGATTTACATTATTTCATTGTTTAGTTGTTTACATTATTCTTGTTATTCTGGACCCATGGTCGTTCTGCGTCTGTAGGCCTATGGCTGTTCTGTATAAACTGGGCTTAAAGCCATTCTGTTAAGAAATTGGACTATGGCTATTTTGGAAATAATCACGGCATGTAGTTAATCATATGTATCTCTGATTATCGTTTGGTTATTCAGTTAAATATCACATTATTTGTGTACTATTATTCACCGAGTTCGCTCATTCTATATTTTGTGCATCTCTTGTAGGTAACCAACCAGGAGATCAATCCTAACCTTTAAGACTTGTGTTCCTCTTGTCAACATTAATGTGTCCAGGCACCACCTGAAGCCGTGCATCATGTACAGTCTTGTTGAGTGCTGATTTACACTCTGGACGTCTGTTGATAGTTGATTGTATTTAATTCCTTTTTCATTAATATTTTTGTTATACGCCTATTTGTAGAAATGAGTCGAGGCATATGTGTGTAAACTTTTTGTATAATATTCAGTGTGATGTTGAGATCCTGGCATGTTAGGAATAGCTCAATGGATGTTATTTTATGTATTTTATATTATTGGATGCTTCCGCTCGGGCCCATATGATATGTATACTTGAGTTTAGTGTCTGTTTGAATGGGTCATGCCCAAACTTTTAGGCGGGGTTGGGGCGTGACAGTGGTATCGAGCACGAGTTGCCATCTCACACGAATCCATTGAGCTTTAGGATGTCTAGAAAGATTTAGGCATCATGCATGATATGTTATCGAGACATGAAAAGACAAGAACGATGGCAACGTTAATCGCTCGTTATTAACTCTGATGGCTACAATTTATATCTGTTGTATGTCCTTTTCTTGCCTTTGTTTATTTTGTATAGGCTGGTGAAGAGTGCAAGACATGCAACATGAATATTGTACTGCAGAGGCGTGGTAAGAATTTGAACTGACCGGTAAGTCAGCTTATATATAAATGGTTAGATACAAGGTGTGTTATCTATTAATCATTATCTGTGGGGAAATGATGGTGATATAATTGTGCTATTTACATTGCTTACCTTTAAGTATCGGTTAAAATTGTGAATTTGCTTCTGGTTGACGATTTCAATAGGCCGAAAGGCTGTTCTGGGCCGAAAGGCTGTTCTGGGCCGAAAGGCTATTCTGGGTCGAAAGGCCGTTCTGATTATTTTGGGCCAATAGGCCGTTCTGTAATAACTGTAATACTGGACCAAAAGCCGTTCTGGAAGTGAATTAATATCAGACTCATTACTGGATCTCATGTTTCTATGAATGCACTGTTATGTATTATGAGTTGTGCTAGGGGAATTGGCTATTGACCTTGAAATAGTATGTACTTCATACGATTGTGTGAACCGAGAAATTATTGACGACTTCTGATGGGAAATATTGAACTATGTAATATGATTGTGTCTGTTTATAGTTCTGAATCATCATCCGTATTCTCAGATTCGTGCTCGCTCTCCGTACTCTGAAATCAAATCGATGTCCAAATCAAACCCAAATCAAATCTGTGATCTGTTATCTGTTTTGTTTACGTATACCCTGTAATCTGTCATTGAGACTTCTTATAGGAAAGAGTCGAATAACGTAAGAAACCCCGCCTACAATACGTGTTCATCCATATGACACTTGCAAAATAATAGATAAGTACTGACTAATTTGACATCAAACCAAAATGAGTGGTACTCTAATAAGTTACTACAAGAATTAGAATTCTGCCTCTGTGTATTAAGAATTTAAGATTGAGAAATCTTTTCCGTGATATAAGTCTGTGTGCATTTAGTAACTTATTCTGTAATATTCTGGGCCGAGGGCCATTCAGTATTTCCGGGCCTAAGGCCGTTCTGAAAATACAATGGTATTGAACTACTCTTTTGCGTTCTGCAATTACATATGTATATATTTATGGGCTTATGGCCATTTTGTATCTGTGGAGTTATGATTACCGATACATGTTGGGCTTAAAGTTACTCTACTAAGGAAACTAGATCCATGACTGTAATGGAAATAATTATATAATGTAATCACTCATATGCTTCTACAGATTTGTACCTTGTGCTTCAGTCAAAGTATATAATGCTAGTTGTGATGCTGTTATAACTGATGAACTGATTTGACATAAATGATTCTAACTAAACTATGCTATTCAATGTTTAAGGAAATTCATAGTTCGGGTTACGAAATGTTTGATATGATAAATGTTTTCTGAAGTGACAAAAATGTCACGAATTTCTGACAAGTTTATGATATGATAAGTTTTCTGGATAAATTCCCCTAAATGTACGAAAATTTGAATGTCCAAGATATGACAGATTTTCTGACAAAGTTTAAATAAGCTTGCTGCTATGGGAAAATATTCCATTGTCTGATATTCTTGAAAGGTCCGATAAGTTTTTGAATACTGCCTCTGAACATATTCATATGTTATGATAAATGTATTATGTGCTTGATGTCATGATATTAACTTAAGAACTTTCAAGCAAATATGGATTTTGAATGATCATACCATACTGTAATTTGGAGTCTGCTAGAAATCTGATTTGACCTGATAAGTCTAATTCTGCTAGTGAGCAAAGAGCCCCAAAGTCACTGATTTAGAATTTGTTTGTGAACCTGAGAAGTTGAACCAGGTATGACAGCTTATGAGTCACATGTGATCAAATATTTGTGTAAACTCATTTCTGAATGTCCTTAAGTTGTAACAGTATTGGGAAGGTATGACCTTTGGGTCAATAAATTGAAATGAGAAGTTGTTATGGACCTTGGGATTATAAATGACTCCTTGTCATTGAATTTCTGATACGTGTATGTTGGAACATACAGGATATGTTTCCGTTTCTGTTTGAACTATCTTCTGTTTGGTTTTCTTCAATTTCGAGGACGAAATTCTTTTTAAGGAGGGAAGGGTGTGACGACCCAGAATTCTTCCCTCCGCTCGAGCGGAAGAGTTGACGCTCGAGCGGACTTTTGGAGTTTCCAGCAATTGTGCAGACGGCCTGAGATTCTGGGAGTTGTGATTCTCCGCTCGAGCGGGGGAGTTTACGCTCGAGCGGAGGGGTTTGTTGGTACGCCGAGCTCGGCGAAGGAGTTGACGCTCGAGCGGGCCTCCAGGTTGAGTTGTACTTCTGAGGCACGTGGGCTGATTTTTGATCCTTTATTAATGTATTTGGAATGTTCTTATCTTATTTTGGAGTATTGGTTGAGGTGGTAATATGATGGTAAAGTAAGATTGGATCAAAGAATTTAATTTGGATAGTTATTTTACGAACATCTGCCACTCTTTTGCCCTTTTCTTTTTCCACACTTTGAATTTGGATGTGAGGTTTGAACCATTGGAAAGCTTATTTCCGGGGCTTCAATTTGGACACAAGAACGACCTAAAACGGAGTCCGGATGGGAGAGTTATACATGTTCAAAGTTTCGAAATCTGTGCTGAGGGCAGGTCCGCTCGAGCGGAAATCAGTCCGCTCGAGCGGGAATTACGGGACAGCAGCTTTAAAATCGGGATTTTGGATCATTTCTTGGATGTTTTTTCTTCCCTCTTCCTTCCTCTTTGCCTTAGTCCGAAACCCTAGCCCCAAAACCTTTGATTTCACCCATTTTTACCAACAATCCACCATGGTTTTGGCATGTAGGATGGAGAACTAAGGAGGATCAATGTTTTTACCCGATTAAAGTTTGGATTGGTGAAAGTTTCTTCTCAAGCTCACCCCTTTGCTTGATTGTTGAGGTAAGGGTTGAAGACTCTTTAATATTTACATCCATAGATAGGTTGGAGGTGTCTTCATTGTATAATGGTGCAAGTTTTCATTTATGTTATGTATATGGAAGATATTATGAGATTTTGGGAATTTTGGGGTTTGAACATTGGGGGTTTTATGGTTTGAAGATATTGGGAGTTAATTGATGGGTTTAAATAATGGTTTATGAGTCCTAGATGTGTAATTGATGGGAAAATAGTGTTGGGTTAATAAGTTTGATTATTTCTTGAAATCTCATTATTTTCTTGAAACCCTAAGTTTCTTAAGAATGATAACCAAAGATTTAACCCAAATTGAATGTAGAATAATGAAATTGACGTATTGAATTATGTATATACAAGTTTAATTGGAATTTGGGGATACTTGGAAATTATGTTTAAATTTGAATGAACTTGTTAGAAGCTTTGTGAATCATATCTTAGTGAGGAAGGAGATTGGGGGGAAGGGTTTGTTGATGATGTGGATGATGTAAATTGAGCCTTAGCAATTTAATTTGAATTATGTGAAATTATATTTGGTAGCACTGAGTGGAATGATGTTAAATAGTTTGGATTATATTGGATGATGATAATTATGTGGAGTTATGTTGATTACGTGGGGTTGTGTTAATGTTGTTGAATTGAATTGTGTAGGGTTAGCTGCAGGGACGGACCTAGCATCTAAACACTGTGAGTAATAGTACTACAAATGTACCTTGT
Source organism: Camellia lanceoleosa (assembly GCA_025200525.1). Taxonomy (NCBI): domain Eukaryota; kingdom Viridiplantae; phylum Streptophyta; class Magnoliopsida; order Ericales; family Theaceae; genus Camellia; species Camellia lanceoleosa. The sequence continues at coordinate 44,709,616 of CM045762.1, read as the reverse complement.
TTACCGTTAAGAATATTGTTAACAACATTCTACTTTCTGTGAACTAATATAGTAATGTGTTTGTTGAGTGAGAATTGATGTGAACGTTGAAAGAGTTAGCGCACCTCGGTATGATTCTGAACCTATTCCGTATTTGAGGTTATGGTATCATCCTAAAAATTACCTATACTTCTGTATAAGAATTGTGTTATGAATTGTTCTGATTTACCTTCGAGTTATTGGTAATGTTAAGATTCTGTTAATTACAAAACAAGTATGTCTGTGTACAAAAAATCATGAGGAAACATTGTACCATATGTTTTGTTTGCTATTGATAATTAATGTTACCATTCAGTTATCAGCAACGTTCTGTAAACTTAAGTTATATGTTTTCAGTATACCATGAAACGAAATGACTGATTCTTGAAAGGCTATGATATGTTGAAAATGAACGAACGAATATCCAGTTTCTAAAAAGTATTTGTGGCACCCTTAGTCCGGATGGCCCTCCTCGCCGGTAATAATACTGCCTATGGCCCTCGCCCTGGGTAATAATATCTGGGTCGTGGTCTTGGACCTACATTGTGGTCTTTAGACCTACATTGTGGTCTTCGGACCTACTTGTTGTGGTCTTTAGACCTACATTGTGGTCTTCGGACCTACACGTGGTCTTTAGACCTACCTGTTGTGGTCTTCGGACCTACCTGATCTGATGGCTAATGGGTGTACCACATATAATCTTATGCAAAATCTGAATATGGAAATGATTATGAAAATGATTACGAAAATGGTTTGAAATCTGGAAATGCATAAGACTGCATTTCGATAAGACTATGTTTCAGATATGAATATTTACGGTATGGAACAAAGTCTTAGACGAAGTGCTACACTTTGGTGGGAGCCACCTTTGGAATCCGTACGAGCCACCTCTTGAATCCATACATCTGTTATTTCTGTTACCACGCTTATGCGTTCTGTTATTTCCGTGATTTCTGTTATTTCTGCTGTTTCCGTTGTTTCTGTTATTACTGTTATTCTGGACCCATGGTCGTTCTGCATCTGTAGGCCTATGGCTGTTCTGTATAAACTGGGCTTAAAGCCATTCTGTTAAGGAAATTGGACTATGGCTATTTTGGAAATAATCACGGCATGTAGTTAATCATATGTATCTACAGTTATACGTTTGGTTATTCAGGTTAAATATCACATTATTTGTGTACTATTATTCACTGAGTTCGCTCATTCTATATTTTGTCTGTCTCTTGTAGGTAACCAACCAGGAGATCAATCCTAACCTTTAAGACTTGTGTTCCTCTTGTCAACATTAATGTGTCCAGGCACCACCTGAAGCCGTGCATCATGTACAGTCTTGTTGAGTGCTGATTTACACTCTGGACGTCTGTTGATAGTTGATTGTATTTAATTCCTTTTTCATTAATATTTTTGTTATACGCCTATTTGTAGAAATGAGTCGAGGCATATGTGTGTAAACTTTTTGTATAATATTCAGTGTGATGTTGAGATCCTGGCATGTTAGGAATAGCTCAATGGATGTTATTTTATGTATTTTATATTTTTGGATGCTTCCGTTCAGGCCCCATATGATATGTATAACAGGTTTAGTGTCTGTTTTCGAATGGGTCATGCCCAAACTTTTAGGGGCGGGGTTGGGGCGTGACACAAAAATTCTTTTCTGCACAATTACCAAACAAAACAAACTAATATTAACCCTCATGCAATTTTGGGAGGGAACCCAACACATGCACTAAATCACCGCTGCACAAACTCACCAACGTCATAACTTCCTTGGTATGAGCACCTCCCGTACCACCCCTATTACGCATCGAGTTGTAATATTTCCAACTACCATCCTCCGTGTTTTGCACAACAAGAGTCCAATGCGATTGGTGGCATAAGGGAAAATGGAAGTAACAGGCATCTCCTGCGGCACACACGTTATTTATCACGTATTTCACCGTGGCTGACTTATTCTCATTCTGCATCATATCCTGAATCAGCCAAATAATCAACAACATACAACGATACAATGTGCCAAACAAACACATACACACATGCAAGTGTAAGACGCTCACCAAACATATACTGTTGAAGAAGTAAGATTTATCCGAGAAATCATTCCCTGCATTCAACTTCTCCTGCTCATCTGTAAGCACCTCAGCGTACACATCTATCACCTGTAAAAAGGTAATAACAAAATGTGAACCACCACATATACAATGAAAACATGTGCGACCGAACTATCATTCACAAGCATTGCAATTTCTAATTACTACAAAAATTCACCACAACTTACATTTCCTTTCACAACCCCCTGCCGCACAATAGCTCTTACATCAAAAAAGTAAACAGTGTTACCATCCACTCGGCCAACCCACATCACCGCCCTGCACACATTTTACACGAGAACACATTTACATAAAGCAACACACATCAAACACATTACATGAAAAAAAAAAAAAAAAAAAAACAACAACAACAAATATCAACACACAACACATTTCCTCACCCATCACCATATTTGTCATACGCAGTCCGTATTACACCTTTATCGCACTCAAACATCATCTTCCACATAGTGCTACGGTTGTTTATACCAAACCTAGAAAAATTCTTAGCCACATCACCAACCTCTTCAACATCAACAACATCATCACACTCAATACGGTCCAGCCCACGCCCAACAACACCCTCCCGTGCACTTCCACATTTGTTACCCACCTTCCGCTACCGCAAACGCCCATCCGGATATTCAAATTCTGATAATTTCAAAATTTTCCTAACCTTCCCCTTTATATTACGCACAAACGAATTCATACCATCGTCCAACACACCACCATCCCTAATCACAGGTCTAATGACAACCACTTCATGCTCTCCAACCTAACCCAAACCATTATTTACGTCCGTATCACCACTATGTCCGAAACCATGCACATACGACAACGGGGACGCATTTACCACAACATCGCTACAAACCAATTTCCGATCGCTTCCCACCCCCTGCAGACCCCTCACGTCGTCCCTCTCAGGTACCATTTCACCCACAGCCTCACCAATGAACCCACTGTAACGTTGCGTGACATTGTGCACGGCCTGATCTGCAAGTTGCTCTTCCAAGGGACCACCAACAGCTTATTTAACAGGGACACTGCGTGACATTATGGCCACAAAGGGACCACCAACAGCTTATTTAACAGCAAATTACCAATAATCACCGTGACGCTAACATCACATGTTAACCAAACAACAACATAAGAAACTTACAAACATAACGTGACAAACAAATTGACAGACCATGATTGACACTATTACAAAACAATCAACATAACAAATGATGAACTAATATAATAACAGTATCTCTCACTCCAACTTACTTTTTGCAAACATTGACGGAACGGAAGAAGACGTCCACGGTTCCCTCTGAGATAGAACGAACTCCTATGTTGTAACCCCCAAGTTAGGGTTTCAAGAAATACCAATAATCACCCAAAACCACACCAAAACCCACACTACTATGACCTAAATATCAATTCGTTTACAATCCCACAAATCACGTTGCTTAGCTCCGCCTAGACGTATCTGAATTTCAAAATCTACAGCAACAGCAATCGGGTAAAAAGGAAGGGTTTCTATCCAAAATCCTCAAATCGATTCCTTTCCGTTTGGGGGTTAATTCCTTTTTTGTGCATCGAATCGTCGTGAACGGGTCGGAAATCCGTACACGTTTCACGTCCGACTGAATGCCCGTGTGGACATCACGTGCGACCCAACTTTTAAAACGTAAAATAATGACCCACTATGCGTGTGTCACAAACCCACAAAACTTCAAAATAGTGCTAGTGTGTGTTTCCAATCCAACGTGAAACACACACTCCCATTCACCTTCCTTACACATTTGGAAACCTTTACACTACTAGTGGCAAATACGTCAACAACCAAATTAGGATGCCATTCAGTTACTAAGAAAGCATTTAGGGCCATACAGATTATAAGTTCAAAAAATGGGATTTTTGGGTCAATTCCCCTAAATTTAATAAAAATTAATATTTTAAAATTTATTTTACTATAAAAATTAAATCTTAAAATAAAAATTAAAAAAATTAATGAAACATCCCATCTTTAACTTCGGATAGTAGGAGAAGTTCAATATATTGTTTTTCATTAGTTAAGGTATCTCAATAACATTATTAAATAAAATTCAGCTTGTCACAGAAAAATTTCAATTTGTCATTTCTTTTGAGAAAAATCCAAAATTTCTCCATAAAAATATAAGAGATCCCAACTAATATGAATTTTTGTTTTTAAACAAACTAATATGAAAATGTTACATATTTTTTTTATCTTATAAAATTTTAATATTAAGGAACTTAAACTAAAAATTTTATAAAAATTTATATTCTTTATTGGTAAATTACACTTACACAATTTGAGATTTTGATTTAATACATATCACCCATTGACGTTTGGGAAATCACACTAACCCACCGTTGTTATAGTTATTTAGACGAAATAAAGGTATTGAACTCATGCACTCTGTCTTTTCTTGCTTTATTTTACTTCATTTATTTTTTTGTTTTGCGTTACTTTTTTTTTTTTCCCCTTTTCTTTGCGTTACATTTTTTTTTTTTCAAAGCAATTTTCTCTATTTTTCTACTAAAAGTTGTTATCATTTATATAAGTAACAAAGTTTTTAAAATGAGGCTATTAATCACAAAAATAAAAATATAATTTTTAAAATGTTAAAAGATAAGATGTAATTAGACCAAATTTTAAGAGATGTAATTTACCCATTCTTTATTTTGTATACTTTTACTTTACGTTTTTGTGTTTTGTGGTATAACTGTGATACAGAGCGTTAGGTATAGAAGTTTAAAGGGTAATACTATAGTGTGCAACTTACACCTTACACCTTTTTGTGTTCACTTACACCTTACACTTACACATTTTTTATCTTGCACTTACATCTTTTGTGTAAGTGGCACATGATGTGCAACTTATACATTTCATTTATACCTTCCACTTACAATTATACCTTACACCTTACACCTTTTGTGTGAGTGGCACATGATGTGCAACCCACTTACACCTTTTGTGGGTTGCACACTTAAGAAGAAGCCAAGTTTAAATTGAGCTCTACACAGTTGGTAGAGAAAGAAAGAGAAGAAAAAAAAAAAAAATAGAATTCCTAATTCAAAACTCTTAAACATTTTTGCTTACGGAAATGGATACAATAGTGATGTTTAAACTGATTTAGTACTTTTTGTCGATTCATGGGATACGTATGTCCAACGCAAACAATTTCCTCGAAAGTAACAAATACAGAGCCTTCACGGGTTGTACTTAATAATATTCACCCGGTTTAGTTTTGGTTTTTAGAAAATATTTTTTTTTTTTTAATTTATTTTTCTGTTTTCTATATTTTTTTTATTTTTACTGAATTTTTTTAATATTTTAAGTAATTTTTAAATTTTTTAGATATACCTAATATAAATATACTTGAAAAATATAATTTTTGTGAATTTTTTTTTAAATTCACTAAATACCAAAATTATAAGAATTCAATACATTTTTATTTTTATTTTTATGTATTTATTAATTTTTTAAAATATTTTTTTACAAATATTTTATTTTTTAGATACATCTATGTAAGGTGTTTCTAAAAAAGTAAAAAAATTACTTAAAATTTTAAAAATAAAAATAAAAAACAAAAAAACTCAATTTAAAAAGAATTAAATTAAAAATTTTGAAACCAAACACAATGATTAGAACCCATTCTTATGAATTTATAATTTATTTTGAATAAATTTATGTGATAACATTTAAATTGATAAAATGTGTGATTCATAAATAAAATAGATTTGAATTATTTATTTTTTTGTGAATAAATTTTGACTGGATAAGAATAAATTTGTATTGTTAACATCTTTGAAAGTTATAACGTTACTGAATGGATAAGAATAAATTTTGAATGGATAGGAATAAATTTATAACGTTATCGAATTAGGTAGCATCTTTGAAAGTTTTTACTTTAGATGGTGAAAAGGAAACCTCCTGGCAAGAAGTTAAAAAAAGTTGAGAGAGAGATGATGTTGGGAAATAATATAAGATAAAATAGGTTATTTTAATTAAATAAGATAAAAATATCATATCAATTTCATAATTATTATTTTTTTTTTTTTACAAAAGTTAAAAAAGTCAAAAAGTCAATCATAAACGAAATTTTCTAACCCCAGGTTAAAATAATCAAAAAATTAAAAAGCTAAAAAGTCAACTATGGTAAAGTGGTTTGAAAATACTCTTTGATCCAGACAGACGCTCTTGATTCTCGGGTTGCTACCTGAAATGGAAATGAACACTCCGGTCGAGGGTGCCAGAATTAGCACTCTGACGGACAAGTCAATATTCTTTCAAGTTTTCTTATCTCGCAAGTTATTTTCCTTTCTTTTTTTTTTAACATACCTCTCTGTGGCTGACGCCCCTCCTTTTTATATTGTTCTTTAAGGGCCCACTTTCCCATCATCACCTTTCACCACCACATTTGGGACCCCCAGATGTGCTAGAAGCTTTTCAGCATACTCGGCTCGCGGGATAGATTCTACTCAGCCTTGGTCTTGTTCAGATGGGTCTGGTCGTGCCGAGTTATCCTCTCTAGTCTAATCGATGTCCTGTGTGAACAGCTCAACTAAATGGTTCTATATATTTGGCCCCCACAATTGTCCCCCAAACATCCGAATAACATATTTACTTGGCGTGTTTGGTTTCTCGACTAATCAAAACAAAAACCCTCGAAAGTCAAAAATACGACGGTTGCACTCCTGTTCGTATTGATTCGTTAAAGCATACGTACTACTCAAATCATTACAACTTCCCGCCCCTTTGTATTTGACATTTATTTAATGCGTTTTGAAATTTGTAACTCCGTATTGTAACAGCGCCCGTGGGGCCTCTATGCTACAGTTCGGACTCCCTTTTTGTGTTGCGGTTCTAAATCTGAACCAAAGAGTCCAAATCCGGCAAATCATTTGAGAAAAACAAAATTTGAAAAGTAGTGCCAAATATGGACTGCTTTGCCAGATTACAGAGTCGCCACCTAAATATTTTAAAATGGGAAATTTAGGAAACCCTGACTCGGTGCCGAAGGCCACATGTCCGTCATTACCAAAGTGGTCTTGGCTCGGGAGCTTGGGTATGATCGGGGAAGGTCAGCTATGAGCACCCCCTTTCGCCCGGTCCGAAGACCGGCCTCTACTAACCGTGATATCCGTTTTTGAAAACATTACATGCTCTTGTTCCAATTATTAACCTAGAATTACTATGTTATGCACGCAGCAAACAAGTATAGACTAGATCGCCTAATTTTGGAACAAACATTGCATATCCGTTTGTTTTGAAAATCTTTTGGAATTCGCTACTTGCAAGTAGGCTAAAACACGGACATCAATGAGTTTTTCCAACTCAAGCAATCTAACCTCCACCCACAGGCATTCAAACAGTTTATCTCACATAAGCACTTAGCCGCATGGTAAGCATACTGTCACGGCAACACTCACACACATGTGATATGCTAAAGCGTAAATACTTACATCGTACTCCGTGCCAAAATAAGAAACTAGTTAGCAAACATGCATGACCTAGTTCATGTTAAGTGGCTAATGCAACACATGCAAAGATGCAATTTAGAATAGGCTCGGTTGTCCTAGACATGGCATGTGAAATGCACGAGTAACATGTATTCAAGTTAGATTTGAAATATAATGCAGTTTGTATGATGTACCGAGCCCGGTGCATGTCAACAAATGCATAGATGCACGCATGCATAGCATAAGGTATGCTAAAAGTAAACGTGCCCTAATCTACCATCATAAGTAGGTAAATAAAAGGGAGAAAGAAGTGGGGGTCGGGAGACACACACGCACTCACCCACACTTATTACAAATTTGCCCTCGCTCGGAGGGACCAAAAGAATAATACAAATAATTAACTACGCAAGCTAATTAATTATTACAAATAGCCTAATTAGTTGACAAACTAACTAAACTGAGAAAAGCAGTAAACCGCCTCGGGAGGAGAGCCAAATGTAGGCGCGCTCGGGTTTTGCTCGGAATTGCACTGCCATGCCTAGCTTGCCTCTGTTTTCCCTGCTTTGCTCCTCTGAAAACTGCCACAGTCCTAGGAATACTTCCTTAGGTACTGAAGATCACTACCGGCTAGACAGAACTTCCACCGGCAGTGGATTGAGCTCATCGGCACTGAATTGATCCATCGGCAATTGATCACGGTCGGCACTAAACACCGGCCGCACCGAATGCTGCAAAACCCGCAACTCACAAAGAAAGAGAGGGCAACATCGCATGGCAATGCAATTCAAAGCATATATGCACTAAACACACTCTTTATCATACTAATGACTCAAAGGAAGATGTGCCTCGATTCTCGGACCACCAATCATGCATTTCCATGCATGATGGCCCAAAGAACTAAGTATGCAACTTTAATTTCAAATGCATGCAAACCAATCAAACAAAGTGAGGCCCAATTCCCATCACCAAGTCAAGGAACAAGGCATGCATGCCTATGTGTGCAATCCTAAGCATGTCACATAGGGATGCAACATGAGCATATAGACAAACAATGCAAGCATACAAGTGAACATGCAATAGCATACAAGCAAGTAAATAATGGTCTTACCCATGACATAGGCAACTCCAAGTAGGCCTAAAATCAGTAGCCAAATGCTAAGACATGAGGGCCAAACACATATACACACATGCACATGTTAACACACCAACACTTAAGCATAATAAAGCAACTCTTAAACACATTTAAGAGGCACAAATATGGACCATTAGCATGCAATTTAGGCTCTGAAATCATGCTATAAAATGATGCCAAATCATGTTTGAACAAGACAAGCAAAACATGCGTACATAGGTTCAACACTTCAAAGCAAGCCAATAAGGCATTGAACTACACTTATGCAAAACAAATATGGCATGCGTTGAACAACCCAAAACAGATTTTTAGCATGTAAAACTAAGCCCAATGGACCACTTAGATGGCATCTAAATGGCTCAACTAGGAAGACATGCACAAATGCTAAGACATGAGGCATAAGGCACAAGCTTCCGAAGCATCAAAGAGGCATGCAAGGAAATCAAACAAGCATGCTAAATGGACTGAAATGACATGTTAAATGGTTCCAAACCATTGAAAATAAAGCAAGCAAGGCATGCTACACACTTGTGCTCTTAAGGCCAACAAGCCAAATACAAAGAGGACCCAAGATACAAGCCAAGATTGACCAAAACAACTTAGGACAAACCTAAAGCATGGCAAAATAAGCATACATGCTTCATGGATTTAGGCCTAAAGCATGCTCAAACTAGGGCTAACAACCTAGGCATGTTAAGGGACTAAAGAGGCATTACAAAGCAACCATGCAAAACATGCAAGGAATACTAAAACCAACACTTAGCAATGACATATTAGGGCATAATGAACATAAAATGCAGCCAAGACATGCTCTTCAAACATTCAAAACTATGCTCCCTTAAGAGACCAAAACTTGCCCTTTTCAAGGACATCAAGGAGAGGGGGTGGCCCTCTCCTTCTTAGGACTTTAAGGCATCATCTACACCACTGAAATCTCTCAAGATTTCAGTGATGAAGAGACCCAAACACCAAAATCCCAGAGCTCAACAAAATAGCACAAAAATGAGGCCTTTCAAGGCCTAAGAGGGGCCAAACTTTCCCAAAGCACAAAGTACCCTTAATAAACTATCAAGAGGACTAAAAAACAGAACTTTTATGTGTGATCACGAAGCACAAAAACAGTCCTAAACTAGGTAAAAACAAGGTACAAGAAAGGGGTAAAAATGACTAGTTTCTTACCCTTGAAGCTTTTCTTCAACAATGGTGACCTTGATGTCTCCTTAAGCCTCAAACCAGTCAAGAACACCAAGAATAGGCTCTTAGAACTTCAGCTCCAAGAGGAAGGTGGAACACTAGGTGCTTGTGTGCAATAGTATGAACTAAAACACCTAGTGTACAAAATGAGCAAGGAAAAGAGAGATAGGATAGATATAGGATTTCTAACCTAAAACCAGAGCTTCTTCTCTATATTTTCTCCCTAAAATGTCTAACTCCTCTAACTTTTTTGCCAAGAGAAGAGAGCCTTCTCTTATAAGCATAAAGCTTACAAGCTAAGCAAAACCAAGGCTCATCCCTCCATACACGTGTATGGAGGGGAAACAAATGCAAGAAAGCTGTCTGAAAATATCTCCAAAAACAGCTGTAAAGTGATCGGCAGGGCAAAATGGTCATTTTTCCAAAAGGAGTGCCGACCGGCACAATATAGTGCCGACCGGCACAATATAGTGCCGATGGCAACACTCACCAGCCGGTGGCTTCTAGCCACTGCAGGTGGTGTGTGGGGATGCCTCAGAAGGCATTCCCTGCCCCTCAAAGGCAAATCACAAGTGTTTGGTGCAAAACTAGACACAAAACAGTTGAGTTTGGAGATCCTGAGGCAAGGCGCATAGCCGAGAACTCAGGGAACTCCAAACAAACACAAACATGGATAATCACCGAGTGTTCAAGCGGTGACGTCCAAGTCTTGAGGACGGTCAAAAATGGGGTGTCTACAGTTGCCCCTCTTTCACAGAACTCGGAAGTCATAACGATGACGGGAGTGAATGTCAAAGCCCAGAGACGACCCATTTTTGACAAGGCCGAAGACTTGGACAAACATGCAAGACAAAACAAGGTATGCGCCCGAAGGCAGGGGCAAAATGCAAGACGATGCAAGAAGCCAAGCATAACTTATGATCATGCAAAGAAAGCTGTAATGAAGCATGCATGCAACAGTTATAAGCTAGCATATGCCAATCTACACTACAATGCAGAAAGGATGTAAGAGAATTATGCGATTCTCAATACGTCTCACGTGGAGGATACAATACCTGTGCAGCTCGTCCGGTTGCGCCGGCCTCAAATGAGCCGTACATACAATATCGTGCCTGCAAAGAAAGTAAACTTAACAGGTATAATATTGTTAGCCATATGCATGGCAATGCAATGATGAATGCGAAATGATATGCAATATATACAAAATGATGTATGAATAATGCAAATGATATGTAGTGCAATTGAAACAATGCAAACTACATGCAAAGTAATTGAATCATGATTCAATCAGGAGCGGTTCGAAACCACACATATGTCAAATAGATTGATGGAAGTAACGAGTCCGTCTACCATAGAACGATGTCTGAACTATGAGTGATGTAGACGGACACAAGAACAAGTATTGGGTGGAATGACATAAGTGGGGTGACAACCCGCTGAGGAAAGAATAATGATCCTAACGCCGGATGCAACGATTATACTACAATGTAATATGCGATTATGGCGCGCGGGCCAAACCATATTTTGCTTAGGAAAAGCATGTACACATACAAGCCATGTCTAACACAGAAAAGGTGCCGCAACCTCAAACCAAGTTCATCAAGGAATAGGCGCGATGCACATGAACCATGCTTTGACGTGAAAAGTAAGGGCACATACCAGACCAAGCTCAACAAGGAAAGGCGCGAGCCATAGATGGAAGATGATGCAGTGGATGCATGCAACTAAAATGCAATGGAATGGATATTTACAGAAAATGCATGACATATGCACTATACTACAATGATGATGCATGATGAATGCATGTTTTTTTTTTGTTTGTTTTGAATTTTTTGAAATGCATGACATATGGATGCGTTTTTTTTGTTGTTTTTTTTTTAAATGCATGACATATGCAATAGTATTAATGATGCATGACAATGCAGTATGATGTAATGGCTGCGATTGGAGTTTTCCCTATCTTACCAACAGGGCAATATACTAGGTTGGTTCGGTATCCAGGATTGAGGCGTAAACATGCCGCCTCAACCTATGGGGTTTCCATACAGATTTCAAGCCGAGGGTACACCCCCTGGGTATTTAAACCAGACTTTAGTCTCGGAAGTCCCGAACCTTTGCTTTCTAGGCATAAGCCGTTCAAACTCTAGTTTTCACCATCCCCATTGGTCTTCTAGGAACTCACCGCAAACACAGACAGGTGGCATTACCAGACCACCGAAAGTCGTTCGGGCACGACAAACACCGAAGGAGTTGCACCTTCAGAGGATTTAAGGTCTCCTAGACCGGGATGCGATGCATGACAATGCATGTTTTCTTTTTATTTTGAAATGCACATGATGCATGATGTTTGAAATGCACGCCAACGCGCGACTTTTGAATGCATGACAATGCATGAATTGGAAATGCGCGGCAACGCGCGGCTTTATGAATGCATGATAATGCGTGAATTTGAAATGCACGGCAACGCGCGGCTTTACGAATGCATGACAATGCATGTATTTGAAAGGCGTGGCAACGCGCGGCTTTTCGAATGCATGACAATGCATGAATTTGAGATGCGGTGCACAAGACAGTACGATGTGCGGGATTGCGGGATAAAATGCATGCCAAATGCAATGAGATGCGCAAAATAGCGCGATGCGTTAGACAACGCGAGTGCACAAGACAGTGCGATACGATGCATGCCAAATGCGATGAGGTGCACACCTTAATGCATCGAAGGTCTTGCACCTCCCGCGGATTTAAGGTCTCCTAGACCGTGCGTGTTTAAGGTCTCGCTAGACCCGGGGGGCAACTGATGGGGTGCGCGAAATAGTGCGATGGAATGCATGCCAAATGCAATGAGGTGCACCTTAATGCACCGAAGGTCTTGCACCTCCCGAGGATTTAAGGTCTCCTAGACCGTGCACATATGGTGAAGGTTTCGCACCCTCCAAGGATTTAAGGTCTCCTAGACCGTGCGTGTTTAAGGTCTCGCCAGACCATGATGGGGCAACAATGAGGTGTGCAAAATAGTGCGATGGAATGCATGCCAAATGCAATGAGGTGCACCTTAATGCACCGAAGGTCTTGCACCTCCCGAGGATTTAAGGTCTTGTAGACCGTGCGTGTTTAAGGTCTCGCTAGACCCGTGTGGAAAACAATGAGGTGCGCAAGATAGCACGATGCATTAGACAACGCGAGTGCACAAGACAGTGCGATACAATGCATGCAAAATGCAATGAGGTGCGCAAAATAGTGCCGAAGGTCTTGCACCTCCCGAGGATTTAAGGTCTCCTAGACCGTGCGTATTTAAGGTCTCGCCAGACCCTAGTGGAAAACAATGAGGTGCGCAAGATAGCGCGATGCGTTAGACAACGTGAGTGCATAAGACAGTGCGATACGATGCATGCCAAATGCAATGAGGTGCGCAAAATAGCGCCGAAGGTCTTGCAGCTCCCGAGGATTTAAGGTCTCCTAGACCGTACGTGTTTAAGGTCTCGGCAGACCCGGGGGGCAACTGATGGGGTGCGCGAAATAGTGCGATGGAATGCATGCCAAATGCAATGAGGTGCACCTTAATGCACCGAAGGTCTTGCACCTCCCGAGGATTTAAGGTCTCCTAGACCGTGCACATATGGTAAAGGTTTCGTACCCTCCAAGTATTTAAGGTCTCCTAGACCGTGCGTGTTTAAGGTCTCGCCAGACCATGATGGGGCAACAATGAGGTGTGCGAAATAGTGCGATGGAATACATGCCAAATGCAATGAGGTGCACCTTAATGCACCGAAGGTCTTGAACCTCCCGAGGATTTAAGGTCTCCTAGACCGTGCACATATGGTGAAGGTGTCGCACCCTCCAAGGATTTAAGGTCTCCTAGACCGTGCGTGTTTAAGGTCTCGCCAGACCATGATGGGGCAACAATGAGGTGTGCAAAATAGTGCGATGGAATGCATGCCAAATGCAATGAGGTGCACCTTAATGCACCGAAGGTCTTGAACCTCCCGAGGATTTAAGGTCTCCTAGACCGTGCGTGTTTAAGGTCTCGCCAGACCCGTGTGGAAAACAATTAGGTGCGCAAGATAGCGCGATGCGTTAGACAACGCGAGTGCACAAGATAGTGCGATACGATGCATGCCAAATGCAATGAGGTGCGCAAAATAGCACCGAAGGTCTTGCACCTCCCGAGGATTTAAGGTCTCCTAGACCATGCCTGTTTAAGGTCTCGCCAGACCCTTGTGGGGCAACGATTACATAACACTGTAAGTGAATGCGATGCAAGCGAGTAAACTCGAACCAAACTACATCTCATGCAGCAAGGATTAAGCGAATTAAGCAATTCTCACGGCGCCTACGCGGAGAAGGCTAGAAGCGACTACCGAGAACACTCGGAGTCTTAAACACAACGTCTCTCTGCGTATCGCACGCAGGAGGGCAAAAGCAAAGCAAAAAGGAAAACTCTCAGCGTAGTACACGCGAGAGAGGAAAGACAAAAAGGCCTCTCAGCGTAGTACACGCGAGAGGGGGGGAGACAAAAGCAAAAAGAAGCCTCTCACCATAGTACACGCGAGAGGGAGGAGACAAAAGCAAAAAGAAGCCTCTCAGCGTAGTACACGCGAAAGGGGGGGGTGCTAGACAGCACATATGGGACACGCATGCCAATGCAAATGAGACACGCATGCCGATGCAAATGGGGCAAATGAGACGCACGTGTTTCAAAAGATGGAAAATGGAGTGCAACGAGGTGCACGTGCCTCAAAGGATGGAAAATGAAGTGCAATGAGGTGCGCGTGCCTCAAAGGGGATGCAGAACAATGCAAATGTGACACGCATGCCACACGAAAATGCAAAACGGTGCAAGTCGCAAGGGACACGCAATACGGCGCGATGCGACGCACCGGACAATGTGATGGATGTGTGCAACGCATACGGGGCAACTTTTGAATCTTGTAAAAGACAAAAGGATACAATCTTCGCTTGAATCTGAGTGCCACGCACAGAAGACACGGTCCGAGGTCAAAACGGAGGCCGGTTAAGCATCAGGGATGCACTTTCTTGCACTTTCTTGAGCTATGAAGACCCAAAACTACTCACATGGCCTAAACAAGGCTGTGGGAACATCACCGGCTGGACTAGGTGGCCATCGGCTGGCCACCGGCTGCAGAAAAGTTCCACCGGCACAATATTGTGCCGACCGGCCAAAAATTGCTGAATCGGGGCAGTTTTGACATTTTGCCTCGGGTTTTATAAAATAGGGCTTGAAACCCTATTCTCTTCACTTCTATACCGCCGAAATTTCCTCCTCCTCCTCTCTAGAATATTTTCAACCTTCGATCCTCGCATTTTCTTGTGTTTTAGGCTCGATTTCGCAGTTAGATTCGCGAATATCTTCGTGTTTCGGACGTTTTCCACCGATTGAAATTCCGTTTCGGAGCGTCCTTTGCTATTTCCACTTTTTCGGGACTTGTTCCCCTCGATTTCCTCTTCATTTCCGTGTCTTTCCATCTTCCGGCCTTCCCGGCCATTTTTGGCCCGCTCGGGGTTGACTTTTTCGGTTGACTTTTCGCATTCCGGCTCTTCCGGCCATTTTCTCATCACCATTGCCATGGCTGACGATGTTCCACACGTCGGGACTCCCCCGAATCACGAGATGGATCCCGGGGTCGAGCTCCTCCCATTGAGCGAGCGTCCATTCGACCCGACGACCTACCGCCCGGCGATCCACGTTCTACCTCCGGATGGTCTTCGCCATTTCTACGGCTTCGACCGAGCGCTGGACCCAGAGCTTCTCCTGCGCGAGCCGACCTCTCACCTATCCTTCGACGCTTCCGAGGTAACATTTTTTCTCTGTTTTACTTTCATGCAATGTAGAACTATTAACTGCCATAGTTGAGTCTGTTCTCTAACTGCTTAACTCTGATAGGCTGTAGACTGTAGTTGATCGCAATCATGTTTACAACTGATATCTGTTTGAGACGGACACATGCACACACACTGCACTAGCCTCAATCACCCAAACACACGGCACACACCGTTCTTCACTGCAAACTTACCGACACCCGGCACTTATTTGAATCTGAAAACAATATTGTATGCTGTATTTAAACTGAACCACACAAAACACGCTGACACATCACACGTTGTAGTTCACCTACTGGCACACTATAACCCGATATCTGCTTGAATCTGAAAAAATGTGCACACATACACCATATCTGTATGCTGACCCTCACAAACACACTGACACATCACAGGCCATAGTCCACCGTAGTACACTGAAATCTGATATCTGCTTGGAATCTGAAAAACTTGCACGCATGCCAGATTTGTATTGACTTTAACATGTTTCCTCAGATCTGTACATCTCATATTGCTTCGCAACCATTTGTTTGAAAACAGGGAGACTCCCATACCATCCGCGGGTATGGGAATGTTGCAGCTCGAGATTGGTACTTGGAGCTTCCCGAGGCAGTTCGACGCATCGTGGACGAGGCGGGCTTTGGTTCTTTCTGCAGGGGTCTGACTCGGCTCACTGCCTGCAGGCCTCTTTTAGCTGCCCTGGCAGAGAGGTGGTGGGACACCACCGACTCGTTCCACCTATCCGCGGCGGGAGACATGACGATGACTCCCTACGACTTCTCGGTGCTCACCGGCATCGGGGTAGGGGGTGATCCGATCCCCTTCGACACCGACATGGATGAGTGGACCGCCGCTCAGATCTACTTACATGGCGCGGCTCCGCCTCTTGCGCGTCCAGGTTTCGTTCGCTACTCCTGGTTCGAGGTGCAGTTCCGGGTGCATCCTCTTCTTGTTGACGCAGCTCCGATGACTCAGGAGGCCGTGGATAGGTATGCACGCGGCTTTCTGATGTTTTCGCTAGGGACGACCCTCTTCGCCGACCGGGCGAACATCGTGCCTCTCTGCCTACTCAGCGCACTGGTGAACGTCCGAGATATCTTGCGTTTTGATTGGGGTGGCGCGGCTCTGGCCACTCTTTACGGGTACATGAGCTCAGTCTCCCGTGGCAGCGGGCAGTTGCTCGGAGGCTACTGGCGAGCTTGGGAGGTACGTCTTCTCATCTGCTTTACATTTCTATTCTCAGACTTTCAGATTGCACACCGCACACATCGTAGTCTGTTTACACGGATCAGAGTATCTTTACCACGGCACACACATACTACCTTTACATCGACCTGCTGCCACATCAGACACTCTGCTCAATACACTGCACAACACACGGCTCTGCTATTTCTGCTTTATTCTACATTCTGCTTTATCTGATAAATGTTCTGACATCTGCCTTGCAGTTGTGGGTTTACGCCTACTTCCCCAGGCTGGAGCCCGTGCCGGAGACGGAGACTCCCCTAGTCATTCCCTTCTCACGCCGCTATGATGGGAGATGCGCCCGGAGGCCGCAGGAGACTTCCAGCTTCTTCCGCCGTTACTTCAACACCATCACTCCTGCCGAGGTATGTTTTACTTGCAGTTCATTTAAACTTCACTTTTCCACTATATATTTGCAATACCAGTAGGCAATAAACTGTATGTCAATTTCAGATCACCTGGCAGCCGTGGGCTCCTCTGCCAGCGATGGGGCGAGATCGGTTTGCCGGCGCGATCGAGACCTCGCGTTACCGGATTTTGCTGGAGGGCCCGATCTGTCGGGCTTGGTACCTGGGCGAGGGCTTCTTGCATCAGACCTCAGGGTTACTTGAGCAGATAGTCCCGGTGCATCCTCCTGAGCATATGAGGGACGCCGAGCGTTTCACTGCTGAGCAGATGGCGGACTACACCATCGGCTGGGAGGCGGACGGCTTCAAAGGCGAGGGCGATTACTCAGAGTACGTCCGGACCTTCATCATGCGGCCGCTGAGTGGTGGTCGCCGAGCTGAGAGAGAGAGACCTTCGGCGCCGGCGGCCGGAGCAGGAGTAGGAGGGGGAGCGTCGAGGAGGGCCCGAGTCCGCGACAGGGCGAGTCCAGAGGGGGACGGGAGGCCACCGCTGCTTGCCTTCTTCACGTCTTCCGGGGTCGGATGGGGTGACCTATCAGATTCCCTTCGCCCCTCCGCCGGCTGATCACGAGTTTGTCGGTATCCCCGACTTACCTCCGGTATGTGTTACTGCATTTCTGTACAGTCATTTCATTTTAGTTTATTTGATATTCCACAGGATATTGATGCATCTGATATTTTTGCAGGCTTCCTCCGAGTACACCCGGCAGTCATTGGAGATGAATGCCTCCATGGCGGGGATGTTGCAGCGGACCTTCGAGTTCCTAGCCTTTTATGGCCTTCCAGTATGTTCTCTCTGACATAGCTTCAAACCATATACATAAACTGCTTCGCATAATCTGATGCACGACACAACATCTGATAAACTGCTCACAGCACTTGACACACTGCATTCTGTGCTGATTCAACTGCTCACGGCACTCACAAACTGTGCTCATACACTGCATTCTGCATTGTTTCAACTGCTCACGGCATTCATACTCAGACTTGCATTACATCGCTGATTCGCTTCATGTATACTGATGCATTTGCTTTTGTACTTTTCAGCCTCCCTTCCCGATTCCTCCTGTGGGTGGTGGCGTTCCATCTGGGCCTTCCATTTCTACTCGGGATGGCAGGATATTCCCCCGCACCAGAGGAGGGCGTACTTATGCCGGGAGCAGCTCGCGAGCTCCAGTTCCAGACGACGAGTCTGAGGAGAAGGCAGAGGCATCCGATGAGGAGGCCGGCTCGGGCTCAGACAGAGACACTTCTGGTGATGCACCTGGGCTTCGCGCCGAAGAGGCGAGACAGATCCCCATGAGGCCAGTGATGATGTTGATGACCCAGACTTTTGCTATTTCTTTTATTTCTTTTCTTGTACTTTTCTGTTTTGTTGGTAGATAGAGTAGTTTGTACTGCCTCAGGCAGGTTTTTGTTTTCCTCAAACTTTGTACTTAAAAAAAGATGATATGAAATGAAACAAACTTTTGTCTGAAAAGAATGTTATATCTGTACATATCTGCATCTTTCATACTTTGCACTGCATTGTGTCATGTTACACCTCAAATGTAAATGATATTGATCTGTTGTTTGAAAACTGAGCACTCGCACTGTACTAATCAGATAACCAACCAACTAAACAGCAAAACAACTCATACAAACCACTGCTCAAACTGAATAGACAGCCCATACTCTACTGGGGATCGATTTGCATACAGCCCATAACACAGCATTCGGTTCATTCTGCACACAGCAAACCCTGAACAAATAGCCCCAATTTGACGAGACGGATCACAAAGCTGGCACGGTTGCAGTTGAAACACACTCGGATGTCCCAAATTTTCCCTTTCCTTCTCTTGCTTTGCACGGATGTAGAGAATGGCACAGCATTCTGAGCACAAGCGATAACTTTTTGGAAGAGGATGGGTTTTCAACCGAGGTATCGAGCCTACCACAGAACACGACGAGATAGACTCAAACAAAGAAACAAAAGGCACACGACCTGACCTAATGAGACATGCTCGGAAAGGACTCAAAGCCAAAATCAAGGTCAACAAATCAAAAGACACGACACACAGACATGTTTGCAAAAAGACCTCAGATCTCGAGAAGCCAGTTCCTCCGGGTATTATTTCCCACCCTTTCTGATTTGTGATACTCGCATCACTTGGCCCTCAGGCTCAGTTTTTCTCTCAAAAACCCTTTTCTTCACTTTTCTCTCAGCTTACACCTCTCTATTCTTTATTCTCTCATTTTTCATCCCTCCCCGGGGTGGATGACAGATGAATAGGAAGTCGCGGATTCACGCCCAACACTGTTAGTTCACAGCTATTCCTTCTGGTGGATAGGGTGCCTTGCTGGCAAGCATATTAACGGGGAAGATGAGACTGACTCAAACGTGCCCCTAGTTCGTCATTTTGACCATTTTTTGTTGTTTTTTTTTTCTAAAACAGTTTTGATCAAAGATGAGAGTTGGATGAGCATACTTATTCAATTTTTGATTTGAAAATCATGCGAATCAGGCTGTGAGCACTGAAAATTCTCCTTTTTGGGTCCAAACACGGTTCAATTTTGAAAATGAAATAGTTTTTGAGAAAATAAATCAACCTCAGTGAAAATTTTCAAAAACTATTTTTGCAAACAGGCGTTGCTCGACGAGCATAGAACTTACCCTCGAGATGCGCAACCTCGGATCGGAGGCAATAGAAAATTGCCCCTGGCTTAAAGGGGGGTAAGGCAACGGAAAGTTGCCCCTGGTTTGGACAGCAACTCGGGGCAACTTATGGCAATGCATGGCAACGGAAAGTTGCCCCTTGTTTGGATGATGCCTCGGCACGTTGTAAGCCAATCTTTGTTGACGACGATCAGACCCTCAGGCGCGGAGGAGTCGAAGATGGTTTGAATCAATATATGGACACAGTCACCTGGAAGGTGTCGGTGGTTTGGACTTCAAGAGGAAGTTGGTCATGTAATTCCAGGTCGCTGCAATCGAGATATTGGATTCGGAGGAGGCAAAAGTGATCAAAACCATGACATGGACTAAGACGCTATGGAAGTGTCGGGGGCTGGACTTCAAGATGAAGTTGCCTACGTATCCCAAACATGGGAATCAAGCCTTACGTAGTTCCGGTTAAGGTACACTCGGGTATTTTAACCTTCACTGTTTAGGCTCTAACTTTTGCCAAGGTGCCCAATGCGGGTTTTCGACCTTGCGAGCTATGTTTTTCTTTTTCTCTTTTTTCTCTTTTCTTTTTTATCTTTTCTTTTCTTTTCTTTTTTTGCTATTCTTTGTTCTTTTCTTTTTTTGCTTCTTTTGTATTTTTCTTTTTTTTCTTTTCTTTTTCTTTGCTCTAACTTTTGCCTGGGCCGCCCTTCCGGGTTTTCAGCCCAGCGAGCCTCTCAAAGGGTAAAAGTGTAGCAAGCCCATGCCAAATGGTTTTGAGATTGAAGCCTCTCTGTATCCAGGAGAGCGACTGTTGTATTGACTTGTAGAAGAATTCATCACGGTTGCTTCTCGAGCTTTGCTTAGTGGGATCTGATCTTCCTGATCTAACTTTGATGCCTCTTGCTCGAGGGCTGCCCCGAAATGGGCCACACAGGTGTTTCATGGTACTGATCGTTTTGAACAGATTCCGGTTTGCAATAGATAAATCAAATCTCAAGGCTGGGAGCGATCCTGGGCTGCACCATCTTAAGAGCGGTTCCACATAAGTCTTCGCAAGATTGCACAAAATATTTTGTTTTTGAAATTTTTTTAAGAAAGTGACAAATCGCTCGTGTTGAAGATAGTGTGAAACCAGTCTGGATCAGGCCAGGGTCCTTCTCAGTACTCACGCTGACAAGCATGATTTCATTCATTAAAAGCTTAGCAGGGCTCTCTTTCTCTCAAGATGATCAAAATTTTACAAAACCCGAGGAATTACTTCCTCTTTGTTTTCATCACCGCAGTGTCCGAAATGGGGTTCTATGAAAAGCTTAGGTCATTATAACGGTGTTCAAGGCATAAGAGAGTGGGTGGTACGCACTGTCGTTCCATTCACACCTTCTGGCACGGCTGGCTCAAATAGCAACAAATTTGGCCCATGATAGCCGCAGCTGTTTCATTCAGATTTGTTGGCATAACTGGCTCCTCGGCAGAAACAAACTCAAAAAGCAAAAACAACTATTTGAAAGACAAAATGGTGTTTGAGGCAACAACCCCGAAATCACCTGGTATACTTTACAAAAGGGACTGACTTATTCTGACAAAGACAGACTCAAGTAAGCAAAAATCGACTCAATACTGAGAGCAGACTCAAAAACAAAACAAAAATGACTTGGCACCCAAGTCGATTTACAAAACTAGCATTGGCGGTGCTCAAAAATGCGTGCCAACGCCACATCCAAAAATGTACGAGACAACGCCCTTGAGCGGTTCACCTTCTGATTACATACTTGCAGTGTCTGTATCCTCAAAATCCAACAACTGAGTGGTGACGGACTTTGCTAAGGTAGGCGGGAGGATGACCTCGTTGTCAATCAAGTCTTGTACCTCATGACGGAGGCGGAAGTAATTATCAGTGGCATGGCCGGTCTGCTGATGGTACGCACAGTACAGGGAAGCATCATGCGTGGCGGGGAGATTCTTTGGGAGAGACCGAGGCTCCAGAGGTTTAAGGTGCCCCTTCTCGGCAAGGATCTGAAGTGCCTTGGACAATGGCATGTAGAGAGCATGGAAGACCCTGCGCCCCCGAGGCAGGTATTTTGGGGCCTGAGCACTCTTGCTAGATGTACTAGCGAACGGATCAGCAGGTGCGGCCTTGGATTTCTGATCCTTTCCGGATGCAAGGCTGGGAGGGGGAGGAACTGTCCTGGCATGACGGGGCCTATCCCGATTCTCTGATTGACTGGAACTGCCCTCAGGCGGAGTAGGGAAAGCATCCTCCACAGCTTTTGACATGACTGCGGATATCTGTTGCTTGTTCATTCCCCCGGCTTTCAAAGCCTCTACTGCCCACAGCAGTTGTTCGATAGGGTCAGCATCTGCCTTCATCTTACCTTTGTCTCCAGCCTCAGCCTGGTCTAGGACTTGGTTTGCTGCGTCGTTGCCATAGTTGGAGGCCATCTCAGGTTGGCTGAGTTCAATTTCAATTCGTCCCAGTAGCGGGGGCTCTTGGGGTATAAAGTCTTCGACATATGGTGTGGCCGGTGGCGAAACAGACATTCCATAGGCAAGATCTGCCACAGATCTTTGAAGATCCCCTATCATCCCCATTAGTTCAAATGTGGTGGGCTCGCGAGCCTGATATAATTGAGGAGTCCAGATTGGATGTGCGGCAGGTGACCTGGCCGGATGTGGCATGTCAACAGTAGTCTCATCCTGCGGGGTAATTCCTTGACTCAACGCGACCGTCATGACCACGATCTCTTCTGAATTCTGCGTCATGTTCAGTCTTGCCTCAGCAAGGAGAAGACACTCGCTGTTCTGGATCAACTCTCTGAATCTCTGAACTGAAACGAAAAACAAGCAGCATTTCAGCCCCAAACAGATCAAACACGGGTGTAGCCGATCAACTGCACTCTACCACTGATCACTGTTCCCCAGAACCACTGTTCAAAACTAAACTGATACCCGCAGACACAACTGATTCTCAACAACACTGATACCGGTGCCCTCAGGCCGAATACCCAAAACTTGCAAACTGAAATATATGCGTTCCCTGCAGAGATACACTCTAAAAGCACATAACAGGTAAAAGAGAGCCAATACACCCCTATGTTGGGGTAGGGTTTCCCTGTCCTATTTTGTCAGGAACTAGGGTTTCACTACGCACGCAGCGGTTTCAAACAACCTATATCGGGTAAGCAACCTGTCCTAGTTTGGAATAGTCACTATGGATTCCGACTATGCACTAGGTCGAATGGTCAAAAAGGGTGCCCCGGTAAAACCGGAGTTTGTGTTCCCCATCTTGGCGAGCATAACCCGGTCAGCCTTATGGACATGCCTTGACAAGACAAGCCTCCGGTAAACCGCTCAGGAATAGCAGATGGCCAACACGGTGTCCTAGGCGCACCAATGCACATGCAATGCAAAGAAACACATAAGTGTAGTCAAAACAGGATATCACGAGTTCGAGTCAAGCTCTCTAAACTCCCCAGCAGAGTCGCCAGAAACTGTAACAGCGCCCGTGGGGCCTTTATGCAACAGTTCGGCCTCCCTTTTTGTGTTACGGTTCTAAATCTGAACCAAAGAGTCCAAATCCGGCAAATCGTTTGAGAAAAACAAATTTTGAAAAGTAGTGCCAAACATGGACTGCTTTGCCAGATTACAGAGTCGCCACCTAAATATTTTAAAATGGGAAATTTTGGAAACCCTGACTCGGTGCCGAAGGCCACATGTCCGTCATCACCAAAGTGGTCTTGGCTCGGGAGCTTGGGTACGATCGGGGAAGGTCAGCTATGAGCACCCCCTTTCGCCCGGTCCGAAGACCGGCCTCTACTAACCGTGATATCCGTTTTTGA
Organism: Camellia lanceoleosa; assembly: GCA_025200525.1. Classification (NCBI taxonomy): domain Eukaryota; kingdom Viridiplantae; phylum Streptophyta; class Magnoliopsida; order Ericales; family Theaceae; genus Camellia; species Camellia lanceoleosa. Next base: position 44,685,737 of record CM045762.1, on the reverse strand, counting down.
AAACATTACATGCTCTTGTTCGAATTATTAACCTAGAATTACTATGTTATGCGCGCAGCAAACAAGTATAGACTAGATCGCCTAATTTGGGAACAATCATTGCATATCCGTTTGTTTTGAAAATGTTTTGGAGTTCGCTACTCGTAAGTAGGCAAAAACACGGACTTCAATGAGTTTTTCCAACTCAAGCAATCCAACCTCCACCCACAGGCATTCAAACAGTTTATCTCACAGAAGCACTTAGCCGCATGGTAAGCATACTGTCACGGCAACACTCACACACATGTGATATGCTAAAGCGTAAATACTTACATCGTACTCCGTACCAAAACAAGAAACTAGTTAGCAAACATGCATGACCTAGTTCATGTTAAGTGGCTAATGCAACACATGCGAAGAAGCAATTTAGAGTAGGCTCGGTTGTCCTAGACATGGCATGTGAAATGCACAAGTAACATGTATTCAAGTTAGATTTGAAATATAATGCAGTTTCTATGATGTACCGAGCCCGGTGCATGTCAACAAATGCATAGATGCACGCATGCATAGCATAAGGTATGCTAAAAGTAAACGTGCCCTAATCTACCATCATAAGTAGGTAAATAAAAGGGAGAAAGAAGTGGGGGTCGGGAGACACACACACACTCACCCACACTTATTACAAATTTGCCCTCGCTCGGAGGGACCAAAAGAATAATACAAATAATTAACTACGCAAGCTAATTAAATATTACAAATAGCCTAATTAGTTGACAAACTAACTAAACTGAGAAAAGCAGTAAACCGCCTCGGGAGGAGAGCCAAATGCAAGCGCGCTCGGGTTCCGCTCGGAATTGCACTGCCATGCCTAGCTTGCCTCTGTTTTCCCTACTTTGCTCCTCTGAAAACTGCCACAGTCCTAGGAATACTTCCTTAGGTACTGAAGATCACTACCGGCTGCACAGAACTTCCACCGGCAGTGGATTGAGCTCATCGGCACTGAATTGATCCATCGGTTGCAAATTGACTGCCGGTCGGCACTAAACACTGCCGGCCGGCACTGAATGCCTGCAGAACCTGCAACTCACAGCAGCAGAGGGCAAATACTGGCATGGCAGTGCAATTCAAAGCATATATGCACTAAATACACTCCTTATCATACTAATGACTCAAAGGAAGATGTGCCTCGATTCTCGGACCACCAATCACGCATTTCCAAGCATGATGGCCCAAAGAACTAAGTATGCAACTTTAATTTCAAATGCATGCAAACCAATCAAACAAAGTGAGGCCCAATTCCCATCACCAAGTCAAGGAACAAGGCATGCATGCCTATGTGTGCAATCCTAAGCATGTCAACTAGGGATGCAACATGAGCATATAGACAAACAATGCAAGCATACAAGTGAACATGCAATAGCATACAAGCAAGTAAATAATGGTCTTACCCATGACCTAGGCAACTCCAAGTAGGCCTAAAATCAGTAGCCAAATGCTAAGACATGAGGGCCAAACACATATACACACATGCACATGTTAAAGCACCAACACTTAAGTATAATAAAGCAACTCGTAAACACAGTTAAGAGGCACAAATATGGACCATTAGCATGCAATTTAGGCTCTGAAATCATGCTATAAAATGATGCCAAATCATGTTTGAACAAGACAAGCAAAACATGCGTACATAGGTTCAACACTTCAAAGCAAGCCAATAAGGCATTGAACTACACTTATGCAAAACAAATATGGCATGCGTTGAACAACCCAAAACAGATTTTTAGCATGTAAAACTAAAGCCCAAAGGACCACTTAGATGGCATCTAAATGGCTCAACTAGGAAGACATGCACAAATGCTAAGACATGAGGCATAAGGCACAAGCTTCCGAAGCATCAAAGAGGCATGCAAGGCAATCAAACAAGCATGCTAAATGGACTGAAATGACATGTTAAATGGTTCCAAACCATTGAAAATAAAGCAAGCAAGGCATGCTACACACTTGTGCTCTTAAGGCCAACAAGCCAAATACAAAGAGGACTCAAGATACAAGCCAAGATTGACCAAAACAACTTAGGGCAGACCTAAAGCATGGCAAAATAAGCATACATGCTTCATGGATCTAGGCCTAAAGCATGCTCAAACTAGGGCTAACAACCTAGGCATGTTAAGGGACTAAAGAGGCATTACAAAGCAACCATACAAAACATGTAAGGAATACTAAAACCAACACTTAGCAATGACATATTAGGGCATAATGAACATAAAATGCAGCCAAGACATGCTCTTCAAACATTCAAAACTATGCTCCCTTAAGAGACCAAAACTTGCCCTTTTCAAGGACATCAAGGAGAGGGGGTGGCCCTCTCCTTCTTAGGACTTTAAGGCATCATCTACACCACTGAAATCTCTCAAGATTTCAGTGATGAAGAGACCCAAACACCAAAATCTCGGAGCTCAACAAAATAGCACAAAAATGAGGCCTTTCAAGGCCTAAGAGGGGCCAAACTTCCCCAAAGCACAAAGTACCCTTAATAAACTATCAAGAGGACTAAAAAAAAGAACTTTTATGTGTTGATCACTAAGCACAAAAACAGTCCTAAACTAGGTAAAAACAAGGTGCAAGAAAGGGGTAAAAATGACTAGTTTCTTACCCTTGAAGCTTTTCTTCAACAATGGTGACCTTGTTGTCTCCTTAAGCCTCAAACCAGTCAAGAACACCAGGAATAGGCTCTTAGAACTTCAGCTCCAAGAGGAAGGTGGAACACTAGGTGCTTGTGTGCAATAGTATGAACTAAAACACCTAGTGTACAAAATGAGCAAGGAAAAGAGAGATAGGATAGATATAGGATTTCTAACCTAAAACCAGAGCTTCTTCTCTGTATTTTCTCCCTAAAATGTCTAACTCCTCTAACTTTTTTGCCAAGAGAAGAGAGCCTTCTCTTATAAGCATAAAGCTTACAAGCTAAGCAAAACCAAGGCTCATCCCTCCATACACGTGTATGGAGGGGAAACAAATGCAAGAAAGCTGTTAGAAAATATCTCCAAAAACAGCTGTAAAGTGATCGGCAGGGCAAAATGGTCATTTTGCCAAAAGGAGTGCCGACGGGCACAAAATTGTGCCGACCGGCACAATATAGTGCCGATGGCAACACTCACCAGCCGGTGGCTTCTAGCCACTGCCGGTGGTGTGTGGGGATGCCTCAGAAGGCATTCCCTGCCCCTCAAAGGCAAATCACAAGTGTTTGGTGCAAAACCAGACACAAAACAGTTGAGTTTGGAGATCATGAGGCAAGGCGCGTAGCCGAGAACTCCGGGAACTCCAAACAAACACGAACATGGATAATCACCGAGTGTTCAAGCGGTGACGTCCAAGTCTTGAGGACGGTCAAAAATGGGGTGTCTACACGTATACTTTTCAATCGAAAGGCTATTGACATCCTTTAAGCCCGTGTACTCTTGAATTGAAAGGCTATTGACACCCTTTGAGCATCCTTCATATCAACCTCTTTCAAGCCCTCTGCAACCTTGCTTTTTACTGTTCGTCTTCTTCCTTAGCCTGTAAGTCCCATTTCTCTTCTCATTCTATTCTTCCTTCCAGTTCCCTACGTCTTTTGCTTTTTTTTCTTTTTTTTTTTTTTTTTTTTTTTTTTGTACACGCTATTTTCATTCCATCTTGAATGGCGAGGTATTTGAAAGCTCTCATTTCTGAGGATCAAGTTACAGCCTTCCGTCGTAATTTTTCAATTCCAGACGACGTTCACCTATCCCTTGTTTCAGACAATGTAATGGACATGGAGAGGGTTGACACAAGTACCATTAACTTTCCTTTTTTGGCAATTGCTAAGGGTGGAGTTTGATTTCCCCTTCATCCTCTTCTTAGGACAGTCCTACGCTACTGGGGATTAATTCCTTCCCAGCCAAACGTGAATTTTTACCGAATAATCATGGGTATAATGGAATTAAATCGCGGACTGGGTCTTAACCTAGGAATCCCAGCTATTCGGTATTGCTACGTCATGGCGAAATCAACCGATCGATAGGGCCATTACTTTTTAAAAGCCAAGGACATTGACCATCATTTAGTAACAATGCTCGCCAGCTCTGGCAAAAGGGTTGATGATGTCATGGTCACTGTCCGAGGCAAATGGGAATTCGGTGAGAGAGAAGATCGCCAAGACCCAGTGCCAAGGCAAAAGGGGAAACCAGGCGGCCAGCTAGAATTGTTAACATGTCTTGACATGTCTAAAAAATGAATGGTTTATTCAGCTTAAATACTATGCTGATCTCTTGTGTTTCTTGTAGGCAACGACTTGAAATGAGCATAGACATCTGCGGACGAAGCCGTTTTGGAGTAGGTTAAGGCGGTCCTCAATTACAAAGGCCGTGCAAACCTTCAAGAACAAGGGCATTCAGCCTATGTTTTGCTGAGATACGATCCAACTTACTCCACTTTCTCGGCTGCAGATAATATCCTTGTGCCAACACACGAATGACAGCTTACTGCACTCATCTTTCCAAGCTACAAAAGTCTAAGGGATATTAGTGTTGAGGGTTCTGATGTCAGCAAAGAGATCGGCGAGGAGGTCGGTGAAGACGCACAATCGGAGGGCCGTGCAGAGGACTAGGAGTTGAATAAAGAAATTGACTTGGCGTTTAAGCATATCGACCCAGACCATTACACCGATCTCCCTTCTACTTCTAGCCGAGTAGACTCATCTGCTCCAGAGGATGATATCTTTATCTGCTTAGAAAATCTTCCTGGGGCCGAATCCAAAGCCAAAGAGATGAACAGAGAATCACTTGCTCAATTTGCCAAGTGACGAAATGTAGAGAAGATGACGGCCAGGAGGCAAGCCGACGAGTTTAGGAGGAGCCAAATAGCACCAACTTGTGAGATGCTTCAAGAAGAAATGGCACTTGAAACAACTGTGGTCGAGTTAGTTCCTGAACAGAATCAAGAAGAAGTTCAGGGAGCTAATCTGACAGGGCAAAAGCAACCTGCCAAGATTGTGATTGATTTACTAGAGACGCCGATCGAGAAATGACGAAGGGTGAATACGTCGCTCGTCGAAGATGATTTGGCCGAGGCATTCGTCATCCAACCACGAATGAAGAATGTGCCGGTGCTTACCAGCGAGTCGGTGATTAGAGATCCCGCCGTGGCCTTGTGTGTGGCTTCGGCGCTATCTTTGCCGGTAGACCGAGCAACTTTCTATGCCGAACAGGATGTCATCTCAATTGCCTTGGCAGCACAATCGGCCATTTTGGTAAGTTATTAAAACGCCTCAAATTTCCCAATAGCTTAAATACTTGTTCCTATTCAAACTAATGTCTTCATTGCTTTTCCAGACAGCGGGAAGGATCGTAGAGATCGATCGTCGTCACTATGATGTCGTAGAGAGATTCGGCGTCCTTGAATGCCAGTTAGAAGGAGAGAAGAGCAAGGCCATTGCGGCAATTGCCAATTTGTCTACAGTGACGGCAAAAGCCAAAGAAGAGCAGGCAAGGGCAGTTGCTGCTTAAGAGAAAGCTCAAAACGCCGATCTGCTCCACAGGGCCGCCGAAGAGAGAGCAAACTTGATAGACGGCTCTCTAAAGTCAGCTCAAGAAGAAATCTCCTAGCTGAAGGCCGATCTCGAAGCTGAGAAGAAAGCGAGGGAGCTCACTGAGGCAGATGTGGCCAAAGCCTTTGATGCCGGCCAGGTGAAGACCAAGGAGTTGTACGCTAACGAAGCCTTGAAATTCGAGAATCGAGGCTTCAAGCACGGATGGCTCAAAGCTTTGGTGGCTGCTAAGGTGACTTTCGATCAGCTGCTTCCTTATGAACAATTGGAAGTCGAACAACTGGAATCAGATCCAGAGGATTTGGACTTTTGATCGGCATTGTTTGCAATGGATGTTTAGCTTTTATTAGTTTTTGTTAGCTTTGTTTGTTTTGCAAGCTTTTATTAGTTTTTGTTAGCACTTTATTTTGGACGTAGGTCATTTTCATGTATAAAGTGGATGTACTCATGCAGTTTATTAATGAAAATGTCCATTTCATTAGTGAATGTTAATCATTAAGTATTGAAAAACTAAAATATGCCATATCAATTAGGATCATGACTCGCTGAACACATGGACAAAACATGTTCATGGGGTTAGGTGGGGCATTGTCATAATTCGGCAAAATGCTTGAAGATAAGCCGAATATATTAATAAATCTGCCCTTGCCCTAGCTGAACATTGAACGTAACCATCGAATACATAGACGAAACATGTTTCATGCAGTCAGGTGAGACATTGTCATAATTCGGCAAAATGCTTGAAGAAAAGCGGAATAGATTAATAAATCTGCCCTTGCCCCAGCTGAACACTGAGCATAATTGCCGAATACATAGACGAAACATGTTCATGGGATCAGGTGGGGCATTGTCATAATTCGGCAAAATGCTTGAAGAGAAGCCGAATAGATTAATAAATCTACCCTTGCCCTAGTTGAACAATGAGCATAACCGCCGAATACATAGACGAAACATGTTCATGGGGTCAAGTGGGGCGTTGTCATAATTCGGCAAAATGCTTGAAGAAAATCCGAATAGATTAATAAATGTGCCCTTGCCCCAGCTGAACATTGAGCATACTCACCGAATACATAAGTAAATGGCCTCTTTGTAAACGGTGCATCCATAATTAATAAGCGGGGTGGGGGCCAGGCGCGTGTGGGGCTCTTGACCTTTAGAATAATTATTTTAGCTGTCGTTAAATAAACACTACTCAGACCCAGTAGAGTGCGAAAGGGAAAAGAGGAGATTCATATGTCAAGAAAAATATTCTTCAACAGCAGTAGGGAGGGCAAGACGCTAGCTGAATTGGACTTAGAAATGAACCGAGGGGTTGGTGGGGAGCTTGTGCAAACGGGTAATAAGACATCGGAGGCGCGTAAGAGGCGTCGTTCCCCTCATCATCAAACCCAGTCTCCAAGAGGAAACGGGGTAGAAAAGTCACCAAGGAGGGGAATGCAACAACGAGGGAGCTCCAGGACTGGGAGTGCATACGCCTCACCATGAAACGAAACCAGCAGGCCACCACGCCCGTTAAGTTTTTTCAATTTTTGTTGGGAATAAACCAATGATCGAAGCGGATTCAATCATCCTCGATCCGAATATCGTAGTAGAGTTAAACTGACAAATTTTTCCTCCCGAAGTCCAACAATCAGTGGTCGGTCGGCCGAATTACAAAATTTTTCGAGAGGCGTCCACGAAGCGATCAAAGGACTCTATAGCTCGTATGAGATCGGCATGCGCCTTCATGCCGGGCAAAGAGAGATTGAACAGAAAGACGACCGCATTCGGGACTTGGAGCACTGCGCAGAGAAGGTAGAGAGTGAGTTGAGAAAGGCCAAGGCTACTGAGATGCAATCGGCGAGTCAAACGAACCCGGTTATAACGAACGGAGTAAACTAGCACCTGCTTGATCATGCCGTAGTCGATCGGGATACTACAAGCATGTTCGCAAAAGAGGCGATAAGAACGCGGGCCTATGGACAAGGCTTTTTTTACGGCTAAAAGATCGGCATTGAGAAGACCAAAGAGAAGTTAGTGGATGATGTTTGCCGATGTGAGAATCGTGGATTTAAGCACAGATGGATTAAGGCTTTGCAAGCTACGGGTGTCGATTCGGCGTCGTCATTATACCAAAGTTACAAGGTCCCCTTCGAGGCTTATGAAGCCGAAAAGACCGATGACGAAGAAGAAGCGGCCGACCAGGAGAAGACCTAGATAATCAGAAAGACAATGTATTTCTTTGTCTGTCGAAATCCATGTATTTGTATAAATTATGAAAAAGAAATATCCTTTGTGCTTGTTGTTTAATAGCTTGGTTGTCCCTATCAGAAATGTGTTTGTAGTCATGCATCTTCAGAATTATTTTTCTATTGATCGTTGCAGTTTAATTACTAACTTTCATCGACTTAGGCAATGTTGATCTAATAATCCTTTTAATGAGTGCCCCGAATTTGGTGATGATCGTGATATCCACGAAAGGCTCGAATTTGGTGCCGATCGTTATCATGCACGAAAAGCGCTCTAAATTTGGAGTCTTTGTTTTGGCTAATCGTGATATTCACGAAGGGTGCTCCAAATCTAGATGCTTATTCGGCCCAAGTGCGATCATGCACGAAGGGTGCTCTGAATTCGAGGCTTTGTTTTGGCCAATCGTGATATCCATGAAGGGCGCTCTAAATCCAGAGGTTTATTCGGCCCAAGCGTGCTCATGTACGAAGGGCGCTCCGAATTCAGAGTCTTTGTTTTTTTGCCAATCTTGATATCCACGAAGGGCGCTCTGAATTCGAAGGCTTATTCGACCCAAATGTGCTCATGCACGAAGGGCGCTCTGAATTTGGAGTCTTTGTTTTTGGCTAATCGTGATATCAACGAAGGGCGCTCCGAATTCGAAGGCATATTCGGCCCAAATGTGATCACGCACGAAGGGCACTCCAAATTCAGAGTCTTTGTTTTTGGCCAATCTTGATATCCAGGAAAAGTGCTCTAAATCTAGAGGCTTATTTGGCCCAAGCGTGATTATGCATGAAGGGCGCTCCAAATTCAGAGTCTTTGTTTTGCCCAATCGTGATATCCAAGAAGGGCGCTCCGAGTCTAGAGGCTTATTCGGCCCAAGTGTGATCATGGACAAAGGGCACTTCAAATTCGGAGTCTTTGTTTTTGGCCAATCATGATATCTATGAAGAGCGCTTCAAATCTGGAGGCTTATTCGACCTAAGCATGATCATGCATGAAGGGTGCTCCAAATTCGAAGTCTTTGTTTTTAGCCAATCGTGATATCCACGAAGGGCGCTCCGAATCTAGAGGCTTATTCATCATTCAACCATTTTTAATGAGGCATCAATAAAAAAGGCATACTGTATTACGCAGTACATAGATACATATATATTTGTATAGCAGCGAAAATCAAAAACGAACTAGGGTATTGTACAAGCTGGCTTAATGATAAAATTTACGCAAGCGGGTCAAATTCCAAGGGCGTACTAAACTTCTGCCAGCCATGTCTGAAAGCCGATATGTCCATGTTCCGGCAATCGAATCATTTTGGTAAGGACTGTCCCAGTTGGGGCCTAATTTACTGTCTGTCGAATATTTAGTAGCAGGAAGTACTTTCTTGACGACCAGTTCTCCAGGTGTATAGCGACGCAACTGCACGCGCTGGTTATATGAGTTAGCGAGCTGCTACTGATATCATGCCATGCACATAAGAGCACAATTTCAGCAGTCTTCAATCAAAGTCAGATCTAAGGCCAACATCATGCCATTATGCCCCATGTCAAAAACCTTGGATTTTAGTTCAGGCAAGCCAATTTCAAAAGAGATAATAGCCTGTGTCCCAAAGCACAGGGCGAACAACGTTTCTCCAGTAGACCACCTCGAAGTGGTGCGATGAGTCGACAATACACTGGGCAACTCTTCAACTCACTCGCTTTTGGCCTTCTCCAATCGTTTCTTAATGTCGGCTAGCATCAATTTATTTGAGGGCTCAGCTTGACCATTGCTTTGCGGGTATGCTAGTGAGAAAAAGTAGGGCTGAATACCATATGTATTGCATAACTCCCGATAGAAGCCATAGTCGAATTGGGTGCTGTTGTCGAATACTAGTGCTCTCAATACGCGGAATCGAGTTATAATGTTCTTCCATACAAAGCGTTTAACATCGATATCTCGAATATGTGTTAATGCCTCTGCTTCGACCCACTTCGTGAAGTAGTCAGTTGCGAAGATCGGGAATAGTTTATTTCTAGGAGCCCATGGTAATGGTTCGACGATGTCAAGTCCCCATTGAGAGAATGGCCAAGGACTACTAACGGAATTTAATTCTTCGGCAGAAAGATGAGTTAATGGGGAAAACTTTTGGCATTGTTTGCATTTCTTTATGTAGTTCTCGGCATCAGTACGTATGGTCGGCCAGTAATACCCATGCGTTACGATTCGGTGGGCCAATAAGCGTCTTCCAGAGTGGGCACCGCAACTGCCTTCATGTATTTCGGCCAAGAATTCCTCAACTTTATCTGGATGAACACATTCCAAATACGACCCAAAAAGTGCTTTTTTGTAAAGCCCCTGCAGATCTAGATAATATCGCAGGGCTTTATTCTGCAATTTGTGGGCTTCTTTCTTATCTGTTAGGAGCTATTCTAAGGAAAGAAATGCAGTGATAGGGTCCATCCAACTCGGTCCTGGCTCAATGATGTTAATCTAAACTGGTTCAAAAAAGGTGATACTCGGCTCTAGGATGAACCCTACTTCGATTGTTTGTTTGACTTATGAGTTAATGGCAGAAGCTAGGCAAGTAAGGGCATCCACATGCGTGTTCTGATCCCACGTTATCTGATTCAACTTGTGGTGGTCGAATTTTGTGAGCAAGGAATTCGTCGTTTTCATGTAGGCTGTCATTCGACCATTTTTAGCCGCATATTCCCTTTTCAACTGGTTGATGACTAACTTCAAGTCACAGAAAACATGAAACCGCTGTGCACAAGATTAAGTGTGTTACGAAGGCCGGTTAGCAATGCTTCATATTCAGTCTCGTTATTTGATGCATCGAAACCCAGTTTGACTGCCTGCTCGATTATTACCGCTTCAGGGGTCATGATTACTACGCCTGCCTCGCTGCCACGTTGGTTGGGTGATCCGTCACAATACATTTGCCAAATGTCTCTAACATATATTCTCCAGTCGGGTTTAGGTTGAAGGTGGACTTGATTGGACTTGAAGTTGGCATGGCATCTCGTGAACTCAGCTACAAAGTTGGCGAGCACATGCCCCTTAATGGCCGTTTTGGGAAAAAATTGGATATCATATTGGCCGAGTTTTAAAGCCCATTTAGAGACTCGCCCTGATGCTTCCGCGCTACAGAGCGCTAATCGGAAAGGATAGTCTGTTAATACCTCTATGGTATGAGCCTGAAAATAGTGCATCAGCTTCCTTGCAGCCACCATAAGAGCTAGGATAAGCTTTTCCAGAGGTAGGTGTCGTGTTTCGGCATCAACAATTGCCTTGCTTACGTAGTAAATTGGTCACTTCTCCCCGAGTTCTTCCTTTAGTAACACATAGCTGATTGTCCGGTCGCATATCGCCAGATACAAGATAAGCGGATTGCCTAGCGATGGGGTTGCCAAGAGTGGCACTGAACGGAGATAAGTTTTCAAGTCGTCTAGCGTGACATGGCACTCGGGGGTCCATTCAAATGCTTTGCCCTACTGAAGTGTGTGAAAAAAGGGTCAGCAGGGATCTGAGGAACGGCTGATAAACCTATTGAGGGTGGTAGCCATTTCTATCAATTTTTGAACTTTTTCGACTGACTGACGGGAGTCGAGTTCTAAAATTTCTATGATTTGCCTCGGGTTGGCCTCTATTCTGCGATGGTTGACAATATAGCCGAGAAACTTGCTAGATCCGACGCCGAATGCACATTTCGAGGCGATGTCGAAGGTCTCTGCTAAATTAGCTAGATAGGCATGCTTTTCCTTGGATTTCACCACTATGTCATCGATGTATACTTCCATGGTACGACCGAGTTGTTCTTTAAACATATTGGTAACCAGCCCCTAGTAAGTTGCTCCATCATTCTTCAACCCGAAAGCCATGACCTTGTAGCAATAGGTTCCCCATGGGGTGAGGAATGCGGTCTTTTCCAGCTCCTCTACATGCATGGCAATTTGGTGATAACCCCTGTAAGCATCCAAGAAGCTCATGCGCTGATGATGTGTCGTTACGTCCACCAGTTGGTCGATTCTGGAAAGTGAAAAACAATCCTTGCGATAGATCTTGTTCAAATCCGTGAAATCCACACAGACGCGCCAAGATCCGTTTTTCTTCTTTACAATCACGGTATTGGATAGCCACGTAGGATAAGTTACTTCACGAATTGCCCTGGTATCAAACAACTTGTCAACTTTATCAACAACGGCCGATGTATGCTCTGCGGCTGACCGCCAACTTTTCTGAATGATGAGTTTGACTTTTGGATTGACGTTTAAACGGTGCTTGGCCACGACTAGATCCACCCCCGACATTTCATATGGTGTCCATGCAAACACATTGAGGTTGCCGAGTAAGAAGGAAACCAGCTTGCATCTTTCAACTTCGTTCAGGGAAGTACCGATTAGGAAGAATTTGCCAGTGTTCCCATTGATTTCAACCTGATCAAGGTCTTCAATTGCCTTCTCGCTGGAGGTTTTCCCAATGTCCTCGAGGCTTTCTCGATCTGGTACTTCAATCGAGTTCACTTCTAGTTCCTTTGGCCTTTTTGTAGCAGCAATAAGATAGCATGCCTGTGCCGATTTTTGAGAGCCTCGAATTTGTTCAATGCCATATTTAGTTGGAAAGTAGAGAAGTTGATGGTAGGTGCTTGGCACAACCTGCATAGTGTGCAACCAGGTCCTTCCCATGATAAGATTGTATGGTGACGGGAGTTTGACGACCAAAAATTTCACATCAACTGATTTGGTACCCACCCATACTGGTAGTGTGATCTTGCCCAAGGGATACTCGGGGTTGGCATTGAAGTCGAACAATGGGTAATCGGCCAATCACAGATCTGAATCAGTAAAGCTAGTTTAATGAATGTCTTGTAATACATTATTTCTAGGATGCTTCCCTAATCGATGAGAACACACTCGACTGTGGATCTGTTCACGCGTAGCTCGACGATGAGGGGATCATCGTGGGGGAGAGTTACTCCATTTAGGTCGGTGTCATCAAAGCTAATCCTGCCAATTTTATGGGGCCATTTGGCTGGTGTGATTAGCTTGGCTAGGCTAGGTTACAACTAAATTGTATGTACTTGGGCTTACAATGGTAGGTTGTATATCATGTGAATTACACCAAGTGGAGGTGAATCCAGACGTAGAGCTACTGTGTTCGATGGATTGCTCTTTCGGATATGTTACGCCAGCCGGACGTCTTGCACTAACTCCTCTAGGTGGTCCTTCGGTGCATAACAGCTGTCAGTGTCGTGGCCATGGTCCTTGTGATACTCACACCCCCTATCCCTCCTTCTAGTATCAAGAGGCCCTATCATTTTGGACGGCTACTTAAAGAACGGAAGATGCTAGACTTTGGGTAGGATCTTAATGATCGGCTCCGCCAATTCCGTGTACTTCTTATTCGAATGTCTGGTGCGCCTGCTATCCACTTGATATTGTTCATTCGAACGATGCAAACATTGCCCACTTGATCGGCACAAATCGCATCGGTTATCTCGTTTTGCCTGAGTCCGAGGTTCAGGAATACTTTGTGGCACGGCACTTATTGGCTGAACCAAACTAGATGGCGCCGATTTAACAACTTTCTATCCAGCCTTGACGCGGAGGGCATCGTCTTCCACTTTGTAGTACTCATCAACTTTCTTCATTAGTGCCCAGACTGTTTTGGGAGGCCATCTGTTCAACGAACTTCGGAGAGGGCTATTGGAGTGTAACCCCATTTTAAAGGCGGTAATGGCTATGGACTCATTGCAAGATCGTCCACCAAGTTGAAACACTCCCAATAGCATACCGAATACTCACGGAGGGTCGCTTCTGGTTTAATTTGCATTGCCTAAAGAGAGTCGGCTTGCTTTGGCTGAACCTTGTTGGTGATGAATCTTGCCCTAAAGGATTTTTGGAGCTGATGAAAGTTTTTTATTGATGCCGACTCTAGTTTATAGTACCATCTAACGACCAACGGTCCCAGGCTACTTGGAAACATTCGACACATGAGGGCTTCATTACCTGCATGCAACGTCATTGCTTGTTTGTAATGACAAATGTGGTCTATGGGGTCTGACTTTCCGTCGTACAAGGTCAATGTTGATGCTTTGAACTGTTTAGGCAGCACAACCCTTGCAATGCGTCGTATGGTAGGGTCGTACCTGTCCTCTTCATCCGAACCATCATTTCCTTTCTCTCGCCTGTGTCATATATACTGACTGCCCTCGGATGAGCTAGATACATCAACTTGCCCCTTCTTTCTAGGTTCTTGAGATGGAAAATCGGAATCACTACCACTATCATGTTTCCAATGTCGACACCATTGATTACCCTTCTTCTTCACTAGTGATCGACCCTGGTCATGACACGCGGCCTGTTGGGATTTGGCTACCTCCATGGCCAACTCCTTATGTAAGCACTCATTATCGACCGCCATATCTTCCAGGCATTGTTCGTTTCATTTTGCTTGATCCATGATCGTCTGCATAGTCTCCTGCATAGAGGTTGAGGGTGAGGTTTGAGTTACTGAGTCGAAGTTCAGGAACCTTCGCGCGGCGATATTCTCCGGTCCAAGCATGTTTCTTGGAGTAACATCATCTCTTGGTGTAACATCACTAGCAAAGAGTGGAGGATCATCTGTTACACCTGCCATGAACGTACTGGAGTATTCCCATAGATGGCGCCAATTGTGGTAAAGTGGCTTGGAAATACTCTTTGATCCAGACAGACGCTCTTGATCCTCGGGTTGCTACCTGAAATGGAAATGAACACTCCGATCGGGGGTACCGGAATTAGCACTTTGACAGACAAGTCAATATTCTCTTAAGTTTTCTTATCTCACAAGTTATCTTCCTTTTTTTTACATACCTCTCTTTGGCTAACGCCCCTCCTTTTTATATTGTTCTCCAAGGGCCTACTTTCCCATCATCACCTTTCACCATCACATCTGGGACCCCCAGATGTGCCAAAAGCTTTTCGGCATACTCAGCCCGCAGGATAGATTCTACTCGGCCTTGGTCTTGTTCAGATGGGTCTGGTCGTGCCGAGTTATCCTTTCCAGTCTAATGGGCGTCCTGTTTGAACATCTCAACTGAATGGTTCTATATATTCGGCCCTAACATCAACTTACATCCCAAACGAGCTCTTAAGAAGTTGAGATTCTAAAGGTTGTTTTAAGGAGTACAATATAGTAGAATTACTTAATTATATAGTAGTAAATCATAGATTCGCACTAGAATTACTTATCATATAGCGGTAAATTGTAAATTCACATACAAATGGAAATTTGAATCCACATTTTTGATATTATATACAGTTAGTTTAGACCTAAAAAATTCATTCTACCAACCATATATGCTATCGGCTAAATAACTAGCTCCGAAAAGAATCAAACGTAAGATCTCGATTTTTATATCCTTATCAAGTCGGCTACACAATTGGTTACCAACAATAAGTTGTTTGTGACAAAGAAAGAGAGAGTTGATTTCAAACTCTTACACCATACAAAGGCCTCGTTTGGAAAGTTGGCTATTTCAATAGGCTATTTTAATTTTTGACTATTTTAATAGGCTAAAATTTTTATATTTGGGAAGATGGTTAGATTTTTTTATAATTGGATATGATGTTTGTGAGAGAAAAAAAGAAATGATTATTTGTTTGATGTGACATTTTATTTTATTAACTATTTTATTATGTTTTGTCTTTTTGTGAATTTTAATAAAAAAAAAAAAAGAAGAAGCTAAAAACCCACTTCCCAAATAAGGCCAAAAAATAAAAACTTTAAAAGCCATGAAGTTTAGCCCATTGAAGTCCCAAAACTACTTGAAATAAAAGGCCCAAAAAATATTTAATTTAATTTTTTTTTTAAAAACCCATAGCACATAGAGATCAATTAGGTCTCATGGTTTTAAAGGGGTAGCCAACATTTAGCCATAATTCTAGTCCAGAAAAGCCTATGACCTTGCCTTTTATGAGCTCAAATGTGATAAGCACAAAAACCAAGTAAAATCCCAAAAGGGCCTAAAAAAACTCAACTCAAGTTTCGTTTGGGACCATACTTTTTTAGTAATTTTTTAGTTTTTTGACTAAAATATAATGTAAAAAAAACTAGTATGTTTGGGATGATTTTTTGATTTTTTACAAAAAGATGTGCAAAAAGTAGAGAGAAAAAGGAATCTTTGATTTTTTGGTATAAGTTGTTGGCTTTTTGATCTTTTTAGTTACTTTTCGACTTTTTAGCTAAAAAAGTCATTTGCCAAATGAGACCTCAAACAGACTTTCAGGCCCAAATTTTCAGACTTTATAAAGCCCAGATATAAGGCCTTAAATTCCAGCAAGTAAAACTACCAGGTCCTTAAATTCCAGCAAAGTCCTTAATTCAAGTATGATAAATTTAGGGGTTATTTGGGAAGTGTTAGATTAGGATAATTTTTGATATTTTACAAAAAAGAAAAAAAAAATGTGAAATATGAGTTAAGTTTGAAGTGATGTGGTAGAGAGATGATGTGACTTAAACAAGATGATTGTGATCCAAATAGGATAATGTGCCAAAATAGCATGTGTTATTTTAGCACATGCCAAACAAAGTCTTAATATATCAAATTTCAAATGTTGATCCCAAAGTTTGAATTGATTCTGGTTCAAACTTGTTTCTTGATTCGAATATTTAGGGTTGGTCGACCTTTTTGGAGACGCGACCAGGGTGGTTGGTTGTCTTCAACACCCAAACTTTAATAAATTTAGGGGCTCCTATTTTAGGTCGGTATTATGATGTGTTATTTTGAGTTTGTGTTAAAATTATCTTATTACTAATTCAATTCATTTATTTTTCATGCTATGGTATTGTGTTAAAAGGGTGCGTATGATATGCACTTTATGTAAAAAGTATAATTTTTATCAGAAAAGTCTAGCTTCTTTATTTACAAAAAAAATATAACTTTTATAAAATAAAATTTAAAAACAATAATTTTAATATTATACATAACTTTTAGGAGTGCACATAATAACTTCACTATTCATAATTTTCATCACAAAAATCATAGGTAGTGTTTGGTAGAGTTTTCTAAATATGATTTGAGAATAGGAGTTATATTTTGAGTTTGTGAGTTTTGGAATTATGATTTGAGTGTGGAAAATTTGTTTAGTGAATGAGCTTTGAAGAGAGTTTTGAATTGAGTGAGAAATTTTTGATGTGACATATGATATTTGATATAAAAACTTACAACTCATGACCAAACACACAACTCAAAATTTTGTTCAAAACTCATAAAAAAATTTAAAAATTTCAGAAAATATTTTTTTACAGAATATATATATAAAAATTAACTTGTGTCAATTGCCAAAAAAAAAATGTACTGTTCTGGTTAACCGGCTGGACGACCGGTTAGCCCAAATTTTCCTGCCTTCGACAGAGTTTTCAAAATTGAATGTGGAATTAACTTTTGAAAACCGCAAACAAATGTCAAATACAAATAAATGGATAGAAATATATTTAGAAAATACAACCAAATACAACCATAATTTTTCTCTCAAAGTGCAAATGCACATTATAGCATTTTTAAATGTGGTATCAACACATCTAACTATACATAATTCTTTTTTTTTTTTTTTACTCCATTTTCTCATTCTAGACAAAAATACACGTAACACTCAGCTCATTTAGCCTTCGTTCGGCAACTTGGGTTGGGTTGGGTTTGTGGTTATTTTAGCTACAAAAAAAATAAAATAAGTTTTTTAGCTTAATAAGACAAAATATCACATTTAACCATAATCATTACATTCTTTTTCTCATAAAAAGTCAAAAAAATAAAAAAAACCTATTCCGAACGAAGGCTTTTTAGCCGCAGACTAAAATAACCAAAAGACCAAAAAGCCTTTGTTGGTTCAAATAATATTTTCTTACACGCTAAGAAATCCATTGATTTGAATTATAGATGTTTTACACAACAAAGACCAATAATTTTGTGGAAGAGTATAGAGAACGCCTTATCAATCAATCATATTACAACACTAAAGTTACACATGTACACACACAATCACAAAACACACAAAATTTACAAAACCTTATTAGTAGTTTCTGAAGATCATTACATACTTGTGGTGGTGATATCCATGGCTGGTTGAAAATTGTCATTTAATAATAGCCCAAATCAACAAGGTCGGAACAGATGTCATGGAAGCCATAGAAGAGTACTTGAAGAAGTTAGCAATAAACAAAGTGCCGTGGATTAATAATGCGCTCAACGCGCTAGAAAAGACGAAAACAAGGCAAACAACGAAGGCGTGGAACGTGGAGGGGAGTCCCTTGAATATGAGACTTGGAACTGGGCTGCCATTTATAAACTCGCATGGAAATATGATTAGAGGTGTGGTGATTGTGAAGGAAGCAACCAAGATTGATTCCAAGATGTTGGTTTTGATTGGTGGTTGTGGTTGGACAGAGTTCAACTTCACCGCCATATTCATATTATGTCTTTGTTGCCACGAAACAAAAACGTTTGGTGGCCTATGGAAATTTATAAAATGGGTAGGGATTCCAAAGAGGCTTTGAGTGAAAATTAAGATTGCATTTGGTAGAGCTTTCTAATTATGATTTAAGAGTAGGAGTTGTATTTTGAGTATGTGAGTTTTCAAATTATGATTTGAGTGTGGAAAATTTGTTTGGTGAAAAAGTTTTGAAAAGAGTTTTGAATTGAGTGGGAAATTTTTGATCTGACATATGATATTTGATACAAAAACTTACAACTCATAACCAAACGTACAACTCAAAATTATATTAAAACACATAATTTTTTTTAAAAAATTCTGAAAATATTTTTTCCGAATATATAAAAATTAATATATGTCAATTGCAAAAAAAAAAAATGCACTGTTTCGGTCAACCGGTGGGACAACTGGTGGGACGTCCGGTAGGACATCCGGTGGGATGATCAGTTAGGCGAAATTTGAAAAAAAAAAATGGAAAACGCGTCCCACAGAGTTTTCTGTAGAGTTTTCCAAACACAACGGAAATGCAATTTGAGAATTCGTTCCAAACATCATATTGGAATATGGGTGTAGAATCATTGTTTGGAAATCACTCTGGCTACCTCTCTCTCTAAAATACCCCTTTTTTTCTACAAATACTCTTGATCTAGAGTTCTTCTACCATACTTCCTTTGAAAAAAGCGTAGAGTGTCGCGTGGGCTTCCTTGTGATCCGAAAAAGGTGGGATTTGAAGCATCTTGGGTTTCACTCTTCTTCTCCTTTGAGCTTCTCCATTTGAGGTAGGGATAATCTACTCTTTAATATGAGCTTTGATATAAATATTGGTCATTTTGTATAAATGGTGGGATTTGGAAAGTTTGGGTGAAGTTAGGGTTTGAGTTTTCAAATTATGAAATAGAGGTTTTCTATTTTCGGGCTCCATGTGTATGTGCAGTCTTGGAAATGGGGTTGTTCGTGTATAATGGATGAAATTTGGCCTTAGGTGCAATATTTGAGAAAAGGGGAAAAATGCCCTAATTTAATTTATATAAATTATTTGTATGAATGATGAAATGAATGTGGAAATATGAAATTGATTTGGGAATTGTGAAATTGAGGAAAATTGTGGTTAAATGGTGTAGTTGGATTAATAAATCACTCACCTATGGAAATTTGATAAATTATCTGTTAGAAAGATTGTATATCTGTTTAGAAATATCTATTTTTAGGCTATTGGTAGAGGATAGCCATGATTGTTGTAGAAATTGCATGCAGATTAGGTGAATTAAAACAAATCATTTAAACTACGTTATTGAACATGACGGTATGATTAAATCATTGAATTTGTGTTGTGGATAGTCATTGTATATGATGATGCCTTTAATACATTGTATATGTATCATTGTTTGGGAGGAGATAGGAGATGTACTCCATATGTGATTATGTGCTTTAATACATTGTATATGTGTCATTGTTTAGGAGGAGATAGGGGATGTACTCCATTGTTTAGGAGGAGATAGGAGACGAACTCCATTGATAATTAAGTTGGTCGGAGTATCCAGGGTGAAAGTCTCGAAATCTTATATAAATTGGAAGGATATTGATGATTGAAGTGTTGATAATATGAGTTGTAGTCTCATTTTGAATTGTTTGGATAAAAATGAACCATGTCAATAAATTGATTTGGATAAATAAATGGAAGTGGATTAATTAATGGATGTCAGTGTTGATTGGTCAAGGAAAGGATATAAGTTGGTTCACAAGTGTTATACATTTATTAGATGCTAATGTTTTAGTTGATTCTCACATACTGTTTAGCATATCTCTATTGGGCTTTGGCTCACCCTACTTGGGATACCATTTTCAAGTATAAGTGACATGCCGCCTCCAAGGACATAGCTTGGGAGGTTTTGAGGCTGAGGGCTTCATTTTGCTATTGCATTTGTGTTTATATGTTTCCTATGTAAGCCTAGGGCTTTCTATGTATAGAGCTAGGGCTCTCTTTGTTGTAACCAAGTTATTACTTGGAAAACTGTAAGCCCGTAGGGCATTTATTTGTTTAATATCTTTTGTAAAGAATACTCTGATGGATGTAATATGTAACATTTCTATTATGTTTTATGGAATTTATGAATAGATGATTATGTCTCATTTTGAGGGCGTGACAACTTGGTATTAGAGCGTACTGGGTTTGAATACTTTGGGTACGTGGGAAGTGGTTAGAACCACAATGGGTTTGTCTCACTTGTTAGGGAGTTATGTATGATGTTATGTGCTTATATGATAACATACTTATGTGACTATATGGGTATGAGATTTAATTTCTAGGATGTTGATCAGGTCCATGGGTTTCTGGGAGTCTCATTGGAAAGGCACTTGATCACTGTCGTTTCTAACTGGAACTCT
Organism: Camellia lanceoleosa; assembly: GCA_025200525.1. NCBI lineage: Eukaryota > Viridiplantae > Streptophyta > Magnoliopsida > Ericales > Theaceae > Camellia > Camellia lanceoleosa. The sequence continues at coordinate 44,665,145 of CM045762.1, read as the reverse complement.
AGCGACACGACAGAACGGTCATTATCTGGGAATGAAATTCATATGTGTTTATGTGATTACGTGTTTATGTGGAATGAATTACAGTTGTCCATTGTATTAGGACGCGAGTGAGATAGCCTAATATCTTTGTTACCTTCACTAGGATGACTAGACGAGGAAGTGATGATTTCCCTCCTTCCACACGGGAAGAGCTTCGGAAATAGTTTGTAGAGTTACGCCAAGGTACTACACTTTTTGTACAGTTTGAAACATGGTTTGCTAACCTGTCGAGATTTGCTCCAGAGTTAGTGGAGACTGAGGAACTTCATTGTTCAGAGTTTGAGAATGGGTTGTGTAATGATATCCGAGAAAGCATTGCTGGGTCTTGGCATAGGAGTTATAGTGTGCTGGTGAAGGCGGCAGCTCATGTAGAGGCAGCGGCGCTAGCCACGGGACAGAGTAGAGAGGAGGCCATTTCGGCCACTCCTATAACTCGGGGTGTTGGTAGGCCTTTTAAGAGGCAGAGGGGTTTTTACCCATAACAGTTTCACAGAGCCTAGTCTAGTTCTACCTTTCTAGTGTCGAGTCTAGGTTCGGGAAAGGGTAAGCAGAGGGATGTCACTTGTTTCAAATGTGGTCAACTAGGCCACAAGTCTCCGGCTTGTCCACAGAGGAAGGGGGTAGGGTTGATAGTTCAACTAGTAGTTGCACCACTGGGATCATCTAGCCAACCAGGATTTGGAACGATCGAGTGCTCGTTGGGGAAGCAGTCATTGGGATCCCCATCAGTTCAGACTTTAAACCACTCACGTACTTGGGAACCACTTACTTGCTAGGTGTGTAATCAGCCGGGACATATCAAACGTTTTTTGTTCCTAGCCAGGGACTTCTTTGGGAGTTTTGCAACCTAGTCGCGTTCACCCTTATTCCTCTAGGCAGGGACATTACCGTTTTGAGGAACAAACAGACCAGATTTCGAGGGCCTCGGGAGAGTCGAGTTCTCAATCCCCAAGTGGGGAAATATGCAGTTGTTCCAAGTGTGGCTAGTTGGGACATAGCAGTAGTTCTTGTCCATGGCTTGTAAGCTCATAGGATATCTTGGGTTTGAGAATGACCAACTTTAGCAGTCCAACGAGGGACGGTAATGGTAGTAGTACCGATGGAATGGTTTTGTTTTGGCTATGCTATTTTGTAATCGGTGAATTATCGTTTTGTAATCATTGGGTTCTGTTGTGTAACCAATGTGTTTTGGAGATGTTGAAACATCAAAATTGCTTGTTTATATATATGTGCCTTTGCTTGTTTATTTCCATAGATTGGGCGGATTGGAGCATGTAATGACTCTAAAATTTTATTGATATGACGAGTTATTGTGGAGTCAAAATTTTTTTGTATTGATGCATATATACACTTATTATTTGGTTAGGAAGTGTGATGGTCGGTGAGCCATATTTTGAAATAAGAAAAGAGTTGTTGAGGGATGTATGTTTTGGTCAGAATTTCCATGGGGCGAGAACAACTATACTTGCCGAGTGTACATAATTTCATGAGCCTTTCTTATTTGGCCTTGTGTGCGTAGTAGAGATTTTGATGTACTGTCGTGGAATTCCTCGAGAGAATATGAGGTGTGTGATTGGCACTGGGTTTTGAACATGTAACATGATGTTTTAAGGATGAATAGCATATAGTTTCGTTAGGTATAAACTTGTACCTTCATGATAGGTGATGTTATCGGATCTTCATATTTTCTGATTGCTTGTTTCTTTTGTAGGGACGTTAGTCTCTTATCAAAATTGTGTATGTTAACATCGGTGAGTGGTGTGTTATGGGTAGCTGGTAACACATTTCGAGTAGTAATGTAGTGGACGCTTCATAAGTTCTAGGACTTTTGTATTATGTTTGAATGCGATAGATGTGTATCTTAATTCTGGTTAAGTTAGGAGATGCTGCCGGAAGGGTTGGTTGGGCATATAACCCGTGGTCAGGGCGTGAACCGTGTGTAGGGTCACAGTGGTATAGTGTTTATGGAGTAAGGTTCAGGATAACGACGAGGAGGGTGAGGACTTTTGCTCTTCCGGGGAGCTAGGATGGTAAATCTTTGAAAGCCTTGTCAGTGACCTGCAATTGTACCGGGGCATGGTCCAAAGTAGTTGTTCAGTGGTAGCAATGGCTAGTGGATTGACACAGAGGCTTAGTATTTTGATTGTACTCTTATCACGAGTGGCAACACTACAACAAAAAAGACCTTTGGTGACAGATTGATTTTGTCTCCAAACATCAAATTTCACTAAAGTGATCTGTGACGAAAAAAATTTGTCACCGCGTTTGTTGCCTATACATTGTCGCTGAAAGTACCTGGTGACGAAAAACAATTTCGTCGCCTATTTTTCATTTTTGGCAACGAAATGTTTCGTCTCCAAATGTTGCATTTTTCGTCCTCTATAACATCAATTTCATCACCAAAACTAAATAATATTTTTATTTTAATTATTTTTGGTGACGAAATATTTCGTCACCAAATAGATTTAAGTAACGAAAGTTTTCCTCACCAATGATATGGATTAAGGTGGCAAAAAAATTCGTCACTAAAATGAGCAGAAAAGCAAATTCTTCAATGACAAAAAACATTTTGTCACAAAATATTTCAATTTAGCGATGAAATATTCAACAAATGTGACGAAATTATTTGTTTGGTACTATATCATTAGTGACAAAATAATTCGTCATGTTTTTTGAAAACTAATAGCGACATTTTTTATTTTGTTGCCAATAAAAATTAAAAAATTTGAAAATGGGGTTCCTATTTTCGTATTAAATTTAACCTGTTCATCTTAAAATTCCATGCGCATTTTAATAACCTGTTCAATAAAATATCTATTACAAATCAATACAAAAATCTATTCATTTTCATAAATATCACAATCGAATTTCAGAACTATCCACAAAAATACAATATGAACTGCATGAGGATTATAAACATGTCTCCTAATATCCACAAAAAACATGTCTACTAATATCCACAAAAATATAATATCAACCGGATGCATATTACAAACACATCTCCTAATATCCACAAAAAATATGTCTACTAATATCAACAAAAATAAAATATAAAGTGCGGATTACCAAACATGTCCTGTACTACCAACAAAGATATAAAATTTACAACACAACCAAAATACATGTAAGGTAATATGAACAAAAAGACAAAATGAGCTAGCTTTTGCTCTCCAAATTACTAAACATGTCCATATCAAATCTCGAATTTGCAAAAAAAAAAATGAAACACAAAAAAAGAAAAAACAAAAAAGAATGGAAGTGAGACAATTGTTATCTTATCAATAAACTATACAATTTAACGTGCATTTTTCGACTTAGTTTTCAAATCGGAAGTCCAGTGCTAATTCCGTAAGTTTCCACAACTTACATTGGTCCCTCACGAGGTGTTTGAGGTGTTCCCCAGGCTTTCCCATGCCTGTTATACGATTTTGGGCCCCGATGGCCTATTTTCAAGCTTAAGTGTGAAAAAGTGTATTTTTGGACTTAGTTTTTAAACCGGGAGTCCCGTACTAGTTCCGTAAGTTTCCACAACTCACATTGGTCCCTCCCGAGGTGTTTGAGGTGTTCCCCGGGCCTTCTTGTCGCTGTTGCACGATTTTGGCCTCCAGTGGCCTATTTTCAAGCTTAAGTGTAAAAAAGTACATTTTTTTGACTTAGTTTTTGAACCGAGAGTCCCATGCCAGTTCAACAACATACTTATAACACTACCACATCCCATGATTCGAAATATCACCATTTCCAGTAGAAATATCTTTCCATAGAATGGATGATTAATCAACTACTATTCTGAAGACTTTAATAGTTCCAACATCTACAAGAGTGTAGATTCTGGCAAAAAAAGGTGCACTTATTGATGGAGCTCACAAGTGGATGGTTCTCACACTCCACAGTTGCCGTTACAAAAGATTAATTTAGATGATAATATTTTGCCATTATGCAATTCTTTTTATTTGTGCACATAAATTTTCATCCCATGAGCCTCTTCTGATTCAATCTCCCCATCACTCCAAAAGTTAAGAACAAAACCAACTCTAGTGTGAAAGCATTTTCTAATATGAATTTAATTCTCTTTCCGCATACTTGCATATCATGGAAATCCCTTCCAGCATATGGGTTAGCTTCAAATAGCAAATGCAGATACAGATGTAAAAAGTATCTGGAATCACACTTATTCCCCACATCCAAAAGTTGTGAAACAACTTCAGATGTAGTGATTAAGTCTCTATGCTGGGTCAACAATGGTACTGCACGTTTGCAATCTATCATCATCAGTTGGACAACCTACACATTCATAGATTACAAAAGAAAGTGTCAATAAAGAAGTTTCAGTGTTCTCTTTGAATTTTTCCTTTCTAGGTAACAACTGATAATGATTACAATAACAATAGCAGAAACAAAAAGCAAATCAAGGAAATGGGCAATTTCAAGCTTAGATATGGTACGAACCAAAAAAAAATCACCTAATGTGGTAACATACACATACCTTTTCACCACGAGCATCATGTAAGTTATGTTTTTCGAGAAAGTCAAATATATCTGGTTTCATAAGCTGAAGAATAAAAGAAAATTAAATAGTAAGGAAACAACCAAGTTAATGTCAACAAACTAGTATAGCCAGAGCTTGATTTTGCAGAGCATCATGTGAATTATTCAGTAGTGTAACTACTTTAAGCTGTCGCTGGCTTTCTGCATAAACTATTTAGGACTCCATATAGAGCACTTACATCAGCATATAGCGCAAAAGCTTTCTCGTACCGTCCATCAATTACATATAACTCTGCTAGTGCCTGACAAGGTAAAGTAATTCATAATGGAAAAGTTGTAATAATAACCAAAATTTATAATCAATATCAAGATAACAATGTTCATACCGACCTCTCCTAGTGCATTAGTCATGGATGAAGTACTAAGCTGAGGTTCTATGGCTGAGACAACAAGCAAGGCAGAATAAATTACAGGCTGCCAAGATTTGACAGTTGACAAGAGATCCTTGTGAAAATATGGATTTGTTGTCAGAGCAATAAGAGCCACCTATAGATGATTAACAAAAATCGCTAAGACCTTTATTTCCAATTTAGCAAGTCCAAAGAGCTTATTGTAGACGTCCCCGAACATCCCAGGAGGATGAATTCCCGTTTTGTTCATTGGGCTCACTTACAGTTCAGGACTCAATGTCACGGTCCTGTATCTAATCTTGCAGAGTGCAATGCAAGACCGATGAATTATCAAAGAGTCCAAATCCGGCAAATCGTTTTTGAAAACAGATTTTTTGAAAGAAGTGCCAAACATGGACTGCTTTGCCAGATATAGAGTCGCCACCTAAATATTTTGAGGGAATTTAGGAAACCCTGACTCGTTGCCTAAGGCCACGTATCCGTCATCACCAAAGTTGTTTCGGCTCGGGAACTTGGGTATGATCAGGGAAGGTCACTTCGTGAGCACCCCCGCTCGCCCGATCAAAGATTGACCTCTACTAACTATGATACCGAGTTTTGAAAACATTATGTGCTCTTATTCCGGTTATTAGCCTAGAATTACTACGTGATGCGCACAGCAAACAAGTATAGACTGAGTTGCCTAAATTGGAACAAAACATCTTATGTTTGTTTATTTGAAAAATGGTTTGATGGTGCTACCCGCGAGTAGGCTAAGACATGAATTTTGCCACCCTCAAGTGGGCTTAGAAAACATGGTTTTGCCACTTTCAAGTGGGCTTAAAACTCGCATTCAATGTATTGTTCCAATTCAAGTAACCTAACCTTCACCCACAGGCATTCAAGCAGTTATATCACATAAACACATAGCCTCATGGTCAGCATGCTATCTTGTTAACATTCACACACATGCGAGATGCTAAAGCATAAATGCTCACCTAGTACTCCAAGCCAAAACAGAAACTAGTTAGTAATCATATGCATGATCCTAGTTCATGTGAAGATGGCTAATGCAACACATGCAAGATGCAACTACAATAGGCTCGGCTATTCTAAGATGGCGTATGATGATGCTACAACTAACACGTATTCAACTTGGAATCGAAATACAATGTTGTTAGTATGCTGCGCCGAGCCCGGTGCATGCAATACAGATGAATGGATGCACGCATGCATAGCGTAAGGTATGCTAATTTAAATATGTCCTAATACTAACTATTGAAAGCAGATAAATAAAAGGGAGAAAGAAGTGGGGGTTGGAAGACATACACACACTTACACACACTTATTTACATCATTGCCCTCGCTCGAAGGGTCCAAATAAATTATACAGTCCGAATAAATAACTAACTACTCTAGCTAATTAAATATTACAAAACTCCTAATTAATTAACAAATTAATTACAAAAAGAAAATGGCCGCAGCCCTGCCTCGGAATACGTGGATGATGCATGCTTGACTCGCCTTGCTCGGAAACTCACTGCCATGCCACTGTTGCCTCTGTTTACACTGCCTTGCTCCTCTGAAAATTATGAAAGTTTCCAGGACCCTTCTAAATAATTTCCTGAGTGTTGTGGGATGCCAACGGCCATGATAGAGCATTACCGGCTATGAGAATATGGCCATCGACCAAAATTTGAACCACCGGCTGGACTTTGGTAGCCGGTCGGTGTTGTAAGTGGCCGGCCGGCCATTCCTTCCTGCAAAACCCTGTTTTGACAGCAGCAGAGGACAGATAGTGCATGGCATATGAATTTCAAAACAATTTGTGCATGGTCACCCTCCCAATCATGCTGTGGACTCAAGGGAGTGTGGCCCTTGGTCCTCGGGCCACCAATCACGCATTTCGATGCATGATGGCCGAAGGCACCAAGCTTGCAAATCAATGTAAATGCATCCGACAAAACAAATGAATGCCTCATGCCCTATCATATTCAGATCAAGGGCATCGACGACCGAGGATTGAGGCGCGTTGTGTCACTTTGAGTACAAACACCCCTCATTCCTCATACTTGGTTTGATACCCCAAACCAAGAAAAATGTAATGCAAGTATGCAATGTGGCTCAAGCATGCAACATGGGTCAAATATGCAACATAAAGTTAAGTTAACAAGGCATGCCAAATGCAATGTGCCAAACATGTAAGATACAATGCAATGTAACCTATCATGCAAGCTAGGATATGAAATGCAACTAGCTAAATGGCATGCAAATGGGCAAAGATGATACAATGCAAGCATGAAACCAAAGTAATGCAACACGTCAAAACATGCAATGGTGGACTTAGACTGAAATGGGAGGCCTCAGCCCATCCCAAAATAGTGTCCAAGAATACTAAAATAAAGGCGCCAATCATGTAAAATAAACATGCCAACCGAAGGGCCTAAGAATAAGGCATGAAAGGCAACTCTCAAGAACACTCAAAGGTGACAAAAATGGGCATTAAGCACTCATGTTAAACTCTGAAAAGCATGCGAAGGATGATGCCAAAACATGCTAGGGAATGGATGCGAAATAGAAGACGTTCAAGGCCACAAAGAAAGCCTTACTCAATACCTACCCCAAGCAAACATGGCATGGATTTTTCAATGCAAAACAGAGTTTTATCATGCAAAAATGAGCCCTAAAAACCCCTGATATGGCAGCCCAAAGCCTCAAACACATAGGCATGCACAAAAGCCCCAAACATGGAGCATAAGACCACATCTCTTCAAGGCATTGAAAGGGTAACAAATGGAAGCATGTAAGCACAAAACAAGGATTGAAATGGCATAATAAGTGATTCCAAATCACTGAAATACCCTAGGCAATGCAAGCCAATGACTCACACATTCAAGGCTCACAAGCCACAATGCAAAGAGGCTATATAAAGCATGACAAGCATGACTCCAAAGACTTGAGACAGACCTTAAGCATGACAAACTAGTGCTAAAACCTTCTTAGAACCAAACCAAATTCATGCTAAAATGACATGCTATATACTATATTTTGAATGTAATACACACTATATAAGGAATTAAATACTATATTTTGAATCATAACCACATATTCAATGGAATAACGTCATATATTTCATAAATGAAAGTTAAATATGTTCAAAAGTATATACAAAGGAATTAAATAAAAAAATTTAAAATGTGCTTACATATATTAGAAAATAAAAATAAAAAAATTGAAAAATTAAGTCCTTGAATTCTTTGACCATATTGTGCATCTCTCCAAGAAATTTCTAGCCTGAAAAATAAAAACACAAATTAATTCAGACACCACTAGAAGCATATGAATAAACTAACTATTTGTAGAGATTGTTCTAGTCTTACAAAAGATAAAGTCCGACTAATCACACCCCTTCAAATGTCTTAACATTAAATACCTCTACCATGACATGAAGCATATAAAAACAAAATGTCACTTTACCCATAGAAATTGCAAGTTCAACAAAAATTTTACTATGACCAACAAGTTAATTTAAGAGGCATTATCCATCTCAAATATTTAATGTTCTACAAAAGAAATGCAATTGAATGTTGATTGTGCAAATACTTTGAGTGCATTTCAGATATATGTGGTGTGTTGAATGCCCGTGTCCCATACAAAAACACTTAACAATTAGGCAACCCTAACCTGCAACCCTTCATAAATATGCCAAAATTTTGAAAATGCATTCCTTCACTAAAATTTATCATTCAATGAACATGAGTTACCTGCACTGGTAAGAAGAATAAAAGCGAGACAAGGTTCGGTTTTTCTTCTGAACAAAGACTAAATTCCCCTGTTACAAACAAATATCACCATTAGCCAATCAAATCGACGAATCGAAAACTGAGAACATAGACCAAATAAGGGTATAGTTTCAAAATTCAAACAAGTTATTTTGATAAACCAAAGTCATCAATGAGTCTCTTTTTAGGCTTTAGAACAAACAATTGGAGTGCTATAAATTTTCAAACTTTCTTCTACACCCAAGAAAATGGGAAAAAATATAAAAATAAAAATCATTAAACAACACACAATAAAATCATCAAAACTGAAGAGCTTAAACTGCTAATCTATAAGAAAGTTACAATTTTCATGCATTTGAATCACATTTTGTGCAGATTAAGCATTCATGAGCAATAAAGATTCTATAAAAATGAAGAAATTACAGAGATGGAGCATCTCTATTGACAGATCAAAGAAGTTCCATGAAATTTTTATATATTCAATAATTGCAACATTTAGTTCAAAAACAAAAACAAAAGGAAATAAAAATATAAAAAAATAAAAATAAAACATTTGAAAGCAAACAATCAAACATATGCAACCTGTATAGCTAATATCTCGAAGTTAAAAAGGAAAAATGAAACTGGGCACTTTCAATATATATATGCAGTGATGAAGAAGAAGATTGGAGGTTGTGTGGTGAGACTAAGGTCGAACAGAGCACTACAGTCATCAGTTGCTCTAATAATTTTAACAGAAAACTGAACAACCCAAACACATAAAACTGCCAATAGTTCAACCCAGAAAAGCAGAGTAACATCAGCTCTACTTGTTGTCCTCAAGAAATAGCTCTTGAACTACCCGAAAAGCTTCCTAGTATGAAACACTAACACCAGTAATCTCCCAATCTCAATTAACAAATCATATCAATTCAACTAGACATGCTGCCAAGAGTGAAAGTATGTTCCATTTCGTAAAAAGAATGATGACCTATAATTGCCAATTAAATCTATCACATTCTATCTTCTAACTGAGCATTCTATGCCAACCCCTACCGTAACATTGCTGAGTAATATATGTATCTCATGCTCATTCTTTGTATATGTGCTACAGTGATCACAACTCAATCTATATTCACTTTGACATGAATTCCGGAAGTTCTGGGATAGACCTACCATTTCATTCATGTATGCTTTTACACTGCTTGTATACAAGTATGTATGCTTTTACACTGTATACACATACGTAGATACCATATATATGGAAAATTGCTTTGTGGAATGGTAAATGCTTGGACTGCATATTATAATCTGAGGGCAGCCACTTCATGCAAACAATGCCAAAGGTTGGGTTTGTAGCAGCCACTAATCAACCAACCAACAAAAACATCCAAGGGTCTATTTTTTTTATTTCATATTAGAGTTTGATGTTGATATTAAAATTTGTAATGATGACTTACTTGAAACATGAAAATGACATTAAAAAAGAGGAAAATATTGATTTTTCTATTCCATAAAAAATATATATAAGTGAAATACTTACCCCGATTAAAAGGTTGCATTTCATGACTTCCAAAAGAGGATCTCTGATGTGTTTGTGGAGAAGCCTGGTGAATGCCACTAGATCCATCTGTCACCTCATTTATACAATAAAATTCACATGAGTATGATAAATTTAGAAAAGGATAACATATGATAAATTAATACCTCATTTAGATACAAGTATTTGTTTTTTCATGTTATGAACATTCTTAGAATTGTCAATACAATAATATAAACATAATTTGTGCATTTCTTTGCCTAATTCTCATATAGGTATATGTATATATATGTATAGATGTAATTAATCATACCATTTGCTAAATGGTTATGAATTCTTGTGCACAACAGGGCTAGCTGTCAATTGAAAAAGGAGAAAAAAAAAATAGTTTCATTGCAAATCCTACAAGATATGTATTTACAGGGAAAATAAATCATTTGGTTCTCCAGTTTTATTCAATGAAAAATATACAACTAACTTCTGAACAGTAAAGGGAAGAAGGAAAAACTACACATACCAATGAAGTCCATTGTGACACGAAATATCTGCATTGTGTTCATTGAATTATTAATGCATTTCCCACCAGATTTTGTTGTAAGGTATACCATTATGACAGAAATTAGGAATCCACTTAAGCAATCATAGGCATGTATTGAACTTCTCTACTGAGCCTAGACCTACACCATCAACAACAGAAACTAATTTTCCATCTAAACACTAGGACCTATTGCACCAAAATTTAAAATTGCCAAGGTATTGGGAATACATACTTTCAGCAAAATCAAAGCCTCTCCTAGTTCTTTCCATCCAAGGAAAGTTCTTCTGACAAATTCTGCATTATCCTCTAGAAACAAGTCGTCTAGTATACTACTATTGTACTTAGGTGTAGCTTGAAGAACATCCCCTTGTAAAAATTCAGAAAATACTGTTAGTTACATCACCATGGAGCTCAAAAACAACAATGAACCAAAATTGGTGGCTACAAACTACCTTGATTCAGAGCACGAACATTGTTTCGCTCCATGTTCAACTTTGAAACATTAAATACAGCTGTAGCTGTGGGAATTATTCTCATCACAAAAATAGGAGATTCAAACACCTTCAAATCTGCAGTAGCAATGAGAAATTTCCTTTCAGTTGCAACATAGGAATAAGAATAAGGATAAGTGGCCTGTAAGCAAAATTTTCAACTCTTACATCACAATAAAAGCTACATAGTTTGATATTGATATTAC